>OY284491.1:43608490-44808490 GCA_958336395.1 Ctenicera cuprea | reverse complement strand
CGTTGTTAATATTATCTCCTCCTCCTTCCCAGTTTTCAGTCCTCAGACTGGTTTGTCGCAGCAATCCATTCTTCTCTGTTCGAAGCTTTTCTTCTCATTTCTTGGTAGTTTCTGCTTCCCGTGTCTTCAATTATTTGTTTCTATTATCCATCCATATCCATACATATATAAAAGCTCAAAGCGTTTTTTTCTCCGGTTCCTCCAGCGGCTACCGCTTCACCAATTTGGACCATTTTTGTTTCAATGAAAGGTCTCTATCCTCAGATGAAACATGAAACATTTTTATATTTTTACTCTACGTCGATTTTTCAATAATAATTATTTTAATTTATAATATATATGAAGGTCGGCTAGACGCGCGTCACTTGCGCCATCTACAAAACCGTCGCGTCTCATTATTGGAACTAATGCATCACGTGACGCATTTAGACGGGTCGGCCAACGCGAGTCTGTCAGTGCATTGTGCGCTGGTGTCTCACTAGTACATATATAAAAGCTCAAAGGGTTTTTTCTCCGGTTCCTCCAGCGGCTACCGCTTCACCAATTTGGACCATTTTTGTTTCAATGAAAGGACTCTATCCTCATATGAAACATGAAACATTTTTATATTTTTACTCTACGTCGATTTTTCAATAATAATTATTTTAATTTATAATATATATGAAGGTCGGCTAGACGCGCGTCACTTGCGCCATCTACAAAACCGTCTCGTCTCATTATTGGAACTAATGCATCACGTGACGCATTTAGACGGGTCGGCAAACGCGAGTCTGTCAGTGCATTGTGCGCTGGTGTCTCACTAGTACATATATAAAAGCTCAAAGGGTTTTTTTCTCCGGTTCCTCCAGCGGCTACCGCTTCACCAATTTGGACCATTTTTGTTTCAATGAAAGGTGTCTATCCTCAGATGAAACATGAAACATTTTTATATTTTTATTCTACGTCGATTTTTCAATAATAATTATTTTAATTTATAATATATATATGAAAGTCTGCTAGACGCGCTTTACTTGCGGCGACATCTACACCAACGTCGCGTCTCCCTTATGGAACTAATGCATCACGTGACTTATGACTTAGCCGGTTCTGTCAATGCTGTCAGTGCATTGTGCGCCGGGGTAACACTAGTCTATACCCTACTAATTTGCTGTAAACGATTTAGGTAAATAAAACAAAAACGCCGTACAAATTTACTACTTTACAGATTAACCTAAAATTAAGGCGTCGCGTCGGCATAAAAGGGCTTTGGAATTAACCAATAAATGAACTTTTCCACGAGTATCTTTTATAGATAAACAATTGATTCATCTTGACTACACCTGTTTCTGGTAGTTTCCCAGACAACCTTTCTTTCCATATTATGATGTTTCTGCACCATACGCTAACGCTAAAGCTAGAGATTCTTACATTATATTTAGCAACGACGGTTTCAAAGGACACAACTTGCTAAACAAAGTTGCTTTACTTTTATTAATCAATTTAAATCTCCTCTACTGTTTGTCAACGATCATGAGCAGATGATGAGGTGACTTGCACTGAGCGAGCCCTCCAGGACCCATTTTGTGTTCCCCATGAAATTTTCAGACGTACATCCTCAAAGTAGGACATGATCGTTCCATAAGGTAGTTCGTACATTCGCACAGATTTGGGATCCAAGGTATTTGTTATGTTGCTCGGGACCGCAAGGGTTGCGCACTGGTACAGTATCTAAAGAGGGGTTTCTTCATGTTTATTGCGCTTTTTACCAGTGGCGAAGTATGGGAGTAGACAAAGCGAACATTGTCTAATTTAAAAACAATCTAATTTTACAAGATAACCCATATCAAGAGCGGTTGCATTTCTATTCTATTCTACCCTAGCAGCAAGAAAAGACAATTTAAAATTTGTCTAAGCTGATTCCGCGAATGGACGTATGCGATTATTGACGACGTCCGTCTTATCGTGGCGGATTGATTGGCTTTTTTTGTTCAATAAATAATTGTAATACTGTAAAAATTGCCTAGGTATGACGGTAAATCAGCCTTCGCCACTTCTATTTATACTAATGGTTATTAGATAACCCTATGGTATGTACATGTATCTTCAAATGGCAGTGGCCTGTAACCAGTTCTGTCACGTTCTACTTTTCTCCTGTTTGATATTAGGAGGAACTTTGTGTTTTAGGCACAAGTTCTTTCATGCAGAAGTTGGCCGGACGCAATCCATGACGTGAGGTCTAAGCTCTATTCAACTGTCTGATAGTTCCAAGTACCGGTCACTATGATCAGACCGGCTACCAACTTATCTGGGCGGTGCGAAGTTGGCCAGTACAGGGTGCTGCGAGTTTCCCAACTGGTAGGGCAGCTTTGGCTGTGCCTAAAAGTCCAATCGGTGACTATTTACTACTTGGACTTGGTCCCCGTGGCACTAGCCACGGGGACCAAGTCCGAGCCCTCAGAGGAATATCAGCCCCTGTCTTGGTCCGGCGTAGGACTCGTGGTGGCAGTGCTATGTCGTCTTGGTGCGGCTTGACGGCTGAACTGCGTTTCAGCTCGGGTACTGGTCTGCAGAATTAATAGATATTTACGTAATCTCCCCCTCCCCCAGTAAGGACTTAGGGCTCGCAGTCTAATTTCATGACTAGCAGGGTGCGAAGATTTAGATTAAATATTGATTATATGTATATAAATAATTAATTAATGCAACAATATTTATTTATTTTAACCTTGTACGTATTTCGGCATGTTTACATATGTTGTGATAATAACAATAGAATTTGGTGACTTGATCTCGGTAACCGTCTACAGATGACTTAATTTCTTATTCCAAAATCTCCAATAGAGGAAAATTTAAATTCAATAGATTTAAGTCGTAATTTTAATTATGATTTAAATCAAACGATTTATATAAAAAAATCATTGATTTAAATAAGATGGATTTTGAGTAGGGTGTCGTTTTCATATGAAATTTTCAATTAGTACAGTAATGTGTATAATATGACTAAGTTAGAATAAAACAGAATAGAATTACATAAAAACTTTATTTAAACTGCATACATTATAAAGTAATTTTTAATTCTACACAACACCGTGCATAAAACAAAAAATTTAATTTTGCACAATCAGGGCCGCGGGTTCAAAACTCGAGCGCTGACAAAATTTTTACAAAACTATGTGCTGTCCTGGTTGAGGAGTTTAGATTTGTTGTATAGCCGTTGTGTGCTGATTCAGGGTATGTGGGGAAGGAAACGATCATAGAGCTGTTTATATGCTCTACAACTATGTCTCAAACTTTTAGAGCGAATTCTTGTAAAGGTAGACAAGCTACAGGTTGGTCCTTACCTGATTATGCTGGGTATAGTTCCCAAATGACGACGCGGTCTAAGCCGAAAGTAAATTGTAATGTTGACAGTTCGAGAAACTGCGGAAGCCTCAAAGAATATAAGATGAGGCACCTTCAGTTTTTTTTTAAATGTATTTGTGTTAGTTCCTAAATGAGATCTTCCTCGACAAGTAATTTGGTTGTGCATGTCTAACTCTAACTAAGATTTATTACTGTAGGACTTTGTGAAAATTCAATTAATGTACCACTTTTGCCAAGAATAGCAATGAGCTGCAGAACAGAATATTGCAAGCCATAGGTCGAATACACTAGGCCATGCTGCGTAGAAATATGGGCGAAAGTTGGATATTGATGTGATATTTGACGCTTTACAAGTAAAGGCGCATGTTATATAGAGCAGCTATAAAATAACTTGAATATTTGAAATTAATAACTTTACTCCGAAGTATTTACCTGTAAAATTGTGTACTATAAATTTGTAATAAACCGTGTATTTTAATTAGTTAGAATTTACTAACTGAAATGTTTTGAAATTTACTTTATTTTGAATTTCGAATTGAAAATTTATAAGTTGAAGGAAATTAATTTTATTCTCCAACAATCTTTTGTTAAGCGATAAGCAGAGAAGGAGCATTGAAAGTACAAATATAGCTCGAGCTATCGAACAGCAAACTCTAGAGCTTATTAGAATTCATGGTTAGGATTCAGCAGCTTGTTCTGTTAAAGTGTAAATACTCGAGCTTTAATACGTAATGCATCCGTGCGCGAATTTTTAGTAGGTAGTGGCATTGTTTTCTCTTATAGTTAAATCCAAATAACCACCTACTTTCTGAGGACTAAAAAATCAGGAATTTCGTCGCGGATACTTGTCAGAATACTCAGACAGATCGGTCTTGTAAGGGTTTATGTTAAAATCCATAGAGATTTACAGCTGATATCTTCTATTCTTTTTATCCTCCGTCTAGACTTTTTACTTGTTCAGGTATCGCATCTGTATGATTTTAAGATCAAAGAAGGAGGTCGTTTGTATTTTTTATTTTGTGCTTTTTGTGTATTATTTATTTAGTTTTGATGGCCGTGTTTTCTCTACGAAATCGCAGATTTGGGCTTATAACTGGAGGGTTTTTTTCAAATCCTAATTCGTTTTGCTACCAAATATTATACACAAACTTAACGAAATTTGGCTCTTCTTCCTTTATGCTAAATTTCACTTTTGCTTCGCAAAAAATCGAATTTGTTTGGCGTATCTTTCTTATTTTCTTTGGTGTATTTCAATTCCTTTGTGATAGGAAGTTTTACTCGTGCAATATTTGATATAAGCACCCAATTGATATTCTTTCAAAACTATTTCTGAAGTTATAATCAAAGTTAAGGACCAATATGTGAAATTTTTGTTTTATTTTTCTAAACGAAATTATATTCGTATATGAAAAAGTTTTTATTCTGAATAAACAAGATTTTATGTTTCTCCTATGGTATATTTAATTATTGGCTTACGGAACATTAATCAGTACATTTTGTGGCCGATTATAAGGCTAATTACCATTCTAGCTTTGTTGGCACCATTGTGTACTATGTAACAATGACAGACATTGTAAAATGGCGCCGTGAAAATGTCTTGTTGTGAACTTTATTAAAAACTTCATTATTTAATTTTTTTCAGCAACTTTATTTTCACCTAAAGAACATATGTTCTTTATGTGAAAATAAAGTTGCTGAGCAACGTTTAAAATCATTTTCTTAGTTTAGTTTCAGTTTAAGCTAGTTAGTTAGTAAGTTAAGTGTTCTTTTGATATTTTAGTACAAGTTAATTAGTTTAGTTAGTTAGTTACTTAAATGTTTTAACTGAAATTGTGTAAAGTGTTAACAGCTTATTATTACAAGTAAGTATAAACTATATATAGTGTATTTATGCATAATTCATAGATAAAGATGTCTGGCCTTCGAGAGATTTATATCGATCCGTTATTTCTTTAAAGTTTATCTTTGATTATTGGCTCAGTGGTCAGCTCAGGCAAAGACCAGAAAATAAAATTGGCTGTACTATTAGTTGTACAATTTAAAATTGTGAAAATAAATTTCAATGTACTAATATTATCAAGACAAAAAAAAGCATTTAAAAAAATGCTTATATAATACTTCTTTCATAACCCAAATATTTCTCGCTGGTTCAGTATATCGTTTAGAAACGCAATTTTTTTTGCAATATTTGTAGTTTAGGGCAAAATATCTCATAGTAGTAGTGTACGTTGATCTAGTACATGGTTTACAGAATATATTTACTTACAGCAAATTTGCAAATGTTTTAGGTGTTTTTCTATTTAAGTAACAGCACTAATTTAAAAAATAACTTTTTTTTTCTATTTATAGAAGCAATTCGTAAACGATTCCCGAGTATTACGGATACGGAATTCTTAGGAAGGGTGGGAACCTTTTTGTGCACCGCAAAGGATCGCGATGGGGGACGTAAAAGGAGGAAAACTGAAAACGCAGAGGTGGACAATAATTTATAAATTGTATTAATTTTTTTTATATTTTATATTTTTAAAATAAATTATTGAATTATTATTTGCATTTTTGCTAGTTTACATACAACAGTTAATGCGTAATGTAATTGTTTAATTCTAAATAAACTTTAGAGGCGCATTCACATTCTTTTAGAAACCATATATGTATTTCATTCAAAAACTTATATCTAACCCCATCAAAGAAACTACCAGAAGGAGAAACAGCAAATGCTGAATTCAAAGACGTGAAAAATATACTTACTCTTATTTAAAAACGTATAAAAAATTAAATATACAAAATTTTTAAGGCTATTTTTTATATAGCTGATACTTCCATTGTAACATTATAAGTTGAAGCTTACTCGCACTTATAGGATGTGGCATGGGAGTTGCACATCGTTTGTACTTCAAAAACTAGAAGAGCTACGAAGTCGGTTAAATGAGTAAAAAATATCAGTTTTTTGGGCTGATTACGATGCTACAATTAAAAAAACACAACTAAACGCTAGTTCCTAAAAATAGTATTTTTGCATATTTCGATGGAAAATTAAATTGTTTATAAAAAAGTTCAAATGCACTACTAGCCCAAATTTGAAAATAAAGTCATAAGCAATTTTCTACATTAATAATAATAGCAATAATCATTGAATAATGCATAATTTTTATATCCTATAATAACACGGTTTTCTGTAGAAAATTGCTTATAACTTTTTTATTTTCAAATTGATTGGTTGTGCTTATTAACTTTTTTATAGAAAATTTACTAAATATGCAAAAATATACAGAATGTTCCAAAAATTAAAAAAATATTTATGAAAATATCTCTAAAACTAGACATTTAATTGGTTTTTTAATTACAGCTTCATAATCAGCGAAAAAAAACTGTAAATCTTTGCTAATTTAACCGACTTCGTAGCTCTTTAGTTTTCGAGATACCAATGGTGTGCATCTCCCGTGACACACCCATATAGGAAAACTACGCAGAAAATAATGCACCAATATTAACGACCAATAAGCATCCAACAATAATATTTTATATTGGGCACGTAATGCCAACCAATAACTAATTAATATTTACACCCAAGATTGGACCATGTCTGTTATACAATAAGTAGCCAATGTCAGTATTTGATGTTGGACATATGTTGGTTGTCAATATATAACCAACAAGAGTGACCAACAAGAAACCAATAAACTTTTCAGATATCTTACCTTGCCAGATTTCACATATTGGCTAAACGTTGGCTGCCAATATGTAACCAACAAGAGTGACCAACAAGGAACCAATAAACTTTTCAGACATCTTACCTTGCTAGATTTCACATATTGGCTAAACCTTGGCTGCCAATGTGTAACCAAAAAGAGTGACCAACAAGGGACCAATAAACTATTCAGATATCTTACCTTACTAGACTTCACATATTGGTTAAACCTTGGTAGCCACTATATATCCACTATAAACAAGCGTTACATTTCAGAGATATCACCAATATAACAGAGCCAATATTGGCCCAACTTTAGTGTGCTACTTGGGATCCGTTCGTGAGAATATCATTTAAAAAATTGCATTATATTTTAAATGTTTTCTGACTGGACTGGTTTAATAAAAAACATACGTTTTGGAACTAAAGTCTTGTTTAAAAACAAAATTACCTGACTGGGTGGGAGTGTACGCCTTATAACTTCTGAACGGATGGTCCGATTTCGATGAGCAAAAATGCATCGACAACATAAGCTTTAAAAATAAAACGAAAACCGGAAGCTAAACCTGCTTTTTTGGTAGCATTTTTTTCACAAATAAAATCTTGTGAATTTGATTAGCGGAATCTGATACCTATAAAACCGGAGGGTCAACCAAAAGCGTATTTTTCCAGAAAATTTTAGCATCAAATGGTGAGCGCTACGATTGTTTAAAATTTCGTAAGTAAAAAATATTTGTAATATTTGGGAAAGAGGTAGCGATGAGCTACAATTTTGTTGGTGTGCCAGTCCGCTAATTTCACTGTGACGCCTTCTACGAATTTTCGAAAATTTTGGATACAATGCCTATTTATTTATAAGTTCGAGTTTTACTTCGTTGAAGTTTATTTTAATTTATTGTAAATAAAACAATTCTTAACTTCCTTCAACGGGTTTTTTAATTTAGGCTTATACGTATTTCAACGTGTTTACACGTCATTGTCAAAGGCAAGATTAAAAGTAAACAGTTGGTGTTGCTATAGGAACAATAAATCTTCATAACTTGATCTGAATTGTTTTATTTACAATAAATTAATGCCTATTTACTCATAAACGTTTTATCAGATTGGGATGAAGATAAAATTTGATATTAAAGATGCCCTAGGGGTATGCAATGTTTTAGCCTGCGACATTTTTAAAACTACTAAAACTGTGAATTGAAAAAATAATCAAATGTTGACAATTTCAAAACAATATTGCACTTAAACTGACCAAATAACAATTTTTCAATTCTGTAAGTCTATAGAGCTGGAGATGAGCTATAATGTGCTTCGTGTCTCACTCTGCTAATGTTTTTGTGACGCCTTCTATGAAGTTTTGAAATCGAAATTATGCCTCATTATTTAATAAATGGTAGTAATTAAAAATTTCTGTTTAAGTTCAATTTCTCAATTTATAAAGTTGTATCTTGATATACGGTTTTCTTTAAATTCTGTTATCTTATTATTTATAAATTCACTCTTTTTTTAGTAAAGCCTTTGAGTTCTTTTACTTTGCAATTTGCGGATTTAATTTTTATATACGTTTCTATTTGAAAATTACTTAAAATTTCTACAAACTGGAATATGTTGGGATGAGTGGCATAAAAATTAGAATTGAATTTCGAGTGAAAGGACTCCCATGCATTTGTTGTTCTATACATACTATTTGTCATGCAAGCCCATATACTCGGTGGAAATGTAGCGTCATCTTCGCTTATGTAATTATCTACGATTTAGTCGCAAAATTTAGTTACTCGTTCATCATTTGGAGCTTTTTCGAATAGTTCTGTTGCAAAAAAATCACCTACACAGCTGATCACAAAGGTATGTTCAATGCTAATGCCACCAAACTTTTAGATTCATTCTAGCGATCATTAGTAATCGATTTCAAGGAGTTTACTTAAATATCTCCGCCCCTTCTACTGAAGCCGTGGCCGAACTAAGCGATGGGATTAGAAAGTACCCCTATCACTTGAAACAATTAATGAGGGTAGGTGGTCGAACTGGGCTATGCCCATCAGAAATGGTCAAGTAGTGATATAAATAATTATCAAACATCACCAAATTTGAAATATACCTTAAATTTCAGAGCGCCATCTATGCGCAAATCTTATAAAGAGTCCCGAGGTGTTCAAACTTTTAGGATGAATTTTTTATATAGACAAATGGTAGGAGTTGCAACACTATTATCTTCCTTACATCACTCACCAACGGTACACATAAACAATATCCTTAGACGTATTCGTATGTACGCAAACCTGCTTATTTCCACATTTTCCTTAACTGGTAACATCTTCTTAAGTTGTGAATAATACCACCATAATAATGAAGACTTCACATTGTCCTACTGCTCGGAAATGTAAGCCAAAATTTTCCTCTCATCTACTCTTGCCTTCTTCTTATTTTTACAGTCACAAAACAACATGTACTCATTTTAGTGTAGGGATTTAGAGTTTGCTAGAACCCCTTTCCCCACAGCTTCGATTGTTTCATTTAAAACATCAGCAACGAAAACATTGCTTACATCACAATCTTTATTACATAACATTTTCGACATTTTCACCCAAATAAACACAAACCAGCGATAATTCTTTCTGCCACGAACAAAACTTGTTTTTATTTACCTGTTTATAAGCAAACTAACGGTTGCCGCATTAATTATTAGTGAGTTAACAATGTTTATTCGCTCGAATAAAACTTTCTTCTCGTGAGTAAACTTTTCCTTAGCTCACTTGGTACATAAATATCTATTAATACTTGCTGGTAAGTAACAGAGTATAGTTACTACCGTTTGAGAAAAAAAAACGTCCATAGTTGGGCTCGGGAAATTAAAAAAAATATAGCTTTGATTGGCCCTTAAATTGTCGTTATTTTAAAATTAGTGACAGCATTGTGTGTCAACCAAAAACATGCGGTTAAACTGCCAGAGCCAGATCTACCCATACGACATTTACGTTTACGTTGTTCATAATTATTTATCACTAAGTTCCTGTTTGCTGTTGCGGTTAATAGTTTGACAGCGTAAGTACCTATATTACCGTAAAAACTTAAAACATATTCAAATTCACAAACATTTAAAAACAGTACCTTTAATGAATGAGCAAAATTGATCTTTTAATTTCATAATTATTAAACGTGATGGGATAAGAAATCAGATCATCTGCAAACACATTTGTTGCAGTTCTCAAAATGTTCGGTTTGAAAAGGTGAAGCGAATCTTCTGTTACTACTGAGTTCTGCATCTGAATATTTCACTGTTTCTTTCATAACCATTACTTTCTTTGAATTATAATTTAGTAAGTTTAGGACTAAGGCGACCTCCTTAAAAATAACAAAAAACCATTAAAATTCGAACGCAATCTAAAATCGTGATGACTTTTGAACGAAATATCATTTATTCATAAGATTGAATTCTGTACTTATATTAGTATGGAAATAAGAAAATCCGAATTAAAACTGTATTAAATTTTTCCTAAAATGCGGAAGATATGACTAAATTTCCATTTAAAGGAAGGAAATAAAATGGGAACTCCAGAAGAATGGAACAAAAGTTAATCAGATTAGGATCAAACAATTGTCTAATTAAGTCTTTAGTCGGGTAACGTAATCAGGACGATATAAAGACTACTTCTGTATTCTTAAGATGAGCCTATTCTAATTTAATTCGGTTTTGCATTCACAAAAGACAGAATTATCATTCTCCCGCTAATTTTTGAAGCGGGGAAAAAAGTCAAACATGGTTATACTTTGAATGAAGTGCGGAGTTGAGCATTTTAATTTGCGGCAGTTTGATCAGTTTTATTTTCGTCCTCTTATAATTAATGCATTAAATGTAATGCATGGGTATGTATAAGCAATTTATGCTACAATTAAGTTTTAAAAATTAACATCATTATTCGTTTGCGGTTTCAAATTCTAGTTCCCTTTATGAGCGAAATGTAACAAATAACCTCTGCTAGGCGTAGCTTTAAAATGAATAATTTATACATAAAATTAGATATTCATGACTTGTTTTCAAAATGAGCTTTATTTATATTCTTAATACCTTAATTTCATAACGGTCTGAAATACTGCTAAATATCTTGTTCACTACTTTAATGTCGCAATTTTTTTTAAATAGTGACTTTATCAACATTTTTTCAAATTATATCAAATTTTATTTATTTTAACTTTGGAACATTATTACGTTAGCATGGGGATTACATCATAAAATATTGATAAAAAATATTTCACAAAATAGGTTTACAGCAGCTACAGAAAATGTCCAAATTGATCACCTGAATTACCCGTGTCCAGTGACGGTGTCGTAGCCGATCCTAAATCTTATTTAGCGAGTTTTGTAGCCATATCGCATGTATTTCCCATATTGCAATTCCGATACGCTTTTCCAGATCTTACATATTTTGAGGCTTATCTTCATACGCTTTCGATTTTAAATGACCCTATAGAAAAATATCTATAGGGCTTAGTTCCGGAAAACTAGGTGGCTATTTGATGCGCCCTCTATTTCAATTTAGTGGGGATGGAAATAGCCAATCCAAATAATTTACAATATTTCGTCTATAATGTGGAGGTGCTCTATATCGTTGAAACCAGGTAGACTCATTTGGTGTACCGTCTTCGTTTTCATAAGGAAATAAAGTTGTATTTTCTGGAACGATGTTGTTTTGCATAGTTACAAATGACACATATAGTTATTCGTATTTATAGAATAATTTAAACAAAAAGTAGCTTCATCCGAAAACACAACGCTGTGGACAAAATATTGCAACATCTCTCAAAATTGCATTCTCCTGTCTGAATTATCTTCTGACCGTTCTTGCGTAAAATGTACCTTACACACTTTAGAATTATTTTAGTGAAATATTTCTACAATGGCACTTTAACCAGACAATTTTGCATTTTGTTCTACAGAAAGTTAAACAGTTCAGCGTTGTTCGGGAATTGTATAAGATTTTGGACGTCTAAATTTTGAAAGAGCTTAGAAGATTATTATGGGATTCCGATATGGAATTCGTTAAACGAGTCTCATATTTCTTCATACAACTGTGTCATTTCTTTACAATTCCTTCAGGTTATAGAACGGCAAATATAACTTCCTTTGGCAATAAACAACCCAACTAACTGAGTTCTTAGTTACATATTTATATTTCCTGTTACGAAATTTGTTACCAAATAAACCAGAACATTTGCTTTCAGATTTAATTAACTGTTAATATTTAACTACATCGACTTTGATGAGAACATAAAGATTCATTGTTTTCGGTAGCATTAGATTAAAATCTATTTAAGTCTCCGAAAAATCTAGAGTTACTTTTACTTCATAGTTTTGCATTAAGCGCGCGGCAGGCGCGGCGTCATTTCAACATTTTTTAATGCTAATGTAAAGCTTATTGTTTACGAGTGTCTGCTGCATCGAAATCGCAAGAATTACCGGATCGATTTTAATAAGAAGTACATAGATAATTACGAAAAAACAATTAATAAATAATTTGCATAAACAAAACGGTCCTCTAAGGGATCAACGAACGTACACTAGGTAGCGGCCTTCTAGGTCATAAGTCTAGGGGCAGGTCTTTCTGCTTCTATCTGGGGCTGCGATGCTCTGGTAAGAGCTTGGGGTGCTACGGATTTGGATAAAAAGTTAGGTTATTGGCTGCTGTGCTCTGGTATGAGCTGAGGGTGCTGCGGTGTTCCGAGAAAGAATAAGGTTATTTACTTCCCAGCTCTGCAAGGGCAAGCTTGTAGGACCGTTTGAGCGATCCAGCAATATATGGCTGTAGTTTCTGTACCGTATTTGGATATTAGGCTCGTTTTGGATCCCGAAAACGAACAAAATTGAATTTGTGTAGGACCGTTTGAGCGATCCAGCAACAGATGGCTACAGGAGTTGAGATTATGGACTTTACTTTGGAGGTTAAGCTCTTTCCGATCTTGAAAACGAACTGTGCTCTCCGTCGAAAATGCAGCCCCGTTGTACCTTTTTTGACAGTCGTCACATGGCAAAATAACAAACATTAGTCGTCGTCGCTTAGCGAAATAACAAACATTTGCAAGCGTGGTAACCGCAGCAGAAAACGGAAGTCGCCTCTGGTTTAGTTTTGCATGTTAATTGAAACAAACTTTTTCAGACGGGGTGATATTTTTCAAATCGGAAAAACTAGCGATCGTTGCTTAATGGACAAACATAGACGTAGCGGCTGAAACAGTAAAAGGTAGTCGTCTGTTGCTTAGTGATGTACAAGGAAGAAGGGTTGAATGTATTTGTTATCTTGTAAGCTTCATTTCTCATTAAATAACAATTATTAAATTATGATTATTTTTTTTTTAATTTATAATTTTTTATCCTTTTTATCGAGAAATCTGAAAATCTTATGTTGTTTAAGTGTCACCTGTTTTTTATTTGGTCAGGGTTGAATGTGATTTAAAGACGGTCGAGGACAGAATTTATGTATCGTGCCAAGCAGACATTGATATAATCTATTTTGAAACTAATATAAAGCTGTTTGATCTTTCTAGCTTTTAAAAATGGCGGCGGCTACGACTTTTCTTGTAAAGAATATGCATTAATGTCTCTTTATGGTACCACCATAATATTCTTCGTTTTTATATTGTATCATAAACAAAGTAGCGGCCGTAGCTCAGTAGTAAGCGCGCGGGCTACCAATGCAGCGGATCTGGGTTTGACTCCCGACCTGGTCGTTTTCCCTCGCAAGGCAAGGGTTCCGTTTGTTTATTTTGGTAGTTAATAAATGTTCTAATACCACCCAAGTGTTTCTGTTGCGTTACTTTTAACTAAACTAGTTTACAGATCCTTTGAAACAAGGCTTTGAAACCCAACAAAGAAATAAGCCATAAATAATCAAATTATAGCAACAATAGTGACATGAACATAAACATTCGCTAAAAACATTCAATAAACTGAGTGAAGAATGTAAGGGCCCGTAGTAGTGTTATGTTGAGACAGTAACGAATTTAGTATAGATAGATGACGTAACCTTACACTTGTTTACTCTGACAGATTTAAAGTCAATCTTCCACTGTTAAAAAGCACTAACTGGAAAGTACGATTTATAACATAAAAATTAGTGAAGCTACTAGATTTAGTTGGTTATAAGCTAAATGAACATAGTTTAGAGGGTCGTATATACATAAAAATGAATTGGCAGATTGATACCGGGCGAATCAATTATTGTGGTAGAAAAATCTATTTGAATCCGAAAAATTTTGAAATTATGTAGAAAATTACAAAAAATAATGTTCTAATGTTCAAGAATTATTAATAGTAATACCACATAAGCTTTGATTTTATCGATTAATTACCGATATTTTGTCATAGATCAACGAAAAGAGTGCAAATTTGGCAAGCAATAAAAACTCGACAGAGCTCAGCGTTGGAGTTTTTTTTTCTTGCAAATTTGCAGGATTTGAGTCGATCTGCAGGAAAATTGATATAATTAACTGAGAACAATTCAAAAGCTTGAGTGGTATTCGACAAGATTATTTTATGAATACAAAATTAAACCAATGGCGGATTTTGTTTGACGTTGTTTATTAGCGTAACCATGACGTAACTAAAGCGTAACTAGGCGTTGTCAAAATGATTGAAATTATTGCTATAATTTTCATTTAGGTAACTTTATTGCTGCATTTTGATTAGCTGTAATGGGTATGATTATAATAATACACATGATTTTTTTTATGTTTATTTGCTGATATAGCTAGAGACTGGCTTTAATTTTATTATTTTTGGTTTAAAAGCCAAAAGACTCACTACCCTTCTACTACACAAGCGAAGAGCCTGCCCGGAGTGAAAGACCTCGACACCTTCGGGTACATAACGATAGATTATGATGATAATGATGGTGTATAGGCCTTAATTGAGGTTTTGAAATTTGTAAATTAAAACTGTTTTATTCAATAAACGTGAAGCCGGTGTGAAATTTGCGAGCAGGTTGAAGTGCTTAGGAAGGGCTGTAGTTAGAATAAAGATCTAAATTTATATTGTAGATCGAGTAATAATTATGTAGGGGGGGGCTAGGCCTCTTCTTCGTTCTTATTTTTTCCTTATGATCTATGTGATCTGGTCTTTGATGTTTAGTTCCAAACTATCTTTTTCTGTGCAAATTATAGAATTTAGTTTCACTTTTATGTCTCCCTACAATTATATTCTTATAGGCGCACCGAGTCTAAGCAAGTGATATAACATGTTCAGTTTTTATTTCGTATTTCGGCAAATTTGAGATTTGAATTTGGTCTGTACGGTCTTTTCATTTCACTTTTAATTCCGAAATTTCGTTACGGACGTAGAATTCTAATGGCTAAATTTTAAAACGTTTCGGAACAAAATTTTGTGATATTTTTTATGTTTTAATATTTTTCAGACGCTGTTTATTGATATAAAAAAGCGCAAATAAATAACTTGTTTTCGTCATCACTTTCCAGCCAGCTTTCACGATGTTAACAAAAGAATTTATATGTATTTTGCAGAAAATTGTAGCTTTTATCGCAATGTTTTGCGTCGTTGTAGTAGTTATCAATGTTATGTAACACAATTTACGCTTGACGTATTTTTTCGATTTATTCGATTCGTTCATTATTAATGGTTAAATTTTATCCGGAAGTATTGCGCGCGCATACGTCTACATCCGGAGGCACGCGTCCTGGCGGCCGTCGCATCCCGACGCCGATGCCAGTCGCCGGGCTATCGCGCGTTGAACCGGTCGATTTGCGATTTATATTACCACGTGACGATTGCACGAGGTCCGAACACCTCTGTTTATGAAATGTTTGAATTCATAAAATTTTACCTTTGTTTTTAAGTTCAATGTTTAAGGCACCTTTCTTTCATAGCTACACATGAAAATCTGATTTTCATTAAAAAAATATCTAAGTTTGACTGTAACATTTTTTACCTGTTTGTTGTATACGTTGAAGAAAGTTATCGGAATTGAATGGTAATTAGAATTTTCAGTGTAAAGTTCTATGTATAATCGTCTCATGCATATTAAAAAAATCGCGCCGTTGCGTTGAAGTAACACGAAATTCCAAGAAATTAATTCATTATTCAGTAGTAAATTGTCGTAAGGTCTTCATTTGCTAGGGATATCGTTTAAAAGGTACTAACGGCGTTTAGTAAAGGTGAAAAACGACTTCCAGGTTGCGATCCGAAAGGGGGAAACGGAACACTTCGTGTAAAATATTCCCGGTGTAGCATGACAATGTTAATAGTTGCTGGCGACCCTCATATCTCAAGCCACTTGCTGCATAGTTTGTCATTTTGATAACGCTTTGAAAAACTTTCAGGCTTTATTTCACTCTAATTTCTTGCCTCATTTGCAGTTCAGATAAAACTCCTATTTTTCCCTGCAATATTTTGTATGGTATACATGTTTTTTATTAGTGTTACATCGGCGCTTTCTAGGTCACATAAATATTTATGAATTTACTACACATAGAGTGCATGTTTATTATTCATAAAATAATAAAAAAACGATAATTTGTCCGACATGTGTTCTTTATTTAATTTTTAAACGTTTTCATGTCGCTTCATCGGTTTTCCCACAGCCTCGAATCTCGCTATTATTATGCATTTAACATGAAATTTCTCCGTCAGTTTTCTAACACGCTTTCGTTGTGAATTGCGGGAGGATGCTGAAAACAAGATGACACATAAATTGATCGTTAAGTGAGTGAGTGAAAATGATAAATAACGAAATGTCCGACGGCTATTGACAAAGGTTAGCCACGGTGGCGGGGTTTCGACAGCAGCACGGTGGCTCGCACGCCCATCATCAAGTGCTGTACCATGGGCCAATGCTGGGTTACCAAACTCGCCATGTGGATGCTGCCCATCATCACATCTCTGCCATGCAAACGCATTCGGCCATCCCTTTGAACGCTAGTGAGTATTATTTTATCATTTTGTGCGAAAGACAAAATAAATACCCCTTAATGGATCCTAAGACTTAGAGTATAATCTTAGGGTAGGTGGTGATGATTTTTGTGTATATTTTCCAGCTCTCCAAATAAATATTTAGGAAAATGTTTCTCTGAACAATTCATTCATTGAAGATAGTTTAATAAATTCGTTAAAAAGAGGAATAATTTTTCAACGCTTATTTACG
Organism: Ctenicera cuprea; assembly: GCA_958336395.1. NCBI lineage: Eukaryota > Metazoa > Arthropoda > Insecta > Coleoptera > Elateridae > Ctenicera > Ctenicera cuprea. Next base: position 44,791,315 of record OY284491.1, on the reverse strand, counting down.
CAAAAATTAATGATAATTGTTTTCGTTAATATAGTTTGGTGGGCTAAATACGAACAGAAGCTGATAATCTTTTTTGAGTGCATGAAATTAGAGTGTAGAAAAACGTGGAATAAAAAGGTGGCCACAATAATAATACTAGAAAGAAATAAACGAGAAACGGCGAAATAAAAAGGTTTTACTAAATTATCTGTTTATTTTATTTGCAGTAGCACTTTCTTTGACTTACCTCTAATCTTAATTAATTGGCATCAGTGGCACTACTCGTAAGTTTACGATCTAGCACTCACTTGCTTCTTTTTTGTTTTACCATTTTTCCTCGATTTTCACAATGTGAATAATTAGCTAGGATGAGTTGTTTTCTTAGTTTTCTTCTCGGTATTGTTTATAAAACGAATTTTTTCGTTGCTTCAATTTGCTATTTCCAGCGGAACTGAATCAACAATTCATAAATTGTGCTTCCATGTGTTCGTATTGTTATCAAAATTTGGTTTTTAACCATTTCAATTTTGATTTGGAAAATGCAGCATACAATCCGAATTATTCTTCACGTGATTATACGATTTGTTCGAATTTTGGAATTCATCATGCGGAACCCATGTCATGTCATATCGCGAGGTACATCTCATGTGCCCAAACCTCAGTCTTACAATGTTATGGGTGCTACAACGGGCAAATAAAGGTGCATTTCATTCCAGGCAAATGTATTAAAATGTAGTGATGTGAAGTTTTATGAAAATTCGTGGAACTTTTCATGAAATTTTTTAATGCTTATTTTTCAAAGATAGTCAATTTTGAGCGCTATTTCAGACGTTGTTCTGTTTCAAACTTGAAACACGGAAATGCCAAATAAATTGGTAGAAGAATAAATCTGATTTATTTATTTGCTTTATTGAAGATAAAGAATGATTATATTTAAAAAAACCTTGCGGTATCAAGAACAGATTTCCACTCACAAAATTTACTTGTCCATTTAGCTCTCCCACCATCTCCGCTTGCATCTGTGAAATGTGCAAAACATTTTGTTTTTTATTTCTCAATTTACAATTAGATTACGCTTATTATAAATTATAATAATTATACTTTCATTATTTCACAATATGACGATACCATTTACTACCTACGATTCTAACAATCACTCAACACCAATTTCTATAGTGTTAGTAATAAAAATACAAAAGCTCTACATATATAAGTAGTTACTGCAAGCTTGCAAGTTTGCATGTGTAGGCCATGGCGAGTGATAACATGTGTACGCATGCGCCGACCGTGCATTTAATAGCGCAAAAAGCAGTTATACTTTGAGACGCGAAAATTACAGGGTAGTATTTACGCATTTAGAAAAAGTTTCGAATAAGTTTCAGCGGTTGTTGAAGCTTTTCAATGAAGCTGAAACTTATTTCATTTCATTGTTTCATTCAAACTTTTCATGGCCCAGATCACTAATTAATAAATCAATAAAATCAGTGAATTTTCGATCACGTGGATCTAAATAAACCAATCAAGGTGTCGTTAAGGTAATAACAAACGCCAAGGTGCTTATCGAGGGGGACAGATGTAAATTGCGGCGGTGGTTAATCTATAATCCCTTTAAGCAGTGGGGTCGTAAATCTGATGTATGTAAATTGCGTCGCTGGACAGTTAATATAAGTGAAGATAAACTGATACTGAGTAAGGACCTGGCCGAAGCATTTGATATGTTGTATGAACGTATTTATAAAATATTTTTAAAGTAGAAAGTGAACGACACTTGGTTTTTTAAACGATTCTGGAAATAAAGAAAACAGAAACATTTTAGTGTGATGTATATTATTTATACACACAATATTAAAATCATACTTTCGCATAGAAAATAAGGAAAAGGGCATGATTTTCATTAAAAATTATATTACAATTATATCTATTTCCATCCGCATTCTGGTAAGCCTTTTTACCAGTGCCCCAATTTACATCTTCTGAATTAACATCCTAGTTGACCATCGCCGTAGTTTACATCTGTAGATTAAGGGACCCATTGACCACCGCTATAATTTACAATCGACGATCGAGGGCGCTTATCAAGGGTGTTTTTTAAACAATCACAACAATTGTCACTTTAACAGTCGTACTGCATCATGATCCAAAAAAAATCCTCGAAAAAGAAATTATCTTACCCAATGAACCTCGTGCAATTATAAATCCTTATAATTTTGTGAAAAAATCCCCTCAAATCAGTTACTAAGCAACACACTTTCGGTGATTTTGTCGCAAAATTATCGCGTGATTATCATTGCCTTTGGTTCATTATAGATGAATATTCCAGTCGCATTATTTGCTTTATTAAAGATAAAGAATAAATATTTAAAAAAATTATGGCGTTAAGAACAGATTTTCACCTACAAAATTTGCCGATCCAGCTCTTTTAGCTACGCGCGCCGCTTAGATGGGTTAAATTTGTGAAAAATTTGCTCTTTAATTTCCCCATTTACAATCAGATTACGCCTATTATAAATTATAATAATTACACTAGTTCAGAATGTGTCGATACCTATTACTCACTCAACAGCAAGTGCTACAGTGCTACTAATAAGTGCACTAATAGAAATACAACAAGTTTACTATTTAAGTTATTACTGCAGCCTTACAAGTTTGCATGCGTAGACCATAGCGAATGATAACCAAAAAATTTCTCAAAAAAGAAATTATCTTACCGAATGAACCACGTGCGATTATAAATTCTTATAATTTTGTGAAAAAATGCCCTCAAGTGTATTGCTTACAGTAACTTACTACGCAACACACATTCTGGGTTTTTGTCACAAAATTATCACATAATTATTATTGGCCTTGGTTCATTATAAATAAGTGTTCCGCTCGCAGTGTAACAGCAAATAATAGCTGTTTATTTTCAGGTTCTTGACCAATTAGATCCTGACTGGCCGCGATAAACCTTTTTTTTTAGAAAGTTCCGGTGTTATCGATGCTGTATAATCATAGCAACATGCCAACAAAATTGTTTATTTTTTATTTAATAATTAAGTAAGGCGTTAGTACGTAGCAGTTAATTATAGTAAATAATAATTTAAATTTTTTGATTGTGGAATACTCTAAAGAATACTACCCGTGAATTTAAAATTTTCTATAATTTTGTTTTTCATTGACCACATTTGTTGACACATGGCAACATCGCTCCTTCTTCGGGCTTGCGATGTTTCCTAGCAACAACGCGGTTTCGTTGTCAATGAAGCGACAGCATTAATTAAAAATTATCAATAGTTCAGTTGCTTCGATGAGAACGAAATTGTGTTGTTGCTAGGAAACATCGCGAGTCCGAAGGACGAGTGATTTGGCCTAGCAACAACACAATTTCGTTGTCAATGAAGCGATAGACTTATCGATAATTTTTAATTCCTTTGCGGTATTGCTTTTGATGAGTTTGTTTTTGTTTCGTGACTTTTTTGTATAAACTGAAACAAGACAAAATAGTCCAGAGGCGGAGGTTGGGTTGGCCACTTAGGTAAGGCCAAGAACTAGACCAGTTCGTTGAATCTAACGCTTGTGATAATTGTGATTTTAATATTTAAGAAACCTATCTACCAAAATGAGACGGTGCCCCGTCCTGTTGTAACCATATCTGTACTCTGTTTTGGAAAGGAACGTACTCCATCAAGTCGCAAGTTGTTCTTGTAAAAACGGAAATAATTCAAATGTAAAACGGTTTTTAAAAACGAAAATTGCGATAAATTGCTCTGCAACAGTTGCATCGCCACAAATGTAAGAAAAACGAAATTTACAGGGTCAGCTGCTGTTGAGAGACACATTTTCAGGTGACATTTTTCAACCTGCCCGTTACCATAGTAACCAAATGGAAACTCGATTGTAATTTATTTTGTCTGGCATTAACTGCAGTTTTCTTTACCAGTTAATTGTATACTTCTAAGTTTTAACACCCATAACTTTTTAAGGATCCAATTATAATTATATATTAATTATAATTACATTTTGTACTCCAGTTGACCTAATTAACATGCCTTCAAGCTATGAACCGCGAGTCATGGGATACTCTGCATATACCGCCTATTCGAATTTACTTTCAATGTGGTTGAAATTTTATTCTGCGTCGCTGAAACTTTTTCTCAAGTTTTTATTTTCTTTAAACTATAAATTCCAATTTACATTTTGTGTAACTGCGCAGAGAATTTTAGTTTTAAAATTTGAATATCAGCTTTAAAATGTTTCTGAGCGACTTTGCTTTAATTTGCAATATTTAACGACGATTTTAAAACCTGAGGATTTATTGAATTTGCCAAAGCTTTCCAAGTTTATGATTGTATTTGAAAATTCTGCTATTAGTTTGTTTTTTTTTTATTTATAATTCCATTTCTGAATTTACTACACTGAAAATAAACCAAGAACGCGTGGTAAATCGGAAGAAAAATGTATATCGTATACACACTTGAATTTCTTATTTCAATGAAGTAATTAATAAGAAATGTTCCTGTTTTTTTTTGTATTCAATATGGTCTTCCAATTTTTAAACATTTTCTATAAGACATACTTAACTTTTTTCTGACTTGCATGCAACTTGTTAAGAGCCTTTATTACTACCTGTTCATGTTTAGATATTCGATTCTCGTATACTTAATCCTCTTGAGGTAGAAGAGTTCTATTGCTATAAAATTTATAAGTTACTTCGGGATTTTGTGTGATCAAAGAAAACTTATGTGGATTGTAAATAGAATGAATAAGTACATATTCCTAAAACAGTATTGTGTAATTTCAAAATTTTATTTTAAAATTTTATTATGTACTTCCATATTTTTCCAAAGCAATAGCAATTTTTTTATGTCGATGTTCCTCTAGAAAGTAATTTGAATTGTAGACATTACGGTATATAATAAAAAAATTTCATAAATAAATTTTCTAGAATAATAAATTTACAAAACAATTTTTTGTAGATTGCATTTTAATTACAGGGGACTATAAATAACATAGTACACACTTTCAAAATCAAAATTAGCGGGTAATTACGATTTTGTTATTTAAACCATAATATTATTGTAATAACGAGAAAGGTGGTTTAATTAGTCGCTAACCTGGATGCGAGAGCGATTTTCCTGTTGTAATTGGAAAACGTATTTCAATAATTTTACTGGATTTTAATTTCAAATTGGTTCACTTTTTGGCTTTACTGCGATATTAATCGGGCACATACTAATCAATAGAGGGATTATTAAAGTATCACAGTAGACGAGAGTTTTATTTTACAATTATCGATATATGTTTTTTTTACCAGAGCTTCCGAAAGCTCACGGAAAACCATAAAAGCGTGCTGTTTTCCTTGATTGATTTTTAATTTAAACTCATTAATGTTATTTAATTAATGAATTTTTAATTTTTATTAACAGCTTGCACCCAAACATAAAATTTACACTAGAAACTGAACAAAATAAGTCCATTAACTTTTTAGATTTAAACATAAAAATTAATTCAACTAATAAATTTGAGTACTCAGTTTATAGAAAACCTACACAAACAGACATTACAATACCACACGATTCTTGTCACCATAAAACACATAAATTAGCAGCATACAGGTCCCTGATACATAGGGCTTTGACGGTCCCTTTAGATGAAATTAATTATAATAGAGAAATTTCAATTATTAAACAAATTGCATACAGTAATGGTTATAATACTAAACTTATTGATACATTAATTAAAGAAAAATATTATAAATTAGCCATTCAAAAAATTTATCCGAATATCCTAACTTCGTTCGATACAATTAAATATGCTTCGATCCCATATTTTGGTGAGAAATCAGAAAAAATTGCTAAAATTATAAACAAAACAAATAAATATAAAGTAAGCTTTAAAACAACTAGGAACATCTTAAATACTTTGTTTAATGCAAAATCAAAAACAGACGATTTGTTAAAATCAGGCATTTACAAATTAAATTGTTCGCATTGTAATTCGGTTTATATAGGCCAGGCAATTAGAAATTTTGATATTAGGTATAAAGAACACGTGCGTTGTTACAAATACAAACACTCACATAAATCCAATTACGCTAAACACTTTCTAGAACAAAATCATTCAATGGCATCTAATAACACCATAAAATGTTTACACTTTTGTGATGATAAACGTAAATTAGATAAACTAGAAGCTTTTGAAATTCACAAACATTTAAAAACTGTACCGTTAATGAATGAGCAAATTGATCTGTTAAATTCTCCTCTACTGGACATTTTGGAATAAGAAATCAAGTCATCTGCAGACGATTACCAAGATAAGTAAAAAAGTTCTATTGCTATAACAACACTAACTGTTTACCTTCATATAACCTTTGACAATGGCATGTAAACATGCCGAAATACGTATAAGGTTTAAATAAATAGATATTGTTAAAGTGATTAAGTATTTTATATACAGATACTCATTAAATATGGACTTTAACGAAGTAAAGCTGGAATTGATAAATAAATATCATTAATGTTATGCCTAATTTTAAAGTAATTGCAGTCTTTTTTTCCGATTTTATAATACTGTCTGAATTTTATAGCTATAAAATATAAGGAAACTTCTTTTATAAATTTTCGTTGCAAGCACTGAATTGAATTTTCATAAAAATGCTGTTTGTATGTACTGCATTGGGTGTAGTTTTGTTAAAAGTTTCAATGCTTATTTTTCGTATTGGAAATCAAGTTAGTGCACTATTTCAGATGTTTTTTCAGTTTTAAGAAACACGGAAACATCAAATACATAAGAACAATAATACAATTTATTTGCTTTATTAAAGATAAAGAACAAATATAATTTAAAAAAATTATGGCATTAAAAACAGATTTCCACCTACAAAATTTTCCATTCCAGCTCTCCTAGCCTTGCCCCTTAGATAGCTAAAATGTAGTGATGGGCATGATCGAACGATTTTCACAAACGAATGATTGCCATTGGAATAGTTATAGTAATCGAATGCTTCATTCGGATAAAATCACTCGGATGTATCTATGCGGTACAAAGTAGTAAAAATTCTCGTTCTTATTGTATTTTCTCGGGTCGCTCGGCAAAAATAGTGTAACGAATGGAATTTTAATTTCATCACATTTCATCGCTAATTCCGGACTGATTTTTGTATAATATTTGTATAAACCGCGAAAGGGAATACACTTTTCTGTTTTTAAAACAATTATTTTTATAAATGTGCAGACCATAGGGACAAAAACCGTGTCTCCTTTAAAGCAACGCTAATTTCTTACAGCATTTCTAAATTTCATCACAATTTATCGCTAATTCTGGCCTCTTTTTAAGTAATGATTGTATAAACCGCAAAATTGGATGCTTCTGCTTTAAAATATTCTTATTATCTTGTTGATCCCCGCCGCAGGACGCCGAATTCATTTTTATGCGTTTGAATTCTAGGAATTATGTATGCATTACTGCATTCCGCAGTCTTATTATCACAAAGTGATTTGTGCGCATTATGAATGAATCTAGGACTCGTATGTAGGCAAACCACCTGACCACTCCTAATGTCATCTTATCATGTATTTGCAGTAGGTATTTGCAGGTAGCTAATGTAATGGGTATCGCTTCAACGTCCGCTTTCAGAATGGACAGAAAAGAAAATTTTAAAATCGTTTTTAGTTCGATTATTTTAATTCGAAATATCCCACCACTAGTACCTAAAAAGTGTATAACTTTTGCTCCGTAATTTCTCCATTTACAATCAGATTATGCCTGTTATAAATTATAATAATAGCACTATTTCACAAAGTGTTAAAAGTGCACTAATAGAAATACAGAAAATCTACTGTGCATGTTAAAGTTACTGTAAGCCTGCAAGTTTGCATGTGTATGCCATAGCGAGTGATAGCATGTGTGCGCTTGTGCCAATTGCGTATTTATTAACGCAAACTTTAGTTATACTTTGAGATAGAGACGCGCAAACTATAGTAGTTCGTAAATACTATCTACAAACGTTTTCACGCGTCTTGATAAAGTTTCGGGGGCTGGTGAAACTTTTCAATGAAACTGAAACTTAATTGAAAAGTTTTCCAAAACTTTTCATGACGCACATCACTACTTTAGGTGAAAAGGTCAATACTACTGGTAATTTTAGGTAAAAATGTTTATCTAAGCATCTGTCCGAGTCTTTATTACGATTATAAAGCTGTGGCTGTTTGAATCCCACAATACTTTAGAATTTTTAGTACTTACTCAAAAAAGAAAAATAAAACTAGTGGCAAACTTTTTATTTTTGAACACAACTAATTTACAGTAAGCGTTCAATATCCACCTTCAACCTCATTGTAATCTATAGCTTGTTTGCGAATATCGCGTATTGTTGACTTGATTGCGACATTCCTCCGGACGGTACCATCCGAAATGCGAGTGAGCAATTCGTCTTACGTATTTAGCTTATAACTTAAACCTGGATTTCCATCGTCCTCCACAGACCAAAACCTAACAGAGTGAAGTCTGGAGACTTAGGTGGCTAATTATGTGTACCATTGTAACAAATCGTTAGACCAGAGACACAAATATTTATACAGGGTGCAGAATTTAAAAGGGGGTCTACCTAAGCAAATGTTATAACCTATATGCCTATTGAAACAAAGTAATCTTTCTCAAAAAAACGCTTTTCTCTCATTTTCCAAAAGTAATACCGCATTATTACGCTATTATATAGGAAACGCGACAAGAAAACTTAAAAGGGAAGCACACAAAACACAAAAATTGAAATTAAAAAGTGTTTTAGGCAATTTAAACAAACTCAATATATTAAAAATAAAGCAGAGCTCAAACTCTCATGCAGTTTTGTTGAAAATGTAAGTTAAAAATAAGACAGCAAAGCTCTTTTCTACCATGAACATGACGTCTTGTTGTATTTCTTTTTTGCTAATTTTTCGCCAAACAAAAGTCAGTTTGTATTATTTATTAGGTTTGGTGTGGGCCTATATCTACTTTCATATTTTGAGTTGTGTGCTCTCTTTATTAATGAATCACTTTCATGTGAAATTAAAAAAATTTTTTTGAATAATAAACGGCGAATTGTTTGAAAAAATTGGCTATGAAAAACAACTAGCCATGGGGTAGCCGCTTAGATTACGTTCGTTTTGGTTACTGGTTCGGAACCCCATTATCCGCACTTTTTTTTTTTAATTTTTCAATCATGAAATATATTAAATAGGTCCGAGTGGTCCAGTGGTAAGAGGACCATGCTCACAATTCGTGAGTTTTCCGTTCGAATCCCGGAAGAAGCAGAAAATGTTTCTGTAATTCTGTGGATCGGTGTCGAGCTCGGTAATCATTCGACGTTGGGTTAAAATTAACCGCGCTTAATTACTGGCTGACCAAGACAAGTAACAAAGTCAAACACAGCATTTTAACAGACAAATAAACACATGTGTAAATGGCATTGTATGAATGTGCATGAAGGGTTGCATAAGCTCCAGGAGCGTAGTGGTCTTTAGTCCAAAGGCCCCACTACCTCCTACTACACAAGCGAAGAGCCTGCCCGGAGTGAAAGTCCTCGACTTCTTCGGATATAAGGATTATAGATAGATAGATTAAACGCGATTATGTTTTATACCATATTCCTGTTTTGCAACAATCAGCATGAAAACAATAATTATTAATAAATCCTGCAGAACTTGTGGAATTTAGCAATGAAAATTAATGTAGTAATAAATAAATTATTATAATTCTTGACGTCAGAATAGTTTTAAACTGAAAGACGTTCATTTACGAAAACCTGGTATAGTATGCAGACACAATTTTAATTAAAAAAAGTTTTGCCGATGGGTCCGAACCTGCTATCAAAACTAACATGATTCAAGCGACCACACTACGGCCAGCGCACTTTTAACTGAGCTACGCGATCGCTTCCCGTGCGGTCAGTTCATCGCGCGATAAAAGTGACAACCTCCATTCCTATAACTATTTTAGCTTTTTTTACTGTTAGTATTATTTCCATTGGCCAAATTTCCCTACTTTTGTATCAGTACTTCAATTCTGAACATTGATTAATAAACCAATTTAAACCAAATTTGTGGTTTCACCGAGCACATTGTGTACAAACTGCGTCATGCTAAGTACATACGAGCCCATGTGGCTTAAGCTTCCTCCAATAATCCTTGCGCAGACATTCTAGTCAAGTGTGTCCTGTAAGACGATCCTCTAAGATAAACGAACCAATCACCTGATTATTACCGAAGATACCACTCCACACATTGGCACCAAAATTTAAATTTTGTTTCCACAGTGATGTGAGGATTATCTTCTGACGACCGCTGAGAATTACGACGGTTGTTGATACCGTCGCGGCTAACGGCTTTTATTCGGAATTTAACATTTAATTTATTAAATTTAAATTGCGACTAGATTTGTTTTCAATCGAACGGTCATCTTTAACATTGCATATGAATTTGTATTACTTCTTTTTTTTAATGTGACATTTATCACTTTTGCTAAACTACGCATAAATACTATCACTTTCTACCCTTTAAATTATGGAATGAATATAGTAACTTGGGTCAGGGGATTGCGAGGGCCACGCGGCTTGCTCTCTTGATTAAGGAAGGTATTGTTATACTCAAAATTGCGGAACTTGAGATTTTGACAGATATAAATGTTTTAGTGTGCGAGAATACCGAAAACCTAGGTTTTGCCATGGTGTCTGTGTGTGTCTGTATACACTTTACCGCCCAAACGCTTTGCCCACAAAATCTAATTTAGTTTTAAAAGATTAATAATCACACCGGGATGAAACCGCAAAGTAGCGAGCTTGGCTCACCATAAAAAAGGGGTGGTGGTATGGATAGGGAAAGGTGCTATAATTCAGTGTAGACATTAGAAGCGCTCCACAAAAAAGCTCAGATTCGTCATCTACACATGTCTAATAGCCGATCTGCGCAAGCGCGATTGTTCTACCACTCCCACCATCGATTTTTTGTTTTTTTTTTAATTAAAAAATTTCGACTTGAAAATCGGCACGAACATGTTAAATAATAATAGAAGAAAAGATGTATAGGGGGTTTCCTTTTGGTTGTTTACCTGAACAGTTTAATGACGTTATTGCCAAAAACCATAATTTTGTTGTAAAATGGATTTTCAGCTTTCTGCGGATAAACATTGCTGTTAACTGTTAGTTTTTAACCTAAAGTTTAGACGTAGAATTTAATTAAAGAAAAGGTATCTTGAAAAGTGGATAAAATGGACCTTGTTCGGGTAAACAAAAGAAAAATAAAAAGCTAATAAACAACGAACACCACAAAACAACACCTTGGGTATAATTTCGATGTTCTTTTGTTTATTTAAAATGATAAAATGCATTGGGTGATTGTATTTTCTGATAGGCACTGAAACTTTTAAATAGTATTTCTCGAAAACACTTCATTTTATCGAGTTTTAACAAGTATAACTTTTTTACGTAAAACTAAAATCTACATCGGAATTTATGGTCAATAACTTCCAAAGTTAACAACAACAATGTTATGTGCCAAAATATCCAGCCGAAGTTAAGTAATTAGCACCCGCTAAAAGTATTTTAATTCTATTACTCCAATATTCTCAAGGAAGCTCTTTTTACTAATTCATGTTAAGTTTAATGGGTCTACTTTATCCACAGGAAGTTATACTTAAACTTTCTCATTATTTACGGGACAACATGTATAATAAAAGCCGATCTTCGGCTTGACTTAACTTTATGCTCGTCTGCCTGCGTGCGCAGCTGATTTTTCCTTTATTGTCTTTTCTTCCACCTGCGCTCAGTCAAGCCTCAGCTGTCGTGGCGAGCTGCTTTGCCGTTTTCGATCCATTGTTTTTCATACATTTGGTAACAATTTTATTAAGAGAAAAAAGTGAGGCCTAGTCCACAGGTTCGGCTGGTATTAAGTAGGGCGCAGTACCTATCTAAGTTTTGTAAATATGTATATTATTGAAAATAAATTACTATAACAATAGACGGTAGGTAATTGTTATTCTACATGGGGTCTATTAACTACGCCTTTGATAGTACTTGACTCAGAAGATAGAAAAAGAAGTAGCGGGTGTATGCAAGAAGGTCTCGTGGCGGTTGCCCTATACGTTTTTAATTTTTTCTGATGGATGTCCTTTGATAGTTATTCATCAAAGATGCATTGGTTTTGAGCAGAACAATACGACCAATATAAAAAAAGCCAGGATAACGTCGTTGCTGAATGCCACTGAGAACGAAAAGATGTCTTAGGTTCATAATATAGCTTGTAAGTAGCCAAATAACGACGATTCAGAATATTTTCTTATTACAAACAATCAGTGAAGTAGTATCGTATACTGTTTCCATATTTTTATCAATAAATACCATAATTAGATGTTTTTCTATTAATAACAAGCTACAATTTAGTACTGTATGTTTATTTATATACATATAGGTATATGTGCGAGTATAAGTATATTCTATTAGTAAAATGAGGTTCTTATGCAGTGGATACTTCCTAAATAATTTTCGCGCAATAAAAGCAATATGAAGCTTCATATAAATTGTAAATAAATATACAACAGTAATAAACTTAAAAATATACTGCCGCAGAAAATTCTACTTTTTGTCGGAAATTTTATCAGCCGCTGTTTAATAAAAGAGCCCCTTTGTGTAAAACAAAAAGTCGCATTTAAAAGTAAATTTTCACAAAAGCTTTTTAATTGGGTTTTTACCTATCGTTGTTGAAACCGCCATTCACAATTCATAGCAATTTATGACGAAAATTTGAAAGGTCGCGTTTCCCATCAGCAACTCGTATCACAACCAATTTTCCACGCATCAAATTTTCATTAAAAACTCGAACAAGTTTTTCCATCCTGTCACACGGAACTTTTTAAACGAACTTTTTCTAGTTGCATCATATATTTTTATTAGGCAACATTTCCATTAATAATTAAGGTTTTCCCTGATAGCAACTCAAAGTTAAATATTGTTTTTAACCCACAATAACAGACGTACTCCGAGGTTTTGTTGTTTGGTTTGCTCCTTCTGGCTAAAAGCTAATTCATTTCATTTATGCTATTACAATTTCATGAAAGCTTCCCTGGTATGGAAACATTGGCATTAATTTAATAAAATAATACTAACATTCTCTGACTCGACGTCATAACAATTAAAAGAGTAATACACGTATATTATCCGAATTAAATTGCTTCTATATTAAACGTACAAGCAATACAGCGTCTTAAAACAGCTTTTGTACAATAGAAAGAATAGTTGTAATTGTAGAAGAAAGCACAACGCAAATTATTTCATGGCAGCAATAATTTAAACACAACCATCGAAAGCAGATAGCGGAATGAAAGATGACCATTCCAACGCAGTAAGGCAAGGTTTCGAAAAAAAAATTACGCATATTCTCACCGTTGGTATTTGGAAAGATGGGCTGAAAATCTGACGAAATGTTTATTCGATTTTTAGAAGAAAAAAAACATCACCAACAAGCTTTTAGTAAATGGTTATTCATTGAAATTTTATAAAATTTTTAAAATTTTTAGAGTATATCTGAAAAATGTACCGAGCTTTTAGTAAACCTAATGCTTTAAAGGTCACTTGTTCTTACTATGAAATGACGTTTCATGAAATTCATCAAATTTTTCTTATGCGGCATTTATATGTTACATCCGAATAGCTTCCACCTATCTCAACTTTTAGCGGTGAGGGGCCCCCGTTACTAGAAGTTACCTATTTACGCACCCATTATATAAGGCGCATATTCGGTTACACAGCGGGCCGTTTTCGATAAAGATAAGCAAAATTTAATGTCTACGGTTTGTTTGTGTGATTGGAGCAGAATCTGTCGATAGTGCATAAGGCTCCTTATGGAAACTTGTGTTGGGCTTGCTTATCCCTTCCATCGGGTTATACTTTTAGTTAATGGCAGGATCCTAGACAGAACAGTACCACAACCAACTCTGAACAGAGATGTAGGTCAGCTTATGCAAAAGATTCCGCGCGCCGAAATAATCTTAAAAAACTCAAATCAGCTATACAAATTGCATTGCAGCTGATATACCAAGAGGGCATAGGTAATTGGAAATGTTGTTTTATTGCCTGCAATTATTTTATCACCTCGGGTACTGTATTACCGTTTAGAGTTTAAAAAACAAAATTCCAGATAAAGCTAACTTTACCTAACTGAACTTACTATACTCAATCACCATTAATAGGAATCGAGGACATACATTAATTTCTACAGTTAGAAGGGTTTCTAATGTAACAATTAAAATTAAAAACACTAATCAACGGGGCCAATTTGAAGGAAAATACATTCGCATGTGTACTTAGTAGTTACTCATGTTCAGTTCAGTCGCTGACTTTATTTGTTTGAAAATATAGAATACTGCAGGAAGCATTCAGTACATGTCTTGCATCTCGGCGCAGCTTATTTATTACAGTTTAAAAATGTTATCTGAAAAAAAGGTAGGGCGTAAACCACGGGTTCCGCTAGTTACAAATAAAATGCCTGAAACGTGGATAACATTGCACGAAATTCTACTAAGCCTCATGAGCAATTTCATAAAGCCGCTTTAAGCTTTCGCGAATTTTCAATGTAACTTTATAAAATTTCTTGGAAAACTTTCTCGTATGTGCGAAACTTATGAAATTATCCAAAATATAATGAACTAATTCGGAGAATATATATTGAATTATAAATTGAAACCACATGCAATTCTATAATGTAATACTGACAAATTCTAAAAAAAATCCGCAATTTCTCCGTGGAATTTTCTTTGAGGCTTTTAACGTTTTTTAAAGTAAACTTTGAAAATTTAAAAGCAATTTGTACTTCATGAAATATTGTGATAATTTTATGGAAATTTCTTGAATTTCAATTTTCTTGGAATATGACAAATTACGCCTTTAAATAGCACTTTTACAACGTCAAATGATAATCTGCTCGTATATCTATGTGGTTACAAATAAAACTTTCATGCGAATGCAAAAATTATGCTTGCGGGCCATCAAATTGCTCATAAATATGCATAATTTCAATAGAAATACGTCACTTCTGTTTGATTATTTTTTTAGCTACATTTTCTTATTATCTTGTTAGTTAAACTATGAACCATCATCCCAATCCTCTTGATCGAGTTCAAGCAATTGAGCTAATGCTAAAACTATCGTCACAACTCTGGCATTATTTCATGATTGTTGTTATTGCAATATCCGTTATAATGAAAGTGTAACCATATAAAATGTGGAAGTATCCACGAGTACATATAAGTACTAACATGACGAAGAATTGCCACTGCTTTAAGGGAAATGTTATTTTGCTTTTTTATTTTTTATTTGTTGCTCTAATTATTTGTCTATAATTTTATTAAAAACTTACGCTGCTAGAATTTACTAGAACGGCCGACGTTAGGACATGTTTTTCACACATGGATCCAATCCTGGCTATTTCATTATACTTAGTGCATCTTAAAAATAAATTAATAAGTGAATAACGAAAATTGCGAACATTAGATTTGATATGGTTAAGAACGTTATTGGTATTTTTATTTCAAGCAAAGGCACAAATACAATTTTAAATAAAAGCTATATTGCCCCAAATAATGAATAAAATATTGCGGTTAGTAAAACATACGCACCTCACTGCTGTTTAAGTTTCTTAAACATATTCAATAAATTATAGTTTTATTCTTAAATACAATTATTACCTATTATTGGATAAATGACATGTAGTACTTGACAATAATTTCATAACAGTAAGCTTACAGTTTTGGTTACGTTTTGCATATTTTTATTAACGTAGTCAAGGATGTGTAATTACAAATCTAGGGCACTTTAGACATTTAAACTTCTACGTTTTCATAAGTTGCAATATTTGAAATGAACTTTGTTTATGGACTTTAAATTTTACTACAAGATAAGCAGTTTAGAAATGTATAAATAGGCTGTGATGTTTTTAATAAGGCATTTGTTTAAGAGCGACATTAGGACTACCAACGTCGTAATTTTTTGGCGAGTCTGGCAAAAGAACTCTTAGATTAGTCATAATTAGCCCTTATTATTGTAACTTGGCACAGTATTAAAAGCTACAAGATACAGCATCGATCACTCAGCACTGACTGGATCATCTCCAAATCAAACACCCATTCTCACTTAGATCTTCTAGCCGGTCACATTGGTTCCAAGATTCACATTGGTCCTTCGAGACGGACGAAGGATTCAAGATTTACGCTGTACCTTTAAACTTAGTATAGGTCTTTTGCTGCTACCATTGTAATAACCTTACTAACGCGTTTAAGGCTTACCCTGCTGAAATAATATATTTTTATAACACATACTAACACAAACAATATCTTAAAAACTTGTTTCATTTTGGAACCAATTTCAAACTCAAAAACAATCGTTTGAATATGATTAAAAAATTGAATGATTAAAAGATTAAAAGTTAGTTAGGCACATTAAATAAATAATAGAATATGATGCATTAAAATTAGATCCGATAGGAGGAAAACAGAGAAAAATAAGACTTTCTTTCTGCACAGGATATATCTAAAGTGCAGAGACGCGAACCGAAATAAAATAACGTTTCGGTTTTCGCTTACGGTTCAAATCGTATTTGAATTCGGTTATGTTTTTAGTTACGGTTTGATGCTGCTGCAAATTTCGGTTGGATTATGGTTACATGTTATTACTGGCATTACTGTAATTCTTTATTGATGAAAGAATATTTTTTTAATTTATTTAAAACAGAATTTAAAATTCACTTTTAGATTCCGTACGTCTTTGATTAAAGTTTTAGTTCTAGGCTGAAGCACACCTTCAATGATGTAGAGTACAATTTGAGTAATACCCTCAGAAAGCTATGGTGGAATGGGTGGGGGAGCTCATAGATCACATAAATAAACGAATTTTGCTGAAGAAATCAAATTTCAATTTATCCTATTTTGTACACATAATTTTGTGCTAATAGATCGCGCCTCTAGTACGTCTCAGGTACGGCTATTCCATTGAAAACATTATAACACCATATGTACGCCACTTTTTAGTTGCCGGCTGACGTTACAGTACTACAGAACTCGTCACAATCGTCATGAACGGCAACTCGAACGTGGAGGTCAATTTTTATCTAAACGATCTTAATCGTATTCGCACCTTTTTATTCCACAAGGTTAACTAACTTAAAAAAAGAAGCAGGTAATACACATTGAGCACTATTTAAGCAATGTTTTTTTCTGCATGTAGTTACAAATTAGAAATTTCAGTACAATTAGGTCAATATTTTCTAAAATTTTGATTCGTTACACACTCTCTCGGGAGCACGCACGAAGACAGGCATTTCTCAAATATACACAAACTTTTTAGTTTAAATCAATGTTTTTTACGATGAGAAAAAATTCTCGTACTGCAATGTATGAGAAAGTTTTTATAAGCAACCTTTAATAAGCGGCATACTAGTAGAGTGCTGAAAAGGAATTTTATTTTCACTTCCGTGGGCACTTTAGGGTTAAAAGCAACGAAGCAGCCAGATTTGTAGAGCAAGTTTTCGTTACTCTAAAACTAAAATTTTTCCAAAATTGTACTGGCCGAAAGGGCACAATTAACAAAATTGGACGTGTTGAATACTGTCAATACATTAATTTTTGTTAACTTGTCAGTGACGGTTATCTTTTTTTTTAATATTTAAAAAAGCCAAAATTATTGCAGCTTATAAGCAACGTGAACGAAAACCACGTTTTTCTCGGTTTAGATGTTTTCAAAAATCAATTATTTTTAGCTAGGTTTTTGCTTTCCAAACTACTATCTGGATAACAGTTCGTTTGATTAAAAAAATTATTTTTGCCGTGTTTATAGCTTCAACATCAAGGATGGTAACAGTTTGTATTTCGGGTTTTTAAGGCTGATACAAAACGGAAAAAAGAATCTTAAATGGTGCATAAATTACGGTGGTTATCGTACATCGCCCTGCTCGCTCTACTTTTGTGACTAACGTAGTATTTCCACTGCATTCTTTTGTTCCGCTTACCGCACCCCACGCCGAATACGTCCGTTATCACCGCGCTGACTGTGTTACAGGGAATTAATAATGCAAATAATAATAAAACAATAAATACAAATTTCTGCCCCGCTTGGTCTGTCTTATATCTCTCCGCGGAAGCAGTTTCGTGAATGCAGGTGAGACGGGTCAGGCCAGCCGAGCAGCCCGCAACGAACGGAAGATCAGCGGCATGCGTCCCAGCAGTCAGAGAGTTAAAAGTGGAAGGGAGTCGCGTTTAATATATAGATTATTTTTGCTGGTGGCAGATGCATACAATTATGATACCAACTAACTTGATCGTAAGTAGAATTTTCTTAGACTTTAGTCAAAGTTTCATTCAAATGATTCGCAGTTTTTGTAGTATTTTTCGGATTTTATAAGTATCCTTTAAAGAGGTACGTATTTTTTATTCCTTGCTGTGAAAAATCCTAATTTATGGAACAAAATACAATTTTCGACAGGGTGGTCGATTGCTGTATTTGCTTAAGTGCGCCTTCCAATTAAAAATAAATAAATGAAATTGTTCCTGGAAAAAAATTAAAGAAATTAATAAGGTATCGTTGACGATTGGTGGCCCCGACCCACCGCATTGCAGGCCAAACTCCGCAATGGAATGTAGTGCCTTCGACTCTATTTTAATACGTTTCTAAAAAAGATTAAGGTAACATCCGCCGGAACACTCCAATTTAATTCTATTTTAATTTATAACAATGTTAAAATCGATTGGAATTTCTAGGTGTTCATTACAATTTGTTTTCAGGAGCAAAATAAAAAAAATTCAAGTTTTTTTAAGTTTAGCTTAGTAGCTCTGCTGAAATGGACGTAATCGGCGTGGGGTGCGGTAAGCGAAACTAAATAAAGTAGTGCGGGCGTTACGTTAGTCATAGAAATACAGCTAGCGTGCCGATGTTGAGGAACCACCATAATTTATGCACTTCTTTAGATTTTGGGCGTTTTTTCGTTTATTATTAGCCTTAAAATCCGAACGACAAACTGTTAGCATCCTCGACGTTGAATGTAAAAAAATCCAGATAATGGTTTGGAATACAAAAACCTAGTTCAAAATAATTAATATTTGAAGACATCTGAATTGGGAAAACGCGTTTTTAGTTTTCATTGCTCATACGTAACTCTAATTTTTGAATTGTACTCTTTCGGCCAGGACAATTTTGGACAAATTTTAGTTTTGAAGTAAGTATACCATGATATACAAATCTGGCTACTTCATTGCTTTTAACTCCAATTTATTGGTTGTGCGGCATCGATGGCCATCTGGAGGTAGGTTTTTTTAATCGCATGTTACGAGGCTCGTAAAAAATCAGTGCGCTGACCATCTTGAGCGTTGTTGATATAAGGTTGGTTGTAAATTCAAGAAAGAGATGAAATTCCAGTGTCATAATGATGTTGACAGAGAAATATTAAAAACATTTTACTTTAACACGCTGAAATTTCGTATTACTTCAAAAATGGTTGCTTATTCGTGTAAGTCGCCGAAAGCCACCATTTTCATGAAAAAAAAATAGTTGTAAGGTACAACAGATCTTACAAATAGTTTACGATGTATTTGTGGTGTATTATATTTTTTGGGTATTTCACATTTTCCTCTTTCGCGAAAAAGAATGTTCTTCGCACTTATTTTCAATTTTTCCAAAAAAATTTAGTAATCTCTCTATAAACGAAACTTTTTGTCTGGGATTGCTGTGACGTTAATTCGATTATTGAACTGCGTGTACTGTTACGCTTCTAACATTTTATCTCCATTAATTTTGTATTTTGCAAAGTCATTACATTTGAGTCGTCACTGTAAGATAAAGAAACAGAAAAAGAAACAAAATATTTGTACTTATAACTATCATACCTACATTTAACACGTAGAAAGCATTGCTTAAGTTGTAAAAGTAATGCAGGTTTTGTCCCAAACAGATTAAGTTTCTGTTCTAAAAAAAGTACGTGAAAGAGCGAATAAAGGTCAGTGCGGCAATTTACTTTGCTCTTGTTGAACTAGAGAAAATATACAAGGGAGTGGGTTACGTCATGGTGTGAAACAGATTGAAGAAACACAAGGGTGAGTTCGATCCGTGGTGGTGGATCACGTAAAATTGTATTTGGTTGTTGAAAGTGAGATACTATGCTAGCAATTCTAGAGTTTTTGTTATCCGCAGGGAAAAATTTCATACTAAGAACAAGCTTTTTGCTTCAAACGTTTTAATTTTACGCCAATCGCGTCCAAACCTAAAGTGTTTTACACGTTTTTTTCTTTTTATTATAATTTAAGGCATTAACGACTGAAAGTTTAACAATTTTCAATTCTAGTTTATTATTTTCCAACCTTTAAGTAATGAAAAAAATCCATTCGTGACCTTAAACGATCTTTATATGTAGAGTTCTACCTTTAATCTTCCTTCGTATTTTTCAGAAAAAGGGGCGAAATTGTTAAAAAAAACCTTATATTTGCTGCACGGGATATGGACAAAACGGCAACTAGTAGTTATATCGTGCTCATTAATTCTCATCGGCGTATGATATTCAAATTCCTTTACTACCTCCACCTAAAAATAGCGAGAACAAAAATATCCTCGTCATTTACAATGTCAATACTTGAACAGCTTGTAGTACGAAGTTAGAAATTCGTTGTTAGATGGCAAAATACATTCTCCTTAAAAGGTGTAACGTAAATCAAAGAGAATATAACTATGGCAAAATACACGAGATCACATTTTAATGTATAAAATAAAACAAAATAAAGATAAAGGCCTAGGTGCAAGGTTCGTTTTAGAAACTTAGGGTATAACGTTTAAATAAAAATTTTGATATTGTTGAGAAAAAAGATAAATTCCAAATGCAGGTAACTGTTAATTTTATTAGTAACAGTCACTAGCTGATCTCTATTTATTTTCTATAAATAAATCAGATATGGTAAATACAAACTCAATGCATTAAATACTTCAAACAAATTATCTATTTCGTCCAAAAATAAAAATCTACGCTCATATTTTTAAAATAAACGTCTGGTTTTATAAATTCTTGCAACATTTCATGAATGAACACTCATAAAACCATGTTATGTTTACAGTTTTTATTAGTTTATAATTTAAAATCGCAATAAAAAAGGTGTATCCAAACAGTAGTGAAAAGTAAGTATAGAAATGAGACTTCTTACTAAAAACATAAACAAATCCGCTAAATCTTTAGAGAATGATCTACATTTCAATTTAATATTTCAATAGCACTACAATTAAGGGGTGATTATCTTTTATATTATATAAGTTTCAAGCACACCATTGAGTATTGTATAAATATATGGAGACTTTTTCATATTTCATGTAAAGGAAACGGAAAAGAAAAGGAAAACGGAAATAGGAAAGGATGATATGATCCAAGCATATAAAGAACAGCAAAATATTGTTAAACGGAAAATGAAAACTCCAAATAGAAAAACAAAATGCCGAGGCATTGAAACATTCATAGGAGGAAAAAGAACAGGAGAGGTATGGAGATGCTTAAAGAGCTTAAAAGCACCACTCAAAGAAATAGTAAAGATGCAACCAATTACGGAAAAGCAGGCTACATCATTATAATGAACTACTGACAGAGGGTTGTGTTGAACTTCAAACTAGAGGTCAGTCCCAAAACGAAATAGGTAAAAAAATAAAAATAACACAAAAAACGGTAGTGAAGACAGTAAAAGCATTAAGAAACGGAAAGGCGCCGGTCCCAGGGGGAATGCCAAATAAACTTATAAAAAACGAATCAAAAGAGATGTTTAGGCTACTAATGAAACTATTGAATATACAGGGTGAATAAAAAGTAAGGAACATCGATGCTACAGCATTAAATAATAGCTTTACAAAAAAAAGTTTCTAACAAAAGTTTCCTATCAAGTTTTTTGCCACAATTTGGCGTTTTTCATTTTTTTTTCAATTGTCATATGTTTTAGCTATGACGTCATCGACATTTTTCTTAAATGGCAACCTATACTTTTTATGGCATGACCAGTTAGTGCTTTTTATTCTCTATACAGCCATGTAAAAATATCATACAGTTGCGTGATAAAAATTTCAAGAAAAATCACGATAAACGTTTATTTGGGTCACCTGGCAACATTTTTCATCAGGTACACTTATTGCAAGATAAACAAACGACAATAGTAGGCAATTGTTTAAAAATGTTTAAAATTTAACAAATGCAAATCTGTAATGTCAATTCGGTGGCAGTTAGCATTAATAAGTGATTAAAATTTAGTCTGTATCCTGTGTTAAATACGAATTTCTAATCATGGTACGTTTAACAGAAACTGAACGTATCGAAATTTTGATGATGATCGGGTACGGTGATAACAAGAGAACTCACGACGATGTGTGCGCTTTATTTAATACTGTACATCCAAATCGTGAACCTGTTACGTGGTCCTCTGTAACCAAAATTAATAGAAAATTTAGAGAAACGGGCCACGTCAAAGATTTGGATAAAATTGGCCGTCCAAAAATAGCAACAGACGATAAAATCTTGGACATTGTGCTTACAGTTTCCGAAAATCCTCATACTTCAACGATTTGGCAAAGGCATACGACAACGCGCCAGTACAAAAGTTGTGGGAGATACTAACAAACAACCTAGACAATATCCTGCTTAAAGCCGTGAAAAGTTTGTATGATGGACTGATATCCAGAATCAGGGTGGGGATGGAGTTAATGGAATCATTCAGGGTAACAAAAAGACTTAGACAAGGTTGCCCGGTATCATCGGCCTTATTTAAAGTATATGTTGAAGAGGCTATGATTGTCTGGAAGAAAATTGGACACAGGTGAGACAATAAAGAAATACAAAGTATACACTTACTTTAGAGTAAAGATAGAAAGCTAAAGAACGGATGGAAGTGAAATGAATGAAAGAGTAAAGAAGAATAGAAGAGTAATTGGTGCGATAAATAGTAAACTGTGGAAGGGAGGTATAACGAAAAAAACTAAAACAAATTTACAACACGCTAATACAAACTGTAGCACTTTATTGAGCTGAATCATGGCAGATGGCAGAGCAAAACAAAAGAAAAATGAGTGTTAGAGATGGATTTTCAAAGAAGAACAGCAGGTATAAAGAATGAAAAGAGTGAGAAATGCGAGACTAAAGGAAAGGATAGAGTTAGATGAAGATATAGTGAAGGAAATCGAGAGAAGGCTGTTAATATGGTTCGGCCATGTCAAAAGAATGGAGGGAGAAGAAGAAAGAGGGAAAGACTAAGAAAGAGTTGGTACGAAGGAATAGAAAAGGCAATACAGACAAGAAATATACAACAGGGAAATTAGATGGCCCGAACATATTGGAAAAATGTTCTGGGAACCGGAAGGGACCGTCGCGTCCTATAGCACCGGAAAGAGATAAATGAAAAAAGCTATGGACACCGATTAAAAAATTGTAAAATATCTACACACATACGATACTATAAGATAGCCAATTTTATTAAGTAACAATTTATGTAAAATCAATTTTATTAATGAACGGAAAAAGATTAAATACAGGTGAGTTTTTTTATTGAAATCTTATACAGGATGAGCCATCTAAATCACAAACCAAAATTTTTAAATCTCATTTGGTATTGTAATTGCTCTAGGGGAACACAATGATACTATATACGACAATTTTTTAAAACAACTAGGTACGCGATTTTTCTATTTTATAGTTTCATAGATCTTGAGGCGAGCTACAATTTGCTCCGTGTCCTTTCTTCACGCTAAGATATTTGTGGCGCCTTCTATGAATTTTTGAAAATCGTAAATTCATAACTTAATTTTTTGGTGCAGCAATGTTTAGGGGCGTCCTCCTCCACCCCAAATTTTAGCTGATAAATTTGTTTCGTGGTTTCGAGTTTTCTTTAATACCAAGGAATCTGTTTCCAAACATTCAAAAAATTTCATTTTTTTCTTCATAAAAAGCTTGGTTTTTTAAATCAAGGCAGGTAATGCTGAACGGGGCCATTTACATATGTCGACAGGGCTATAATAGCTTGTCTGAATCATCCGTCCTATACAGAGGTAACATTGTTGTTGCATAACAGCCGTTGAGTGGTTGGGTGTGTCTTTTTTTTTAAGAATTATGAAGCCGTGCGTGAGCACGACCCCATGATTCCCACCCCCTTACCCGGGCTCAGCACACTAAGTGCTATTCACCGGTCTAACATGCCCCACCCCTGAAAGACATGCAACCCAACATACACACCACATACACCATCCATGGACCCGCCGGATTTAACTTATTCAGAAAAATTTCCGACGAGCAGTGGACTCGAACCTGCCATTGGGAGTCTAGTTTCAAAGCCTGGGACTTTAACCACTAGACCACCCGCTGGCCCGGGTGTGTCTTTAGGTGCTCTAGAATTTAGCTCGTCTTAATGCTAGAAAATTTTGTGTGTGATTCCACACTACTGTTTTATTATTGGCATTCTGTTTACTGCAACTAATATGATAATAATATATTACTTTATTTCTTGTTTTAATGTTATGTTTGCCATAAAGATGTATTCGTAAAACTTTGAAATAGTGTAATGTTTTTTTTTTTACTTTTTGGGGCCGTTGAATATTGGAGATCCTAGACACTGTTGTACGTAGTACAACGTTGTCTATAACTTTTTTTTTATTCTAAATATAAACCAAAACCTGCACTGGTTATTAAGATTGATATTCAAGTCGAAGATGTTCAGAATTTGAGGGAGGTCTCCTTTAGGTCCATGTATATTATCGCTAACAATTTAAAAAGCAAGTTGAAAGCTCACGATTTTCAAATGCAAGAATTTGTTTGCAATCCAATAAAATCGAATACGAGCTGAAAACTATTGAACGTCCGCCAAACTGGATAAGGTGTTTTGAAAAAATAATGATCAATCAATCAAAAATTACTGCGCTAGTTATTTGCACTTGCTTATCAGAGTTGGTTGCATGACGGAAAACTGCGGATGCCGGTCATAGGGTATTGAAAGTTAAGCACTGTCCGCTCTGGTCCCCACTCGGATGGGTGACCAATATCTGCAACCAACCGTCCTTAGTAGGGCACGTTAAGCCGTCGGTCCCGGTTGTCATACTAACATCTTTGGCAATCGTAATCCATTTAGTGGAGCTTCTTCCCCTTTCGACGGGTAAGGCCAGCCTCCTGCACGGAAGAGGGCTCACTGAACCCGCACTAGTTGCGGGTATTAAGCAGGCCATTGGCCTATAACAAGAGGAAGACGAAGAAGCTTATCAAAGAAGTAAAATGGCTTCAGTAATTTTAAGAGAAGGTAAAGCTGGTAAAGCCTCTGTACTAGTCAACATAATCAATAACCCATTTTTATTGGTGCATGGAGCAGTATAGTACAATAACGACTTTACAGAAGAAATTTTAGATGGGAAAGGGTCCACTCACGTTACCGCGTTGGCCTAGGTACTAATGGTACTAATCTGCGCAGAAAAATGAATATGTTTTTGTACCTTATCGGTAACAAGTTTGATGTCCCAAGACAAAAAGAAAAGTATTGCACCCTTGCCTTAGCAAGTTAGACGGAAGTGTACCATGACAAATGATAAACCTGATGTACCATTGATTGATCCATCTATTCTAAAATAACAATATTTTATGGTGCCTAAGTAGTATAGGCACGGTAGAATATTCAAACGATGATTTAAACGTAAAACCGGAGCAGAAAGTTTGTCCAGGGTGGACTTCTTTAACTCAAAGAATATGTATTACAGATAATAGCAAAACTAATATTGGTTTTTGTCCTGTGGTTCCAGCTCTCCTCACCACCCAGACACCGAGTCGGGGGGAAGACCGGTTCCAAAATCTTACCCCCCCCCCTCCAAGACGTATTCGACTAGCGCCCAAAGGAAAACCTTACTTTTCGTGCTTATCTAGGTACCTGTAACAAGAATAAAAAGTCAAATTGCGTTAGACTTTCATGCACACTCGATGTAAGCTGTGTCATCTACTAAATTCGTTAAGAAAACTGTCTGCATGTAAATCTAAGATATACAACGATACGTTTTGTCATGGCTTTTTTTACAAATAAGGAAAGCATAAAAAAGAAATAGGTTAACCCACCAAATTCGAGTTCATCTTGCAGAAGGCGAAGTAAAACCGCTGTAAATCATTAAAGGTGGTTGGTTGGTGTATGTATCGATGTTTGCGGAGCCGAACAAGTTACCAGTTGTGAAAAGTTCAAAATTAGTAGTTTTATTTTTCTTTGTAACTCGTTCTTTGACGCTCACTTTTGAAGTTATATTTAGTTACTTACCCCGAAGTTGCAAGTGAGTTATTACACGCCCTTCATCTTTCTTTTATGTAGAAATTTATGAAGTCCCGAGAGTGTTTTTGAAGATATTTGCGCTCGCTCGTTTTGCAAAATAAACTTACTCTCGCATTCTGCTTTTAATTAGATGTAATATTTAACACTTTCTATATTTTTAATGATTTATTAGCCGGCCCGAATTACGGAGTACTATTTGCATTTTCTGTTATACACTGTCATCGAAATAAACAAATAACAAAATTTAAATGTGCACCGCAAAATTATTAAGCTCGCTGTTTTAGTTCGGTCGGGTTTTTCTTTGTACTCGGTGACGTTGGTTTATTTCACAAACGTTATTACACCTGAAATCCATTATAGTTATCTGATTCTTCACTCCTGTACTTTGATAATGATGAATAGCGTCAGCATAGGGGAAATACCCTAATAACTATTTAATTTTATGGAAAATCGAAGGTAATCACGCTTGATTGGTTCTGTTACCATCAATATCGCCGACGCCTTACTTTCATATGTAATTAAAGACTTTACCTGTGTAATTTATCTTAATTTCAGTAATAAATTCATTTATAAAAGTTTCAGCATATTTCTATAATGAATTAATATATTAAAAGTAGAGATGTAACGGATAGCGATTTTTTAATAAAGCCGAATAACGGATATTGGGCACCGGATAGTAGGGCCGAATTGTGCGACCGGATAATAAGGCTGGAGGCTACAAAGCATCCATGAACGCGTATATAAATGCAAGAAGGCTGTGTTTTGTGCCTCTGTCTAATGAAACCATATGCAAAGCAAATATTAAACAATAACAATTGAACAAAATGAATAAAAGGAAAATATTCTGAAATTATTACCATTAATGAAACCAAAGCTATTTACTCGCCTACTTTCGCTTAAAGTGTTCTTTTCTTAAAACCACAATGGTAAAACACTTAACATTAATTAATAAACTTTAATAAACGTTAACAAACGGCATATAAATAATTCAAAAGTTATTTATTTTATGAGTTTATGCACTTATGCACACAACTTTCTGTTGGGTTTTTAATAAAAACTAATATTCGGCCGGATACATATCATTATCTGGACATTTGCAGAGCTGTGGTCTCTTTGGGATCTGGAATACATCTGGCGAGAAAGGTGCAGTCACCGAGTTTATAAGAAGCGGGTGTGTGACTGATGTGTCAGGCTGTAGCGGGTGGAGAGCACGCTGTTGTGTGTTATGTTGTGTTGTAGCTGCGGTCTTGGTTAAGATTGGTAGGCGTTTTATGTATTTCTATGGTTTAACGAATCACACGGTTGAGGTAGTTAGAAGAATGGTCAGGAAGATTGGAGTATAGAGGAATGTGCGTTCAGGTAGCAGTCTGTATGTGTAGGTTTGCGGCCCACGAATGTCTTAATTTGTCGTCAGGACGTCGAGGCAAGGGAGGTTGTCATTGGTCAGTTTTGATGTCAAATTCCTGTTTTCGAAGGCTCCTTATCCCTAATTCCTTATCTTTAGTTCAGAACATCTTTTTATCTCACAACCAACCCACTGGTAGAAATATGCCTAGCTTCCACCTATTTCCTGTTCCGTGGACAGTATTTCGAACAAGAGTCGGGTGCCAACATGATTTCCCCACTCTCTTCTATCGTTGTTAACAATTTATGGAAGTATTCGAATAGGAAGCCCTAGAATTCGAAAATTAAAACCTAAATGTTGGTTCAGATACGTCAATGATACCTTCGTTATCTGGCCTTATGGGCGGGTTGCCCTTTCCGAATTTCTGTCACATTTAAATTCCCAA
Source organism: Ctenicera cuprea (assembly GCA_958336395.1). NCBI lineage: Eukaryota > Metazoa > Arthropoda > Insecta > Coleoptera > Elateridae > Ctenicera > Ctenicera cuprea. The sequence goes on along the minus strand of OY284491.1, from coordinate 44,763,254 downwards.
CACTCCAGCATCCATTTCACTATGGAGATTGAATCCACTGGCAACCTCCCTTTCCTCGACGTCCTAGTTAGTCGTCGGCAGATTGGGACATTTCGTGTACCGCAAACCTACAGATACAGACCACATGCCAATTCCTCCATCTTCCAATCTTTTGGTGTGTATAGACTACCTTCCTCCTGTGGGGAAGCCTACATCGGTGAGACGAAGAGGCCGATCAAAGTTCGAGCCCGTTCTTCTAACTACCTCAATCGTGTGATCCATAAATCCATAGAAATACTTAAAACTCCTAATAATCTGAACCAAGACCGCACCTATCTTCTCCACAATGCTTACAAACTACTATCTTTTACAACACAACATTACATACAACACATACATCACACCCGTGCCTTATAAACCCGGTGCCTGCGCCTTTCTCGCTAGGTGTGTTCCAGATCCTAAAGTGACCACAGCCCTGAAGATGTCCCGTGCAACCGAGGACGAAATTTTAATTAACACGTCGAAACGAAACACAGCCTGCAACCGACAACGTGCAAAAGTAAATTTTAGATGCAGATGCACCGAAGGACGCGAGAGCACCCGAAATTGGAACGAAGTGGCAGAACTGAATCTGTTGTAATTGGCCCGCACTGCCGGCTCCTCCTTAATGTGGCATACAAACTTTTGTGCTGTGCTAGCATAGGACAAACCTCTACCTCCGTGGCAATGAGGTATCAACAAATTATCTTACAATATCGCAACCAAATACTGCACACCATGGAACCTTCTTTCTATGGTGTAACGTAATGGGCTATTATGCGCAAGCGAATTTGTGCTTTCTGTAAGCAGCGTCTAAATGTATGTGTTTTGGTGGAGTCTGAGGAAGGGGCTTTGGATTTAATACATAGATAGTTCAAATTTAACGTGGTAACTTACCGTTGATTAAACTTTTAAACTAGAAATTTGAAGATCTGCATTTAAATGCTACTAAGGTTCTCTATTTTAAATTTGAGATGTGAATATTTGACAGCTAAAATACCTTTTTTTTCACTGCTATTTCCAAATTCTGAAGTCTTTTTAGGTTCAAAATCAACATTAACATTTTCTAATGTAATATATCGTAAACTCAACTTTTCATTGAATTCAAATTTAGTTTGCATTAGTTTTCTTACTTATTACTGTTTAATTATTTGTTCGGTTTCTTATAAGAATGTTATTTTCTACTCCGTAATCCAAACAGAGAACATTCATTTGAATATTAAATATTTAAGTAGATTTTGAAAATGAATTTCATTAATTTATAATGAGTAAAAGACGTTAAATTTTGCTAATTTCTTTTATTTGCAACCAAGGAACATAAAAACGAACTATAAAAATTTTATTACCTTTGTTTCGTCACTTATTCATGCCCATCCTCACATTATGTTTTCTCCATCTCAATGGTTAAGAGGTTAGATATAAAAGTTTCGCGAAAATCTATAAAGTATTCCCTGGAAGATAAATACAAACAGTTTTTATTGCGAAAACTATGTTTAATTAAAAGATAATTTTCCTTTGTTTTAAATATTCTAGCTGAACGTTTTAAAAATTCAACGTCTATCGCAGCGTAAAAATAATTAACACAGAAATGCTCGCAGGCTCGTCGTAACATCAACTTTTTCCAAGCCTTTGTATATGACCAAGTTCATAATGTAATATACGGAGCACCGTATGAAGTCAGGCGGATAATATCAGGGAAAACGTTTTTTGTAGCAAATTCAGATTTATGACCTTTATTTTGGATTAATTAAAAGGTAAAAGTAGACAAGGGTTAGCGGGTTAATTAGCAGGTTAAACAGAATTTTAAATATTGAAGGTAGATTTAAATTAAAGGGACAGAAATGGGCATGCAGATAAAGAGGCAAAAACGGCCGAGGAGTAAGACAGTTTAATCCGGGCTTGGTTAAAGTATTAATCCGTTTGTTCAATAACGTATCTTTCGCCCCAAAAGTAGACCAAGGGAAAATACAACGTTATTCAAATGTGTAGATCCATCCGAAGCCCTTTTATCGTAAGTAGACATCAGAAATCGTCAAACAAATAGTTTAAATAATTTGCTTTAAGCATTCTTTTAATTAATTTTTTTATACTAATAACGCAAACATTTACATTTTTTGCTATTTTTTTAATGGTAATCAGTCTACATTTTTTTTAATTAAAATGGTAGGGTATAGTTTTTTTAGACGTTCAAGTTATAACTTATAATAAACTTCCCTCTCGCCGAGAAAAATGTACCTTCATCCTTCATTTAAGCTCCATGCGTTTTTTCAAGAAAAACCTTTTTTGTTCGTAAGCCTTAACAAAGGCGTTCCAGCTGAAGACAGCCAAAATAACAAAGCAAACGTTCAGGGAAAATGAGGAAGTTTTTTTCGCGCGTTAGCGGACGGCGACTTTTACAAGAGAATCTAAGACTATGCAGGGCAATATTAATCAATATCGAAGTTAATCCTTTAAAGTGCAGAGGCGTCAGTAGTGAGTTCGCCAAAACTAACCACAAGAAACATCCCTGATATGGAGACCATAAATTATAACGATAATGAATTCAGCGCGTTTAATGAGGCGGTTAACACCCGCCGCCACGGCCTCAAAATATAAATGCCCACCGAAAGATACTAAACAGCAAAGAAATAACAAAACGGCGGAAGAACTAAGGATACTTCATCTTCTTAGAAATTTTTATGCTATTTTATATGGTAATGAAAAAACCCTAAGGTTTTACGAGCACGAAGGGTTGCAAATAATAGTAGCAATCGGACATAAAATCTTCAGACTAATTCATAAATACAGAAGGTGGCTGAAAACGAACAACGTTGGAATTTGAACCTTCATCCAAAATGCACTGCGAAAAGTTTTTATTTATCTCGGTTCGCAGATCATACTTTTAATGCCGTTAGAATCGAAACGCATTAATAAGGAGAACTCGTCTTATTTTATTTATTCCCAATAAAAGCAATTCATTATTACCGATAATTAAAGAGTTTTTTGTCAAAACCAATTTATTAAAACATTTTTATTGTTTATGACGTAATGTTACTGATTTCTATAGAAATTTGCTTGAAATACTGATATTTTTAATATTAAAATAGACAGTCGAATCAAGCAAATACCATTTCGTTAAAATAAATTGACCGATTGTAATTAAATCGCTAGAGAAAATTCTAGTTGTTTCAAGAGTATATCTTCATAATTGACATTAATCTCGCTTTTCTAAATATGCGTCAAAGGCCGCCATGTCATTATTAGATAGAGCTATTTTTCCCCTTTTCTCGGATATAAGGTTTGATGGGTTTATTTTTAGAAATAGCGAAGTTATAAGCAAAAAACTGTTTCTCATAGTAGGCTATGAGAAACTGTTTTCTTGTGGTAGGCCGAAAATTAACCAAAAAAAAATAACTGAAAACAAAGGACTGTTTTTGTTTCCATTAATCGTTTTTTCTTCCTGAAACATTCAGGTGTTTTTTTTTGATAATTTTGAGCCTACTAGAAAAAAAAAACAGTTTCTCACAGCCTACTATGAGAAAATAGTTTTTCGTTTATAACTCCGTGATTTGTGGAAATAAACCCATCAAACGATAGGTATATCAGAGAAAAGGGGAAACATATCTCTATCCAATGGTGCCACTACCGCCTTTGATTAATATTAAAAAAAGCGAAGTTGAGTTCAATATCTTTTAAATTTAACAACCTTTAAAAAATTTTGATTTCAATAATTTGTGTAAAAAAGTGTTTTAAAAATGTCAAAACAGCTTTGCGCTATCTTTGATAATAATCAAATTATGCACAAAACGCGAAAACTGAAAATTTAAGTGTTTTCAGTCTGTACTGAAAATTAAGCAAAAATTGTAAGATTTGAATGTGGATCAAAGTAGTACTTGAAATGCTGAATAATTCTTCTCATTTAACCGAATCTCTATCTCTTACCGTTGACGAGATCCCCATGCATAAACACCTTATCTTGGACACCCAATTAGCGCCCCACGTTGGGCGCCAATTTTAATTGCAATGATATGCGTATGCATGTACTTACTAGAAAACAATTCCCGAATGCCTGCAGTTCACGCAACTGCAATTATATTTTATATGAGACTCTTATTAATTTTCTCAGGGTCGTTATTTAGCTATTTAGATTTATTAATAAATAAATAAGAAATAGAATAAACACAAAACAATATCAACGTTACAAAAAAGGTTTTATTCAATAACTCAAATTTGTTAATGAAATTTTCGAAAAATCAAATAGGTTTTACTAACTACTATCGTCCTTTACAAAAAAACACTTATCTTAACGTCTCCTTATAGAGATATCCTTTACCAAAGGCAAACGATGAATATCCAATTTCTATTTTACTAGTTTGCAGGTTCCTCAAGTAACCACAAACACTCGCCTTTAGTTTTACTCCTTCTCTGGATTGCTTTTAGGTTATTTTATACTTGGTTTTACCACCATCACCACTGGAAAAACTTTCTGGGTCGCTTTATACTAGTTACTCTTCTGGACTTTCCACAATTCGTTTCTAATTACTTGTATCCTCTTCTTTTATATTCAAAATTACTTTTACATTCCTTTTAAACTCCGTTTTCCTCTTTATTTTCCAGAGGATATAAAATTCTCTGTCTTTATTTACAAAGACGAGTCGTAACTAACCAAAACAAATTCTCCATTTTTTTCTTCCTTCTTTGATTCCCATTTTTTTAACAAACAAATAAATCTCATGACCATGAGTATTCTTTTATACGTTTGTGACATTGACACTGACATCCAAACTGACATTAATCGACGCACAAATCAAGTAACTCTAAAACTTCTTATAAATTAAACCTTTTGAACAATTCTGAACTAAATTATAATTAAAACTAACATAAATAAAAATCGTATCAATCTGATTGTGTTTTTCTTTTCTTTCAATAAAAACAAACCTCACAAATATGAAAATATAAATTATTAGAAATTATAACAAGACATTATAACAAAAATACGCAACCCTGAGTTTAAAAATTAGAAAGTCAAAATCTTAAAGTCTTCATAAATCTCCAAATGCAAATTGAACTGCAGCAAGCATTCCAAAAATTGCCTTCCAGCAACCACAATACCCCAGTCAAATCAAACACCTCTAAATATCATAGCAATATGTTTACTACTGAAATTTACAATTTTTGTTGGATAAAATGAACGGTACCACCGTTGAGTAATTTTAATTGTTTACAGCTGATTTGACTAATTTTAATATCTCATCCGTTTTAATGAGGAAAAAATTTCACATTTTAAGTTTCGTCATTTAAAATTAATGTTTCTTAAAATATGTATACAGGGTGCAATAAAAATGTTAATAAAAGTGTTTTGGTACCAGTTTACCTACCGTTCTGCATACTTTAAAAACGATTTTAACCAATAACCAACACTGTAAGCTGTGTGTGTTATTTTTTTAAATAGCCCCTAGAAGCCTCTTTTACGCTCAATCGATAGATATTTTTTTAATGATAGTTTTTTGTGTTTTACTGGAAAATTTTGTAATGTAAAAGTATATTAAAATTAAATATCGTTGTAAAAAATCTCTAGCGATTGAACGTAAAAACAATCGAAAGACTTTTTTTTCAACGTTATTTAACTTCTATACTCTTACACGAATACTTTGTATACTTTTACATTACAAAATTTTCCAGAAAAACACGAAAAGCTTGTTCATATTAGCAGGCCCTGGATTCAAACAACAACTTACCAAAATTATAATAGTATGCTTTGGAATTCAACTGACTTCTCTTTACAATCAAAAATAACAATTGAAACAACAAAATATCCGTGCTGCCAACAAAATAATGATAGTTATTAAGGCGACCGCCTGGAGTAATATCGACTGACCTGGTGTTACGAACATGTACATTGAAAAACGGTGCTGATCCTTATAATTATCGTTTATTTCTAAGGGAACTTAACTTGATTGTAAAGAATAGAAAATAAACTGCAACTGTACATTGTTTCAGACTGCTGTTTGAATCCATGGGTGCTTTTATCGCGTTTTTGTTATACAAGTGGTTTTTTATCGTTTAATAATTTTTTATATTAGTTAATAGAACAAAATTATCTATTGACTAAGTGCAAAAAACGGCTAGTCTGCTATTTCTAAAAATGCCGTTGGGTAACCGCCACGAAACGTTCCTCGCATTTATTGAATTTTTGAAAGTTTTACAAATATTGGGTGAATTTTAAGAATTTTTAGAAATTTTTGATAATTCTATCAAACTTTTTCAAAAAATATATCATATCGGAAGTTTATTGAAAAGTAAAAAATTCTGAATATTAAAAGTTGTCCAAATTTTGAAATTTTGGAAAAATTTGGAAATTTCAAAATTTTGAACATTTTTGAACAAACTAGAACAATTTTGGAAATGTTGGAAATTTCAAAATTTTCCACTATTTTTTATGATCTTTTTGTCATATTTTGAGAATATTAGAAAATTTTTAAAACTATTTTAAAATTTATGGACTGAAAATTTTTGAACTTAAAAAATTTACAAAATCTAGAAACTTTTTTATTTACTACAAAATGAAAAATTTTTAAAAGGCCCGACATTTGAAAATTTTTGATTTCAAAAATTTTTTGAATATGGCTAAAGTCTTGATAGTCTTAAAAATTTTGGAAATTTAAAAAATTTCATATATTTATTTCATTTTGAATAGTTTCGATATTACTTATTGAAAATTTTGTGATTTGTAAATTTTTGAAACTAAAAATTGAAAACTAAAAGATTAGAAAATGAAAATTTAAAATTCTTAACTTTTTGGGAATTTTTTGTCTTGAAAATTTAAAAAAATTTAGAAAATTTAAAAAAATTCGAATACATTTTACTTTTGTAAATTTGTACTAATTGAAAATTTTAAAAAGGCTTAAAATTTTTAAAACCAAAAATCCACAACATTTTTAGAACTTTTTAATTATTAGAAAATTTGATGAATAATCGAATAATAAAAGTTTCAAAATTCTGAACATTTTTGAATTTTATATATTGTAAAATCTTGAAAATTTAAATAATTTCGAATATTCTTTACCTTTTAAAAATTTCAATATTAGAATATGAAATTTTTTATTTTTAGTATTTTCTAATTACACTGTTCAGACAAATGGCCAAACGGAAACCCACCAGAGGTGTTTTCTTAATGGAAAGGTGTTCACATGCTTATACCGATTTTAAAGCCGAAATTAGTAATTTAAAAAAAAACACGAAATTGATGTGGGGGCAATGGGGGGGGGGGGATGATAGGGAGATCGTGTTTGCGCAGAGCGGCTATTTGACATGCGTTAAATACAAATCTAAGGTTGTTATTCCAGCGCGTCTATATTAAAATAGAAGACCCCTCCCGCACCGTCCTATGTTTCGAGTCGCCTTTCCGTTGCTGTAAACCCTAGGCGAATATAATACCTAACTTCTAGCTATGCTCCGTATAGCGGCGAGCAAGGTAAGAACTACGATCGCGCACGGCATTGTTTAAAAAAGTTTTTGAAGTATGCAGAATGGTAGGTGAAACATGCTCTATTTTGATCTGTTTCAGAAATAAATAGGGGGTAATAAATGTTGGAACACCCTGTGTATGCACTTACTTTTTACTGTTACTTTTTTTTCGTAAATTTTTCGTTTTATCTTAGAGCCAGTGTTGATTTCTGAAATGAGAATGTGATTATTTTTCAAATTTTAAATTTGTAAATTGGCTTTCAGACGTTATTTAAGCTTTACTTATACAGGGTGTTGATAGGTTCATTTGTTTGTTCATTCCCTCATATCGCCGGAACAGACAATCCGATCTGGATGAGCGTTATGATGGGGAGTGTATCAAAAATTCATCGACAAAATTAGCTTCAAAAAATCCGAAACCGGAATCAGAAACTAAAAACTGTTTTTTGCTATCGGTTTTTTCAGAAACTAAATTTTGTAAATCTAAACAGAACATCTTATAGAAAACCTTAAAGGCAAAACCAACTATTATTTCGAACTCTCTCAGATCAAAATGGCGGCCGCTACGATGTTTGCACAATTTTTATTCTAACGTCTTAATACTCAAAAGCGAGTTAGCAGTTGTGGATGGAATTTCGTACCTTAATTGCCTTAGGGGAACGAAATCTCTCGTCATGTTTTGGTGCGATGATATCTGGGCAGTAAAAATGTTTCCTTAATATGAAAATTTTATAAGATTTAGTAATAAATAATATTTTAATAATTATCTGTATATAAAATACTTAATTACTTTAACAATATTTATTTATTTTAACCTTATACGTATTTCGGCATGTTTACATGCCATTGTCAAAGGTTATATGAAAAAGTAGACAGTTAGTGTTGTTATAGCAATAGAACTTGGTGGCTTGATCTCGGTAATCGCCTACAGATGACTTGATTTCTTATTCCAAAATGTCCAATAAAGGTGAATTTAAGAGATAAATTTGCTCATTCATTAACGGTTCAGTTTTTAAATTTTAAAAGCTTCTAGTATATCTAATTTACGTTTATCATCACAAAAGTATAAACATTTTATGATGTTATTAGATGTCATTGAATGATTGTGTTCTAGTAAGTGTTTAGCGTTATTGGATTTATGTGGATATTTATATTTGTAACAACGTACGTGTTCTTTAAACCTTATATCAAAATTTCTAATTGTCTGGCCTATAGAAACCGAATTACAATGCGAACAATTTAATTTGTAAATGTCTGATTTTAGCAAAACGTCTGTTTTTGATTTTGCATTAAACAAAGTGTTTAAGATGTTTCTAGTTGTTTTAAAGCTTACTTTATATTGATTTGTTTTGTTTATAATTTTAACAATTTTTTCTGATTTGTCACCAAAATATGGGGTCCAAGCATATTTAATTGTATCGAACGAAGTTACGGTATTCGGATAAATTTTTTGAATGGCTAATTTATAATCTTTTTTTTTAATTAATGTATCAATAAGTTTGGTATTATAATCATTACTGTATGCAATTTGTTTAATATTTGAAATTTCTCTATTATAATTAATTTCATCTAAAGGGACCGTCAAAGCGCTATGTATCAGGGACCTGTATGCTGCTAATTTATGTGTTTTATGATGACAAGAATCGTGTGGTATTGTAATGTTTGTTTGTGTAGGTTTTCTATAAACTGATTACTCAAATTTATTAGTTGAATTAATTTTTGTTTAAATCTAAAAAGTTAATGGACTTATGTTGTTCTAGTGTAAATTTTATGTTTGGGTGCAAGCTGTTAATAAGAATTAAAAATTCATTAATTAAATCATATGAACTATTAAAACATGCTAAAATGTCATCAACATAACGAAACCAAAATATAACTTTCTCAGATTGATTTGATTCGAATATTTGATCTTCTAGATTTTCCATAAATATGTTAGCTAAAAGAGGTGAAATTGGACTTCCCATGGGTAAACCATCTTTTTGGAAATAAATTTTATTATTAAACGTAAAATAATTTTGATTGATGCAAAGTTCAAATAATTAAATCAACTCAGTCCGTTTTTTTATATACCGATAATTATTAAATACGGACTTTTACGAAGTAAAGCTAGAATTTGTAAATGAAATAATATTTTGTTTACTTCTAAATCGAAATTTTTTGGGGTAATTTCAATTTTGTAAAATAATTGCAAAAGGTTCCAGACGTTTTCGACTCTGCTTTTAGTAACGCTAAATATTTTGGTTAATTTCCAGTGAGGTTTAAGAAACGTTTTCGGTTCCGATTGATGTGAAAGTTTAAATTTAATTGGAATTTATTATACGTTGTAAGTGAACTAAAACAGTAAGTTAGGTATGCTTTGATTTTGTACTTACAGCTATTTTTTTTTGTTCCAGGTAAGTTAAGCTACCCAATTTTGCTTCTTATTCCAAACATCTAGTATAGCTGGTAAGTTTACTAACAGTGAATAAAATTAAACGTAAGGTTAACTTGGTGAATAACATGTAAGAAATACCGAAATTCAATGAAACGATAACGGACTGAAAAAGAGAAAAAATGTTAGTCGTTCAGGAGCGTTGTAGGATGAAGAAAAAACAGTAAATGGCAGGTGAAAGACGGAAAAGAAGACAAAGACAAAAAATCGCAATACTATATTAATTGCACTTCATATAGAAATGCATTAAAGCTTTGCGTTCCAAATCGTTTGAAGCTAAATCATTCAATTTCGGAATCTTGTATAAATGTTTAATGTTCTCTTACACGAATCATAAACTAGTCAGTATTAAATAAATCATCTAAAATTATGGTTATGTTTGTTATTAATGAAGCTACTCCAAACATAATTTATGCAGCATTTTCTTTCACGTTGAAAAATTATTTAAGAAGATCGTGTTATAAAGCTTATATGAAGTAGAAAGTGCGACAATCGAATTATTTTCCCATCTTTTAATATAAGCTGGGTTATAGAACGCCCCTGAATGGCGAAGTGTAATACAGTTTGACATCGAGATTTTTCTTAATCCACCAAAGTTTAAAATTTTGATCCTTATTTAAAGAGCTCTCCTAATCATCATGACATTAAATTTTAACACTAAATATCGCTTCACCGAGAGTATAGACTATGTCAATTAATTTCTGCTTCGTGAAGCTCATTTTTTTAATTAACGAAAATATAGTACAGGGTTGGAGAAAAGTACGGAACAATGCAAATATCTTTAATACGGCAACCGCGATTTTGACAAACTTTCCTACATAAAGGTTCCGATATACGGCGGATACAATGAACGTATTGGCGGTTTAAAAGGACTTCCGGTTTAGCCGGAAATGATATCAACTTTTTTATTTTAAATGGAACACCTTGTATATTTTTTGAAATATCGATAGAAGTCTTTTTTGCGAGTTCAGTGATAAGAAGGTTTCATGCCTTTATTTTCAATAATTCTAGAGATATTGAACAATAATGTTTCGTAATTATTATCTAGCAGCTCACAAAAACAAAAGAATGTAAGAAACTTAAACAGTTATGCAATGTTGTCAAATATGCTTGGTTCGTGTTGTGTTGTTTTGATGTTCGATAGATTGAGCAGTGTGGTTGCAGTAATTAATTAACTAACCAAATTAATTAAAACTAATATCTCGATTATTGGCAAAGAAAAAAAATCGACTTAGGTTGAGATTTCACGTCTTGTAACATTTAATATTCTCCTAAGATACCACTTTTTATTCTTCACTATAAAAAAAACTGTTTCAGTTGGGCTACAAATAATTTTTTTACTGCGGTGTTTTCAAGCAAAGTGGGACACGGTGTATAAATGTATAAATCAAAAGTTGTTATATTTAGATGTAGAACATATTCCACAAAAGTTGAGGTATAAAAGCTACGCAATTCCGAACAGAAATATACAGGGTGTTCCATTTGAAAGATTGAGTTGTGGCACTTTGAAGTGTAGTAAATTTTCAGTGCTCTAACCAACACCACATTATTTTAGTTTTACATCAACCATTAGGATGGTCTACACTATTGGCATGCCAAAACAAAAACATAAATCTCCAAACCTAAGTCCAACATGCATTTTCAAAATGATTTTTATCTTATCAACCATCCAACAAAGTTCAAGAATGTTATACTGCCGAGGGTTCAAACATGGCAGAAAGAAATAAGGTCATTGTATTTAAAAAATTTTCCATCCACCATCTACCTTTGTAACGGATCACCCTGTATAATTGAAAATAATAAATAAAAAGCTGTCTGGCAATCGCCACGGGACAGTCCTTGCGTTTAGCAATGATTTTAAATATTTTGAAATTTTGATAATTTTATGTAAATTTATAGAATTTTTAAAATTCTTCAAAAAATTTCAAATATATTTTAGACCGGATTTTTTTAAATATAAAAATTTTGCCTTTTTTATAATTTTTAGAATATATTGATTTTTTGAAATTTTTTTAAAATTTAGAAAGTTTTGAAAACCTTAAAATTTAAAGGAATATTAAAATATTAGGAAATTTTTATAATTTGTGAACAGGGTGCAAAGATTTAAATCAAGTTGATTTAAGTAGTGACTTAAATCAAATTTTTTATATAAAAGAGTCATTGGTTTAAATCAAGTGGTTGTTGAGTGGGGTGTCGTTTTCATGTCAACCATTCCCATTAGTACAATAATGTTTACAATTTGGCAGTAAGTGTAGAATAAAATAGAATTACACAAAAGTATTACACAGTTATATATTTCGTTATCGCTAAACACATCGCAGGAAGCATAAATAGTAGCATTCCATCATGTCAGACAATATAAAAAATTCACAATAAGTTTTTAATGACTGTTCCATAATTATACTCTTCTATTTTGTAGATGGTGGAATTCCACTAATTATGATGCACCCTGGGATGCTTTTGTGATAATAGCAGCCCGCAGAGGCAGCACATGGGGTTGGAATAAGGGGATAGATTTCTTGTATGCGCTGATCCAGGGTAAGTTGGGTGGGGAAAGGTCATAGGTTTGCTTTCTTAAAAACAATAATTCAAAATAATAAATAAGATACATATCATGTGTGTGGCAAACATTACGTTACACCTTTTATTAAAATATATAAACAAAAATACTGCAGATAGTACTTTATTAGTTTGTACAAGCAAACAAGGGTACTTAATTTATATTTAATTAAAAGAATCAGTTTAATCAAAAAAATTGATTTAAATCCAAACAATCCGATTTAAATCCAAACAATCCGATTTAAATCAAATAAATCGTTTTTTTTGCACCCTGTTTATGAATATTTTGTGCTTTCGCAATGGAAGGTGGTACCTATTATCTTTTAACAGGTTCATACTAACTTTGAAGTGGAAATTCGTACATTTTTAAAGTATCGGAGTATCGTTGTTGGGGGATGATAGGAAGATCGGACTTGCGCAGATCGGCTATTCGACATGTTGTTACGGGCCAAACGGTAAAAAGGGGGTCCAAGGGAATTGGACGGTAGATTTGTTAGAGCCCCCGTAACAAAAGGGGTCCGCGCGGCTTAGCTCAAAGTCGAAGAAGGGGTGGTTCGACCGATAAAACGAAAGGGCTCTTCGCAATTATACTTGGAGTTGAATATTTAGGTTGATTAAAGAGGGCGCCACCTGTTTTTGATGTGTTAATAAGGGTTGTTGAAGCGGGAAGATGTATAGGGGGGGGGGGGGAAGAAACAGGAACCTCCCTTGTAGACAGCTTTCTTGGAGATGACTTACCTTTGGCTTCCCACCTAGATGGAGTTAAACATAAAATATATTGAGTAAAATATAATTGGCCGCTGATTGCAGCTATAAATGAAAACCTAATGTGAATAACGATTGGATACATGCCTAAATTGATACAAACGAAAATTGCAACGTCGCAATAAAGAAAATCACTACTTCGGAAAGGTTTTCCTTACCTCCACAAGGTATTTCCAAACCGCAGTGGGTTTTGAGCAAAACACAGTAAATAGATATGTTAATACACATGCAAATATTCCTATAATATAATTGAACTTGACGTAATATACAGGACCGTAACACACAAATGTTTGACGGCACTTTCACTGATTAAAGTAGCGTACAAGTGTACTTACAAGTTCGTAGTTTTTACTCCACCTGGTGTTCTGCTGAAGGGTAATCGATAGGCATCTTACCAGAGGATTAAAGGTGTGGATAGAGGACGGTAACGGAAGTTCTAATGATTTGAAGACAGTTCGGGAGCTCCTTGAGACCAAAGAGTGGCTTAAAAAGATGGGGAAAGAGTAGATCGAGACGTTCCAGGTAAGGCTTCGTGTTGGACCAGGCAGTGAAGACAAAATCCGCCCTTGGCGATTAGTAACGTGCGACACGGCAAACGAGACTAAATTCCCTTATTACACAATCTCATTACACACCACGGTTTTGCTTTTAAATCCGACTAAAGTCGAGCAAAGTATCAGTAGATACACGGGACGGTATGTGGGGTACTCAAACGTGTCGATGAGTTTCACTGCCGAAGCCTTCCACTAGGCCTTTCCCAGAAGAAGGTGTTGAATTTGCATTTTCGGTAGCTCGTGACGGGAGCGTACACAATACAACTACAGCGTAAGACTGCTAGCGGCGTACTTAACTTGAGTCCGGGATCAAAGTGAATCGAGAATCGAAGGGGTCCCGAAAGGCGCGGGGTTTGTGCGCGTGAAATCCCAGGGGTGGCGTGAAACGGGGCAAATACATATAACAATGTGTCGAATACTAATCTAAAGTTATTTTCCGAGCGCGTCTAAATTGAAGTAGAACACCCCTTCCCCCTCCTTATTTTTATAAACAATCACCCAGTTTCATGACTTTTGTTTTATAGTTGCAACCAATGTTCATCCATTAAAATCTCAAAATCGATTATTTACGTTCTATAAATACACCTGTTTTTTTTGACGATTACTCATTTAACTCTTTAGGTAAACGACCAAAAGGAAGCCTCCGAGTGGTGGTTTCTCAATGGAAAGTTGTTGCTATTGTAATTTAACATGCTCATGCCGATTTTGAAGCCGAAATTGGTAAATATGTGAAAAGGCAAAAAAATTGTGGGTGGGTTGTTACGCGTTTCCGCAGATCGGCTATTCGACATGCGTAGAATACGAATCTAAGGTTAAGTTCCGAGCACGTTTATACTGAATAGGAGCACTCCATCCCTACCCTCTTACCTATTTAGGCGAACCAACCTCATTTTATTGCGGTTTCATCCGAATGCACTTACCAATCTGTTGGGCTTATTTTAGGTTTTCCGCGTTAAGGCGTCTGGACTGTAAAGTGTATACAGACGCACACACAGACACCGCTGAAGCGTCCGCTTTATATCTCCTAAAACACTAAAACCTGCTTGTTACTCAAAATGTTTAGGTTGAAAATGGTAGCCATAAAAGTACCTTTTTTTTGGGTATAACTCATATATGAACCACTAAACCCACAGCAAAAAAAATCCTCGTTGAATAATCGCATTTGCTCCAAATCCTACACGATGATCACAATACCTTCAACTATAGCTCTTCTTCGTATAGCGAGGATGGTAGAAAATTAATTTTCATTAACAATATTCCGAATTATGTCTCTATCTCTAACGATACAGGATATACTCAAGAAATATGTCTTATTTATTTCTTAGTTTTATTTCTCGGAATTTGCTTGAACGAATATCGTTGAATAAACGCAACGGTATGTTTTTTAATTTTTCACAAGAATTGAAACGCCTGTCAATCAATAGGAATGATTGGTTATAAATTTCTATTTAATATACCTAATTCGAATGACAAACGGTTTTATATTCCGTGCATATGTGGTGCTCAATTTCACTCGATTTCGATAGGTGTTATTTTTGATTCGATTTATACATATATTATCTCTGCCAAAAGAGGAAAATTGGTTGCTTTGACAGTTGGACGTTTAAACCGTATAAAGTTAACGACCTCTCTAAGCGAGTTGAACATTGGGATGTCAAGTTGAAAATATTGGAAAATGATGAATAGCCTTAATCCTTCTTTATGTTCACAAAATTTTGTAGAAAAAACGTTCAAATTTAACTTGAATTTTATATTATCTATCATAACTGGGACAAGAATGTTTTAAATCAATTTTCAAGCAAAATCGAGAGTTTCAATATTGAAAAGGTAAAGCTAACAAATCATAACGCAAAAATAGGTCGCTGGTACTTTCCCATACTTATTACGTTTTAAATGTTCGCGCGGCAATAACTGAGTAAATAATATTGTTTTTACAAAATTAAAGCAAGAAAAAATGCAAATGTCATAGCGCCCCAGCGGTGATTTGAACTTGCGACAGCCTGTGCAATATGATATCGTGTGCCGTTATTAGAATAGTGCTATGGTAACTTTGGCTAGCTGCATAGGATAGCAGCACGGTAACCGACCATTACAGCTCATTAGATGCGTTTTGAACTTCGGATCAAAACCCCCGTAAAAGCTATATTTTAGGAGTTATATGCAAAGAATAAAAATTATATTTTTTAACTAGAGCTCATTGATTGATAGCCGTATAGTTAAAATCACGTAACTTCCCAATAATGCGTTGTTGAAATTGTAAAGTATCGTTTTTTTCTTATTACTCTTTAAAATAGTTGAAAATAATCCTAATAAAGTACTTTAAATATTCTATCGAACTGATAAAATTTTGTAACGATCGCGTTGCGTTTTTGAATAAAAAATTATTCAACTTCAAATTGTTCAAAAATTCCTGGAGAGCGTCAAAGTACAATTTCAGAGATTAGCAAAAAAAACAGTTTTTAGTTCACTGTCAGCTTTATCGGCTTAGAAAGTTTTAAGAAAATGACGTGGGCAGTTTTTGGGGAATAATTTTTTAAAAATGTCCAAAATTTTGAGTCGCTAGTATATTTACAATTTTCATATTTTCAAAAATATTTTTAAATCACTTGATTATACTTATAGGGATATCAAATATGACAATTTGTATTGAGCGGATATTTTGTTTTTGAGTAATCGGACATATAAAGTTAATATTTTCAAAAATTCGTAGCGGCTTTTATTTCGAAGAAACAGCATTTGGACACATAGCATTTGGTTTGTCTTTAGGTGCACTACAAAGCTGTTTATTCAAAATTTCAGAAAGTTATTAAAAAATAATCTATACAAAAAAAAGGCCTAATTTCCGTTTCCGGTTCCGATTAACGACCCCACAAAGAACTACCTGCCACTAAAAAACTTCCACACACTAAATTTAATAAAAATCAAGTGAGGGGTTTCGGAGATATACAGAAACGAACGCACCCACAGACAGACATTTTTTTAAAACAGCTTTTTTAGGTTTTTTGGACCCCTAAACGCGTATTTCCGTTAAAATCAGAAATACGAAAATTTGCATGAAATCATAAGTTCTTAGTATGGAAGTATGAGAAAGTACAAGCGTTAAAATTTAACTTGAGTTTTATATTTTCTATCATAACTGGCACACGATTGTATTAAATGAATTTTCAAGCAAATTCGAGAGTTTTAATATTGAAAAGGTAAAGCCGACAAATCATTATAAGGCAAAAATAGAAAACAAATCATATAATTAGCCACTTAGCCCGGTTCAAAGAAGACAAACGAAAATCCTGAAAAAAATTTGCGTCTTTCAATGTATATCTCGAAAAGAAAAATAAAACTGTTTAAATTGGGGTCTAATGAATATGAAACTGAACAAACATCGAAGAAAAGCAAAGCAGAACGACACCGTTAACTTCAATTCCTGAGATAGTTAGGTTTTGACGAACGGATCTTTCGATTGTGTAGGAAGCGTGTCGATGAATAATGGGAATGTGTTAGGGATTCCGGATAGAGACGACTTTTTTATTGATTGATGTCAGATTTGCGATGGCATTTTCCTCATATTGTGAGTTTACGAATTTATGGTATTTTAAAATATTCTTCGTTGTGTTTTACTGTTGCCTGGGTACAACTATTATTATTGCTCCCGGTTTGAGGTTAATTGGTGTGTTGCAATTTATATGTTTAATAGTAGTCACTTTGTTATCGGATATTACTATTATTGTTCATAAAATAAACATGGGCACCGATTGCTTTCCAGATAAACGGAAATTGCACAAAAGTGTCCTGTGGTACTATTTGCTATATCAGGTTATTACTAGCGTTTGATAAATGGCTTTATCATAGCGTGTGTACTTATTCTAGTGTTGTTATACCTTATTATGCTATAAATTTCGTTTCACATACTTTACTAAAATTATGAATGTAAAATTCTGTTCATTTCTGGTTAATAAACAATTCGCAACAATAAAAATTGAAAAATATCTCCCCCTCTGTAGGTAGTGAATATTTGAATGAGCTATAAATTCTTTCAGTAGAAATAACATCTAACACTACAAAATGTTACACTTTTGTGTTAGTAAACTTAAGTTAGATATACTGGAAGAATTTCAAAATCACAAACATTTAAAACGGTACCTTTATTGAGTGAAATGTACTGGTTTGCTGTACAAAGAAATATAAGGCTTGTATAATGGACGCATAAATATGTGGGTTCTGAAAATTTCTAAAATTTTAACATATCAATTTTTCTAAAATTTAGGGAAAGTAAAAAAATTGAATATTTTAGAAAATATTGTAACTGAAACATTTCTTATATGTTAAAATATCGAAAATTAAGAAACTATTAAAAGTTTTCAAAATTTTAGAAAATAGTTCTTAAAAACTAAAATATTTTCAAAATAAAGTTAAAAGAACAATAAATATGGAAATTTTGAAATTTTCGAATATTTTTAAACAGCTTTGAAAATTTATAAATTTTAAAATATTTTTGCAATTTTTAATTTTTTTACAAATTTGTAATTTTGAAAATTTCAAAAACAAAACATTCCAAATTATTAGATTCAAAATCTTTAATAAATATTGTTCTTTTCAAAATTTAAGAATCTTTATTTTTCTAATTGCAAACAATATGTATCCGTTGAAATTTTAAGATCGACTTTCCAATTAATTTTTTTACGGTTATGCTTTTAGAAAGTCTTCCGGCAAGCGATCAAAAAGGAAGCTGCCAGAAGGTGTTTATTACTATTGTCATTTAACTTCTTCATACAGAGTTTGGAGCGAAAATGCGTACATTTTTGAAATAGAGAAAAAGTAATGGAGACGGCCGAGAGGGCATTGGGGGATGGTAGGAAAATCATCTACTGGATATGCGTAAAACACATATTTGAGTTTATTTATTTAGATGAAAAACGCTTGCCATAAATGTACACTGAGAGAAATTTATTTTAAATATTGCTAAAAAAATATGCTAAAAAAATTATACTAGTTTCTAATACATATATGGCAAATTTAGATATGACGATATATTTATTTCAATTAAAAGTTTATACTTATTTTTATATTGTAGATTTTAATACATGTATATTTAATTTTAACACATTCTACCAAAGTCGGCAACATTTTATGTTAGAAACTAATATGTAATTATTGCTGAAAATTTTAACTATAAGTTGTGTTTATTTCAGCAGTGTTTTATGCTTCGGTAATAAACCAGCAAATGCATATGACTGAGCTTAGTATGCAATTTGTTGGGCTAGTATGGAATTTGTTGATAAAGCATAATTTATGTTTAGACTGGCCCCACCATCGAACGAATTCCGGCGCTTGTTCGCGGTCATTTTCATACGGGCATTGTTTTACAGCGGAAGTGCTAAGTGTTTTGTTTGTGCAAAGGTTAAAGTTAAACCATGGATAATTTCAAGACGGTGAGTGAAATACTCACAGCATGGGGATTTCCCGAGCTTAGTGATGTGTTTGAGGGTTAGTTTGTGGTACATTTGTATAATTATTATTAATATAGTTAACGCTAACATATAGTTTAACTATATTATGCATGATATTTGGCTGCTAGCTGATGTGATTTCAGGAACAAACTCATGCTTTTCATGTAAAGTTATTGTTAAATACCTTGCGTACTTGTATATTTATGCGTTAAAGTTAAATTATTATACACACCGCATTGGCACAATGGCAGGTGTTTTTGTGGGATAGCGGAGTTCCGCAATGTTATGAGTCCCAGAAACTTCTTTTTTTGTAGAAATGTAACGTAGGCAAAACGTAGGTAATATTTTATCTACAACTGTTTTTAAGTGAAAACAATTGGGAAACTAATTTGACAACAGTGACATAACCTTTAAAGCTAACGTGGAACGTCAACTTTTCATATAACGTTTACATTTTTAATACAATTGCTATAGTTACCAGTAAACAACTATACCAGTATAGTTTTAGATACAGAACCCCTAAATAGCCTTTTTTAATAGTACAAAATAATTGAAAAACAGTCATATTAGGTGGTCGGAACAAATAGTATTTTTTATCTTGTTGCATGTTGTCGTTATTGAAATAAGTATATAGGTGAATATCTCAAATAATTTATAGAAGTCATACATAACAAATTTTTGTTTTAAAAATTAATAAAGCGGAATATTGCCCATGTTTATTGCTATTACTTTTTTTAGAGAATGACATTGATTTAGAGGCTTTCATCTTATTGGAGGCAGAACATATCAAAGAATTTATTGGTATAGTGGGACCTCGACTTAAATTTTTAAAAAAATTAAAAGATTATAAGGAAAAACTTTCAAATCAGGTAAAAGATGCACTTCGAGATGCATGAATAAGACTATAGATTGTTAATACATCTATCTTATTTATCTTTTAGGAAGAAGTAGACAGCAATAACACGTCATTTAATACGTCAACCGCATCTACAGTAACAATTAATTCTGATGAGGGTGCACATCAGGACTTTGTTGATGCACTAGGTTTATCACCTTCCCATAATTTATATTTAGATCCTGTCACTGGACAGCGCATTGTGCATACTGTAGAAGAATCTGCTCAATTGGAAAATATTAATAATGGTATTTAAAAAAATACATTTTCGTTTATTTAAATTTCTAATTTTAAATTTATTATTCATGCATGCAGTTTCAGCACCATGGCAAATTAAGCCTGAAAAGCAGATAGATAAAAAATGCGATGTTTCCCCTCTCGCAGTTAACAATCAAAGTACCCCATCAGCAACGATTACTTTTAAAGACATTCGAAGAGAGGTAATTACTTGTTTTATTTTTGTATGTTACGTGTTTTGTTTCAAATGCATTATTAATTATTTTCAGGAATTTGAAAAATTCTTAAAATCAAGCAGTGAATGGCCAATTATTCAAAAAAAGTCTACTGATTTTGATGAATATACTAGAGGAAAAATTGGTAAAGTGGGTTTAGACTTTTTATTAACAAGATATCCTCCCAAAAAGTAATAATGTTTTTGTATACTTAAAGTATGGCATTATAACAGTTGATACTTTTAGAATTCCGCACAAGGCTTTTGCAGAGTTGTCGGAAGTAATATCTGAAATATTTCCAAAAGAAAGTGCAGCGATATATTTCACCCCTTACAAACCGGAAACAGAATCGTCTCCTTCCGTATTGGCTGGCGGAAAACTCTTTTCCAAATATAATAACTACAAAAGACTGATCAATCAAATTGAATGTGGTCCAAAGCTTAAAAAAGTGAAAGGAAGTTAGAAAGAAGGTTAGTATAACTAATCAGCTGAATCCCACAAATAAATTGTATAAAAATGTCTGTTGTAGAATTAATTGATTCTCCCTCAAATGACGTGGAAGTGGCTACTGAATTCTTAAAGCATAACATTGGACCTGAGAACGAAATTACGATTTATTGGGACGCAACATTTCAATCGAGAAGGAATTCTTTACAAAAAACTGATATTCATTCATATTTTACTACATATCCGGCTCTTCAACAACCATTTGGTTATAATTCACTTCTACAAGATTACGAAAAACTTCATCCAAAATCAATTAATGAAATCTACAGCACCTGGTCAAAACTTTCTCAGGCAATTTTAATTTTAGCAAAAAAGAAAAACATTATTAATGAGGAGTATTATAACACCTGCAATAAAGGTACAAAAATATATTTTATGTTGTGGTTTTGAATTAAAGTGTAAATTATAGAAATTGCTGCGATCAAATATCTACCAGCCTTATTGTCTACTTCAACTGTTCGCCATGGTAGAAAGAATTGGAGGCCATCGAAGGCAGAAAGGCAGGAGAGTTTTTTGCTGCAGTTAAATGTAAGTTTGTAGTTTGTTCTTATTTTTACAATTCAAATAATTATATCAATTCAAATTGTTATTAGAATGTTGGCCTTTTGCATGAAACAATTGAACGCAGAAAGGCTACTCTACTAAGCAAGAAGGAAACATTGCAACCGTTTATGGTTCTTATAGAAGAAAATACAAGTCAAGTGTCGTATGTAGTAATTAATAACAGTTTATATTTAATAGAAACACCTTTGAAAGCACTTGACGTGTGTTTTAAAACATTTTTTGCCTTAGACTGTAAATATCCAGTGGAGTGTCAGCAGGTGTGGACATTTATTGAAAGTTTTGTTTATAACTTGAAGGTAGAAAAGCGATATGCTGGCTTAAATGTCATTACCAATGAAATTAACAACATTTTACAAGAAATGCAGTAATAGATACTTGCAGCTGTTTTTGTTAATTTGTAATTTGTCATATATTTTTTACAAAAGTAGAAATATTTTTTGTTTGCAAAAATTATAACACAATAGGCTTTCACGAACATTTTTGTGCATATGAACTGGAAGAGACTACAATTATCTATAACTAACCATTCTGAATTACCAAATTATTATCCACAACTAATGATTAATAGAGAAAAATTACTTGTTAGCACTAAAAGTTATGTTTAATTTATATCTGGTATCTGAAAACTATATAAAAATAAATGTGTTATTTCTTATCGTTTAGCGTATAGCTGTAGATGTTATGTTGTTTTTAATGTTTTTACATTTATTTTTTGAATAAAATGTATTTTCATACCTTATATATTTTGCTTAATTTTAGTATAAAAATCATTTAATTTAACTATGTTACATGCTTAAATTTTTAAGCATCTTCATAATATTTCTTAATATACTGTGTGCTACCAGTAACCATAAAATATGTTTATTTTAAATATATTACATTGCAAGCTCTAGTAGCGCCTGGTCAGTTCTAAATATAAAATTGTGTTACGCGCTACCATAAATTTATTCTAGTTGCAGCAAGTGTTTATACTTCCACTAGATATGTAACATATTTTAAAATTAAACATATCCACATTGTAACACTTGCAATGTATTTTTAGCAAAACGGGTATGCTTAGCTTAGCAATATTTGTTGCTGTCCATATATGTGACATAAAATATGTTTAGCCTTACTATTTTTTTATTAAATTTTAGTATATATTTTTCTCAGTGTACCCTGTCTTTTAGGCATAACTCGAATATTGGCGAATATACTTCATACATACAGCAAGGAAGGTAAAAATAAGTACAGAGATCTTAAAACAAATATTATAGACTTTATATAATAACATTTAATAATATTATTAGAAGTCAACTGCAGTATATTTTCTGAACGTGTTGTGCATTTAAGCTTCAGAATAGTTTTATACGGAGGCGGAGTGAGAAGTCTGATAAAAATGAAAAAAGGAATAACTTTTTCGGCCAAAAAGCAATTTATTTTTTAACGTAGTCGCCTCTTAGGTCGATACTCTTAGTTCAAGGATTTTCCAATTTTTCGATTTCTTCAGAATAATGCGATTTTTCCAACCCTTCAAAATAGGGGTTTGTTGCATCGATGATCTCATTCGAGCCGAATCTCTTCCCGCCGAGCCATTTCTTCAAGTTCGGAAACACGAAATAGTCGCTGGGGGCTAAGTCTTGAGAATATGGTGGATGTGGAAGCAATTCAAAGCGTAATACATGAATTTTGGTCATGGCAACTACCCACATGTACGCACCCGTGTATTGTTTTGATAGAAGAGAACTTTTTTCTTCCCTAAAGGCGGCCGTTTTGTTTTAAAACTTTGTTGAAACGGTCTAATAAGTTGCAATAATACTCGCCGTTGATTGTTTTTCACTTTTCAAGGTAATCGATATGGATTACGCCGCGTGCATTCTAAAACCGCCCTAGCTTTCTTCGGCGCAGGTTCGCCAGTAGAAATCCACTGTTTAGACTGTTCCTTGTTCTTTGGTGTATTGATGGATCCATGTTGCGTCCACAGTTATGAAACGACGCAAAAACTCCTTTTTATTGCGCTTGAACATCGCCAAACGTGCTTCTGATGTAACACGTTTTTGGTCGATTGTGAGCAAACGCGGCACCCATCGCACGGATTGCGTTTTCATATCCAAATATTTGTGTAATATATTGCGTACGCGTTAATCTGAATGCCTACTATCTCAACTATCTTGCGCACTTTCACTCTACGGTCTTGCAATACAATAAAATGGATTTTGTCAATCATTTCTGGTGTGGTGACCTTATTTGGACGTCCTGAACGTTCAGCATCGGTTGTGCTTGTACGACCAAAACGAAAAACAGTGAATCGCTTGTGAATCCTTTTAATTGATGGTGAAGAGTCTTCATAATATTTATCAAGCTTTGTTTTGGTTTGCGTAATGGTTTTTCCACGCAAAAGATAATGGTTAATTAACACACGAAACACACGAAATACGAGAGGTTTTCTGCTTTCAATGGCTGTCAAAACTGAACTAAATAACAATTTTGTCTTAAAATCTTAATGTGGCCTAGTGACATATGCTATTGACAAATACAGTCATCTGGGATTTGCGATTGTGACGCCCTCTGTTGCAATTTTACTAAACTTCTCACTTCTGCCTCGTATCCTCTAATAATCCTACAAAAATGATATTATTCACCGAAAAAATATTTTATATGTTTTTGTATGACCTATAGTTATATTGTTGTATATAACAACTTGCACATTACAAATACATGTCGGGATTACAAGGAATAATCCGAGGGTCTTGGTGAGGTCGGGGGGAAGTCCGAAGGAAGTTCTCTACAAAGTGGAAGTTGGTGTACAAATTTTAGCCTGCGGTTTACCCCTTTGGTCAAAAGTTTTGCTGATTTCGAAAATGTAAAAATATACCCGGTTATCTAGTTACACTCAAAATATTGAGATTATTTCCGGTGAAATAGGAAGTGATAAAAATTTGAAATTGGTGTCGTATATATATATTTGCATCAGGAATCCCATATTAAAATTTCAATTTAATATAAAAAGAAATAAAGAAAATAAAAGGGCGAGCCTTATAGTTATAGTTATGAAAACTTATTGTTGTAATCATTACTTTAAAACTATCTATTAAATCCAAGAAAAGTATTAAAAACCTAAATCAAAAAAGATTTAAGGTTTGTTACTGTTTTGCTTTTATTCATCTTGTAAATATTATGCTGGTAAATTTTTAGAAAAAAATGTGTATGTAGTAGTTGCAGCGTTGTCGTAACTTGGCCGAGTAACAGCTTTAGCCTAATTCGATTTCGGACATCGCTCTTCTTACGTTTTATATCCTGCTGCACAACTCACCAAACTTTGGTCATATTTGTAGGTGCACTTTATAGTCCAGAAGTACTCTGGAAATTGCTAGAAAAAGTAATACTTTGGTTAGTCCGAAATCCACCTTAAGTTGTAGGTCCCCCTATCGAGGTACAACCGCTCCGTGTAATCTAGATGGCGGTTAGCGAAGCCCCAAACAGCGTCAGCCGTAGAGAAAGGGTACATACATAAATATTTTAGTAGTTTCAACATTTTCTTGCTTGCTCTTGTTGAAAAACTTTTCATTTAGCACGATTTAGTTATTGATCTCCACTGCTTTTTATGTTTTCCATTGCGTAAGTGCTAACAAACCTTGAACGGTTCCCTTTGTTTTATTGTATCGATTAAAACATCTTCCAGTTTTATAGCCGCGATTTCGACTTTTATAGTTGATATTTGCCATTATTTCTATTTTTGCCATTTTTATATCGTCATTACCTCGAGGAAACAAAACTTATAAGAACTGTTAACGCGATTAAAGAACGAAAGAAATTTTGAAACCGATGTCAAACATAGTTGAAACGAATTTGTGCTTATTTGCATGCGGAAGCTTATAATAGAAAAAGTTTTTTAATAATTAAGGCCATTAATATTTAGATTGGATTTTTTTTGTAAGTTTTCGTTTGTTTACGGCACAGTCATTTTGTTTTATATATTTCAAGTTCGGTAAGCTTTTGCAGAAGTCAGATCAAGCATTACGGTGTATTTAAGAGTTTCCGTGAAAAATTTAAATCCTGAAAGTTTTTATTCAGAACAAGAGTGACGAGCTGTCGGAATGAAATGCTATAATTTAACAAGTTACAAGTTTTGCGTGATATTTTGTGCGCAAGCAACATTTTATGCAAATAAACTCATATGAATTCAGACGTGCGTGCGTGCTTTACGCACAACTTTTCAGATTTCATTACTTACATTTTCACGTAGATTTGAGATTTCATTTCGTCTTCCGCTGATTTTGCACATTTGGGACAAATCTGCGCGATTTTGACTTATGGGAGCAAACGTTCAAATTTTATTAAGCTCAAGAAATTTTATGGAGATTTCCTGGTTCGAATTTTCATTATTATTTGAAAAAAAATTTTTTGTAGAATAATTATTTTGAAAATACGTATTATATGCATTTAACGTTTGCTAGTTTCGAATTTATTGAAACTAATTAGCGATTTAAAACAAACGTAGGACTTTAGGTTACATTATTTCAAAGTACAAATGCAAGGATTATGTTACGCTACTGATTAATGTGTGTTGCACAGTAATGTATAAAGTCTGAGGAAGTCTGATAATTCTAATGTGCGTGAGGTTTGCTAGTGCATAGTTTAAAGCTGTATCCGTTTAAAAAATGATTTATTGAATCGATAAATTCTAAAAGGACTAATATTAATGTTCCACCTTGTTTGCATTTGTGTGGCGGTTCGCTTTTATAATGGAAAACTGAAATTCATAGGCACAGGTTTTTCCATTCGTTTTCCTAATGTTTGTGTAAGATGCAAATTACGTATAGGTACACATTTCGATTGTATTCGAGTCGTAAAACCAAACAAGCTATAAAATTAAAGCTTCGCATCTCATTTGCAAAATTTGTAGGGAAAAATGGAAAAGCATGTGCAGGCTCCGCAGTAAAAGAAAATTGAAGAGGGCTAAAAAGAGAGTAGGTAATGCAAGAAACACACAAATTAAATTGGAACCGGTATGCTTGTGTTATTTCCACAGAATTTCCTTCAATCATGTACTTTGCATACAGATCAAGTGTATGGCGTTGCCGTGCAGGGAAGCGGTCGACCGTTGTTTATGGGCTTTTGAAAGGGCCGAGTAATTTGAGAGTAAATAGGTTACCGGCTTGAATATATTGAATGTATTATTGCACATAGATTGAAAGGCCTTTCACGTCCAGATTTTCTTCTTATTTTAAGCATTTCCATTTCGACACGCCTGTTAAGTGTGTTAAATTTTGTGTCGAAATGGATTTCTGTTGCTTTCAAGAAAATGCATTTATTAATTTTATGAATTTGATGTTTACTGGTTCTATAGTTTATATAAATTACGAGGGTACTTCACCAATTATTGTCCCTAAGACACAGGCGAAAAACGCCGAAAGCAATTTTATTCTTCTACACAGTACCCTATAGTATCCATGTTCTGACGCTTTGATGCCCCCAGCTATTTACAACCTACGTTGTCATCACAAAAACTGGTTCCTTGAAGACGTACCTTCAGCTTTGGGAATAGGTGGAAGTGACTAGAAATCAAGTCTGGAGAATGCGACGGAGGGTGTTCTATTAATTCATATCCAGCTTTATGAATTGCAGCTGTTGAAGTAAGATTTTTGTAAAGAATTGAATGGTTTTGATGGAACTTTTCCAACATTTTTTATTTAATCGTTATGCAGAGTTTTTGCAGTAGCTTTGTACAATAAACACCTGTTATTATGTATTTATGTCCCAAATTAGAATGTTAACAAAATTGTATCATCATCTCAAAAAGTAGACGGTGTCACACGGCTTCTGCGTAGAGACGCAGACCTCTGTCGCCACTCCCTATTTAGTCGTTTTGATTGATAGTCAACTGTTATCAATTTTGCAAAAAATAATGCTAGGGTTTGTCTTGAGGAGTGCTAAATTAACAACTTCGTTAGTTTTACGTGGCGGCACCTAGCCTGAGCCCTATTCGCCACATTCCTCTTCGCGCCAGATTGAGTTATGCTCAATGCTTATGTTATCAACGCGCCTCAAGTCAACAACGGTTCAACGAGAACCAGCTACCAGTCTTGACATTAGGTTGCGAGCTCTAAATCCTCACTGGTGGAAGGAGATTGCCCAAATCTCTACTGATTCTGCAAATCGGTGACGAGCTGAAAACGCAGCTCACCCGTCGAACCGCACCAAGACGACCATAGCTTGCATACGCATAGGCTTACCACTGCCACCACGAGTCCTACGCCGTGATCAAGAAGGGAGCTGCTATTCTCCCGCGGGCTCGGACTTGGTGCCCCTGGTACCGGTCAAAATCACTGGTTGGGTTTTTTGGATCAAGCACCTGCCGAGGCAGTGCTGCCTCTAGCAGTTTAGGTTTCTCGCAATCTTTATTACTGGTCGACTACGCATCGCCCAAATTACGGTAGCCGGTCTGATAGGGACCGAAACCTTAACAGCGTTGGGCGTGCCTAAGCAGGAACCCCTTTGATAGTGGGCGTGAGCAGATAAAGTGCACTTTATTCTTAGGACTCAAGTTCCTAGCGGCTTTCCTGGAGTTCACTTTCACCTACCTAAACTAGTCGACCTCGAACCACCTAGTATATCGCCTAGACAAATTTATAACCACCATAGGTCACTTCGACGTAGTGACTGGGACGCGGGCAAATTTATAGCCATGGCCAGCGGGGATCTCACTACAGACGACACGCTGCCGCTATGGTGTTAAGTACCCATACTGACGACTGGTAACACCTCCGCTTGTAAAATCACTTACCCAGTTGAAAGAGGTGGACGTGCCAAGTTGAAATCATCAGAGTTTCAACACCGACCCCGCAGAAGGTATCTTTGTTCACGCCTCTCACCTTAATGAGGTCGTCCCGCCAATTTTATTAACATTTTCAAAATACGTACGGTTCTACATTAGACTAAGGAGAATGTCATAGCGTCAGAATAGGTACAAGGCACAACGCCCACTGATCACACCGCCCAGTGGGTTTTGTTAGTCTATATCTCTCACTGGAAACACGACGTTAACTTTACATATTGGCCGCAATAGCCACAGTGCCCACTGTCAACATTGAACATAACTCCGCTCATGTCTGATAGTCGCAACGCCCACCAGTTTAAGTGCCCGTTGGAGGGCGGAGGGCGTTGTGACCAGTAGACGTTGTATCGAGATCCTATCAAAATTAGCACTGCTAAATGTTTTTCTAAATGTTTTCAATTAAAGGTGGTCAATCTCGTTTCTTCTTTTGCTTCGATTCTTCCATTCCATTCCCTTAAAATGAATCGATTCGTTCTAGTTTAAAAAAAATTATTCAACAGGCGTTTCTGAATCGTATGTCTCGTTCCCCCCTCATGATCCTAAATCGCGGTGCTTATCGCGCTGTATGTTTATTTCACGTTTGGGATTCCTCTGATTAATATGGGGTGCCGCTAAAAGGTCTATAATAAATTAACCACGGATAATCAGACTTAACTATATTGATTTAACAGATCTTATCTATATACAAAAACACTTGATTACAGAGCTATAGCCTTCTTAAGATGGAATAGTCCACTTACTGTTTTGTGGATGGAAGTTTGGCAGTAGTTGCATTAAAAGTGTGAAATTTTATTTGTGAGCACTATGCATTAATTTTGTATTTACACTTATTTTAGTTTGAGTAAGTATACTATCCTCTTATGGAGGCTCCACGTAATATTTCCTTCTATATATTTTATACCTTTACAATTCTTGGAGTTTTGTCTTTATCAAATCTTATTCTCTATAAAAAGATACATCATAAAGGTATGCCCTTATTGACGGTCCTTAAAGTCGACGGATTTCAGGATAATTCAATATTTACAAAAAAATCAAGTTGCCATGAGGGTCTGAGTCTCTCCTTAAGATGCGCCAATAGTTTGCACAAACGTTAGGGGTAAATTATTCGCATCAAAACAACACAAAAAAGTTCTATAAACAATAAACGTGGTCCCGAAAAGGCTGCCTTACGAACTTACAGCCTAAAGGGGGACGGGTGGACTGTTGTCTCTTTCGGAGGTAACTGCGTAAGAAAGCCTTTAAGGGCCCATGCTTATAGGAATCTTTTGTATTGTTTTAATGCACATAACTTATTCCTAATGTTTGTGAAAACTATTGGCGCACCTTAAAGAGACACTTAGAGTCTCATGACAACTTGACTTTTTGTAAAACCTGAATTATCTCAAAAACCGTTGGATTTGGGGCTTTCAACAAGAGCACCTTTTATGTTCATTTTTGTATGGACAACAAGATTTTGTAGACAAAATTTTGAAAATTGTAAAGATATAAAATAGTTGACAGAGCATATTACCTGCGTCCCGTCACCCATATGACACACTTATACAAAAAAATAGGTATAAACCCTAAACTAAATGGAGAGTGCTCACAAATAAAATTTTAAACTTTTAATACAACTACAACTGCCCAAGTTATCCGCAAAAGAGTGATTAGATTGTTCCATCTTAGAAAGGCAATACCTATGTAACTAAGCGGTTTTGTACAGAGAAAAATTAAGTTAAATTGGCATGGTTTGGTCTGAAGAATTCGTGGCTAAATTTATTGCAGACCTTTTAGGTACGTTCGTATATTTTTTTATTGAATTGAACTGGAACTGAGAAATTAATACAAAGATGTAACTATATACCAAAGTTTTTACTTGGTCCAGGTTAACATGCAATATTCATTTTAAGTAATATTTGGATTACAAGATACGAAGATGCTAAAAGTTGCAATTCAAATAGGATCGAAGTTTGCTTGCGCTGATGAAAGTTATTTCTGATATCCTGCCTTTAAGGCAATCGGTTACAAAAATTTACATTTACACGAACGAATCTTATTTCTGGACTGCAGTTGATTATGAAGTTGATAAAATTCCTTCATCAACGAATTGAACTGAACGAAATGAATCAACTCATAGAATTCGAACCCTATTCCTATTATCTGTAGAATATGTTAATTTTTCATTTTTGGTTTTGAACATCAGATACTTTTTGTACGGTATTTTATTTGCAGTTGCTACAAACAGAGCATAATTTAAATGCTAAATAATGCTGAAGTTAAAATATTTAGAATTTGAAATGTACTCTTGTATTCGCATTAGTTATACGACCAAGTTGTTCAACTTCAACTTCCGACTCTTATTAAGATGTAGACTTTTAATAGGAAGAAAGCCTCTCAGGTCTTTTGAGTTTCGATCAGTTCATACTTGTGTGTTAGTTAAAATGTGACGATGTTTTTACTAAAATTTATAACCCACATTTGCCAGTGGTTTTCTATTACATAAATGCGTTTTCAGGCTGATCCTGTGAAAACATGAAAACTTTCTATATGGCTGTACGAATAACTTTAGTTGCCAAAGAAACTTTATCGAGAAAAAAGTTAAACATTTTTGTGATATTTTTGCGAGACCTCATCTAATTAAGAAAGTATATTTTTAGCGGTCTTGGGGAGAGAAAGGCAAAAAACTCTACAGGTATCATCAAGACGTTTAAATTCCAGTGTCTACTACTGTGGATAATACACAAAACTGTTTTGCGCATGTTTTTGATTTTTTCTACAAACATCGTCCTTCAAAGTCGTTTTTACTGCGAGTTATTTTTTTTTTCAGGAAAATCTAAAACTTATGTAATAATTTTGTAGGTTTTCGATAAAACAGGACTTGTGCGGAAATCTATTACCAGTTTTATTAGATTTACTAGGACCAAAGATTTTTATGCACACACGAACATTTTTTTGAGAATGTTTTAAAACCATTAAAAACGTAATAATATCCTGCTGGTTTAAATTTTATGAAGCCTGTATATATGTATGTTTTCAAACACAATTATAAAACAAAAACGACTGTTACAGATAAATTCTTTGTTGTTATTTTATTTATATTACATCCTTAACTGTCCCACCATAACACGACGACGGGCTTTTGCTTCTCGACAAAATTTATCACTATAATACGACGACGGCCCCTTGCAACCCAACTCAGTTTATTGATTGTTTTCGGCAATTATTTATAATTGCTGCCACCGTAGTTACTATAATTGGGTTATTTAGGGTTTACTAACGGTACACTCCTAAGTTGTCATAAAATTTGTTTTCTGTGGCACAAACAAGACAGAAATGCTTTGTAGTTGTTAAGACTGGATGTTTAAAATAACAATGAATGTTGACGTCGAAACAAATAAACAATAATATATCCTCAATTTATTCTAATAAAATTTAAAAATTCTGCACGTTTAAATTGATACATTTTCGTTTGTTTATTAGATTTAAGAAATAATATTGCCCGAATGCAACTGCATTATGAATTTTACATCAAAAGCGATGTTGTGTATTTTAAATTAAATACGCCATCTTAGGTTTGCGTTGCCGCTTGATTTCTGTTTATTCGTATATTGACGATTTACGCTTATGTTTCAAAATGGGCTAAGAATTAATAACAATAACAAACTAACAAACAGCTGCTAAAGAACTAGCTGAACGCTACAACCCACGCTTTTTTACATTTAGTATTAATTTCATGACAAATTTTGAATTCAAGATTTTGACGGAAATACATGTTTTGGACCTCCAGGAACTCAAAAATATGGTTCTTAAAAATTATGTTTATGAGTCGTCTGTGTCTGACACCTCATAACACCAGAATGAATAATCCGATTTTACTGAGCTTCGGAATGTGGAGGTAGTTCAAACATTTACGGTCAAAGTAGGCACTTAAAGGACCCGAACCGAACGCGGGAGTAGCATATCTTTCAAAAGCGAAATTTTTAAAATTGAATAGCGGAATCTGATAAAAGACCTTGAGGTACAACGAATGCTTTGTTTGGGACGTACTAACATAAACATGGCCGCTTCTACGAATTTTTGATATTTTTGATTTTAACGCTTTTTTACTCAAAAACGAGTTGACTGATAAGAATGAAATTTGGTATTATAATAGCCCTAGAATAGCAAAACGTTATGTAAAAGAATTCTTTTATAAATAAAAAATAAGTGACGTGAAAGTTTTCAAAAAAATATTGCTCAAACACTGGTCACGATTTCTTTTAAATTTTGTAGGCTCAAACAGTTAGCGATAGGCTACTATTTGGTTTGTGTCCCAAGTCGGTAATTTTTCTGTTACGCCTTCTATGAATTTTTTAAAACAAAAATGTATCGCTTTTCATTTAATAAACGAGGGACGATAAAAATTATGTTTAAGCTAAATTGCTCATGAGTAATAGTATCATAAGGTTCACAAGCTAATTGTTAGGTGTCGCAAAAATAAGAGGGGTTTATTTTTCCTTCCCACTCATTTACTGGCGGACGAATTTGTCCTCTCATTTTTAGTTTTCGTTAATTCCAACGAATCTTTATTCCAAAAACCTCAGATTTTCAAAAAGTTTATACTATTATTTGTATGTGTAAGCTTCAGTATCATGTAGTATTTTCTTATAATATGAGTAGTATGCAGCTATGCTCTTGGTACAGTAGTAAGAATGGTAGGCTGTTATTGCAGTCAACGTTGAGGCGTGAAACGTTAATATTAAAATACTTCTGTGTATATGATAAGTAACTACATCTAAAGTATTAGAAAGTCCAGGAGAAGTATTTCGCTCAGTTTTTGGTAACATTTAAAAAATACCGCGTGCCGCTTGGGTTGCATAGTCTCAGCTACAGCCGTATTCCTCTTGAGTTGTAACGTGTAATTAGGACCTCGATTCGCGATCCACTACACTACCTACTTAATTAGCTTACTTATGAACAAAAAACAGAAACAAAAATATTGTGGGGTACCGCCAACGGATTTCGCTAGTTTAAATTATTAGCGTATGATGTCAGCATAAGTGACCATTTAAATTGTAGTACTAATAACATTATTATTGTTCGTTCATCCCAGATCACAGATGTGATTAATTGTAACACAATAGATTTTTGGTGGCCGAACAAACTTTACATGTACGGAAAAGTTATAACTTTGTATAAATTGCGTTTTGTCTATAATCCAAGTAGGTCATGCCTTTATGAATTTTTTTATAGTTTAGGGATTGTTCTTGTATATTATGCATATAAATTTCAATATTTTATAATACAACGCGGGCTGTGAATTGATTTAATTTTTCTTCTCTCTCTCTTTCACGTAATTAGTGATATCAACAACTGTGACATTCGACCGGCCCATGTGCCATCCGTCGGACAAATTGTGACTAATTGGCAGGGGTGCCCGTAACAACGGTGCTTTCATATTTCATTGCACTGTGCGAAATGTGAATTATATGCTTTTTACTGCACATTCGTTATAGGCTCGTTACGGCCGAACGATTATAAACACGAATCCTATGTTTTGTTGTCAGTGAATCGAATCCAATTTGATTTGGTAGTTTATTAATTGTTATTTGTTCTGTTCTGTTTTGTGCATGTTCTGTAAGTACCGTTTGTTTTTTAATGGCGTTTTTGTGTATTCTGTTTGTTATTAATTACCTTCCGGCCAGTCGCAGGATATATTCAATAAACTACCTTCACAACGTGTAATTTTTTACAGAATTTAAATTATTCCGTTGGCGTTTTAAAAGTGAGATTAAAATGCACGAATTTCTTGTACATCTTGTTTTACATACATGTTGATAGGCCTTCAATCATGCGAACCTTATTTCAGAACTGAATTATTACTTTTCATGTTAAACAAAAATTTGTATATCAAATGTTTCACCAATTGATTTGAACCGTCAACATTTTTTAAGGGAAACTCCATTAAGGTACTTCATTGCCTTGCACGCAACATCTTTATTCATATATGCTATAAGCAGTATGTACTACAAAGTTGTTTAGTGGAAACAATTTTTCAGCAAAATTTAATTAATTGCTGTGTTTTTCTTAGCTAATCCTTCAAGGAATTAGTATAGCTGCCAGAATTGTTTAATGTTATTTGTTTATTTTAAGAATATTGTCTATTTTTGAATATATTTCACTTATTAATACTAATTTTAAACATTCTAATTTTCTGTTCCTGTACGTACTTTGTGCATTTATAAATGTCAATTTATATTAATAACTATATGTTGATGGCTAATGGCAGATTTTATTATATAAAGTCGGAGGCTCCATTGCGGCGTTACATGCCTATATAGTACGTTGTCCGTTCTAAAAAAAAAACGCAGGCAAAAAGGGGATAAAATCGTAGTTTTTACCAAATACACATATCAAACGTCATTCTGTACTTTCAGAAACAACCGGAAGTGGAATAAACGTTTTTAATAGAACCTCCTATACCTGTAGTATTTAAGATGCAGCTTTTCTTGAATAACTGTTGATCGCATTGAGCTAGGTACTTCAAATTTTATATGGAGTCATCCTTAACAAGTTCCTACATACTTTGTAATATTTGTCATAATCGGTTGAGTGGAAATGGTTATTTCAAGGTGACTACTCTCTTTCTCTTAGTTATTTTTTAGATAGTCACGTGATCTTGACCAGATTCACTAAACCCAGCAAATGAAATATTCTATCAAGGCAGATTCAGATGAATAACAACTTTTTGACCGTCAATTGGTTTTTCATAGACTATTTTGGAAGAGTTTTAAATTAACTATAATTTAATGCCCCTCTCGTCATGATAGCCCTTTAAATAAAAAATGGGTCTGGGGAGTTTTAGGTGGCGGGCCCTGTATAAACGGCAAAGTATGACTCTCTGCACTTGTTATACAAATAACTATTTGTAGAATTTATGTAATTGTAAATGTAATTAATAACAGCCGTGGGGCAATCGCCACGGGACCTTCCTCTCATTTATTGAAATTTTTTTAAGTTGCGAAAATTTAGATAATTTTTTGAAATTAAAAATTCTGAAATTTTTAACGTGATTGACGAATTTTATGAAATTTAGAAAATTTTGAAAATAGAAAAATTATTAAATATTTTCAAAATTTTCGATTTTTGTTAATTTTTGTAATTTTGAATATTTTTAAAATTTTTCAAAATTAAAAACAAATTTTATTTTTTGGAAAATTTGAAAGGGCCAATAATACACCGTTTAATAATCATGCCTACTCAGACCTTAAGCTTGCGTGAATGTTTTCTTGTATGTCTTTATTTGGAATTTAAAATCTGTCGATACTGAGATTTAAGTAATTCTGTAACGTGCTATGACAAGTCAGTGGGCCACTTTCTGTTTTATTTTATGGAAAGTACATCGGCTGTAGGTATCCTAGGTGCCATTAACAATGACATCTGTAACAAATCTGTCATTGTCAATAGCGTCTAGGAACCCTAATCGGCTGTTAGCTGTTCATCAAGTTGGTTAGGATGTCCTGGAAATTTTTCATGAATATTCCACCCACATTGCAACAGCTAGTGGTAGCAGTTTTTCAGGCTCTTAACCAATCGCACCCTGACTGGCCGCGATAATACTTTTATTAGGAAGCTCGGTGTTACTGTAACCATTGCAATCAAATCAACATTTTGTTTAGATTTAATAATAATGAAATAACGCGTTTGTAGGACAGTAAGTAACAAATAAGTATACCAACTAAGTGTTTTAGTATTTAGTTTGTAAAAAATTTAAACAATTCTAGTCGTGATTTTAAAATTTTCTACAATTCCGTCTTTCATTGACCAACTCACTTGTGTTGATGCAAGGCAACAACACTCCTCCTTCGGAGTCGTGATATTTCCTTAGAAACAACACAATTTAGTTGTCCATGAAGCGACAGAATTATCGATAACATTTAATTTGCTTGTGCTGCTGATAATTTGCTGAAAATCTCTGGATTTCTCCTTGAATGGATGGCACGCTATGTCCTTCATGAATGGCCTGATTTGAAATATACCACGGTGCGTTTACCAATGCACCAAGTAATTTTGATTGGAATCTCTGTATGATACTTACGTTTGACGATTTAGCGCATCCCCATAGTCGGAGCCAGTAGGTCCAAATTGGTTTTAGTAATACTTTATACAATAATAATTTATTTTTAACTGATTATTTGGATTTTCTTCCAAGAAGCCAATACATTTCTCGGAATTTAAGCTTTAGTTGTAACGACCTGCGTCCAGATTTCTCATTCCAAAACGTCGAATAACGGTGAATTTAAAAGATCAATTTGTTCATTCATTAAAGGTACAGATTTTAAATGTTTGTGAATTTCAAATGCTTCTTGTATATCCAACTTACGTTTGTCATCACAAAAGTGTAAAACATTTATAGTGTGATTAGATGCCATTGAAGGATTGTGCTCTGATAAGTGTTTAGCATAATTGGATTTATGGGGGTGTTTATACTTGTAACAACGTACGTGTTCCTTGTACCTAATATCAAAATTTTTAATCGTTTGTCCTATATAAACCGAATTACAATGCGAGCAATTTAATTTGTAGATGCCTGGTTTTAGTAAATTGTCTGTTTTTTCTTTAGCATAAAACAAAGTGTTTAAAATGTTTTTTGTTGTTTTAAAAGTTATTTTACATTTATTTGTTTTGGTTATAATTTTGGCAATAAGTCAGAAAAAAATTAATTTCGTTTTAGTTTGCTATATGAAGCATGGTGCTTTCAGTGAAGTGTGTTTCCGAAACTAGGATAATATCAGTCTTGTTTATATTTAAAAATTCAGTTAACTAATTTTTGTGATTGAGTTTCTGTACATTATGGTTTAAATTTATTGACGACAGCAAATATATTATCATGCGGTTTGCATTCATCAGTTCAGTGAACGTTGTCTTCGTTTAGGTCGTAAGTTGATATGTGTGGTGAATGGTTTTTTAAATTCTTGTATGTTTAATCAGTTTTCTATATGTATCTGGAGTGGGGGGATTCATTGTAACTGTATTATTTATCAAAATTTTACTGTAATATTGTTCTTCCATTGCATCTTTTGCGAAATTTTTAACCATGCTATTACAGTATGTAACTCCATATATAGAAATAAGGGGGGGTTTGCTGTTTTCGGCTTATTATTGCTATTTGCTGTTTGTGTATTTTCTTTTGTTTCTACACTTAATATCGGATCATATCTGTTTTTCGCACTAATTTGCGGGGAGGGGATGACAGTGTTTTCTCTTCTTTACTGATTACCTAGCATGAGCATTTTATGATCACCTGCCTTCATTATCTTCGTAATCAGTTAGTTGAGTCTTTGTAACATTTACTATGCAGAGTGGCTAGGAAAACCCCGGCCACTTTTCTTGCGGCGGTCAAGAGATGGCGCTTTAGTAAAGAAAAATTAAATTAAAATACTGGCAACAACGCAGAATCCAAGACGTTTTGGTTGTTTTGATTTAATATGGGGCGTCTTTAATAACTAAAACGTCTTGAATTCTGCGTTGGTGCCAGTATTTTAATTTAATTTGTCTTTACTAAAGCGCCATCTCTTGACCGCCGCAAGAAAAGTGGCCGGGGTTTTCCTAGCCACTCCGTATTTTGGTTAGAAGTTGGTGTAATTATGGGCAAAAAGGACTAATTTTGTGCCAGGGTCGGGAATATTTGTTGGCTACCATTTGGTACTATTGTTGTTTATCATAAACGACTTGATTGTTAATTAGATTTCATTTTGCATTTAGATTTGCTGACTGAATAGGGAACATAATGCTCCTTTTCGATTATTTATTTAATCGCAGGTATTGGTTTAGGTGCCGCACAGTTCTGTTTAAGTAAACAATTTACTTATCTGCAAAAGTAGCGAGCAAATCGAGAGTGGGCAAAATGATAACTCGCGGTCAATGCACATCCACTCGCTCTCACAGCTCGAACGCGACTTGTGTGAATATTGGTATGAAATTCTTCCATCTAGTGGAAATTATGCGTAATTTATGAGCTTTCAAAATACGAACAAACATAGAATACAGGAAACACACCCTGAATTTTTACAAAACAACCTGAATAATTTTTATAATCGGGTCAGACTTTTGACAGCCGGTAAATATTGTTAGGTCGAGCATTTACCTCAATATTTAAACAACTTATTTTTTATACAATCTAGTGTTGTCATAACTATAACTATCGAATTATTGTGACTAAAATTTGATGGCTTGTAAATGCTTTATTCGTTTTCAGCATCATGTCGATATCATACTTTAAAAATTACCTGTCCAGTATAACGTCAATATAATGATGTAGTTAACAAAAATTCGTCTAATACTACTAGTAACGAAAAATTCTAAAACTCGGTATTACAAAAAGAGATTCTTTTTAGTCCTGCTGTAAAGATCTTACGATGTTTGGAAGAGACATTTCGTATTTTATATATTTGGTCGTCGAATCCCTCTAGCATTTGTCAATACATTTTATGGCAGCTTTTCCGGGAGCAGATCAGCGAACAACATTAATTTATAGCTCCTCCTCAGATGCCATAGTGACTGGTCAACCGGATCTGTGCACATGACCCATTCTACGTTATAAATTTGCCTTGATTTATAGACAGAGTGAAGAATATACTATAAAACTGCTGAACCACTACGTGCTCCATTTTGGCATTCGAAAAACCTTTTTCACTTTTGATATTGTAGTGGTGGTGTATCTAACATTTTAAGTAGCTAAAGTGAAAATATTACGGGTTAATTTATACCAGCAACTAAAAATAATGGACGCCTGCAAACAAAAATAAATCCACACTAATGGATTTTAAGAACAATATTTATATTAGGCAATTTTAGTGTATAAATGTGCCATTAATTATGAGTGGAAATCCTGAAATATCCGATGTCCAGCTAAATTGCAGGATACGAATTTTTCATGTTAATGCTCTCGTTTTCTATCCAATTCGTTTTGAATTTTCACAAGTTTAAATTGTTTTTACCGGTACTGAAATTGAGCAACTCAGTTTGTATACCAAGCTTTACATTTACGTAGTGACCAAACCGACTATCATTTATTAATATGCACCAAGTAATAAGATTTTCTTATTGTGAGCATACCTATTGTTCGTGTGTTCTTGACTTTCATTAAAAAAGTTCATTCTTTCGTATTACTTTGTCAAGTCAGCAGGAACTACCGAAACGGTTTAAAAAAGCAGACGATTTTTTAATTTTAATCGAATGGATGTGGAAAAATTAAAAATTTAAGATTAAATTGCGAGGAGGTAAAATAGAATTGATATATTAGATTAGATTCAAATATAAAATTGATGTTTTTCCTACAGTTGAGTTTTACGTTCACTGCAATATCTGCATACTTATACAGACTGAAATATTGGAATTGTAACAAAAATAAAAATGTAGTGGGTACTGTCGGACGCAGAATTTTATTCTGAATATAAAAATGTCAAAATGTACAGGGTGTTTCATTAAAAATAAAAAAATCAAAGGTCATTTCCGTTGAAACTAATGGTGCAATAAAATTGGAAATTTATGCCAAACGATAGGAATTTATGTGTATAATCACTTCAAATTGCATTGGTTTAAGTTAATAAATTTAAAAAAGTTGAAGTGTGGACTTCGAGTAGACTTTCCCATACTAAAACTTATCGTATTTGCAAAAGTGTAACTTTTAATAATTATAACCATACATTCAATCCGTCTTAATTCATAGAAAGCGCCACAGTAAGATTAAAGTTTTCAAAAACAAAAAACAAATTGTAGCCAATGCTAGATAATAATACTTGTCGTTGCCGGATTTGCAAAGGTTTAACATTTAATAATTATAACGGTGTACAGATCAGGGAGTATTAGATCTGTAAGAAAACAAGCAGCGGGAAATTGAATTTGCGATAGCCTGTTCAATTGGTGTCCGTATCGTAACTACCCATAGAAGCAGCGACTACCTGCACCAAAGCAAGGTAAGCGCCCGCCTCCGCCGCACCCATCGCCGGATTACAAATTCCGCTTCGGATGTCGAACAAAAATGGCTGTATTAGCTTTATTTGGGAAGTTATCAAAAATATGCAAAGAATGAAAAATATATTTTTTAACTAGAGCTAATTGATAGGCATAGTTAAAATCACGTAAATGCCAGAAAACGCGTTGTTGATATTTAAAAGTATCTTTTTTTTCTTAATGTTTAAAATAGTTTCTAGCAAATCCTAATAAATTACTTTTAATAGTTTATCGAACTCATAAAAGTTTATAACGATCGGCATTTGCGTTTTTGAATACATAATTAATCAATTTAAAATTTCTCAAAAATTCCTGGATGGCGTCGTAGTAAAATTTGTGAGATAAGGAAAAAATAAATTTGTAGTTCAATGCAAGCACTATCGGCTCAGAAAGCTTAAAGAAATCGTGTAGACAGCTTAACTAGAACTGCAATTTTCGATATACCTCTTGATTTAAAATTTCATCAAAATCGGTCCGGTACTTTCGCCTTTAGAGGCGTCACCCACACGCCCACAGACAGACATCTGTTTGGGTTCCTTGGGCCAAAACGTGTATTTCCGTTAAAATCTAGATTTTGAAAATTTACATGAAATGAAAGTAAAAATTGAAATTTCTCGTTTCTTATAACCGCTTTGACCATAATTAAGTTCTAGAAATGCCACTAGAGGCGTACGTGAAAGTAATGGGGTTAATTTTTTCTTAAAAAAAACATGAACGCTGCTGTAATTTATGATTTGCTTTAAAGTATTCTTTTTGCAAATAAAAGCGTAAAAAGCAGTGACGTGCATTTGTTAAATTTAGTAACAATTGACTCGATACCCACACGTACACCCGTGGTGCCAACACCCTGCATCTCGAAAAATAACGAACATATAATTGTGGTAAATTTTTCTCTTATTTTAGACAAGGAGTCTGCTGCTTCTGAACGGGGGCCCATGTTTTTTTAAACACCCCGTAAATATCATGGAGCTACTAGATCAAAAAAGCAAGCAACTACCACGGGACCTTTCTCGCATTTATTGGAATTTTTTTGAATATTTCGATAAAGTTTTTAGAAATTTTTTAATATTGTTGTCAATTTTATGAAAATTTTTAACATCTTAGAAATGAAAATTTTATAATGTTTCGTAGTTTTTAGTCGGGCCAGCCTTATTTTGTTGCAGTTTTATCCGAAAAGAATTATTTATATTTTGAGCCTACGTTGGATTTTCTGCGTTAAGCCGTGTGGGCTGTAAAGTGCATAGAGACATACAATACATACACACAATCGGCACCACCCACTTTATCGGTTTTTGAAGATCCCGAAAAGCGCATATTTGTAAAAATTTTAGGTTTTAGATTTTTAAATTTATATGAATTTTTGAAAAACTTGTAAATTTATAATTTTCAGAAATTTTCAAAATTTTTGTAAATATTGATAATTTTTAAAATGTTCTTATTGCACATAATATTTATTCTTTGAAATCTGAAATTGATTGATAATTTGGCGTATTTTGGCGATTATCCAATTAAACTGTTCAACTAAACGACAAAAACGAAACCACCTAATGGCGTTTTTCAGTAGAAAGTTGTTTCTACTGTCATTTTACATTTTTATACCGATTTTGAAGCCAAAAATCGTAAATTTTGAAACAACAAAAAATTGATGGTGGGAAAGCAGGGGGGGGGGGAGATCGCGTTTCCGCATATCTGCTATTAGAGGTACGTAGAATACGAATCTAAGGTTATTTTTCGAGCACGTTTATATTGAAGTATAGCACCCATTTTCTCCCGCTTTTTTTTTATTAGACCAATCAATAAGATGCTAAAGTCAAAATCTTAAAAAAAAGTATCGGCCGCTACTTTGAAGCTAAATAGTTCGAAGAAACAGTGTTAGATTTGCTCTAATGTATTTTATAAGATTCTTGTTTCAGAAAACAAATTCGTTTTCCGAATCAAAATGCTACCAATAAAACATGACCAACTTCCGCATTCGGTTTCGGATTTCTCTTAAAAGCTTATTTCACGAATGAATTTTTGATATACCTCGACATTCCGAAGCTCATAGAAATCGGACGGTCATCCGTTTGGAAGTTATGGAGCGCACATACCTACATTTCTTAAAAACCACTAATTTGGGTTCTTAGGTCCAAAACATGTATTTCCGTCAAAATCTTGATTTGGAACATTTTCATGAAATCAATACTTCCTTATAGTGAAAGTATAGAAAAGTAAAAGCTTCAATGAATAGTCAAATGTGCTTCATGTCCTTCAAACCGATTACAATACCTTTCTATAGCTATACCATGCTATAATACTTCATATTGCGAGGAAGAGAATGCAGCAAAATTGTTGAACTGAACGAATCGCAAGTTTTCTCTTGGTTTGCTATA
Source organism: Ctenicera cuprea (assembly GCA_958336395.1). Lineage (NCBI taxonomy): Eukaryota > Metazoa > Arthropoda > Insecta > Coleoptera > Elateridae > Ctenicera > Ctenicera cuprea. Next base: position 44,720,457 of record OY284491.1, on the reverse strand, counting down.
ATTTAGTTTGTTTCCATGCCCACGACCTACATAGTAGATTACACAATAGTTAGACCAGCGGACGCTAAAAGTTTGTAACAAATATTCTGTAATCGATTAGTAAATGACAAAAGCGCTCAGAAATGCATAATTATACAAAGCGTTTCATTGGGTGGGTATGTATGTATGTATGTGTGTGGTCATAACGCTCGAACGGATGGTCCGATTTTGGTGAGCTAGAATGTGGGGCATATCAAAACTTTACCGAGAAAATAAGCTTTTTAAAAAAATCCGTAACCAGACACGGAAGTTAGACACGTTTTTTTGATAGCAATATTTTTCCTACACCAAGTTTTTTATATCTGAAACCGGAATCTGATATAAGACCTTAGGGTAAATCCAACGCTTTTTTCCGAACTTTCTAGCCTCAAAATGGTGGCCGCTACGATTTTTGGAAAATTTCGAATTTAGCACCTTATTACTCAAAAACAGGTTCACAAATCGGGTTCTATAGGGACACAATGTTACTGTGCACGAACAGTTTTTAAAAGTTAAAAGCTATGAAGTGAAAAAATTTTCAAAAAAATTTTGCTCAAAAACTGGTCACACGATTTTTTCTTTATTTTTGTAAACTCATAGAGGTGAAGATAAGCTACAATTAGGTTTGTATTCCACCTCGTAAATTTCGCTCTGACGCCTTCTATGAATTTTTGAAAACCAAAAATTAATGCCTCTCTCTTTAATACATTGGGAACGATAAAAAAATTCTGTTTAAGCTAAATTGCTTATTTAAGTTAAAGTTAAGAACTTTATTTTAAGGTGCAAACTATTTACGGGGTTAATTTTCCACCTCCCTCCCTAATTTTGGCGAAAACGTTTGCTCTACGGTTTTCGTATTTTTTACCCCACGAGGAATCTTTTCCCAGAAAATCGAAAAATTTTTTTTTTCAAATTCATCGCAACTTAATCAGCATAAGAACATCAATGAAACTTAGGAGTGCACAAGGTAGATAGCGAAACACGCAGTGCGTAAGAGATGAAGCTGACCGCTGCATACCGCAACACCCTGAAATTGCTACTCACGTTGTTTCTGAATTATGATTATTCTTACTTGTCCTTCTTGCAGTGACGGATTAGCAGGGGTTTATATTTAAATACTTTACAACTCTTAACTGTTCTTAGTTGGATGTGCTGTAATTGTTGTGATTAGATATATAAAGGTAATTATTTTGTATTGTATAAGTATAGGAAAGTCCAAGCGAAATGTTCCGCTCATTTTTATAATATGCAGTCAGCAGTATTTGCAATATTGTTTATAACTTATGAATACATATTAACTCTTAGTTGCACCAAAGTTTCCTGTGAGAGAGCCTTTAGTAAATTAAAAATGATCAAAAAAATATAAGGTCGGCTTTTTCTCAGCAGAGATTGAAGGCATTTATTGTTCATGGGCGTTAAGAAACAGCTGTTAGAATCAATCGATTTTGATTGTTTTGGAATAGCCGAAAATCATGAAATTTGTTTTTAAAAATGTTGTTTTATTAAAAAATGTTCTTGTATGTATTTACATTTCGTTCATCTTCGTGACATAACAATGTATGGAGAGATGCGGGCCCCTACCGGCCATGTCCCACCGGGCCTTTCCCATCCCAGTCCGCCTCTGCCGGTACACTAATAATTTAGGAACAATAGAAATGATTTAAGTACAGTTTGGTGTTTTATCACTTTTTCGAATTGCTTAAAAAAGTTACTGTTTTCGCAACATCATTTTTCTCGCAATTTTGGCACAGGACCAGCCAAACCGAAACCTTTCTATCTATAAAGCTGCATTTGTACCAAGGAAGTGTTACAATGCACTAGCTCTAGTAGATATGTATGTCTTCCTGGTGCTTCCACAATCATGTTATGAAATAATCCGTTTAACATTTAGAACCGTGTTCTATTTCTGGTAATAATGTAATAAATATGAAATGCAATTTAAAGTACTAGTATTAATGCAGTTAAACGAATACTTCACACTTTGAACTAAATAAAACAGATTGGTTAAGATGTTATTTTTCCTATTAAACCAATTGATAAGTTTATTGAATCGAGACATTTATAAATATATAACATTTTAGAAAGGAATCCAACGAGCTTACAAAAGCACTTGAAATCTGAATTGCACATTTATTCTGAACTTGTGAAAATTTTATGGTGCGTTTTCAAATTTTTAGTACTGCTCTCGGAGAATCGTCGCGAACGTAGACAGTTTGTTTTCAGCATCAAGTGCTGATAACAGTACAATAAAAGAGAAAAATACAAACTGAGATATTGGTTGTGTGCGGAATCATCACGTAAGAGAGTAAGATCGTCATGCGTTACCCATCTATTGCATCGTATATTGATAACGAAACTCTACAGAAGCAGTGCGAGTGTATATTATGACCGATCCAAAGCCGCGGTTGGTCCGAATTGTGGCCCCGTGATTTGTTAGAGAACCGCCTGCTCCAAACGATTGAAAGAAAACACCGATATTTTTCTTCCTCTTATTTATTATTGTGTTTCTGTTCGACCGCAGTTCCTAAAATCAATGTTTATCTTTTAGTTCGTTTGATGCTTCTTTCCCTTTGTTCTTCCAGCACCGGTTTACATTGATTTCTTCTCTCATTTACTGCCCGGTCATTTCGGATTCGTAATGTTTTACGGTTATAGTTTGTACAGTGGATGCTTGTATTTGCTTTTTCGACGTCTGCGAAATGCCTGAAGCTCATTTGTTGCTGAAATCAAACTGTGAAGTTCAATTTAACTTTTAAACTGTTCGCTTTATTTGTTTTTAATGATCCCAATAGAAATTACGTTAATCTATTAAAAGTTTGTTGCAACTAACCTAGAAAAGTTTATTCGTAGCTTTGTAACTGGTATTTTGCCTCGATACACCCTGAATCTATTAGAAACGAATTTCTAAACTTTTTACAGTAGTTTGCAAATTTATTCTGTTTTTTTGGTCAGTTTTAACTTAACGCAAATAAGTTTATTTTTTGTTTTTACGCTTTTACTCAGTATTATAGGTAACGTATGTAAGATAGCTAAAAACCTATTTAATTACATAAATTAATAGTTATTTGCCTAGGTCTTTAGAACAAATCGGCCGATGCAGCCAGGTTGCAGTCTCAAAAAACACCGTGCAAGCGTTGTCTAACTACGCAATTCTCGTAATTATGGTGCTCTCAGGCGCATCAAATATGTGTCATTCAGAATATCGCCAATATTAACATAAAAAGCGAAGAAAATATACATTATTACATAAGCAAAGCATGATCATGTTACTTATGGGGAGGTATTTCCTCTCGCGGAATTACCACCTAGTCTCTAATAGTTAAACTTTCCGGTATACTGCAGCATTATCTTCGGTGGACCAACTCAATATGATATATACGTTCTGCTACCACTAGTTAATACTCTTTCAATTAACCAGTTCGAAGGACCTCAGCAGTTAAGCCTAATTACTAGATCCCAAGATTACAAGTACTTGTCTTTAAGAACTAAAAAAATTCCTTGCAACAACAGACAACAACAACAACAATATTAATAATGATACAAAAAAGAACAATGAACAATGATATTAAGACATCAGCAATACAAGATGAAAGAGTGGTGTCCAGGGACGCGATGGGTGGTTGCCGCCTGAATTACAACTCTACTTTGCGGCCTCCATATTAAACAGGTTGTCTGTTTTAACCATTTTCACTAATAACAGATATTTTACCTTAAAGAAATTATTTTTTATTTTTGGTTTCTGCCTCGTTTCCAAAAAGCTATGGGTATTCTGAGAAAAACAACATTACCATTACATTGTTTCCCTAATTAGGCAACTTTAACCGACTTTGTATCTCTTATAGTTTTCGAGATTCCTATAGCGTCCAGGTTAAAATAGACGATCTGTATATTAAATATAAAGTTTAAAGAGAGTATAAATGAAATAAATATACAAAATTTAATAATGTATTCCTAAATGATAATATTTTTTTTTATCGAACTATAACGACACAAAAAATTATCATCCCGGTACAGCTACAATTGTAACGAGAACCACCGCACATCCGAAACATCGTTGCCGCAGGTATGGTTCGGTCCACTGCATGATTATACTCAGAGCTGGACAAGCTACTTTAAAAAGTAGCTAGTTCGCAACTACTAACTATTTTTTCAAAATGTAGTTAAGTTACTAAGTAACTAAGTTACTTAATACAAAAAGTAGCTAAACTATCAACTTTTTTGTAGTTGTATTCGTTTTAAACAAGCTACTATCTATTTTCTCAGCGCTACTGTATAAAAACGTGTCATTAAATTGTAAAACGTTTTATTTCTACTTTACTGAGCAAAAATACAAGAAAAAATTAAAGAACAATAACAATAAATACATATTTAGACCGAAACACATTCATGTCAAAAATTTACTGCTTGAATCAACATTGCTGACAAAATTTATTAACAAATGTGCAGACAGTGCAGATTATTTAGAAAATTTAAATTTCGCAATAATATCGCAACAATATAACTACTTTCAGAGTAGTTAAGCCGGAAAAGGAATTGAATAGTTTTAACTACTTTTAGGTAGCTTCACTACTTAAAAGTAGCTAAACTACTAAAAGAGTAGTTTGACTACTTCAAGTAACTTCAACATGTATTTAACTACTTGAAAATCAAAACTATTGAATATTTCATGTTAAATGCACGAATACAAGGTTAATTTAAAAAGTAACTAGAATACAACTACTTTTAATAAAAAAAGTAGTTAAGTTAGTAACTAAGCTACTTTGTCGTTAATTACTGCCCACCCCTGACTGTACTGTAAGTAAATAATTTTTTTTGTGAAAAAATAAATGGATTTAGATTTTTTTTGGGAAAAATATTTCTCGGGATTAAAGAAAATTAGAGACGAAAGAGTGGGAGGAAAAAAATTAACCCACTTCCCCAAATATATTGCCGTTGTAAACTTTATTTCACTATCACTTTGATCGTCTCCCGTTTATTAACTGAAGGTGTAGGTTTCGTTTTTCAAAAATTCATGGTAGACGTCACAAAGAAATTAACGGACTGGAACACCAATCAATTTGTAGCTTATTCATAGCTCAATTAATCAACAAAATTAAGAAAACATCGGTTACTCAGATTCTGAGCAATATTGTTATTTTTCATTGCATAGTTTTCATTCTTTTGAAAATTTTTGTGCAAAATAACATTGTGTCTGTATACACCATTTGATTTGAAAGACTAGGATAGCACCCAGCAATGAAGCATATCCGTCCCTCCTCAAGGCGGTAAAACCCTTCGGGACGCCATGATGGAGGTCCGCTCGATCAACGCGCCTCTCCTAAATACAAGAAAGAGAACGGGCTACCAGTCCTGGCATGAGGCTGCGAGCCCTAAGCCCCTACTGGTGGAGGGAGACTACCTAAATCTCTACTGATTCTGCAGATCAGTGCCCGAGCTGAAACGCAGCCAACCCGTCGAACCGCACTAAGATGGCCCTAACCTGCGCTTAGGCTATACCACTGCTACCACGAGTCCTACTCCGTGACTAAAAACGGAGGGTGTAAGTCCCCCTAGGATTTGGTCCCCGTGGTACCAGTCAAAGAAAGTCACTGGTTGGACTTGTCGAGCAAGCGCATACCAAGCAGCGCTGTCCCTCCCAGTTAGACCTCGCAGGTCCCAGCACTGGTGAGCTATGCACCGCCCAGTCTGGTCGGTAACCGGCCTGATCATAGTGGTCGGCACCTTAACAGCGTCGGGTGTACATAAGTACGAACCCTCTGGGTCGACACTTAGATAGTGGGCGTGAGCAGGCAAAGTGCGCCTCACCCCTAGGGTCCCAGTCCTCAGTGCCAGCTGCATACCGCTCCATCGTTGGAAAGCACCATCAATTGCCGGGACCCCTACCCCTACGTAAGAGTTTACCGGTCAAGGAGCGGGGTTTCAACTTCAGCGATCGTACTTGAGGCGTTAGGACCTACACTGAGGGCTGACTGCAAGCGACACCCATAGGGCCCAGGTCCCTTTACAGCAGCAGCCACTCCATCTTGGAAAGCACCATCACCTGCCGGAACGACTATTATCCGGTTAGGGAGCGGGGTTTCCATTCTTGAGAGCGCTACCGCTCAGGTGTTAAGACCCATACTGGTGGCTAGCTTGTTTACACCCATAGAGCCCAAGACTCTCATAGCCACCGCGCTTTTCCATCCTGGGGTACACCTTCACCCGCCGGACCCCCATCACCCAGTCAATGCGAGGCTACCCGGTCAGAGAGCGGGGACCCCCTTCCACCTGCCGGACCATTCGCCATCCAGCTCACGTCGGGGAGAAGACGGGCTGGTACGCTCCCGGTACCCCGGCCAGGTAGCAGGGTTCCATTCCAGAGAGCGAGCTACTGCCGAGATGTTAGAACCCATCTTGAGGGCTACACTTGACCTGGTGAAATCACTCACCCAGTCTCCGTGGTCCCAATTAAGGACACCTTGAACCTCTCCGAAGAGAGGTGGACGTACCAAGTTGAAATCACCGAAGTGACCGTTACAACACCGACCCCGCACAAGGTGTCTTTGTTCACGCCTTTCACCTAGGTGAGGGTCCTTGGCCGCCCCGCCTGTGTCTGTATACAGCGACAACACATTTTATCCCTATCTGTCCCTCGTTTCTAAGTAATAAGGCGTTAATGTCAAACTTTCTAAAAGGTTTAGCGGCCGCCATATTGAAGCTAGAACGTTCGTTGAATTTGCCCTGAGATCTTTTATTGGATTCAGAAAATTCCGTTTCTGAAAGCAATAATACATGTCTAATGTCCGGTTTTGGTTTTGAATTTTTTTAAACCTCATTTCTGCACGATGATTTTTTGTATGTAACATTCTAAAGCTTATTCAAATCAGACTAACTGTTTGGGAGTTATGGCACGCGCATGCACATACAAACACCCAACCACAGACCGACATTTTTAAAAACCTCTTTTTTAGGGTTCCTGGAGGTCCAAAACATGTATTGGCGTCAAAATCTAGATTTCTAAAATTTTCATGAAATCAATACTTCCCTACACTGAAAGTATAGGAAACTTAAAATAAATAATAGCATAAATAACACAAATAACAACCAGTACAATTAGTTAAAATTAAGCTGTATTCGGAGAGTTTCATTGTTAACTTATTTACAGGATACGAATCATTCAGTTGCTTTTCGAATCATTCGTATCATCCATCATACGGCGTATTATTTTTAAAATATATAATTATAATTTTAGTAATTTTTGAACAATTTCGTCGTAATTTATTTTTTAATATTTTAGACATTGCGCATTTATTGGCGCAGAAATCGGGCAGTAACTTGGAATTCGCTTTACTTTATTTTCGAATTCTCCGCCCTAAAATACCTAAAAATAAACATTGATAAAATGTTTTCGAAAGTGCCCATTACTAAATTGTTACTACTAACTTCAATATAAATCTGTCAACGAGCTTTCGGATTTCGCAGTCGTTGCACCTCAGTAAATCCATACTTTTTTTTTTAATTTTTAGTCCAAAAAATATTATTTATAAATTTTATTAAATACTAATTTTATTTCTATAATATTATATTTTGCATTCTGCGTTTTTGCCGCCTCTGGGGTCTTGTCGCTCGGGTTCTTTGCACCCCATTCACCCACGCTTGGCGCGGCCCTGTTGGTGCCACAACACCACTACTTTATACACAGGTACCTTATCAAAGAACTGAACACAACCACAACATTATTATTTGCATACTGCCAATACTTTTCAACTTCACACAAATCTTACCATGCTGACTTAAGACTGACCTGCGCCTCTCTCTCGGCAAGCGCCCTTCTTTACCCTTAGGAGTGTTTTTATACATACATTTCAGACGCCTGCACCTTAAGTTTTTCACATATTCTTTAGTACATGCAACGTTTTTTCCAAACTAATGCAAAGTTTAATTCAATGAGATGTAAACAGTACAATATAATAAATTAATTCCTGTCTTCAATAAAACGTATTTCTACACAACCCTAACATAGAGTACCTGTGGAATAAAGTTGTTTAAACTGAGCGCATATTCTGCTTAAATATAATTTGCTTGTTTACATAAAGCACAACGCCAGTGAAATTTAACTCGGCATTAATTGTTGTCAAACGAACTATTTATGTTTAAGGGGCGATTCATGGAAAGGGTTTGTGTAGATGAACTTAGAATAGATTAGTATACAGAGTATTTTGAAAAATGTTGTCATAAATGGTACCGTAAATTCTGCGTGAGACAGTTTCATTTAATATCTTTAAAACGGTCTGAGCTATGTTTTTGAAATTTTGCATGGAAATACGTTTTTACACAATCCATTTTTGTGCAAACACTTTTTTGAAAAATCAAATGCTTTTTCTGAATGCTGTATCTTCAAAATGAAGGCCGCTACGAATTTTTGAAAATGTTGACTTTAATGCCCGATTTCTCTAAAAAAAATTCAAATCGATAATAATTATCATACCATTTAATAGCCTCTAATAAGCACTATTTAAACCCGTGGGCTACGCCCCACGTTGTTTTTGTTTATTTTGTTGGTAACATAGCGGGCCGCTGATTGAAGTCCTAGTCTATATTGTATATGTATACTAAATTCGGTTCCATCCCTCTGTCTCAACTATCATTAAACGCGCATACGTTAATTTGGATTTTTTTAAATACTGTAATTGTAAATTTAAACGTTTGTGTTTTTAACTGGGGCTCCTAATATTTGAGTCAATGAAATGTGGAAGTTATAAACATGATAGTCCCTCCTGTAGCTAGGCATGTTTTCAACGTTCTAAGCAAACATGTTTAAGTTTTGTATATTGGAAGGACGCGCTTAATATTAGAAACAAATCGAAACAAACAGACAGACATTATTTTATAGTTTAATTTAATATTCTGTTCCTTTTATTAGTGTAAAAATTTATTGGTTTAATTATTACTTTGTTGCTTATTAATTTGTTTTTTTATTTTGTTCGCATGAGTAAGCATTTGTCCAATTATTGCCTTTACTTTTCATATAATTTCAATCATACTCATATTTTTATTCACAGAACTTGTTATAACAAATGTTGTTTTGTAGGAAAATTGTAGGAAAGTTCTACGTGCAGCTTTTATTATATTAATTGTCTGTTATTGAAAGAAGTGGTATCAAATTGTCATAGGTGTTAATCATATGCGATTTGGTTTTCTGACGAAACAAAAGTGTTATTTAAAAATAGATAAATATTATTATAGCACCAGAATGCCAAATTCTACACATCAAAGTTGTGAATTTAAAAGATGAAGGGCTGTGCCTAAAACTAAAATCAAACAAGATTACACAAACTACGTAGAAATCGTTCAAGATAAGTTACACGCTGATATTAATGCTTTCTGGAACTTTGTAAATAATATAAAAAAACAAATGAGAGAGCTATTCAAGGATTCCCAATTTATTTTAACGCGGTGTATGGATCCACCGTAAAGCTACAATTTATTAGATAGTGACAACTTTGTGAAAAATGAATTGGGTGTTCTTGGGATTAGTACAATCGAAATTCAATAGGTAAAAGTAGTAATGAGGAAGTTAAAGCATATCGTCTGACCCTGACGCCATTCCACTTTACATAAGAGCTTGCATGGACGAACTTGCATATCCCTTGCAAAATATCTAAAGTACATAACTCTAAAAGAAATAGCCGGAAAAAATTGGATACTAAAGGCCCAAGATCGAGACACATGGAAAAAAATGGAGGAGGCTTATGTCCAGCAGTGGACCCTGAGAAGCTGAGAAGAAGAAGAAGACATAACTCTTATTCACAAGTCAGGCGAAGCCATAAAATTTCTAACTATAGGCCAGTCTCTGTACTGTCTGCACACAGGAAAGTTTTTGAGCAGGTATTATATCTCTTACGGTTAAACTATTAAACCTACACGAATAAGATAAACAAAATTTTAATATAAATCGTACCCGAGGTATTCAGTAAAAATATTTATAAATTTTTTAAGGCTCCGGAAAGAGTAGTTTTGCGGGACGGGGGGCTAGGGGAGTTTCTCGAGATTTTCAAATATGAAGGTGGGTCAAGTCATACTTTATTTAAAATGTATTTTTAAACCCAACAACTAAAAAGAAAAAATATCGATAGCTCGAACCATTTTTAAATGGCGGCCAATTATATCATAAAAGCGGCCATTACATAAACTTTTTCCTAACCGCACATGAACTATTGCACCAAGAAAATTAGTACTGATCATTAAAGTCCATTAAATTAGCTTTTCAATATGTACCACACGAGGACAAAAAATAAATGTTAGTCCCCGTTAGTATCCCCTTTCGTCCTCGAAAGAGCGGGACATTCAAAAATGTTATCTCAAAAATCTTAAATAGGGCGAGGGGTCAAGTGATACCTCATTTTATAAATACTTTCTATTATCGGATGAATTGCTCCCTCTACCGCATCTAAGGCAGTAAAACAGAAGTTGTTTGTTGATTTATAAAGAGTATTTACATAACATTTAAATCTACGTGGAGTAGGACAACTCAACATCGCACTCGCCAGTTTTCGAGCAATTTGTTTTTGAAAATTTTCAAAATTTTGAAATAATTAATATCACTTCATAGTTTTTTTTGTTATGTAAAATTCGCATACATAAAAATATTGTATCCCGCTAGAGCTACTACCACACCAAATTTGATCTCGATCTGCCAACTAGTTTTTAGGTACCAAGTCAAAGTTTTCAGTATAATTGTAGCAGCCGCCATTTTAAAGCTACAAAGCTCGAAAAAAACTTTACTTCCAAATAGACGCGCTCGAAAAATATAATCTTAGATGGTGTTCTCCGCATGTCGAATATCCATCTGCGCAAACTCGTTTTTCCTCGATCACTCGATTACCCCCCAGCTCCCCCATCATCGATTATTTTGTTTTTTTAAATATTTACGAGTATCGGCTTCAAAATCGGTATGACCATGTTAAAAGACAACAGGAACAAATTTTCATTGTGAAAACTTGACAGAGTTTCCTTTTGGTCGCTCACCGGAACAGTTTAATTGAGTAATCGCGAAAAATGCGGCTATCGGCCAAAGGTCTATAAGACGTGAAAAATCGGTTTTGAGGTTTTAATGGTTTTAAGTAGGAAACACAAAATATATTAAAAGCGAGCGGCTGCATTAAAAAAACGGGGGATGCTCTACTTCAGTGTAGACGCGCTCGGAAAAGAACTTTAGATTAGTATTGTACACATGTCGAGTGGCCGATTTGCGCCAACACGATTTCCCTATCACCACCACCCCCTCGCTATGGATATTTTTATTTTATTTATTATCCTCCTTGCTGCGTTAAGTTCTTTTGAAAGGAACTTTTTCGGGTCGCCAAAAAGTTTGTTTGTTGGTGCATTCGTCCATTTGTTCCAGAATATCACCTCACTATACGAGTGGTACGATTTTGATGCAATTTATATCAAAAAATCAAAACTTTACTGGTGGAAACTAGACGTGTGGTTAGGATCATTATTTTAAGTAGAGTCGGTTCGAGTGTGGCAGAACAATTTGAACTTTCCGAACTTTCGGTATTTATACTGCCGCCAGTATACTTTTTTGTAAATTATCATATTATCAGATTGTTACAAAATTTGAAATCTTTATATTCAAGGAAGGTAAAAATGCTGTAATGAACTGAACTTTCGAATCCGTAAAAAGGAAATTAAATTAAGATTTTCTTAAAAACTGGCAGTACGATTACTTTTAAACTTTGTAGGGTCATAGTGAACTATAATTTGGTTGTTCCCTTATGCGCTGATTTTTCTAGCCCTAACTCACAATACTATAACACTCGACCCGCAGCGTTATAGCAAAATAAAAGAGGTCAAAATTTCAAAACTTTACAGACGTCACATGTGACGTTTGTGGAGTTTTGAAATTTGGAACCTAATACCACAGTATACTTATTTACACAGTAGCGAAAGCGCCCATATAACGCCTGGTAAGCTGTAACTAGTGGCGCTCCAAGCGGTCGACAAGTTAAACTATCGTTTAAATTATGGCGGGTTTTAAATTCCAATCCAGTTCGTTGTTGTTACCATATTTTTAATAAGCAAAACAGAAAAATTACGAGCTACATTATATAATGGTTTTTAAATAATGCAAAGATAATGCCAGTACCTAATATGATTTATTAACAAAATAAGTTTTGATTTATACATTAAACAGTAAATAATACCTATATTAACAAGGCTTTAGGCCGAAGCGCGGGTAGTTTTCTTTTACACAAAAGTGGTTTAGGAGGGTTTTTAATTTGAAATATTGTTGGTACCTACTGCGTTGTGAACCAACTTCTTCTTCTCTGCATTTATAAACTGCGAATCTTCAAAATGCAGCGTACACAAGTGCAGTTATATTCAAATATTTCACCTCCTTTTCACGTAAATCTTCACGTCTACAGTTTACAACCCACTGTTTTGATCTAGAACGACGAGAAAGTCAAACTTTAATGTATTAATATTTATCAGAATTTGTAAGAAAACTAAGGTTAGGATTCTTTCCTTTGTTGTTTTCGCAGTTCACGGCGGAACATGCGCTTCCTTTCGAGACTCTCATAATAGATTGGTATTTCACTAATCAAATTTTTATAAAAACACTGGCAAACAGCTAGAAAATTGTTCTTATAACGTTCAAAAAGCAGAGAAACACTACTACTGTTAGCTGTCAGACTTTAGTGTAACTTGTTCGCCGCTTGGTGCTATAATTACCATAAATGACCTTTGCTTTCGCTACTGTATGAATAAGTATACTGTGCTAATACCTCTTCATATGAGAGTCGATAAAAGAAACCTTTTTAATATCCCTGCTTATCAACGATTTTTGAAAAAATTAAAAGAATTGATATTTCACTTTGAATTTTGTAAAACAGCGAGGAACGTACCACTATAGTTGTCTTCTTATTATTGGTATCGAAACTTCAGCCGCAGACGGGTCGGGTCGGCTCGGGGGTTATTTTGCTATAATGCTGCGGGTCGAGTGTTAGTATTGTGTTAGGGCTAGAAGGTTGACACAAAAGTACTTTCAAACATATGAAACGTCAAAGTTTTTGAAATGTCAAAAAACCCTGGCGAACTGCTTTACTCATTATTCTTTCAGATATACGTAAAGTGCCTCTACAAAATTTTTATATATTTTTTGTATACGAATTAAGAATGACATTTTCTTTTTCTTTTAGAAAATATGAAATTTTTTAACATTAGTTGAAGTCACGAGCTACTCTATTTTTGTTCCTAGTATTGTTCGTACACACCAAGTGTTGAATTTTATAACAATACAATCCAGTTCATTGCAATCTTATCCTCTGACTGAGATGGATCCTGAAGACATTTAGGAAATGAAGTCCAGTGGAAAGGAAGGCTGAGAATTACTCGCGCATTGTTATTTTATTATTTTTGCCTCATATTGTCTACGCTCCAGATAAAGCACAACATTCGAAGTGGAACAAACTTGGCACAATCTAAAAGGATTATCTTAGTTTGCCTTTCCTATATTATTTAGTTCTTGTTTTAATTAACTCTCATCTGATAATTTAATAGGATTGTTATAAGCCTTGCAGATAATTAGCGCTCTCGCAAAGTGAAAAATTAAATCTTTTGCTTTTTCTGCGAGGGTTGTTGTGGGCAAGTAATTAATTAGTTGCAAACTGAAATTTATTTCCTGAAAATAACTCCCGATTCCAAGATTACTTCCAGTTGCATTTCTTGCAAATCTCTATTTTTACGTGGTAAACATTAAACACTGCAGATTCGGTTGCAGTGAGATTTAAGTTTAAAAGGAAGCAGAGGACAGCAGTGGTCGTACGAGGACTGCAGATGGATTTGGAAGCGTCGAGGCTGAATTATTGAAAAGCATGTGGAAAGCAGCTGGTGTCACTTGCAGTGAAACGTGTAGCGTCGCGGCATCACCTTCTCACTAACACTAATACACGCCTAGAGGGCTCTTGACGTGTCTCGCCGCAAATGCACTATTTATGTAACTTGCCGACTATTTGTGATATATTTTTCTCCAAGCTGAATGAATAACTCAGCGCTTATTTTTATTTATGATTATCTAGAGGCCTTACAGTTTATGTACAGAATGTGCGTGCGTGCGCGCGCGTTTTGGTGTATATGTACACTTCACATTCAAAGCGCATTGTCGGAAAACCAAGTAGGCTAAAAAGATTGGTGATAGCCTTGGCGTTAAATATGGAGATGTGAGATTGGCTCAATAAAATGAAATTGGAGGAAATTGAGCTGTTTTTTAGAATATAGGGGATCTAAAAATTAACCTATAATGTCTACAGGCATTTTATCGTGTATCTCCTTGACCCTTCATAGTAGGCAACACACGTTGCATGTCAAATGTTACTTTACTGATAAAATACATCTTTATAAATAAGAACAACAGTTTGCTGTGGGTTAAGCCAAACGAGGGTTTTTCTATCCACGGCAAACTATTGTTTTTATTTATAAAATTATATTCGAATAATAAAAGAACCTATGACATGCAACGTGTGTTGTCTGTTCTCAAGAGTCAAGGGGTTACAGGATAAATTGAGCTTCTTGTATTTAAAGATGAAAAGTTAGCCGATTTGCGTAAAGGCAAATTTGTAATTTCAAATTTGTTGTAAGAGTAGAGCCCTGCACGGTCCGGACTGGGCCCGCGGGTTTAGAAGTGGCCGGGTCGTCGGTAGGACGGAACAGACTTTGTTGCAACATACGGACCGGGCCCGGCGGGCTTTTCCATTAAACGGGCTTATCAGGCGGGTCCAATAAATGAAATTTTTTTACATCGACTAATGATTTTACTACCGTTAGTTTTAATAAAAATATCTCCAACCAATGGCACGAATGTTTTTTAATTAAAAATGGATAACATTAATTAAATATTAAAGCTGCACGGGTCGGGCTATGAATCTGCTTCGTGGGCAACTCACTTCTCTTTTCTCTTCAGTGTCTCTGTTAAGTAACATTTTAGTGGGAGTGTTTCGTTCATTCTGACTATATGACATATCCACTGCAGTCGTGTTGCTTTGATGACATTAACTATTCTTGGTTCTGTAAAGGTGTTTTACAATTCGTAGTTATATCGGCGTCTCTAGACGCCGTTATCTTGTATCGGGCCTAATATTCTTCTAAGAATGTTTCGTTCAAATGCATCTAGGTTGTTTTTGTCTGTAGTTGTCATTGTCCGTGCTTCTGCTCCATATGCCAACATTGAGCGTATCAGGGTTCTCTACATTCTGAATTTTGTTCTCTTGGGTATTTGATTGGCTTGTTGTTAAGGTGCCAGCCCGTAGTAACTCTTCTTGGCTAATGTAATCGTCCTCTGGATCTCTGCGTTGTTGTTGTTGTCACTATTGATTAGTACACCAAGCTACACAAATTCTTGCACTTTTTCAAAGTTATGTTTATTTATCACAAGTGTTTTAGGGTGTTTTCACTGATTTGCTTGGATATACACATATATTTAGTTGTTGACGAGTTTATTTCTAGTCTCGTGTTCTCTCCATTTTGTATTTAAGGCGGTAGATAGTCTTCTTGCGCCGATTTCACTCATTGCTATGTATAGTTTTTGCCTAATGATGGTGTCATATGCCCCCTTGAGCTCGTTAAAGATATGATGGGTATCAATTGTCATTTCCCACGTTTTCTGGATAATTTGGCTGAGTCTGTTCTATTGTGGATTTTCCTTTACGGAATCCACGTTGGTAGTTTCTAATTTTTCGTTCCACTAGGGGCTGCATTCCATTAATCAGTATGGTTGTAATAATGTCGTAGGCTATATTAAGGAGCGTTATTGGCCTATAGTTAGGTGCTACGGTGTCTATGTTATCAAATAACATACAGAATCATAAGCCAACCAATAGGGGAGTGACATAGTTGTCTCCCCCGAGAGATGTTAAAAGTATATAAAAATGTTGCACATATTTATACACCTGTTGAACCACCTTCTATTCTATTTCGCTTAAACACAGGCGTTTAAGCTCGTCATTGTTATTACAAGTTAAATGCAAGCTGTTCTTGTGTATTATTTCCTAGGTGGAGTTCCGTCTAGTAGATACATCAATAATTGGCGATAACATCTTAATATTGGTGGAATCATAACAGCTTTTTAATTTTCTTTGTCATTGTTCGGATCGTTTAGTTTTAATGCAAAGTGATCATAATTTAGATACAGCAGCACTATTTTTATTTTCACCTATATCCAACTTTGATTGAATATCATCGTCTTCTGGTTCTTCTTCAACTACTTCAACTTTCAATATATTCAATATTTAAATCTTGAGCCGCGATGTTCAGTACGTGAACGAAATGTTAATCTTCCTTATTAAACGATCTTGGTCATTTTTCATTTGTAAGCTTTGATAATTCAACGAAATAAATACAGTATAGCAGTTGCACCTTGTGCTCTTTGTTGTAAATTGTACTTTATATGGGTATCGTAAAATATGTTTGCTATATCCTTTCCAGTGTGCTTCCCATGGGATGGAACAAAATCGATTACCAATGATTGTAGGACCAAGTTGCAGTCGATATAATGGCAAGTTATGCCATAATACGATTTCGTAGAAAGCCGTCTACAGTAAACTAAAATTTGGATTCATTATTTTGTAAAATAAGCATACCTGAGACTTCATGGAAATGCATTTGGGCAGCAGAAATGTACTATTTATATAACGAAATAATCTTCTGGTCTTGTCATTATCAAAGAAATAAAAGGTAGATACTTAATTGCAAGCCAATCTAGTAACATTCGATTTCGTTTATTTTGATCAAATGCTGTGCTGGTTGTTCTTCCTGCAATTAAAATTGCAAGTTCGCTAAGATTAATTATTTGTATCTATAACCAAAGGGGTTTCTACTACGCGGAAGGAGCAATTAATTTTAAAGTCTAATTTTTAATTTTAAAATGTATGTATATATCTTGCGTACCTTAGTTTTTGAAATCATCTTCTTTAAACTGGGGATAATTTCATTTACCACTACCACGAAAGAGTTGTAAGTACTGTGTTTTGTGACGTGCTATTAACTGTCGTTTGAGTTCTGTTGTATTGGAATTCTTTAAGTAGATATTCTTTTGTAAAGGTTTGTTTGATCTTGAAATTTTCAAGACAAGACCAGAGTCGTCAAATCTCGCCTTGTCTTGACGGAAACAATGCGCACAATAGGTATACAACAAAAATTATTATTAAATAATAGATTCATACCAATACTTTCGATAAGCAAATACGTTTACTATCCCGTCGATGTCCAGTTGCACTTCATAAGGAACCTGAAAGGTCGCTAAACCATTCAAGCTATTTTTGGATATTCTATGCTAATAAGACGTCATACCGTTTTTTAATGATAGATTGTACAACCGAAGAGTATATATGATATGAATACGGCGCTCTTAATATGCCCAGTACAAAAGTAACTGTGAGTATCGAAGTCTTCCTTTTAGGTTTTTTAAATGATATTTGAAACGCTTTCTGTAGTTTTTGACAAGTTTTTATACATTTCTAGAAAATCTAGACTTACGAGCAAATACTGGCTGTTTTCATCAAGAACGACTTTCAAGTTTCAAGGTGATTTTTGAATCTTGCAGCTTAATAAACTTTTTCAATGTATAACATTATCTTTGCTTTCTCCGTGTTTGAAATCCGCTTTCTCCAAGTATGCAAGCAGAGAGTTAATTCCAGATGAGATGAGATCTTGTTTGATGCTTGAAGCGCTTGTGTGAATTCGAATTGTGCGAAATTACACTTATAATTGTGTTATTGTAACTTCCCCGCGATCTAGAACAATATGTTCCGTTGCCACCCTTGAATGCTATAGCTAATTGCTAGTGTAGTGGTTTCTACCCAGCCGCAGTTCAATAATATGCTGTGCTATCGACAACGAGTTCCCTCTTAATTATCGTTAGTGGTTTCGTGTTAACTTGATTAATTATGTGCATGCCTTATACGGATTTGTGCTTTATTGTGATTTTGTAGCTTTTTTTTTATTACGTTCTCAAACTGTAATTTTTTCGTACTGTCAAACACAGAAAATAACCAACTCTTATTCAAATCTCATTCAATATTTGTGGTCATCTGATCTTCCTTATATTTCTGCTTTTTCATTTATTTGGCTATAATATTACCCCTTATTACCAACACGGTATCCGGGGATATCCCTTTTAATTCCACATTTTAACATCTTTCTGATGTATAGGGTGGGTGTCCGATGGACGATGAATACCTTAACAACTACAAAGACGGTTAAACGGCGACAGATGTGCTTAGCGGTATACAATTTACGTAATATTTTTTAATACTTTGAAGAAATTGAATAGGAAATCAATTAATGACAGAATCATGGTGTGCCGCCAACAAACATTGAAAGGTACCTTTCTAAATTGCAGTACTGCTACTACAAATGATTTAAAATTTAAGTGTTTTTGTAAAGGACTATTTAAACAAAATCTTTAATAATAATTGGGGGGGGGGGGGACTCCACCAAGTCCCCCGACATACCACCACTTGATTTATTATGGGGATATTTGGAAGACGAAATGAATAAAAATCAATTTCATAATTTAGATCAGTTGCATGGGAACATCCAAGAAACATCAGTGGGTATTTATAGAAGAATTCTAAGAAACTCTATGAAAGATATAGTAAGGAGGGCAAAGTCTAAGCTAAAGTAAAAAAACACTTATTTATTAGATCATTTTTAGTATTATTACTGACATTTAGAAACGTATTTTTTAATGTTTGTTTTGACACACCATGATATTTGTCAATAATTACTATTTTATTCGATATTTTCGAAGTATCGAAAGTAAGTAGGTAACGCCTTATGTCGTTAAAAATAGACAAACAAACTTTTTGATGGTATAAAAGCGCAAAGCGCAAATGCAGCACATCGTACACGTAACGGAAGATACCAGTCGTTCAATGAAAACGACATAATATGACTTAAGTCAACGCTAGCTAAACCATAACTACCACCTGACTAGTAATCGGTCCTGCCTATCAATTGCCGTCTTATTGTATTATTCTTCTTCTTGTCATACCCTACAGGGCTTTTGCAAGAGGGTCAAAGCCGCATTTTTAAACGGCTTGCCGTCGTAAACTTTGAACACTTCTGTACTAGGGAAATTCGGCGTAAACTGTATAGTTTTCCGTTGCTTTCCCAGTTACTAGTGTCACACGCCGTAGTTTAACGATTGCGCTAGCTGTTAGCATGGACAACCAAGACCGACGGCTTTACGTGCCTTCCGAAGCACGGTCAAGCTGCATGTTCACCCACTATATGAGTCACGCATTTAAGATGTAACCAGGTGGATCGTTGCTTAACTTTGAGTATCGTTTGACCGGTACTCGCAGCTACCCGCTATGCAGCTATTGTTTTATTAGAAAACCAAAATTGGTAGGACAAATACGCCCGCTAACAATTTGGTGGCGGGGGAAATAAACCCGTCTAAACATTGCCGCACTTAAATTTAAATTGTGAATCTTATTCGACTACTATTCATGTGCAATTTAGTTAGAACAGAAGTTTTTTAACGTCTTCCATTTTTTAAATAAAAAGGCATGTAGCAACAGCTTAGGTCATTATACCAAAACTTTTATGAAATTATAGAAATTGTCGGTCTGAGACACAAACCAACTTGTAGTTCATCACCAGCTCTATAAGCATACAAAATTAAAGAAAAGGCGTACGGCCAGTTTTTGCGTAATGTTTCTTTTGAGAATTTCCAAAGTTTTGATATAATTTTTACTTCCAAATTTTATACGTTTAAAAATTCATGTAATATTTTGCCTTCCTAGATCTACCGTTCTAAACTTCAAACTCAGAATTTTAAAAAAAATTGTAGCAGCTGCTATTTTAAAGCTAGGAGGTTCGGAAGAAAAACATTCACTTTGCTCTTAGATCTTCCAGCTGATTCCGTCTTAAGATTAAAAAATCTTTTTCCTGGAAGAAAGCTAAAAAAGCATATTAAGCTTGTGCTTCCGATTTTGGAATTTTTTGAAAACTTTCATGCCGAAGAATGATTGATATTTAAATTTAAATCGGCATTTAGATCCGCCTGTCCATTCAGGGGATATGAGTCGCATATGTATACCTTGCCACATACCTACCCACGCACAGACCGTCATTTTTTAAAAACAACTTTTTGGGTTCTTAAATGACCATCACCGTCAAAATTTCAGTTTCTACGGTAGTAAAAATTACAAGTTTATTATATCATCTTGAAAGCTAAACAAAATCGAATCACCTAAAAATTATTGCCCTATACAACCCAAAGAGTTGTCCAAACAAAGCTATCGGGGAACAGCCACGAGACCTTCCTCGCATACAGCTGCTACCTCTTTTCCTACTCTCTGGCTTTCCATTGTAGAAGCCATGGTAATTGGTTCTTGGTCATTTTTATACATTTTCACTGCTTAGGGGTTGTCTGTGCACTTGAGGGTTAATTGGGTAATTTGTTTTAATAAAGGGGATGATTTCCTGCATTTTCTCAAATTTTAAGTAATTTTTAGGAATATGTACTGCACTTGAGCGTCGTTTAAATATGCTGTAATAAAGCTGATGAGTCTCGTCATATTTTTACGTGTTAGGGTTGTAGGTGCACTGGGGGTGGATTGGTTGATGTACTCTAATAACCGAAATGACTCTCGTCATTGTTTCAGATTTAGATATTTGGTGGTTGGGGCTCACTTGATTGGGGGTGATTTGCTTTAATATAAGGGATGATTATCCTCGTTTTAACAAATTTTCAATTTTTGGGGTTGGGGGTTCATTTAAGGGTGGATTTGATGATTTACTTGAAGAAATAAGTTATATCCTACTTATTTTCTTACATTTTGAAATTTGCGGGTTGTTGGTGCACTTGAGGGTGGTTTTAACGATGTTGCTTTAACAAAGGGCATGATTCTTGTCATTTATTAGTTTTTACTTTTTACGGATTGTGCGTGCACTGAAGAATGAATTGAATTATGTACTTTAGTAAGGTCATGTTAACAAACTTTCAATTTTTTTATGTTGGGGTACATGGAAATGGGGCGATTCTCGTTACTTTTGTACAAAATTTTAATTTTTAGGGCTGGGGTGATCTAGAGCAGTCGCTTTTATAATAGGGATGATTCTCGGCGTTTTTATACATTTTCAATTTTTAGGGACTGCGATGCACTGTAGCGTGGATTGAATGATTTGCTTTAATAAAGGGTATGATCTTCCTAATATTTTGAAATATTGAATTTTTAGGGGTTGGTTTGAATCTGTTGCTTTTGCAATAAGGGGCTATTCTCATCTCATTCATTTTATACATTTTCAATTTTTAAGGGTTGGAGATGCAGCTGATGCTGGTTTAGAGGTGTTTATTTAATAAAGGGAAAGGTTGTCAGCATTTTTGCAATCTATTTTTTAGGCGTTGTTACGGGTAGTTGGTTTTGTAGAAGACTAATCTGAGCTTCTTTGTCGAGCTAGCCTATATTTTAATAGAGTATACCCCTCCGCCATCCATCTTCTTTTTTGAAAGACACATTTCGTATTTTTTAATTGCAGGCAATCCGCTGAAATGTAAAGTAAAAGTGTTTTCGGACTAAAAACGGTTGAGGTGAGCGACCAAAAGGATACCTCCCGTAAGGTTTATCTCAATCAAAAGTAGTTCCCATTGTCATTTAGGACGTTCATACAGAGTTTGAAGGTGAAATATAAAATTCATTAAAGACAATGTTTGCTATTGTTTGTCATTCAAGTGCAGCTACTGTGTTTTAACAATAAGCGACAATATAAATGGCAAATGGCTAGAGCAATGACTTTGTTCGAACAAGGACATCATTCTCAACGAGATGTTGTCGAAACTTAAGCTTTGTCGAAAAAATTGATGACGATGGTATCGAAACGCTGGACTAGACAAAGACTGAATGGTACACTCGAAGACCATGTTCCAGTCGCATAAGACCAACTGCATCAAATAAGAATCGTTACATGTCAATATGACAATTTACTTTCGGCTTAGACCGCGTCGTCATTTGGGAACTACACCCAGCATAATCAGGTAAGGACCGACCTGTAGCTTGTCTGCCTTTACAAGCATTTGTTCTAGAAGTTTGAGCTTGAGGTTTAAATACCTCCGCTTCCCGGATTTGAATTCAGTGTTCTATTCACTCTGAAGATGCAAGCTGCAATGTCTTGCGAAACGTTAGTTTATATGGGTTCACAAACAGCTAACAGGCATAAGCCGATTACGTATTATTGTCTTGGCAAACAAAATACATTAAGATCAAATCCTTGTCCGCTCCAAGGTTTAAATAAACTAAGCACACGGCCCTGTTTAGGCAGGCAGGGCCTACGAATAAATATTGCTCCGACTTCTAGAGCAAATGCTTATAAAGGCACACAAGCTACAGGTGGGTCCTTACCTGATTATGCTGGGTATAGTTCCCAAATGACGACGCGGTCTAAGCCGAAAGTAAATTGAATTATTGACAATTCGAGAAACCGCGAAAGCCCTAAAGAATATAAATCGTTACATGAACAGTTCATTTGACGGGATCCAATATCTCATCAGACAGTTCACAATTGACTTGACGAAGATGGTACGCGGCCAGCCATTTGTTTTCTGTTGACGGTAGCGCTTCGTGCTGGTCAGTTAAGGTTTGTTAGAGAACATGTTAACTGGCAATTGAGACAGTGGACGTGAGTTCCAGCTTAGCGATGAATCGCGATTTCCTTTCAGTAACAATGGTGGTCGCTGCAGAGCATGGTCGCGTCCTGGAGAACGATATGCGAATTGCTGCATTTAAGAGATTAATTGTTTTTGTAGTGGCCAACAGGCTGCATCATAGGACAACATTATGTAAAAAAAACTTCTACGTTGACCTCAAGTTTGGTCTTATGCGGAAAGGATAGACCGCATACATTTTCAAGTATCTACAGCCTTTCTGCAAATGGTAAATATCAGACCTGAATACAGAAGATATTTTTTGGTGTATGATCCATTCCGAGATTCGAGCTATGGAAGTAACACCAGCTACCATAGTTGCTTTAGGGGAGGCTGCAATTGATCAGAGGAACCGCAGGAATAAGTCCGTCTAACAGCAAGAAGCATGTTTGATCATGTCGGAGTTTATATGAGAGCTCTTACTAAAATCATCAAACAGCCAGCATACTGGAGGTAACAATTCAGTATTGCCGATATTGTGTTATTTTTTTAGTGTTTCTGCAAACAGCAGTATTTTCTTCTTCTTCTTCCTCTTGTTATAGGCCAATGGCCTGTTTAATACCCGCAACTAGTGCGGGTTCTGAGCCCTCTTTGCACGTATGCCGGGCAGGAGGCTGGCCTTACCCGTCGAAAGGAGAAGAAGTTCCACTAAATGGTTTACGATTGCCAAAGCTGTTAGTATGACAACCGGGACCGACGGCTTAACGTGCCCTCCGAAGCACGGTTGGTTGCAGATATACCCCTATATTGGTCACCCATCCGAGTGGGGACCAGAGCGGACAGTGCTTAACTTTGAATACCGTATGACCGGCATCCGCAGTTCTCCGCCGTGCAACCAACAGCAGTATTTTGTTTCCATATTTTGCACTTATCATTATGAAGTTATTATAACTTAAAAGCACTTGGGTTTTTGCAGAATGGTGTCATTGAATTATGGTTTCTTATTGAAATTTCAAAAAAACATTCTAATACCAAAACATAGATAATACTTTTTTCACTTGTCCTAAAAGCCTAAAATTGTCCTTAAATTTGTTTTGAAGTCCTGAACATCTTAAATTTATCTTCTTCTTCTCTTCTTCCATATCTTTTTTTTGTGGGTGACGGTTTATTCTAATTTTTAACAATGTTAATTAAAATTTATCATATCAATAATCCATTGGGGAAATAAAGTTTATAAAAATCCGAAACCTAAAGTTGAAGCTAGACATGTGTTTTTGGACAACTATTTTTCTAACTCTAAAGCTGGAATCTTATTGAAGACTTCATGACAAATCCAACGTTTTTTTCGAACATTCTAGCTTTAAAACGGCGACCGCTACGATTTTTTGAAAATTTTAACTTTAGCGCCTATTTACTCAAAAACAGGTTGACATATCGGATTCAAATTTTTTATCGTAGTAGCCTTTGAGAAACACCATGTTACTGTGCAGAAAAGCTTTTGAAAACCAAAAAGCTATGAAGTGAAAATATTTTCAAAACAATATTACTTAAAAACTAGCCACACAATTTTTTTTTAAATTTTGGATACTCATAGAGCTCGTAATGAGCTACAATTTGGATCGTGTCCTAACCCGCTAATTTATATGTGGCGCATTTTTTAAAGAATTGAGTTTATACCTCTTGTCTCCCAGAGCAATAAAAAAATAGTCCGTAGTCTATCAGCGGTACCTGCGCTGAGTTTTCTTTATTTCCATACATTACCAAACCTAATGCTGCTTCTTAGGAGTTTTAAAATTTGAAAAGTTGACGACATAAACGCATTTGGTAATTAACGTCTGTCAGAACGGTGAGTACTTTGGTGTCGTACACAACTGTGCCTGGTATTTAAAGGTAGTGACAATTTTTGGCACTTTCAAGTACCGCTGGTAGACAAGGGGTCAACGCCTATTAATTAAAAATTGAGGAATCAGATCGGTATGAAATTTGACCATGGGAGTGCCCTAAGAGTACAGAATAATATTACAAGCTACAAGAACTTTTGGAACTACTGAAACTGCGAAGTGAAAAAATAACATTATTTGAATTTTTCAAAGATAGATTGTTTAAAAACTGGCTTAAAACTAGTTAGAACTAATTTAGTTCATGGAACTAATTTAGTAATTTAGTTCATGGAACTAATTTAGTACGTGTCCCAGTCCAGTGCTTTGGCTGCCTGCTATGAATTTGTAAAAATCGGAAGTTTCTGCATTTTTGTTTAATAAACCAAGGATTATAAAAAAATGTATACTAAGTGAGTTGTAAATAAAAAAGAACTTAGAAAAATTTCCGTTGCTAAATGCAATAAGTCATACCCCCAGTCAGAGCATAAGTTTAAGTGAGTTGACACTGTATTTTTGGTGTGTTAGCATATTGATCCACTCATGATCGGTGTGGAGTAGTGTTTCTC
Source organism: Ctenicera cuprea (assembly GCA_958336395.1). Taxonomy (NCBI): domain Eukaryota; kingdom Metazoa; phylum Arthropoda; class Insecta; order Coleoptera; family Elateridae; genus Ctenicera; species Ctenicera cuprea. Next base: position 44,695,363 of record OY284491.1, on the reverse strand, counting down.
TCCGGTATACGGAGAGAGTACATAGCTAGTTCTGTTCGCTTGTAGTAGACCGAATGTATATTATTAAATATTTTACAAATTGATTTTATTTTGTCATTGTTGGCTCGTAAGACGTTAATACTGAAATTATGATACTGAAACTATTTCTAAAGCATAGAAAAGCCCTGGCGAAGTGTTACGCTCATTTTTATGTATTCCAATATTTTTACTTTCTCATGAAGAAAATATTGCATTTGGACAAAGTTCGTTTTTTTTTTAGTTTTTTTGGTGACTCCTGTAAATTTTCCAAGAATCCCATGAGCCACGATTCCCCAAGTTGGCTCTAAACTATTCGGTTCTGTTATTGTTTCAGACCTACCAATGTTCTCTTATACAATATATGAGTATATTAAGTTTGTTCATATATTAAAGTCAAAAAGGTATCTTCAAATTTTGGCACTTTTTAAAATACAGGGACGGATTGCTGACAAAGACACAAATCATCTTAGCAGGTGGCAGCACAGCACAATAGCCGGTTTACGGTTACACTTACACTTATCGAATCAAATCGTCATTTTTTGACATTTAAAAAATCAGAGCACGGTGGTCTATACCTCAACTATTTTTTAAAATAATATTTGCAATGTAGTAATGTTATAAACAGCAAACAATTCAACATGTATTTGTTGACTTTTAATTTTTGCTTGATTAAAAATAGATATATGTAAACAATGTCCTAAAATTAAGTAAAATTTTGTTCTAAAACCCTAAAAAAATATGAAAAAACCTGCTAGAATCCCTGTTTTGTGGGTAGTGTATTTTCATACGGCTCCAGTAAAAATTACAGAAAGAATATGTATTCCGCATAGCAAATTCTCGAAGATCAAGGATTATTTTGCTTTTATGGATGAACTTCGTATGATGAAAAAACCTTTACAAAAAAAAATTTAAAGCAATGTAACAAAATAACATAGTAAACTTTATCTTGTGATTGTTTTCAGTTACCTGATCAGATTTCATTGTGGTAAAAATCAGTTTCTCAACTGCCTCTAAGAAATTGGTAACGCAGTGATGGGAGAATTGTATTTTTGGATTGGAGCTACCACAATTAACTTAAGACTGGGTAAATTAGGGGATAAAACGTTTTGAAACGCTTAAAATCCCTGCTTTTATTGTTTACAGCGACTTTCCCCCTCCTTTTATACATTTCCTTTAGGCTTTTGGCCGGCGTTAATTTTTCTTGTTAGCGATTCAAAACGACTAACCATTTTTAACCCCGCCTCCAACATTACAGCCGTTGCAGGCTGTGAAACATTTTATTTTTTAACAGTTTTCCGTCGTCACAAATCCATTTAATTTGCTAAATGTTAATGCAACAACGCGGGTAATAGCGATACAAGATGAACCCACCATCAAATGAATGAATTTGTATGCTAACTTTGAAGCAAAACAGGGTAAGCGTCACAAATCGATAAAGCCAATGTTATGGAGGCGTTTACTTTCGGGAATTTCGTAAACCATACTCATATTTGGATGAACAATGATAATAGAGAGATAAAGGAGTTTGCGTAACGGTGTACAAAGGATTTAGGATCCCCGGTGATTTCAAGAAATTACCTATATCGCGAAGGATCTAGAAGGACTCGCGACACGCAACTCGGCATCAAGCTATCATCTTCTTTTTTAAATTTTATAAATTACCTCCTATTTTTATAGGTAACCTGAAAATACTAATTCGAAACACAACAATTATGCTAACAAATGCGAGAAATAAGATGAATGCGGGGTGAAATTTCGTAAACTTAATTGAAATTTAGAATACAATGGATTTAATAAAGCAAATTAGGCCGTAAAAGTAGTTCTATTGAGGAACATCATGTTCAGTTCCAATAGTTCTAATACTGGTAGGCCGTTAAATTTTAATCTTTATTCCTAAATCTCAAATTTAGAAGCACTTTAATTAAGCACAGCGGTTCAGCAGGCACCAACGAGGCCACTAATTGTATTCATGGGTGTAGAATGAGGGGTTAAGGGGGTTTATACTTCTCTAAATTCTTAATCGGGAACAGAAGAACAACGAAGGGCGTGCAAATAAATTCAAGATGTTTAAAATTGTCATTCGAACTTCCAGTCATAATAAACTCGACCCCATCGGCTACGCCCGTGATCCCCATTTAACATGTTCCAATCGAGTTTGTCCTCGAAATTTGTGCGCTCGAACCGTGCCGCTAATAATAATGTTGATTATTTTAAAGTTTAACAATTGGATTTCCAAGTTGAGCCCAAAAGCTGGAAACCGCTACACGTTAGGAATTTCTATTCCTGCCGGTCTAAGCTAAGTTCGAGTTTGGGGCACAGAGGGGTCAGGTGATTGTAGCGACGTGTCCCGTCAGCGCGGGGTGATTTTACGGTCGGCGCTTCGGTTCTGCTGATGTGGCTCCCAGATGGGCCAGGGCGGACCAACGACTGTCTTTATTTATCGGCAGCTCTTCCGAGCGCCCCTGATTTATGGTGAGGTTTGATTTTTTGTACACTTTATATTATGTGGATCATCCCACCGCCTGCTACTCCTTATCCCGAGATCTGATCTTCAAAGATTTAATAGTGGCCTTTGAGCTTGAACTTTCTAGTATAAAATATTATATGGAACGATAAACTTTCGCATAGTTTGCAGATTTTTAGTTTAAACTTTGAATAATGACGACAGTACAGCCAAAGTTTGCGAGCTTACGAAAGATAATGGAATATTTAAGTTGGCAAATTAGTTTATAACAAAATTTCATGCTATTATTTCGCTTGTTAGTTGAAATCAAATTTTAGTAGTTATAATTGTATAGAAAATCAATAAAATATTTACTTAATTATTTAGCTCTTTATTGTTATTTGTTTTTATGTATCAACCCCCTCTAAAAAATAGTTTCACATTCCAATACATTTCTCCATAACATTTCTATTTTTCTTCTCTATTTGCGATGACGTGATTACGTAAATCCAATGATTCGTTAGTAATTTATTAACTTCAAGCGGGTTCCCACTGCTTCCAAAGTTATTTCATCAGCATTTCAAATTTACTGATACAACCAGTAGCAATTAACCACTGCTTACTAGTCAATTCTGCACTTGCAAAGTAACTTCCAAGTACTTTTCAAAATAACTTTATTGATAATTTACAGTGAATTCCAAATCAAGTGGAACATGGCGTTTTAACATGCAAAAGGCGAAAAAGTTCGCTATTCATTTCCTAGAACGATTTTATTACTTGCAGTCACCCTAAATGGAAAGATAACGTTTTTTGCGTAACTTGCTGGCAATTTATCTAAAATTTAATACAAATTATGCTTTAAATTACTTTTTGTTAATAATTACGCCAATGGTGCATTGATATACTCAGTTGCGAAAGCAACTCTCAATTGTCTCTATAACTCAGACGGCGAGCATCTCTTTTGTAAACTAAAGGTTATGAGTTCAAACCTTAAAGAGGTCTACTTTTTTTTAATTTTTTCTTAATGTTGGTGGGCAATCGGCTGTATATTGTTTTATTTCAGATAGATAATTATTATTTTTTAATGCTCCATAACTACAATTTCTAACGAACCCCAGTTTAATAAAATTAATTGGATGAGAGATAGCAGTGTAGCATTCAAAATAATTAAAATAGTTGAATATTATGTCTCTAAAAGAATTATATTACTTTCAGCCGTCCACAATGGAAGATAACATTTTTTTACATTACCTACCTTATTGGCAATTTATTACAAAACTGAATACAAATAATGCTTTGAATAAATTTTATTTCCTGGCAATTATACCCATTGTGCAGTCATATGTTCGGTTACGAAGTTGGTGTTTAGTTGTCTGCGTGATGCACAGATTGAGAATCTGTTTTGTAAGCTAGAGGTTACGAGTTAAAACTTTCCCAAAGGTCTGCTTTTATTTATTTTTTTTATTGCTATAAAAAGACAACCAGGATTATATTAATTCATTGAAAATGGATAATTCCTATTTTTAATGCTACATGACGCCAGTTTGTAACGAACCGCAGTTTACCAAAATTAACCGGGCGAAACATAAAAATAAACATTTTTAACTGAAGAAAGTAAGTGGGTACATTAACTAAACCCCATAAGCGAGCAAACTGCTACTTTAAAAAACAACCAAAAGTAGATTTTCGTAATTTTTACTTTTAGTTATTTTGTAAAGTAGCAGTGCGCTTATGAGTTATTATGGATATATTTTTCGGGACATGCTATACAACTATTCAATTTTTTTTAATGCTACACTGCCATGTCTCATCCGATTAATTTTATTAAACTTGGTTTCGTTATAAACTGTGGTTATGTAGTATTAAAAATAATAATTATCCAACTTAAATAAAATAATATGAAGCCGATTGTCGTCATACAGTAATTAAATAAATTAACAAGGTAGACCTATTCAAAAATTTTAAGTTTTCAGGTCTTACAGCACTTAGGCCACGTTGTCGGGCCCATTGTGCCTACTACCTTACATACTAAGTCCTTAAAAACTACTTAAACTATTCTATGTTAAGAGGTTTCCAGCAGCTGACAACTGCCCTAGCCCGGATTCGAACACCGCGCCGCGCCGCGCCGGGCCAAATAGAGCCTACTACACTCGCCTACCAAGGCCCCCTAAAATATATATGATACGAATTTCAGATATCTAAAATGAGTTTCTGATATCTGAAAGGGATTGCAGATAACAGAAAACAGTTTTTGTTGTTGGCATCGACAAAAATTCCAAATATATACTAAAAAGTAACATTAAAACCTTAAACTCTGTGAATGGTAGCAATTTAGAGTGCAATTTTTTACAGATAATATGTAAGAGTGCCACTGAATAATACATTTAGTTATTCATTTTCTGTAATTAACTATATCTCATTATTTACTTTTATGCAAATTCAAAATCATTATCAGAAGTTATGTGGTACCATTTATATTATGTTTATGACTATGTTATTGAAAACGTTCAAAACATTGCACTAAAATTGTCAATTGTTGATTTGTGTTTTCTGGTACATTAATTATTATAATTTCGCAGTGATATAGAAGGTTAAAAATATCGCAGTGAATCTGAAAATGTTTAATTTCAAATGTGGAATAATTTTTTATTATGACTGTGATATTAAAAACATTAAAACTGGTGTTGCAACGTTACCAAATATTTATTTCTAATATCTGAACATTTGTAATTTTACAGTGATATTAAAAACATTAAAAGTATTACAGTAAAATTAAAAATAATAAATTTAGAATATACGATAAACATTTATAATATGACATTGATATTAAATGCGCGAAAATGTCGGAGAAAAGTCAAGAATTGTTTGTTTAAAATATGTGGTCATTTACATTATCGCAATGATTTCAAAAACGTTAAAAATATTACAGTGAAATTGATTTTAGTTTTAGAAAATGCGGAACATTTATATTATGACGGTGATATTAGAAACGTGAAGGAAATAGCTGTTAAATTGAACGGTTTTGATTTCAAATATGTGAACGTTTACAGTATAACTACCATATTTTTAATAACGCTCTTGCTTAATGAATACGGGGCCTGCTGATCGCTCAAGTGGTTATTAGGCGTATTTAATTCAGGAGTCTCCATACTACGAAGATTCCGTTGTCACAGCATTAATCAATTTTTTAAGTATGTAGAAAGGGAGATAAAATGCTATAGAAAACTCATATAAAGTATTTTTTGTGAAAACAATATTCATATTATTTGGGCGATCAGCGCGCCTTATATTCTTCAACAAGAAGCTCATTCAAAATAAGACAGTGCTATTGTAAACTTCCACATTTTTAAATCGAAAATTTTTAACATAATTGAAACTTTTTCACGTTTTTAATATCACTGTCATAATGTGTACCACATAATTTAAACTTAACATTTTTAATTTCATTTTGATATTTTTAACGTTTTAAATATCACCGCGATAATGTAAATGACCACATATTTTAAATGAACAATTTTTGACTCATCGCCGATTTTTTTTGTTTTTTTTTAATATGACAGTCATATTATAAATGTTCACATATTTTAAATTTTAGTGTGATATTCTTAACCTTTTTCATTATCACTGTGAAATTATAAATTTAGCAGATATTAGAAATCAACAATTGACATGTTTGGTGTGATTTTTTGAACTGTTTCAATAACACGTTTATAGCATAATGTGTTAAACGTATTTTTTGTTTATTTCAGATATCAGGAATGCATTTCCAATATCTGAAATACATTCCTGATATCTGAAATGTATTCCTGGTTTAAAACTAATAGCACATATTATAAATGTTTGTAATATCGATTTTACAACATTTATTAAAATGTAAAACTATTTTCCATACAGCTGTATGAGCCTACTAAACTTCGTTGGCCAATATGACTTGTGAAAAACAAAATTTACCTAGAAAAAAAAATATCATCAAGTTGTATTTGAATAGATTAATTCAGAAACAGAAAAAGTATATCAAATACATCAAGCAAATAATGTTCTCCAATTCATATCGGATTGGTTAATAACTGAAAGTTACAATGTTTGATTGATGATATGTGACATTATAACTTACAAACGAATTAATCTTCATAATTTTGTTTTTCAAAAAAACAGGTTACCCCAAAAGTTTGTAGGAAATTGCCTAAGCGATAGTGGCAGTAATAATTATTGTGCAGAGAAGCAAATGACCCACTAGTCTAAATATCTGCAAGCCCAAATTAATTCAACAGTAGCTATTTGAACTTTTTTTTAAATGCATTAATCTTTTTAAATTTAGTAACACCAAAATATGAAAAGCCAATTATCTCACAACTGTTTAATTGAAACTGAACCACCAACTCTATTACAGTTTTAACTGTTTCACATAAAAGTAACTCCGGTTCTACCAATGCTTCCAATTAAATTGCACTAGAGTACTAATAACGCAACTTAAAATAGAGGTATAACTCAATAGAACTAGTTTCGCTAATTTTGTGCTAGAAGTTGTATGGTAATTTCATCAGTATTTTCGAAACAAGTACAGGAAAAGAAAAAATTAAAACTAACTAAGGAAATCTAAAAATTCCTACTCTTTCCTATTCCCAACGTAATTTCAGTAGAATTGTAAATTAATGTAGTAACGAGAAATTCAAAAAAAAACTTTATAATAAATTTATTAGTTACAAAATCAATATACATCAAAAGAAACCGAAACAAGAAATTTAAGACAATCATCAATATAATCATCAAACTTTATGTTGTTTTGCCTCATTTTAAAATAACTAGCGGAAACCGTGGTCTACGCCCCACGATTTTTTTGGTAACTTTTTATTAAAATCTTATAAATAAGCTCTGTCGAGATGCAAGACATGTAACCGAGTGCGTCCCGCAGTATTGTATATTCTCAAACACGCAAAGTCAGTGACTGAACTGAGCATGCGTAACTACTAAGTAATAATACGAATGTTTATTATGTTGTAGGTAAATCGACATAACATTATCTTTAAAATAAATGTACCCGAAAATTGGCACCGTTCATTAGTGTTTTCAATTAAAATTTTCACATTAGAAACTGTTCTAACTGTAGAAGTGAATGTCTGTTCTTGATTGGTATTAGTGGTGATTGTGTATGGTAGGTTCGGTTAGTTTTGTCTGAAATTTTCTTATTTTTTAACTGCAGCAGGTAATCCAGTGCTCGAGGGTGATGAAGCAGTTGTAGATAATATAACAACATTTTCAGATATCCGCTCTCTTGAAATCTCAGCTGCAATGCAAATTATAAATCTGATTTTAGGTATTTATGATTATCTTCGCGCGCGGTATCGTTTTTATAATATAACCTGCATCTCTCTGTAGAGTTGTTTTTGGTAGTATGCTGGATCCTGTCGTAAATTAAAGTCTAGCCCCATGGAAAAAATCCGTAAGCTCAACATGTGTCTTCCTCAAGAAGTGTGATTCGAGAATGCCTGCTATCGACAGAAAATGTCCTAATCATACACACAAACCATAGACATTAAGTTTTGCTTATTGTTATTGAAAACTGTAGCGGCCCGCTGTACAAATAAATATGCGCTTTATACTACAATGTACGCATAAATATGTGGTTTCTTGTAGCGTGGGCCTCTCACCACTGAAAGTTAAAACAGGTTGGGGGGATTTGGATGTAGTATATACAGGGTGTTTGTTAATCGCATTACCACATGTAACTTCTGTATTAATAAAGTTAAACTTTTTTTTACAACACCGCCTACTGTTTTGCATAACAGTATCCAACTTTTGCTTTTTAAATGGAACACCTTATATATTTTTGGATATTTGGAATTAGCGCTAAAAATATTTTATGGTGGTACATTTTGTACACCAAACCCTATATCAAATTGAATGAGAATGTAGTTCCACATTTGATGGTGTTAAAAAATTCTGGGTCTTTCATTTGAAAAACAAAAGTTATTGACATGAAGTTTTGCAAAATGGACATAAAATTACAAACACCCTGTGTAATATTCTGCCGTTTTAAACATACCGCTGAATACTTTTTAATGTGTTAGTAGTCTGCGCAAAATAGCGATGGGTAAACGTTTTGGTACCTAAAATAATAATTATTATTAGTCCACAAATGTCAAAATTTTGAAAAGAGTCAAATAACTCGAAAATCACTAATTTTATAATTATACTACTTCTGCACTTTTAGATCAAGAATTAAATCTAGATTCTAGAAATGTAATAATATACAAAGTGTTCCATTTTAAATAACGAAGTAATATGCTGTACATGCATAATTTAACAACCAGTATAATTGTTAATAACTTCAAGTTATGCAGAAGTCAACGATCAACAACTTTTATTAAGAAAAAATTTTTATTGTCAATGGTTTAGGAAATAATGTTGGGGTGACTCTTAAATGACATTCCCTGTATAAATAGGTAGTGCAACCCGTGGAATATGCTCGCTCTTTTTTTGTTAACAATGTATAAACAAATGAAGTACGTAGCGTAGCAGGTAGCGGCTCGAAGTCCTAGTCTAATCTAAGCTAGATAATCAATACGGACCCCTTTCCTATGTCTCAATATTTAGTGACGACGATTTACTATGTTTACGGGTTTTGCTGGTCACGCGGGGTAATCGTGGCCATGAAGCTACGCCATTGGGAGAATGTATTAGGTACATCAGAATATACATTTTAATAAATTTGCTAGCACTTGTTTGTAAAAAAGTGTCGGCCGTAGTCCACGGGTTCTGCTAGTTTTAGAAATTAATTTGCAATTGCTTTAACTCTTGTGGCGTTTATTATTTCTCGGAATATTTGTGTTAGTTAAGTGTTGTTTCTACTTAGGAATTGGTAACCTGTGTATTTGTATATCGTCAAAACACTATAAACATAAACAAAATGATAAAGTAAACTTGAGTTTGCTGTATTTAAAGGATCGCGGAATTGTTCCAATCTATTTGTCCAATTTCGGATTTTTCCGGATTTAATGTTAGGAATGGGTTAGTAATCAGTATGTAATACTTTACAAACCTGTCTATTTCGAGCTAAATTTGTGGGTAAATATATTTTTAATTAATCGTTTTAAAACATTCCTTTCAGGCTCGAGGAATGTGGAATTGGTTTCTGTAATGACGCTATCGCTTTGAGTAGATTCGGTTAGATTGACAACGAAGTAATGCACATCTTGCGAACTTGCTTCTCTGTAATATTGTAGTCGTCAACTGTTCAAAGTAAAATCGTCTTTATTACGGACCACGTAAATATGTTACTTCTCGTCTCCCACTAAAAGCTGGATAGGTGGAGGGGCTCCGGATTTATGATGCAGATTCTGTTGTTCTCAAAATAACTTTACCAAGCAAATTAGTGTAGATAATTTTAATGTAATTCCAAGGATACTTCAGATATATTACCTTTTGTTCTATAAATCCAGCATTGATTTTACTAATTGCATTTTACTCAGTTGTAACACACAACTTTTGAGATAATTTTACTAACTTCTCATAATTAACTACAGTAAATGCACATGACTGAATTAAATGATCTTGATATTTACAACAATTTTCAATTAAAAGTGAGAAATAAAAAAAGTAAGAATTTGAAACAATTAAAAAAAACAAACATAATCTGGTATGAAACAAAAGAAAGCGAGTATACAGGGTTCCCACTGACCCTGGATAACCTGGAAGTCATGGAAAAGTCAGGGAATTAAAATTTTAACCTGCAAGTCATGGATTTTATGCAAAATTTGGCAAAAGTCTTGATTTTTCTCTTGATTTACAGTAAAAAACCCTGATTTTCCTGCAGTAGTGTTAACATAATTTAAAAAAATTAAATATTTCCGAATGAATTTTTAAAACTGCCGCTTATAAAACAATTGCTGCTAAAGGTTTTTAAAATATCATTGAGGTACTTTTCTTATCTTTGTTAAATTCCAAGGAACGTAATGAGGCTTATGATTAGGTGCAAGTGAGACCGCCACATACTGTCTTGTGAATTGATAAAAAAACGCATAAACGTGACTATTTTTGCGTCTCTCATTTTATTGATTTTTTTGTCGAAAGTCATGGGTAAGTATGATTTTTGGTCATGGATATCCTGGAGAAGTCATGGATTCTAATTCTTGATAGTTAGTGGAAACCCTGGTATAGTACTAGAGCAAAGATTCAAAATCAATATGTGACCTAGATTTTTGAAAACAAGCCTGGCTTAATGACAATTCGGGCGACTAGTTTGAATTTCAAAACAGAACTAACGAGAATTTATCGACCAGCTAACACATTACTTTTGAAATTTGAATATCTTATACTTATTTCTGTTCTATTTTCACGATGGTTTAAATAAATTTGCAATAGTAGTAATTACTGCGAAAAGTAAACTAAGGAGGCAAAGAGAAATTGACCTTGAAAATGTGAAAAACATTTTTTATAACAAAATTTTTGAGATTGAATTAGTAAACGTTGAAACACGACATGGTGTGAAAAACAAAATTGCTATTGTAGCGACCTCTTACATAAAATAGGATTTCATACGCTTTAAAAAATGATTTGTTCTGCCACAGGTTTGAAATCTAAAAGAATAACCTTATTTCACTACTTTATTTGTTTTTTTCTCGCTGTTGATAAACTATTTGCGTCTGTTTTCTTTCCTAAAATTCTAACAAACGAATTCAGTATTGACGTGCTCGACTCCATCTTGACTTAACGACATCAAAAAGTTCCAAACGGGCAAAGTTGGTGTTCTAGAAGTTCACAAGTTTATAAGGATATTTTCATCTTTAGAATTTATGGCAATCTACGTTAACATACTGTCAGATCTAAATCGAATAACAAAACAACTTAAAATCAAGACATTAAAACGTTTTCAATTAAAAGTTTAAATTGCGACGAATTTATTGGTTGCTATTCTATTTACGTCACAAAAGCTTTGTTTGTGAAGGTCATATTTAAACCAGGACATTAAATTAGACTGGCGTTTTATAAGCTTGACACCTTGTACAAGTTAATAATTATATATGAGTGTGTTGATAACAACTTCTTGTTAATGGGTGAAATACAATTTACCTCGACAGCGTTAATCTAACACATTAAATGATATGAAAATACTTTATAAATTCAACAATAATTATTTATTTTAACCTTAGAAGTATTTCGACATTTTTACATGCCATTATCAAAGGTAATAAAAAAGGTTTAGGATATATTAATAATCTAACGTAGTTTTTTGAGCATAACACAAAGACCGGACTTTTAGTTCCAGAACAGCACAAATTTCGTTAAAATTCAATAAGAAAATAAAAAGAATGTATGTAATATTTGAGATACATCGTTTCGTTCAATGTTACTTTATTGTTGAGCTGAATCAGAGGTTCTGCACTCAAAAACATTTTTGCAATGTTTTATAAAATTGTTTTGTGTATTACTTTTAAAACCTCTGACCAGGTAACTCTGTCATCAAATAGTTCGAGATAATAAACCAGCTGGCCAAATGAATAATACCTATCTAAACAAACTCCATAAGGTCAAACATGTGAATGTGTTGCTATTTTAAGTCCGTAATTAAATCGTTTCAAATTACATATATGCGCCAACTATATATTTAAAGGAATTATGCATGGATTTATTATAAATTAATTGACCCATAATTTAAATACTGGCTAAACACTAGACTAGAAATCCGGACTGCATAAGGTATTACAATGATTTTTTTAAACAAAACAGGTTTTTTTTATATTTTATTCTCCTGCAATGGAATGTTATGTTTACATAACTAGTAGTGAGGATTACACTTCAATGTTTGTTATGCTTATTAGTCATTGCTAACACTAAATTATGTTCTAATTAGATGCAACATCTTATGAATAATATATCAGGCTTTATTTGAAACTGTCGCTTCTTGAGGTTTCCAATTATAAATCAAAATGTATAATATGAATTATAAAGTTCATACATAGCGTTGTATCTAGTATTTAGTTAATGCATACTATCAGTACAGATCAGTATTATGATCGTAAAAAAATCGATTTTAATATTTCGAGGATCCTAAAAGATGTCTATGGGTGTTACGTGTGTAACGCGTCTAAATCTCAGGAACTACTTCAACCGACTTTAATGAAGTTTGAAATACCCAGGTATATCGAAAATTCATCGAGATGGGAAGTTTATGAAGTAAATCCTGAACCAAAATTATGTATAGTTTAGGAGAAATAAAAAACTATTTACTTAAACAGAGCGGTGCAATACGTGAATTAATATTAACTCACCGAGGTCTTTAACAGATCAGCCAAGGCAACCAGGTCGCATTCTCGAAATACACCGTGCATGACAAGGCTAACGTAACTACGTTTAACTACGTACTTCTAGTAATTACGGTGCTCTCAGTCGCGCATCAAACATGCATCAATAACAATATCACCAACATTAACACGAAATATGTTATTTACGGGGGAGATATTTCCCCCTTAAGAATCCCACGTAGTCTCTCGTAATTAACGCTTTGACCATACTACAGCATTATCTTTAGTGCACCAACTCAACACACCTAAAAACTATAATAGAAGTATAGGACGCTTATCACGCCGGATACACGTAAACCGTGTCTTAAGCCGATCAATGGAATTTTACTTCCATGTCAATGTGCTCAGCAGTCGGGGCCCGCCCACTCCAAAAGTACGCGCAATCCACAAAGGTACACTAACCATCCTCTCGGCTTCCTCAGGGTAAACAGTCTGGGGTCACTGGTAAATACTCTTTCAATTAACTAGGTCGAAGGACCTTGCAATTAAGCGTAATTACGAGATCCCAAGAATACAAGTAGTTGTTTGCACGACCTATACAAATTCTCTGCAACAACAGACGGCAACAACAATAACAATCAAGAGTTATATTAACACCATAACAATACATCAAGCAGTAGTGCTACAACACCACTACTTTATACAACCACAACATTGTTATTTCCGTACTGACGATTCTTTTTAACTTCACACAAAGCACCCGTAATCTTAACAGGCTGACTTAAGACTGACCTGCCTCTGTACATTTTCCCGTTTTCCTCCATATGCCACCCTAAATATTAAACAGTAAACAAAACATCAGCATTTCGAGATGAATATTATAAGAAAGGTATAAATTATAATATAAGTAGCCAATAAGGAATAATTTGTTGTATATTAAATCCCTAACTGTCTCACCATAACAAATTGACGAGCTCTTACATCTCGAATCATAATAATTATGAATTTCAGTTAATGTTTATGTTGCGAGCGGCGCTGCAAAGACAAGTGGCTTTAATTAATAAACAGGTGTTGGTTATGGCCTCTCGCACATTCCTAAATACCAGAATAATATATAACATATGCAATCAGCAAAAAGCTGTGATAACAATAGAAGATGTACAAGAAGAAGCCAATATAAGAAAAGGAGTAAGACAGGGATGCACGCTGTCACCACTACTATTTAATGTTTACATACAAAAGGCCTTAAAAGAAGGGAGAGAAAGAGTACAAACAGGAAACACGTCCCTTGTATAGTTCTGCGAGGGATGAAAATAGATAATGGGAAATATGCAGATGACATAGCACTACAAATAGTGATTTGTGATATAGACGGTATACTAAGCAACAACTACGGTATGAAAGTTAATAGCAAAAAAAAATTATGGTGTGCGGAAAGGCTAATAATGGTAATATAAGAATACATTACATGGACGACACCAACAACAGGTGAACAATTTTGCTATCTGGGTAGCAAAATTACTGAAGATGGCTAATGCAAAAAAGAAATAATATGCCGAATTCAGCCGGCCAAGCAGGCTTTTTATAAGAAGATAAGTTTACTAACCTCTACAAGTCTTTCACTAACAGTAAGAAAGAGATTTCTGAAAACTTGCATCTGGAGTATTGCATCAAATGGAAGTGAAACCTGGACTACGGGTTAACAAGAAAGGAAAATACTGAAGTCCTTTGAAATTTGGTGTCTTAGAATAATGCTAAAAGTGACACGGATAGACCATGTCACTAATAAATAAATTTTGAATAGAGCTGAAGAAACCCCCGCTATCTGGAAATCTATCACAAAGAAAAGGGATCAACTTGTAAGGCAGGAAAATGGAAAGGTTAGATAATAAAGCATGGAACGTTGCATCAAACCAATCGATTGATGGAAGACCCAGAGAGTAAATGTTTATTTTTTTGTCTTGTTAAGTTCTGCTTGATCTGATTCGGGCTGCTTATTTTTACTAGACACATTTAAACTAAAAAAAACAATTATACACCGGTTTTTAATATTTATAATGTATTTTGTTTGTCAGTACCAGAATACTTAATCGGCTTATGTCTGTTAGCTGTGAACCCATACAAACTAACGTTTTGCAAGACATTGCAGCTTGCATCTTCCGAGTGATAACAGCACTAAATTGGAATCCGGGATGCGGAGGTGTTTAAACTCCTTTTAGACAGTCTGGCAGAACGGCGGACCTCTGGTTGGCTGTCGCCTTTGGGCGTAGACGGTATTTATCATGAAGAAACGATGTACACAAGTGTTTGCCGCGGCAGTGTGTGTAACTAGCGTTGGAGACACGATGTGTCGTTCTCCGAATGTGTTGTTAATGAGTCATCGGCAGATTATGTTCTAGCTACGCAATCAAATACTGTACAATATGGAAACCTGTTTCTCTAGAAGAGTCTAACGGGCGATTGTACAAGCGAATCTCTGCTGTATGCAATGGGTGCGTAAATCTGTGAACTACAGCGGCGAGGCTCACATATCGCTAAAAGCTGAGACAGAGCGAAGGGCTCCGAATTTAATATAAAAATAGATAGATAGATAGATAGTACAATGACAAAAAAAGAACCTGAAAAATTGAAATATCTAAATCCAATAAATACACCATCTTATATGAATTCCTTATTATACTTTTCTAAATCCGAGTGTAGGTGAAGTGTTTTGCTCGTTTTTTCTTAGATTTTTGTTTTTTTGCATATTGATGTCAAATTAATTATAAAGTGGTAAATTCG
This sequence comes from Ctenicera cuprea, assembly GCA_958336395.1. Classification (NCBI taxonomy): domain Eukaryota; kingdom Metazoa; phylum Arthropoda; class Insecta; order Coleoptera; family Elateridae; genus Ctenicera; species Ctenicera cuprea. Next base: position 44,679,880 of record OY284491.1, on the reverse strand, counting down.
TTAACAAAAAATCGTAAAGTTTTACGGTTTACTGCCTTACTCGCCACCTAACTAGATAATGATAGTACATCATAATTTGCATGGCATATTAACATAATCATCATAATTTCCCATTTGCAGAACATTAGCATATTAAACCGCTGTTCGTTGTTACAGCCAGGGGCCATTTCAAACATTATAATGTTGGCTAACTTAGTGGTAGTTGGTTGTTAACAGGTACGCGAAGAATTAAAATTTCACGGACGCAAGTTTAATTGAATTAAGTTCGGTTGAGGTATTTCAAGTCGACAATTTAAATTTTAAAGGTTTTGCGACCGTAATAAAAATTACAAGATATTCTTTAAAAATATGGAATATTTATAGCAACTTACTACCTATAGGTATTAGATTGGTGAGTTGTGAAGGGCTCTACAGATCAGCACAGTTGAATCGAACCCTAACAAGTGAAATGTGCTAAAGAAAACATACGTGAATACTCGCTTTATATCAACGATGTAGTACTAGTTGTACTACTCTATTGGTGTCAGAATTGAAAACCCTCTAAACTTGAAACTGCGAAATACGATCTGTAAGGTCGTTGTGTTATTTAATAGGTGTATCATTACCGGCGCTTGTTAGCAGTATAACGACAATCAAGTAAACACAGAGTTAAGCTGAAGTGTCAGAGGGGCCGCCATGCTGCCCTGCCTGATTGCTCGGGGATCTTGGGAACTTAGGTCAACTAGATTAGCGGTAATGAGCGGCATTCAATTACCATAGCAAGTGCTCTTGATGATGCGAATCGACGTGATCTTGCTTCTATACGTGTCACGGGGTAACGTGTAATGGTTGTCATGCATTTACCACGGGGATTTCGCTCGTAACCATTCAGTTATTCATTAAATTGTTCGTTATCGTCGCATGCACTTATTAGTCGAGTACATTTCTGCTAATTAACACGCACTTACTTAATAACTAACATTGAACAAGGCTTGGCCAGTATCAATTTAAAAAATAAACTTAGAGTAAATGTACTTTTTAATATTGATAGAATAATTTAAACCGCAAATGCTAATACCGCAGTTAAACTTCCGATAAATACAAAACGTTTTGAAAAGCGCATGTGAATGTTGTATAAGGTAGGAGATTAAAATTCTATTTCCAACCTTCTGTTTTATAAGTGAATTTGATAACTTCCAAACTTTTCAATTTTTCTCAATGAATAGTTGAATGCTTTGCTATTTTTTTCGGTCAATATAGTCTATGCTAAGCTTAATAATGATGAATATTCCACTCGCATTGTAACAGCCGATGGCAGCGGTTTATATTTAGACTCTTGACCAATTAAAATCTGACTGGCCGCGCTAACACTTAGTTAGCTTTGGTATTATCGGTGCTGTATAACTATAACAACACGTTGGCAATTTTGTTTCATTTTTTGCTTTCAATAATTAAATAACGCGCTTGTACGTCAGTAAGTAACAAATTCCGCTCGTGAATTAAAAATTTTGTATGGTTGTGTCTTTCATTGGCCAACTCATTTGTGTTGAAGCACGGCAATATCACTCGTCCTTCGAACTCGTAATATTTCCTAGCAACAACCCACTTTTGTTGTCAATGAAGCGACATAATTATTGATAATTTTTAATTCACTTGCGGTATTGCTGTTGACATTTATTTAACGTATTTTTGGCCTATTTAAAAACAATGCAAATTTGCGATATTGACAACGCCCTGTTGGTAATAACTCCAATTAGATTAGTGACACAAGAACTATATTATGATATAAAAAAAAACAAAAGGTTTTAAGTACAAAACTTATACATCAGTAGATTGTTACTTGTTTTTTACAATAAGGACATACACAATAGTTTACTTTATTTTTTTTGTTTTTCCCACACACTCCTTATGCAAATAATCTTTGCAAATGTTTGAAAAGATCATGTTGACTGCTCTATCTTCTTTGAAAGCTTTACAATATTACAATACCAGCTTTCTTGGTTTGTTTTCACAGAAGCTTTGGATAACTTGCCAGAATTTTTATTTTTATTTTTCTGCGGCTGAAGTGATGTGCCACTAGTCGAAGGTGTACTTTTAAACATATATTTTTAGGCTACTTTTAAAGCCTTCTAGGGTTTTATAATAGATTTATTAGACACCATATCTGGTGTACTTGGCATTTCAGAAAAAGAAACGTTTTAGTCATCGGGAGCGTTGTTCTCCCTGCCGCGCCGCTGTTCTCACTATTATTGTCTGTTTTATTACCAGATGGGTCTGATATCTGTAAATCATCATCTTCTTCAGTGTTGCTGCTGTCACCTTATACGGTAGTTGGTTTTCGAGTAACAGTTTTTTTAACACCATTTTTAGAGGTACTGGGAGGTGGTGTCACATGTCGACTATTTGGCTTTTACGGGTAATAGATCCGAGTTAAAGCTGTTAAATCTGTCTAATTTTATATTGGACGGAATCATACACTTACCCCAAATTGCTGAAAGATGATTCCAAAACCTTGTTTTGTTATTAAACGTTCTTTGTGCGTAACCCAGTATTTGAGGACTTTATCGTCTCAATAGTGCTCAAATGATCGGAATATATTGTCCATTGGCTGGAGCTCATGAGCACTATTGTTTGACAACCAATAAAGAGTAATATGCTTAGCAGCAATCTTTACAATTGTGTAGTCAAGGTGCAACTTTGCCCCATAAAAAATCTAACGACAAGGACCAGCTATTTTAAACTTTGCAAAATGATGTAACCATATCGTCATGCTGTCCTTAGGTGTCATTCAAGCAATACCACCTGCGGGCAAAGAGTCGCCCCATTTCGGCTTGTTTTTTATTAATTTATTTGAAATCGGACGCGCTTGAAAAATAACCTTAAATTCGTATTCTACGAATGCCGAATAGCCGATCTGCGCAAACTGAATCGTCCAATCACCCCCCAAATGCCCCTCACTATACATTTTTTTGTTTTTGATTTTATTTAAGCATTTTGGCTTCAAAATCGACATAAGCATGTTAAATGACAATAGGAACAACTTTCCATTGGGAACGCACCACTGCGAAGTTTTCTTTTGGTCGTTTACCTCAACAGGTTAATTGAGTAATCGACAAAAAAACGGCTATCACCAAATTATAAAATCGATTTTAAGATTTCAAGGGATAAACGTTGCTTGCAACTAGGAAACACAAAATATAAAACCGCTCGACTGCTTCAAACAATTGGGGGGGGGGTCATTATTGCAATAAAGACGCGCTCGGAAAAGAACCTTAGATTCGTATTCTACACATGTCCAATAGCCGATTTGCGCAAGCCCAATCTACTTACCACTACCCAGAGTCCCCCACTTACAATTTTTAGTTATTTAAAAAATTTATGAATTTCGGCTTCAAAATCGATATAAACAAGGTAAATGACAATGCGGACAAGCCTTCATTGAGAAAGCACTTCTGGGAGGTTTTTGTTTGGTCGTTTACCTAAACAGTTTAATTGAATAGTCCTAAAAACAACGACCATCATCAATTTCATAATTTTCCAAAATTTTCAAATTTTTTAAATTAACTCAAAACGTTTTAAATTTGCAAAAATTGTCAAAATTTTCAAACATTTCCAATATTCAAAAATTTTTAATATTGAAATTGTTAAAATATGTATAAAATTTTTTCACATTTCCAACATTTTTAAATATTTTCATAACTGTTATAATTCTCAAAAACATAACATAGTAATAAAATTTCTAAAAATTTTTAAAAAAGCAAAATAAATAAATTTGAAAAAAACATTGCGATAAAGTACAGTGTCCAAGATGTCCTCATGCATGGGGTTCTCTCGAGACAGAGATTCGGTTAAGTGATAAGAATTATTCAACATCTCAAATACTACTATGATGCATATTCAAATCCTAAAGTGTTATTTAATTTTCAGTACAGACTGAAAAAAACTTAGTTTTTCGGTTTTCCCAATTTATGTATTTGTGCATTGCGGTTATTATGAAAAATAGCGCAAAGCGGTTTTAACATTATCAATACAATTTTTTACATACATTTTGAATGTTTAATTAAAATTTTTATAGGACTTTAAATTTTCAAGGTATTAACGTTAATTTGGCTTTTTTGAATATGCGTCAAAGGCGTTGTTAATTTTAAGCCTACTACAAGAAAACAGTTTTTCACAGCCTTCATGAGAAAACAGTGGAAGAAGGTCCCGTGGCGATTGCCCGGCAGCTTTTTTTTTGTGAATAATCCCCCTTAGGGTTCGACCTCAAGCCCTACACTGGTTTTATTTACTGGCATGCCATTATCTACCTCCCTTATGGCCCTTTGCAATGCTGCCTTCACTCCATTTACCTCGTATACCACGATTTCTTTCTTTAGGTATAGCTATTGCTGTAATTTAAAGAAAAGTTACTTACTAGTATGTGTATAGTCATAACGCCATGGCGATATTGCTATATGTTGCTAGTCTGGCGGTATTGCTTGCTATACGTGGGTATGAATTGTTGTTGTTTTTTTTCAATTATTTGATTCAAACATTAATTTAAAAATAATCTAATTGCACTAAACTAATCTCCGGAAAAAATACATTACGATAAACATATGCAAATAAAAACTACTTACCTATAACTTTTAAAACTCACTTTGCATTGCCTACTATGACATATTATAATGGCTGTATACGGTATGAAGTTAGGTGTCTAGAAGTTACGTTATTACCATATACAACTCCTTATTAGGTGTCTATGAAGAACCCCTATCTATAGCTATTACTACGTGTACAAGTTTAGAAAATATTACTGTATGGCGATGTTACCAACCTGGCGTTACTACTGTACTCGCCTACCTTAGTTAAGAACGTTTTTTAAAACGTAGCTCTTGCCGTCTAAAAAAATCAAAAACGTGTACAGGGTGTAACAAAAATGGTGGGCTGGCTATACCTAGATGTATTGTACTCACTGAAATCATCAAAAAATACGGTTTACTACTAGTAAGTTCTACTATCAAACATCATCCAAATAAAATTATTAAAAGCAGTGGCGTCTCTAATTGTGGGGGGGGGGCAGAGTTATTCTTATTTCTTTTTTTAATCTTCAATGTTTTACCAATTTGAGTCAGTAATACGATTCTACGTTAAAACATGCATAAAAATAATACTCCTGATTTTTTTTGTATTACTAGCCATTTTCCAGAAAAAATCGATTTAAACATTTTTCTTTTACAGAGCGAGATAAACTTTTTTAGCGTGTACTTATTTATTAACTTTGGATTCAGCAAACTTAAAAATACTGAATAGCATGTAATTGCCATAACTATTAACAAAACGTAATTCTTACAGTTATTAAACAATAATGGTTGTCACCTTTTTATTGGCAATTTGATTTCGACAACCATTATTGTGTAAGAACTGTATGAATGCGTTTTGCTAATAGTTAGTAGTTAGTTGTTATCCATTGTTTTTACATTTGCTGTATCCAAAGTTAATAAATAGGCACGAAATAAAAAAAAGCTTATCTTGTTCTGAAGAAGAAAAATGTTTAAATCCATTTTTTCTGAAAAATGGCTAGTTGTACGAAAAAAATCAAGTGTACTAATTTTATGCATTTTTGAACATAGAATCATATTACTTACTCAAATATGGAAAAAAAACGACGACTACTAAAATAATTAATAAAAATGACGCAGCCCCCTCCCCATTTTGAGACGCCACTGGTTTAAAATTTTAATTTTGACGGTGTTAGATAGTGGTACTAAACCGTATGAAAAATTTCATTGTTTTGTAGTAAATGGTGTTTGAGATATTAATTAAAACTTAAATTTTATTCGATCTCATCAGGGAGCCGTAGCTCCGTTCAGAAGCATTTTAGACCACATGTTTACATACGCTGTTTTGATCATTTTAGTGAGTAAAATACGTCTATGTATAGCCGCCATTTTTGTTATACCCTGTACAATTACAGCTTTTGTTCAAAACTCCGATCACTTATAAAAGCTTCCACGTGTTAAAAGGATCTTTAAAAGCTTAAAGTTATCAGATTCACACGTACACTCGAACTGTGAAATTTTCAATCAAATATTGGTTTCTGACGCTCATGTATCATTCACTGTGTAAACAGATCCATCTCATGTAGAAGAGCTTTTTGCGTCAAGTGGCTTGTGGAAAACGAAATCCGTCCGAAGTTTAATACTCCATCCAAACGTGCGGTTGTTTGATAACGTTTCTCGTTACCGAATATAATTCCCGAGAAAGAATTTTCCTTGTTAATAAATACGTATCTTCGGGAAGCTTGTTTGCTTAAAACAAACTTCGTAAGTTGAGCATAAAATCAATTTTTTAAATTATATTGTTTTTAATTGAAACGAGACCAATGGGAACATTTTTGAAAATGAGCAACCCGATCTCTGTCGCGAGGTTCAACTTGCAGATAAAACCTTTTGCGTGCGTTAAAAAGCCATTTTCGTGTATTTATCAGCAGTACGAACGTTTCACAAAAGCTGTTACCCATAAACGTGCGTTATGCTTAATTTTAGTGAACAGTAAAGCATCCCATCGCTTTTGTGCTGGGTAACATTAAAAGCCTGCTTCGTCAGTCCGTTTTTTGTATTTTTATAAAGAGTGTAGAATATAACCAGCTTTATTATCAAATAAAACTTTTTATTTGACGAATTTGTTTTTTATTTTTATCAACTCAATGTTTCTCATGAGTATACATCAGGTGGGGAAGATCCAGCCAAATGCAGTAAAACACCCTGTACGTAACCCAGTTATCCGAACCTCTTTCCGTCTCGTCGTTCTCTCGTCTAATTTTCAATGCAACCAGCGGGTAGGCCATAATAATCTTCCCCAAATGATTTTTCTCTAATGGAAGAAGCACAAATGGATTTGTGACGTGCTGTTGTTGTTGTTGCAGACGGTGAACCTATCAAACTGCCCGAGAACCTGGAGAGTTTGCCGCGAGCTGACCATTTCCCCACGCAAAGGCATCGCTGGAACACCAACGAGGTAAGCCTTATTACCTACACGTTTATTGTTATTGGCTTAACCCAGCGCCAATTTGTGCAATACGGTCTTGTAATATTTGAAAACAGGTGTTTATAGAAATTGCACCCTGTTGAATAGACCTTTTTATTACTTGTTTGCGGATTAAACCGTCGGTCGGAGCTTTCATAAAATGTTAAAGGGAAACTTTGCCAATGTGTAACAATTGTTTGCAAAACAATATTAATGTAGACTTGCAGTATGGCAAAACGATAACAAATTGTTTGCTGAACATACAGATATTACCTTCCTATAATAACTCCAGTAAACATTAACGTCAAATTCACGTCGCTAGTAAATTCACGTCGCTAGTCATTACTGAAATGATAAAATTAAAAAGTCATATTTAAATGGATCAATGCAGAAAATGGACATGTCTACTTGAATAAGAGTTTCAGAAACTATACAGAATGTATCAAATTGCGTGTCAACTATGGGGATCTCGCTTATTTGAAGAGATACGACGATGGTTAACTTAGAGAAAAGTTGTGGAATTTATGCCCAATAATAATCTGAAAACAAATTGGAGCTATCTTGCTTAGTTTCTGAAAGAACTGGAAAAAACTGAAATTTCGTATTTTTTGTTTTCGGCTATAACTCATTTATCATTTATGTTACATATTTCTAGTTAACGCATTATTAGGACAGTTTTTCATGCTGAATCTAAATTTTTAATCAGATTTGGTATAACTGTTACCATTACTCATTTTCGACTGTCAACTTTTTCTTTTCTTACGGTCGACATTTTAAATTTTTTCATATTTAAATAGAGTTTTTAATTTTGATTTCGACGATATGTCACACTTTGCATTTTGTTTGAGTTTTGAGCATTTGATTACAAAAATAAAAGTTTGAAAGAGTGCCATGGAAAGACCACGTCATTTAATTTATTTTGATAAACTTCTAGTAGGCCATGAACTGATGGAAGTAAAACAAAACACTACCTTTATTTACTTTGGCCTTTAGATACGTCATTAGGTACGCGAAAATTTTAGCAAACTCTGTTTTGAGCGTAGGCAGCAGGTTGTTATTTTTATAAAAACAAATGAATGGCAAATTTTCTAACATGGGTACATAATTTACTGAAAATTCCACTTGCAGTTTTTATGTTTGCAACTGACATAACAAATTTGAATAACAGGTTAAATAAATACAACAGATAACACTAGAACTGCACTAATACAATTATTAAATAAATGTTCAAAACATTTGACACCTTTGTAAGACATGCTTAGAAGCTTTTTCTGGGTCCAGCGGGTGGTGTGGTGGTTAAAGTCCCAGGCTTTGAAACTAAGACTGCCAACGGCAGCAGGTTCGAGTCCTCTGTCCGTCGGAAAGTTTTCTGAATAAGTTAAATCCGTCGTATTCATGGATGGTGTGTGTGTGTGTGTGTGTGTGTGTATGTTGGGTTGCATATCTTTCAGGGGTGGGGCATGTTAGAACGGTGAATAGCGCTGAAGTGCGCTGAGCCCGGGTAAGGGGGTGGGATGGGAATCATGGAGTCGTGCTCACGCACGGCCTCATGATTTAAAAAAAAAAGCTTTTTCTAAAATCAACTCTCTAATCTGTGTGTTAATAACTGTGTCATTTATTCGTTTTTATAAAAAATAACTTAACCTGCTGCCTACGCTCAAAACAAAGTTTCCTGAAATTTTCGCGTACTTAATGTATCCAAAGGCCAAAGTAAATAAAAGTAATGTTTTGTTTTACTTCCATCGGTTCATGACCTACTAGAATTTTTTGAAATAAATTAATTGACGTCTTTCCATGTCACTCTTTTATGAAATTTTTATTTTCTGTAATAAAATGCTCAAAACCGAAACAAAATACAAAGTGTGGCACATTGTTGAAATCAGAATTAAAAACTATTCAAATATGAAAAAAATTTTAAATGCCGACCATAAGTAAAAAAAAAGTTAACAGTCGAAAATGAGCAATGATAACAGCTATACCAAATCTGATCAAAAATTTAGATTCTGCCTGAAAAAGTGTCTTAATAATGCGTAACTAGATATATGTAGCATAAATGATAAATGAGTTATAGCCGAAAATAAAAAATTCAAAATTTTAGTTTTTTTTTTAGTTTATTCAGAAACTAAGCCAGATAGCTCCAATTTGTTTTCAGATTATTAGTGGGCATAAAATTACACAACTTTTCTCTAATTTAACCATCGCATCGTCGTATCTCTTAAAATAAGCGAGATCCTCATAGTCAACACGCAATTTGAAATACATTATAATACATTATAATGAATACATTATAATGAAATGTAGAGTATACAGGGTGAGGCAGTTATTTGATATTTGATCGTAATTGGGTTAATGTAACAAATAGAAAAAAACGTTAGAGACAAAAGTTGCACAGTGCAACTGTTTCTACATGTTGACGCGTTCGGTTGTTTTCTACCTTCAACTGTTTCAATGCAGCGATGTTCATTTGTTTTTTTAAATGGCACGCTATATGTTTTTTTACAGCTCTCTTATAGAGAATTTAATTCTGTTTACAACGATGTAAATTTTTAAATACCTTGCATTACGATTTAAAAAAAATGCCGTTACGTTTGCAGTATGCCATGGACAGATATGTGGATTTGCACTTTGACACATAAACTGTAGAAAAATGCAACGGCAAATCTAGATAAGTTAATTGTTTTGACCGTAATAAATACTTTGTCTTATTTATATACAGGGTGTTTTAATTATTGTACCTAAAACTAAATTTTCGACCAATTCAACTAAAACTAATTTAGAAAGGATAACTTAAATTAAGTGTTCAAATGTTCTCCTTTCTCAGCAACGCATTTATAAATTCGTTTAAAAGAATTTCTACGTTTATTCCTAGGCATTTTAGGGGTAATGCTGCCCTTATTCTCTGTTTCATAGTTATCTGCTGTTGTAGGAATAGTTGTATATGGCATTTTTGACGTAGGAAGAACTCCAAGGGGGTTACGTCCGGTGATCTTGCGGGCCACACGACTGTACTGCTTTTCCATATCTACAAACCAAAAGCTTGGTTCAAAATAATTTTTTACTATAAGTATTCGTTGGGGGGTGCACCGTCATACTGGAAGATAATTGACTGTCGTAACTCTATATTGACATATTCCTACAAAAGGTTTAATTTATTCTGTCGAAACTGTAAATACGTGACTCCTTGCTAAATTTGAAAAAAATAGGGGCCAATAGCGTAGTCTCCAACTACACCTCCCCAAAAATTCAATGACCACAAACGCCGATGCATGTGCTGTGCATGTTATGCCTATTTAGTGTATTTACTTTTTCGTTGATTTTGATTGTAGCCTAGTCCAAAGAAAAATGTAGAAATAATAGTTTTATCCTGTCGCATTCGGTTTACTATCCAGTAACAAAAAGTTATTCGCGTTTGAAAATCTTCTCCGTGCAATTCTTGATTGAGGGAGATGTGATACGCCTGGTAATTAGTCTTTCTTAGCAGCCGTCCTGCTTCACGTTGACTAATTCTTTAGCATCGTTACTATTTGACGTTGACGTACATGGGGGGTTGTTCCACGGCAGCCAAAACAAAAGGTTCGTCGTCGTCTTCAAGATTGTTTGTATGCTTTTCAAGATACTTCTCAAAAATATATCTAATAAATTTTCAAAAGGTACAGATTGGGGATGCGTACGGTCAGGATAGTGATCTGCATATAATCTTACTGATACGTGAATATTCCTTTGACATTCGCCCAAAATAAACACCATGGCTATTAATTCCTCTTGAGAATAATTTGAACCATCTATTTTAAATATTTAATTTAATAAATTGAAAGCACAGTTGATGATGCTAAAATTGCAGTAGAACAACAAACTCAACATTAACAAATGCAAAGCTGTTGCTATGGTGACAGACATTCTTTTGTTTTTGTAAACATTACAATGAATTGCGAAATTAGTATGTTTCGGTGAAAGACGTACATTTGAGCTACTCCTTTTAATTTAATAATTTATTATGAATTATTACTGAATCTTTTACTAAAATGAAAATGGTACCTAATTATTTAATCACCAGTAACTTTACTTATGTACAATTAGGCAGTTTTTAAATCAAAACTTATAATTATTTTTAACATTTTATGTGGATACATTACGTGGAAAAAAATAGGTAAAATGATTCCAGCACTCTGTGTGCAACTAAAAAGGTCAAGCATTATGTTAAAATAATTATTTCATGTGGATTTGCCTTTTTTTTTACAATTTATATGTCAAAGTAGTATTGTATAATGTATATCTACATATCTGTTCATGGCCTACTGCACAATAATGGTATCTTGTTTTTTTCTCTCTCATAAGAATCGCAATGCAAAAAGTATCTAAAAACTTACATCGTTGAAATGAGAACTAAATTCTTTATTAGTCTATTAGAACGCTATAACAAATATAGCGTACAAAAAAAAACAAATGAACACCATCACTGCGTTAAAACAGTTGATGCTAGAAAACAACAGAATCCGTCGAACTGTTCAGCCAGTTCAACTGTGCAACTTTTGTCTCAAATATTTTTTCTGTTTGTTATAATAACCCAACTAGAATCAAGTATACAGCTAACTGCCCCACCCTGTATATGTTTATTTAAACTAGAAGTTTTGAACATTGCAGGACTTTACACATTTAATTTATTGTAAATAAAACAATTCTTAACTTCAACTGGTTTTTATTTTAGTCTTATACGTATTCCGACATGTTGACATGTCATTTTCAGAGGCAAGATTTAAAAAAAGTAAACAGTTGGTGTTGCTATAGGAACAATAAATCTTCGTCCAGATGACTTGATTTCTCATTCCTAAACGGTGAATTTAAGAGATCAATTCGTTCATTTAATAAAGGTACAGATTTTAAATATTTTTGAATTTAAACTGCTTCTAGTATATCCAACTTACGTTTGTCATCACAAAAGTGTAAACATTTTATAGTGTTATTAGATGTCATTGAATGATTGTGTTCTAATAAGTGTTTAGCGTAATTGGATTTAGGTGGGTGTTTATATTTGTAACAACGTACATGTACTTTGTACCTAATATCACAATTTCTAATTGTCTGTCCTATATACACCAAATTACAGTGCGGGCAATTTAATTTGTAAATGTTCGATTTTCTCTTCAATTAATGTATCAATTTTACCTAAAGGAACCATTAAAACTCTATCTATAATGGACCTGTATGTTGATAATATATATGTCTTATGATCACGAGAATCGTGTGATATTGTAATGTCTGTTTGTGCAGTTTTTCAATAAACAGAATATTCAAGTTTATTATTTGAATTAATTTTTATGTTTACATCTAAAAAGTTAATATACTTACCTATTTTGTACAGTTTCTAGTGTAAATGTTATGTTTGGGTGCAAGCTGTTAATAAAAATTAAAAATTTATTAATTAAATCAAATGAACTATCAAAACTTGCTAAAATGTCATCAACATAACGAAACCAAAATATAACTTTCTCAATGTTTTTTTTTTACACATTTAGTTGGCATTTTTGTTTTTGTTCTTGACATGTCTATTTTTGGAATAGAATTAATAATATCAGAGTGCGTCAAAGTACAGAATTCTAGCTGTAGCCATGTTTAAGTTATTGAATTTAATTATGCCAGCACCATTTTAGTTCATTTTTTGAGATATTTTATTTTTAATGTTTGGTTCGAACAAGTACGCCAAACATCGTATTTGCGATTATATTAAAAACGTTCTCTATTAAAGTACGCAAAATTTGATAAATATATCCATTTATTAATAATAAAGATTAAGTCATAAGTTAAAAATGACTGCTCAAACATTATTTTTTAAATGTGTTATTATATTCCTTTTTGTAAACATTTCAAGGCGGTACAGTATTCTATACTTTTGGTGCACCCTATTCATTAAAAAAATGCTGAAGTGTTCACTTCGAGTGGACTACCCATACAAGATTTTTATATGCAAACTTGTAAATTTTATAATTATAATGTTGTACAGTTCACCGACTGTTAGATTTTAGAAAACAAGCTGTATAGGCAACCCTCCATTCCATACATACTGCAAACTTTATTACAGCTCAGTCAGTCGTTTATCTGAAACTAAAGTTTGTGTTAATCAACTGCAGTTAATGTTCGTAATATTCGTGCAGAAGCGAAAGCATTTTGATGGATGGGGAATCACATTCTGGTGAGAAATATTACAGAAGGCGAAAATAAATAAAAAAAAGTACCAATCTCCTTCTTCTTCTTTATCATATCCCCATTTTGCTATTATAGCGTTGGGTGTAGTTGGGATCCTCTATTGGAAAAGCTCTAGGGGTACACAATGTTATGAACGAGGGTAATTTTTGGAACTGCGTAAACTGCGAAGCAAAACAATTATTAAAATTTGTAGTTTCAAAAAAAAAATTCGGTATAAACTAGCAACACGATTTTTTTAAATTTTGTTGGCTCATAAAGCTATAGATTGAGCTTTAATTTGGTTTGTGTCCAAGTCCGCTAATGTTTTTGTAACGCTCTGTATGATTTTTTAAAAATTGGAAATTTCTGCCCCTTAATTTAATAAACGGGGAATGATAAAAAATATATGTTTCAGCTGAATTGCTCATGAGTTGTTGCAGAAGAAGATTCGCAGCTTATATAGGCTTAAAAATAAATATTGTATTTATGTAAACACACTGCTGTCTAGTTTTAATCAATTGAATTGTTCGTAATGATTTGTTTGAATTTTAACTCTTGCCACTTGTAATGCTGCTAAACGTTATAGCTAATTGTCTTAGCGGCTGCGCGGCCTAAATACACTTGTGCAATACCATGTAAGTTAAAAATAAAATTATTTCTATAACAATTTCAAAATTAAGAAATACTTCCGTAAAATGTTAGTTATGGTAAATTTTAATTCCTTGGGTAATACTAATTTTGTAATTTAATTTATGCTAAAATTCAATTTAATGCTGAATCCCAGTTCAAGTAGGATGCATTGTCAAATAACCGAGAAATTAACGTCACCATCGTACTATGCACAATAATAGCCTTTCAGTTACGGCATGTTACAATGAAACCGTATTAGTGCTTCAAGCTAAATCGAGGAAACTTGACACAGTTGTAGTGGAAGTACAAAATCAATTTACTAGCAGCCTATTGACTGCAGTTGTTTCCCGAAATTTGCTCGTGTGTTTGCTCTCAAAGGGGAAAAGTAAGCTGTAAACTCTACGATTTTCATATCTTTAGAAACCCATGGAATTGGCTGATTTGTTTTCTTACATTGTTCCTTGTAAACGCTTAAAATGTTTTCCTTTAATATTTTTACGTTACGTATAATATAAGTTTCTTCGACATGTTCAAAAAATTGTTACATGTAACTTTACAGGAATTTTTCACTTTTGTGTGTTTCTGTTGCCTGAGACAGTCTACAATATTATTTTTATCTACGACTGCTTGGATCAGGACTTATTACGTCATTCCTTTGCGTTAGGTAATGCAGTTCATTATTTTAGTACTGAAATAACGGATTCATTACCCAACTCTATTTAGATAAACAAAAATTAAGCTTTGTTTATAAGAAAACTGGCTGGTTGCCATAGTATTGAACAAATCGAATCTATCTCGTTCCTTTGATTTTAATACAATAGTTATTTAAGCATCAAGGGCGGTAAGTGCAGTTTACCGGCCAAGGTGACATTTTTACTTTAATCTCAGTATGCAAAATGTCACATTAGAGTTGTTTATCGTGACAACGTGCACGGAGTATTTCGCGCACTAGAGCGAAAAATGTTTCGTGCATGACATTTAAATAGTTATTTATGTATCTAGTGCGCGAAATTATACTTTGGTGGCACCAAAGAAATTTCGCGCACGACTTGCATACAACATTTTTTCTTCAGACTTATTGAAATATTGAAAAAAATTAGGTAAAATCATAATCAGATACAGAGATAAAGTTTTATTCTATCGCAATCTAGTCGGTCTCTTTGTTACTATGGAAACAAAATTTAACAAATATTGATATTTGTCAGTTATTATTTCCTAACCAAGTTTGGCCGGCGTCCTTTTTAAAAAACCTCTTTTTAAATGATGGAAATATTGGAAATGGAAGAAGATATACATTTTAATATTACGGAAGTGGCTAATAATGCATCTGCTAACCTATTACCCGAAAAATCAAAAGCACAATATGAAAATGCCTACAAACAGATAACTATTAATATTTATAGCAATCATAATAATAGTTAATGTGTTTTTTTGTTATATTTTAATAAAGCGATTTGTTTCATCTATTTCAATTTATTTTAAAAATGTTACCATTGTCGTCATGCACGAAATATGTTTTGCTCTAGTGCGCGAAATACTTCGTGCACGTTGTCAAGATAAACAACTCCAATGTGACATTTTGCATTCTGAGATTAATGTAAAAATGTCATAATTTTTTGACGTCTGTAGAAAAAATAGGTTTTTAAAAAGGAATTTTGTTTCCGTAGTAACAAAGAAACAGACTAGATTGCGGTGGAATAAATCTTTATTTTTGTATTTTATTATGATTTTAATTAATTTTTTTCATTGTTTCAGTAAGTCTGTGGAAAAAATGTTGTATGCAACTCGTGCGCGAAATTTCTTTGGTGCTTTCGAATGAAAAAACTTTCATTCTCAATCACTAAAGTATTCGCGCACTAGATACTTAAATAACTATTTTCTACTCCCATGTTTTAATGTACTTATTAAGTGTGCGCTGCCTATACTAAAATGATACCCATTTCGATACAGATTTTCATTATGAAATGACCCAAACCACAGATAAGGTTAACACTACAGATATACGGTAAATATGTGAGCTATCGGCAGCTTGTTTTATATGATTAATAATCTGCAAAAAGATGGCGCTACAATGACAATTTGTACTCTCACAAATAATTAAGTCACAGATGACTGTAATTGAGCAGATTACTTAGCACATATTCAAACCAAAAGTTAGACAGCCATCTGCCATGTTTAACGATTTCATTTGAGATGTTTAATTGTCAAATCGCAATTTTTCGTAAATAATTAATATTGAAGCCAATTCTACTTAAATTATATTCTTTTCCAAATTTACACATGTGTGTACCCCGAGGTGCACCCTTATTGTAAATACAATCACCAGCAGCTCAGGATTTAATTTTATAAAATACACTTTGCTTTGCGGCACCTTGTATACTAGTACTAAACGATCAGATTTAATAAGATATTTACCTACCTATTAAAAAAAGTAAAAAAGTGTACTTACCAGAGTTAGTAATCCACTGTTTACATCGTTCCCAATTTGTAGGAAACCGGTACAACTTTAATCCTGCTTGCACTCGCGCCGATAAACCGCAGTTAAAATATTGGTATTTATTACCACTAGCAGCAGTCGACATGTTGAATATCTATCACAATTCAGAACTGATATTTTTTCTGAAATATAAAATTTCAGTAAACACAAGGAAAATATAAAATACGCGCATTAACCAGATCCCAGATAAGGTTAGGTTTTTAATGATTATCTGTAGCAGATGCACTCAAATCCCCGATGAAACAGTTTCCAACACATTTCAACGGTAATAAACAAATGGCGATAGCAGCGCCCTAAAATTGGTCTGGTGCGTTGCAGCCAAACTAACGCTAATTTCGTCTCCAAATATGAGCGGACATATTGTATAAGGGGTCGTATATCTGTAGTGTTAACCTTATCTGTGCCCAAACTGACCAATAGCAGCAAAGTGTTGTTTTTGGTAACCATGATTACAAGAGTTGTTGGCAGTTAACATCGCAAAACAGTGTGAGTTTTTTTGCATAAAAAACTTTTTTAATGAATATTTTATTAAATTAACTACTCGCAGAAAAAATAGTTTATGCAACTCTTATATAATGGCTATTAATACACGAGTGAGATTACGACACGAGCGGTAGCGAGTAACGAGTCATTATAGATTCGTTACATAATATACTATTAAAAGTGACTTGACATTTGCAAATAAATTAATGCGAAATATCAATTGACATTTCAAGCAAGAAAATTCGATTTTTAACAAATTTTGAGCAGTCGTAGATAAAAGTTTGTACGTCACACGTGGGATAATGCATTATTATGGCGCTCGTTTGATTACACGACTCGGTCTACGACCTCGTCGTGCAACTTTCAGACTCGTGTTATAATAACGCCTGTATCCCACTTGTAACATAAATAACTATTACATAACAGTTCTAGCTCTTAAATTATGGCAAACCGAAATAAATAATAAAAAATAATGAAATAATGGTGTGGGCAAATATGAATTTAGTTCAAAATACTTATGAGTCGTAAAGTTGATGCAAGTTCTGTTTAAACCCAACGCTTTCTATAAAATTAAACGTTCCGTAAAATAGGCTACATTATTTTCAGATGAAAATTACTGTGTCTGGCGAGTGTGACTTCGTCATTTCTTTAATGAACTACCCAATCGCATCCTCGTTTTTATTCTTTAACCGCTTTCCTATTGTTTTCTTCCTGAGCTTTTCTATTTATTTTTAGTTGAACAGCAATTGCAGCGGTTATAACCCGAACCATTATTGTTACTTGTTTAATTTGCATTGTTACTGTAATTGCAGTCGAGAAGCAATATTAATTTTTATTATTATTAGACTTGTGTAAGCGCGAAATTACACGAACTCGTATAAAGTGGCTGTGTAAGAAGGATAGCAAGTACTGGTTAATTTAAGTACTAATAATATCCTCGCTAAAATGCGAGCAAGTTGTTGAAAACTTCACAAGTTCCGGTGTTCCGGTGATTTGAGTAACGCTCAATGATTTCTCTAATTTGCTCGAACTTTGTTCCGGGCGGTGTTTTTATGGAGCTGCTAGTTATTCGGGGTATTTTAACTTTTGTGTTTTGCATGCCGAAAATAGAACTCCGGGATTCGAGCGTATTTTATTTTTTATTTGATTACAAAAGCCCGCTGCTGCTCTAGTTGGCGTTCCAGTAATTCCTTTCTCGTACATCGGCATTTAAGCTTTGTTGATTTATCATTTTTGCAGATTTATATGTGTGCTTTGGGGTTAATGACGGTTAAGATAATGAATTATTTGATATAGTGTGAGTGTTAAATAGCGTCGTTTTTTAACGAAAAACTCTAATTATAGCACCTCATATTAACGTTTTAAGTGTCTGGCGTTACTACTTTAGGCTATGTAACTATACAGGGTTTGGCAAAAGTACGGAACAATGCAATAATCTTAATATTACAGCAACCGCGATTTTGACAAAATTTTCTACATGAAGGTTTCGGTACACGGCAGATACAATGAAAGTATCGGCGGTGTGCCCTGTATATTTTTTGATATATCGATGGAACTATTTTTTGCGAGTTCAGTGATATAAGGTTTCATGCCTTTGTTTTCAATAATTCTAGAGATATTGAACAATAATGTTTTGTAATTGTTATCTTGCAGCTCATGAAGACAAAAGTATGTGAGAAGCTTACACAGTTTTGTAAAGTTGTCAAATATGCTTGGTTCGTGTTGTGTTGTTTTGATGTTTGATAGATTGATCAGTGTGGTTGCAGTGATCAATTAATTAACCAAAATTAATAAAAACTGCTAAATTTAACATAAGAAATGGTTCAATTAACAGAAAGAGAACGAATTCAAATTTTAATTATAGTTGGCTTTGGTGAGCGTCGTAGAACTCGGCAATAAGTTTGTACTTTCTTTAACAATTTGCAATCTTTCTGTTAATTGAACCATTTTTAATTAATTTGGTTCTTTATTTGGTTACTGCAACCACACTGCTCAATCTATCGAACATCAAAACAACACAACACGAACCAAGCATATTTGACAACATTACATAACTGTTTAAGCTTCGCACATTTGTTTGTTTTCATGAGCTGCCAGATAACAATTACGAAACATTATTGTTCAATATCTCTAGAATTATTGAAAATAATGGCATGACAACTTATATCTGAACTGAACTCGCAAGAAAGAGTTCTATAGATATATAAAAAATATACAGGGTGTTCCAATTAAAATAAAAAAGCTGCTATCATTTCCGGCTAAACAAGAAGTCCTTTTAAACCGCCGCGCCGATACCTTCATTGTATCCGCCGTGTATCGGAATCTTCATGTAGAACATTTAGTCAAAATCGCCTTTACTATGTTAAAGATATTTGCATTGTTCCGTACTTTTGCCCAACCCTGTATAACAAACTCAATATACCTTTCTAGAGAACATTATGAACTTCTAAGTAAAATTTAGATGCGTTTATGGTTTTTTGTTTTAGAATGTTACACTGGGTATAATAAAATAAAAAAATGTGCCTGGATTTTCCATATACAATACTTTAAAAATATCTACTTTTTATATTTTCAAAAATATTTTATATTATATAAGAACAGGTGTAAGTTCTAACGCAGTGCTTCATAACCTTTTTATAATTTAGGGCTGCACAACGATTGATCAAAGAAAATCCAAACAACTTGTTTTTTTAACTCTTAATAATTTCCAATTCGGCTCGGTTCAACTGCGGAAGTCGTGTGATATCTAAACAAAACACTTGTTACAATGTTAATAGAAACCGAACTTTCTATGAATATTCCAACCATAATATATCGACCAATCACTACATCGCATTTGCCGTTTCAGCAGCCAAATAGAAAGATTTTATCCGATTATTTTTAATGTGCAAACTGTTATCGCGGTAAAATATTAGCAAAATAGTCATTCGATTTATTTGATAGTTTAAAAATAAAATTAATTGCCAATTGGATATTTTATTCGTCAAATAATTCATTCATATACCACTTATGAATTGAAAAATAATTGGAGTAAATTGCTTAAACTTCTAGTATTGGAAGTAGTCAGATCGGCATATCGAACATCATTATTCTAGTTGTCATCAAAACTTACACTTGTAGACAGACATTGCAGAGAATGTCTGCGGACCTGGGATCTTTGCGACTAAACACTCCGATTTTTATCCTACCAGCGTATTTCGTTTACTACTACATTTGATCTCTCCAACTGTATCACTGTACTCGCATTAATGAAATTATCATACCGTTTCAAATTCATCAAATATGTTTGTACAATTTCTTTTGTGTAATGGTTTACTTTTAATCTTAAGATATATTTTTGCTTTTCTGGACGGAGGCTCGGATTTTAAACATATCAAGTTCGGTATTTATTTACGACTTGCGTATTTGACCCAGCGGCGTTCTTTTATTCATTGATTTATTTTTTTGAAGGTATTTATGGAGCGAGTGTAAATATATCATAAGGTGATATAATTTCTTTTAATAACAGAATTAATATCATATGCTACAAAAACACAGCACAGAGAGCATGATTAAAATTGTATTGCAAACTCCATTTACAACTAGGCCTGCGATTTTTAGGAACTATAAACATTAAAAATAGGGAGGCAAGAAGGTAGAAAAGAATTACGTTTTAAGAACCGTCAATTACAATTTCAAGTAAAATAAAATTGTTATAAAAAACATATTATTTAACAAAGGAAAATAGAATTAAAACTCAAAGTATGATAAAAAAGAGATGGCTGTAGTGCCAACTGTTCTTTAATAAAGTAATAACATTTGCTGTTGCTATCGCACACAATAATTTTCTTAATATAATTCTCTGAGAGTAAGTTGTGACTACTGTCAGTTAATATATTTTGATAAAGTAAATAAGATCTTTCCACTTCAAAGGAAGTAACTGATGTATTCAACATTTAGTAATCAGCTAGAGCAGTAATGCTGAATGAAATTTATTTTATATTCTACGCTTCTAACGAAAATGTTGCTCTAACCTCTACAACGGATGTCTATGCAAAAATTAGTATGCGAAATTGATTTTTTCTTTTGATGCAAATTAGATATACTGGAAGCATTTCAATATTCACAAACATTTAAACCTGTACCTTTAATAAATGAGCAAATTGATCTCCTAAATTATAGGACGTTTTAGAATGAGTTGAATTAAATTATCTGGAAACACTGATAACCAAGATCAAGTCACCAAGTTCCATTGTTCCTATAGCAATACCAGCTTTTTCCTTTTTCATATTACTTTTGATAATGGCATGTAAACAAGTCGAATTACGTATAAGGTCAAAATAAACAATTATTGTTTGAGTAAAACAAAGTATTTTATTTAATATCAAGGTTAATGAATAAACGAAATTAAATACCGTTGAGAAAAGTAATAAAAAAATATAAACGTATGTAAAAATTGAATACGTCGTTGCGTCAGTGTTTAATATATTCAGGCGTTTGTGTTATAGTTTTAAATTAAATTAAAAATCGATTTTATAAATTAAATAGTATATTATAATACAAGTGTATAAGCAAGCCTTTAAAGCACGCGCGACGGGTTTAAAAGCACGAGGCGAAGCCGAGTGCCTTTTAACGGAGCAGTGCTTTAAAGGCTCTTATACACTTGTATTACACTCTATTTTTTATTATACCTGCACTAAAATCTGAAAATTATAACAAAAAAAAGGAAATTTAAATCCCCTTTTCGAAGTAATCTGTGCCATTAATCGTTGATATAAAAATGGTTGGCAATTGTTGTTGTTTCGTTGCTATGTATATTTATTATAAATTGGTTGATTTGTGAAGTTTGTTTCCACTTTGTGTTCGTGAATTACAAAATGAACGAAAACATGGATATTTCATCCGAGATTAGAATGTCAGCCGAACAAGCTGAACAGCGATTAATCCCCGAGAAATCTCAACAAGCGTATTGTAAGGAATACGAATCCAACTGAATGGCCAGCAAAATTTGTAGGTGAATTTGTTGTTACCTAGGCAACTTTAAAGCACTAGTGCTTTAAAGGCCCGATTTTCCATGCTTTTTAGTTTTAAAAACAGAGATTATGATTCAGGTATGATAAAAATAAATTATAGACATGAAACAAAATAACATAGCAGTACGGAATTTAAAAAATATTAAGGAAAAAAACAGGTTTGTCACGGGATTTGAACTTTGGTCACCAGATTACAAGCCCGCGCCTTTATCACTAAACCAAATCACAGCAGAATTGTTTTTTCATTATGTGAGTTTAATGGGCTACGGTTGCCAACTGACATTTATCATGCACGTTTGTAAAATAAAAATAATAAATATTAAAAATATTTTAAAATGCGCACTTGCTAATTGTTTAAAAATATTAAATGTAATTACGGTAAAATAGTAATCTACGCAACTATGATAATAGTTCCACGATATGCAAACTAATCATCCATATAACGCGCTAGTTTCAAAGGCGACTGCGATTAAACTTTTTATATGCTATGATAAGATACTAACCATATTGTAGTAGTTCATCCCTCTATGAAACTACCTAATAATAAAAAATCCTGTGGCCAGTTTTTGAGCATTTTTTCATTTCGCAATTATTTTTGTTTTTAATAATTGTCGTACATACAGAGTAACATTGTGTGCGCCTAGGGCTATTATAGTAACTAAAGTTCATACCGATCTGGAAACCCATTTTTGAGCAAATAGACGTTAAAGTACAAATTTGCAGAATTCGTAGCAGTCACTATTTTAAAGCTAGAGTACACGAAAAAAGCATTCGATTTGCTTGAACGTCCTCTATCAGAGCCTAAATTTTTGTAAATTCCATTTTGGAAGAGATATACGAAAAACATCTAACTTCCGTTTCCAGTTTTCGATTTTTTTTAGATTTTTGCAGCAGATGAGTTTGTGTTGTACCTGGGTATTCCAAATTTCATTATAACGATCGAGTAGTTCTTGCGATTTCCAAACCATATGTATCTGTCAAAATGTAACGAAGTAGTGATGCGAATCACTAGCGCCACTG
This sequence comes from Ctenicera cuprea, assembly GCA_958336395.1. Lineage (NCBI taxonomy): Eukaryota > Metazoa > Arthropoda > Insecta > Coleoptera > Elateridae > Ctenicera > Ctenicera cuprea. The sequence continues at coordinate 44,657,071 of OY284491.1, read as the reverse complement.
ATGTACTTGTAGTAGTCAGAACAGGGTGCAAAAATCGTGATTTTAGAAAAAATATCAAAAACAAATCGATTTGTTTGATTTTAATCAGATTTTTTTGATTTCAATTGATTTTTTAAATTAAAAATTATTCAAGTAAAATTGTTTACTTGCACAAACTAATAACGTATTGTTCGTGGAATTGGTGACTTTGTTTAAATATTTTAAACATCAAGTGGAACCTAATGTTTGACATGCACATGTTACGTATCTTATTATTTTTAATTAAAAAAAAAAGCATAGTCGCATATAAGCATCTCTATGGTTTTTCTCTACCCTGCTTACCTTGGGTAAGCGCATAACGACCATACAACTCTCCTCTTATTATTGCAACCCCAATATTTAACGGATTCTCAACCTCGAGAGCCGGGAATTTTTTTTACTTGATGTCAGCGTTCCAGTTGTGAACTGTTGCGCCAATCTCCTGGCGAGCACATTAATTATACCGTTCTTTACTCACTTAGGGCAAAGAACTAACACTGCTCCATTATTGGTTCACACCTATGCACCGTGTTCACTTTGCTGCACCTGCGGCTACATCTCAGGAAGCATAAACGGTAGCATTTCTCCATATATCAAGAAATCCAAAAAAAAAAACTAATCCTCAGCGGGCTGGGGAATGAAAAGTCACGTCTTTACTAGACTAAGGGAATGCTTATAATGTCAATTTGAGGTTGGGTTTTAATTATTATCTGACATTATAAACATTCCCTTAGTCTAGCAAAGACGTGACTTTTCATTCCACAGCCTGCTGAGGATCAGTTTTTTTTGGATCTTTTGATACACAATAAAAGAGTATAAATATTGAGCAGTCATAAAAACTTATAGAAAATTTTTTGTATTGTGTACATGGTGGAACACTACTGTTCATGCTCCCTGGGATGATTTTGACGATAATGGCAGTTTCGTAGGTGCAGCAAAGTGCACACAATAGATAGATATGAACCACTAACGGAGCAGTATTAGTTATGACATCCCACTCAAAAACAAATTATTTTTAATAAATTGTTTGGTTTAAATCATGTTTTAAATCACGAGTCACATCAGCTTGATTTAAATTTTTGCAGCCTGATTCAGAAGACCACCCAAGTTTCCTAGATAACTAAACTGGTTACAGAAAAATAATAAATTAAATAGATGCAGGTAACAACCAACATAAGTAATATATTCAACAAATATAACAAAGATGATTACATGAATTTAAAGTTACAATATCTGTTAAAGGTTAAATTTACTATTATCTGAAATTAGTAAAGAAACAAAATGGTGAACAGAGTTTTTTACTTAAAATTACAATGGTTTACTACTTTATTTTCATAATTGAATTAAAATGAATCAGGCCTTGATTGGTTTTCACTTGAGTAACTTATTGACTTCTTGGCGTTTGGAATCGATTTGTAATTCGAACGTGACTTCCTAATTGTTAAGGCTTGACTTGCTAATTATAACAATTTGTAAACTATTTATAGGTATACTAAATAACCTTTGATATTCTATGTACAATTTAAAATCTAATGACAGGATATGGAAATAGACAAAACTTGTTTCTTATAAGTTTCTGTCAAAACTGCATTTAAATTTAGATCTGTAAATTTGTACATACAAAAAGTGCAATTGCGCAAATTAAACTAATAAGCTTTGAAATCACATTGTGTTTATGTTATACATTCCGTATAGCCCTATAGATTACAAAAACCTCAGAATCTAATATTTTCACGATCACAATATATTTCCCCACCGGAAGTAGAATAAGTAACTTGAAAAAAAAAAAGAAAACCGACATAACTGACAAACTGACATAAGTTAACTAAAAAGCAAAAAATAAATGTTTTTTATACAACAATTTAATACTTATTTGTTGTTCCGTTTAATGTAATTAAGAAATTTTTGTTTATTATATAATTATTAATTGTTTTATAATTTTGAAGTCGGTGCCAAGTAAAACATAAAAATTCTAATCTAATTTGTTATTGCACCAAGGTATATAATTTTTATGTTTTACTTGGCACCGACTTCAAAATTATAAAACAATTAATAATTATATAATAAACAATAATTTCTTAATTACATTAAACGGAACAAGAAATAAGTATTAAATTGTTGTATAAAAAACATTTATTTTTTTGCTTTTTAGTTAACTTATGTTACTTTTGTATTTTTATTTGAAGTCGTTTTTTAAATTAATTATTTTACAATTTTAAGTAATGGGTAGACCTAGTAAGGATGCTTCTCGAATGAGGAAACGACAGCTAGTTGAAACGAAAGATGAAATACGGAAACACTAAAAAGTCGGTTAGAAAAAAATAGATTTTGAGGAGCTCCCCGGTGTATCTTCGAAGGTCAAGGTCCAATACCAATGAAATTACAATGGGACCACCCTGGAACTATACTGAACCCAACGGAAAAAGAATCATTAAAATCGGTTCATAAACAAAAAAGTTATGCCCGAACAAACATACAAAATAAATAAATAAATAAAGAATATATACAGACGAATTGAGAAACTCCTCCTTTTTTTGAAGTCGGTTAAAAATAAAAAAAAATCGTAACTAGCTTTTGAAATTACCTGTAATTTGTCTAATTTACTTGAAAGTCCATTGAATCATATAATGTACGAAAGCCACTCTCTAGTCAAGGCCTGCTCTAATTTATTTTTTGTGGATTGCTCGTGATCTTTTTTACCTTTGCGAAATTTCATTTGTAATTAAGCGACGCCAAAAATATGCTTAAGCTTTCGGATTTTAAAATTTGAAATTACAGTCCGTTACGAATATTACGAAAGCTCTTACCTATTGACACGCAAATATTTTTCTTCTGGGACTTTTAAATGCAAGCTTTAGCCCCCAACACATATGTATTTATCCTGCAAATCTCAAAAATTAAATTTTTGCTTATATTCAAAATGGTCTTGTATTGGAAAATTAACACATATTTTAGAAACAAACAATATTTGTTAGGTATACCCATAACACGCACCCGTCTTGTATTAGGATATCTTCTCTTGGAGAAAGATCTGGCCAGGCTTGCAACTTATTGTTTTATTGTGCTTTGTTGATTATATTTTTTGTAATTTTGTGTGCCCGTCCAATTCTAATTAACATTTAATTCATTTTATTCTCTTAAAATTTGTACTTGGAAGTTTGTAACTGCGTTAATTTCTCCTTCTAAAAAGTGTATTTTAATATAAAAGTGTTGTTAGAATTTAAGCAGTAATAATAATTGATAAAGTGCAAAAGGGGCGTCGAGGAGTATTTAAACCCATCTGGTACAATTTCGTGCTAACACAAACTAGAAATTTGTTTATCCACAAATCTAACCGTCTCTGAAAGTTTAATAATATCATCACTTCGGGTTATTTAGTTATTGTTGTATAACTTTATAGGAAGGGTCCGCGAAAGAAACTTTATAATCCCTTAACGACCCTGGACTTACAGTAAGCCAATAACCCCCGTCCGATATTATAGAACTTTCGAAAAATCGCAACTCGGTGAAGAGGCATTGAACAAACAACTTCCAAAGGAATAAAATAACCTTGCTGTTTTATATTCATGCCAAAATAAAATTAAATTGCTATAAAACTAACCGAATTTTAAAAATTTTCGTGCCGTCGAACGTAAAATTTGGAATTCAAATCAAGAAACGGATATCCGCAATCCATCCCTCATGAAATCGGCGCCTATATACGAAAATTGCATGCTTATTGGGATTAAAATTTAATATTCTTCTACGTCATAGCTTTTATGGAGGTCAATTTTTACAGTATCATAAATTCTGTAAAATCGATGCCGTTAATCTTTAAAATTTCATGGGATTTTGTCAGCCTGAAAGTTCATTATTTTCAAACATAAATATCAATCCCAAGTGCTATATAAAACTTTAAGAATGTAGTTGACTCGCTAACGCTAATATAATAATTGAAATTTTCAAAAAAAAAAGGTACTCAATCCTAAGAAGTGTGCTGCAAACAAAAATAGTAAGCTGATGCGAACGATAAAATCTGTAAGGAGATAGAAGGAACATTTCGGTCCAAGCTTGAATTAAAGAAGATGTTTTTATTATTTCTGTCGGCATAGAAATGGAAAAATGTCTTTAAAAGCAACGAGTCGCTACAAAAATTATTTCGCTTTTATGCATATCAACAAAATAAATAATGCATCCCAAAGCAGCGAAACGCTTCTAAAATTATTCTGAATTTATTCCTCTGACGTCCCGTAAATATGCATTTTAAATAGATATCGGGTATCGATTGACCTCACCACCACTTGAATATTTATCACGAAACAAAATAAGTTATATCGCAGAATGGTTTCAGCGTCACCATATATAACTATGGCGTATTCGTGTTCCGACCAAATTTTCGGGGGCAAAGATATAAAATCGTAACGTACGATGCTTCTGCGAGACAAGATGTCGGGAGTAATACTAATGCGTCATCTCTGGAGCTTATCCTGTCTACTTCGGCTTGAAACACTCTTCGAGCTAGGAGATATATTAGAGTAGCGTATTGAAGGAGAAGGATAAGTCTAAATATATCCCTGGCAGATACTTCACGTATGATTAATGATCGCAAAAAGATCTGCGTGAGTAAATGAAAGACAGGTGAGACGCCGCTTAAGTAAATGCAATAGAACGTGAATGTGCAACATTCGCCTCTGGGATTGCTATCATAAAAGTAAAAAATACCTTGACACACCTGTGTGAAAACTTCGCTGCAGGAAAGATGAGAACGCGTCTTATCCGCATCCCGAAAAGAAATTTTTTTTTCAAGGTTAAAGCTTAATTTCGGAGGAACCATCGTCTTAAATTAAAAGTTATTTTTTTAATAATTTGTAAAAATGCGTTTACTATATTTTAAACGACTGTCGATTTCAGCAGATTTATTTAGGTATTCTCCGATTCACATTACTTTCAGTCAGTGGCGATTGGCTCTATTAGGCAGGGCAGGCAGTGCCTACCCATTATTTTCCAAATACATAAAATTCTAAATTCTAATTTCAATGAAAAAAGTTACCTTTCCATACAGTTTTTATTTTTGATACCACCGTGTAACATTAGAAATTGGGCGCCCAATACATAGACCGCTACTTTTTTAAACACTGTTTTGCAATTTTACATACGCCACACTCGCGATATACAGAGCCTTCGTTAATCATTGATACCCACGTGACCTTTGGTCCGCAGTAACTTAGGGAGTTTTATATTTAGATGTTAAATTCAGTTCAGGATTGGTACTCGTGCTAACTAAAAATTCCGAGGGGTGTCTCACTCAGTAAAATTGTGTACACCTATTGCCGTGATTGCCGACTTGATTGCCGTGATTGCCGAGTTATTGCCGATGAGTTCCTAGTTATCGCCGTGATTTCCAGGTTGTTGTCCACTGATTGCCTTGTTTGCGGACGTTATTGTCGATTATTGCTGCAATTTTCCATGTATTTTAATGATTATTCTGATTATGTACAGCCTTCATTAGCTGACACCTTTTGTGTTATTATATTATTTCTATTTTAGACTTTGTCTCGTTTATCAAAAACGAGAAGGTAATTTCGTTTTCGATTACAATATTTTGGTGTTCAACTTGAAATCTGTAAATTTCTCATTGCAATTTTATGTAAACAACATTAATATTTAGTGGGTAGGAAAAACCATTATCTGGTATTACCACAAAAATTGTAATGGTATTAGGTATGATCTAAATCTCAAGACAATACTAATGATTGTTACTTCTGTATATTATATTTAAAATTGCTTCATAAGATATTGTGGAAGATATGGGATGACCATTGGGTAAACTAATATATTGCTATGATATTTAGAGGTGTTTGATTTGACTGGGGTGCCAGTTTATTATTAATTTATTTAAAATGTATAATTATTTTCTTAAACTTTTAACAGCTAGAGAAAATAAGCAAGTGTGGTTGCTGGAAGGCAATTTTGGGAATGGTTGCTGCAGTTCAATTTACATTTGGAGATTTATGAAGACTTGTAATATTTTAATATTCTAACTTATAAACTCAGGGTTGCGTATTTTTGCTAGAATTCCTGTTATAAATTCCAATAATTGTTATTTTTCATATGGTTTGTTTTTACTGAATGAAAAGAAAAACACAACAGACTGATACGAAGACTATTTATGTTAATTGTAATTATAATTTAATTCAGAATTGTTAAAAAGGTTTAGTTTATAAAAAGTTTTAGAGTTACTTGATTTGTGCGTCGAATAATGTCAGTTAGGATGTCAGTGTCATTTGTGACAAACATATAAAAGGATACTCTTGGACATGAGGTTTATGTGTTTGTTTTATAAAAATAAAAATCAAAGAAGGAAGAAAAAGATATAAAGAAATTTGTTTAATTAGTACGGCTCGTCTTTGAAAAAAAAGACAGAATTTGATATCCTCTGGATGAAAACAGAAAGAACGAGTTTAAAACGTAATGTAAACTGATGTTTAATAGATCAGAAGAAAATATAGGTGATTATCTACGAATTGTAAAAAGTACAGAAGTATTATAAGTAAAAAGCGTAGGAAGTTTCTTCGTTTTGTGATAGTGGTAAAAATAAATTGGAAAGAATATAAAACAGAGATACAAGAAGATCCGGATTAAGGGCGAGTATTATTTGTTGCTCGAGAGGCCAACAGAAACGAAATAGAGGTTGGACACTCAGCGTTTTGCTAGAGCGAGGAATGTCATAATAAGAAGACGCTAAGTTAAGTGTTCTAATTTAATAACAAAAGACGATAGTAATTAATAAAAATTCATTTAATTTTCGGAAAACACATTTTGAAATTCTTTTAATAAATAAAAACTTATTTTGTAAAGTTGATATCGTTGTGTGTGTTTAATTCTATTTAAAATTAATTAAAATAACTTATTTACAAGCTAATAACGACCCTGAGAAAATTAGAAGAGTCTCATAGCAAGTTTAATTTTAATTGCGTGAATTGCAGACAGGTTAGGGATTGTATTCTAGTAGTCACAAGACCAAGCATATCATTGCAATATCAATGCATTATACTGAATATAAATTATATTGAAATTCAGAACTGAAATTATACTAATATTTTTAATTGTCTCTGCCGGTTTGGGTTTTGACTTTTCTCCTAAGTTTCCTCAGGAATTTTGTCTCGGCGTTTTTTTTATCAGAAGGGAAATGCCAGTTAAAACTTCAAAGCACCCATTTTTTGACATACTTTTCTGGAACGTAGTTAGTTTTGCCGCGTAGTCGCACATGAAACAGATACTTTTAGCGTGCAGAAATCGCTGTCAGCTTTTTCTACAACTACTTTTAAAACATCCTATTTCGATGGATTATCAGAATCGTTTGAATCCTGTTTCCTATTTTTACCTTCCCATACTTTTGTTGAAGTAAAGGGTTGATTTCATGCAAATTTTCGAGCTTCAGATTTTAACGGAAATACGCGTTTTGGAGTCCAAGGAACCCGAAAAAGTGTTTCTTTAATCTCCGTGTGTGGGTCGGTGGGTGCGTTCGTTTCCCTGTGTCTCCCGAACCCCCTTCCCGATTTTTATAGGGTACATAGCGTTGTAGTGGATCTAAAGACAAATCAAATGATTTTTTCCAAATGCTGTATCTTTAATGCACGATTATTCAAAAGAAAAATATCTAATCTACACAAATTGTCACATTATTTAACAGCCCCTAATAAGTATAATCAAGTGATGCAAAAATAATTTTGGAAATATGAAAATTGTAAATATACCTAAATTTTGCCCATTTTCAAAACATAATTTCTCAAAAACTGCCCACACCATTTTTTTGAACTTTCTCAGTCGATAGAGGTTGCAATGAACTACAAATTCGTTTTTTACTAATCTGCCAAATTTTACTCCAATGCATGCCCAGAAATTAAACCTGTTTTTTTGTTATAGATTTTTTATAAACACTGTTTTGAAATTTTGAATACATAGCGTTGTGGTGCATCTAGAGATAAATCAAATGTGTTTTTTCCAAATGCTGCATCTTTAAAATGAAGCCCGCTACGAATTTTGAAAATTTTAAGTTTAATACCCGATTACTCAAAAACAAAATATCCAATGAATACCAATTATCCTATTATATAAGAGCCCTTGATAAGCATGAAATAGTGATGCAAAAATATTTTGGAAAATATGAAAATCGTGTATATACTAGCTAGGTTCAAAGTTTTGGACATTTTCTCAAAAACTGCCCATAACATTTTTCTGTAAACTTTCTGAGCCGATAGAGCTTGCAATGAACTACAAATTTTTTTTTACTAATTTTCCAAATTTCACTCTGACACCCTCTAGGAATTTTTGAAAATTTTGAAATTGATTACTTGTTTATTCATAAACGCAAAAGCCGATCGTTATAAACGATAGACTATTTGAAGTACTTTATTAGGATCAGCAAGAATTTTTCAATTAAAAAAACGATACCTTTTAGTATCAACAGCGTGTTTTTCGGCAGTTACGTGATTTTAAGTACGCCTATCGATTAGATCTAATAAAAATGAATATTTTTCATTCTTTGCAAATTTCTGATAACTGTATAAATAAAGTTGTTATAACTATTTTCGTGAGCGCTTTAAATATCTTAGCGGCTTTCACGTCGAGTCGTAGGAGCGCGCGCAGCCCGTAAGTCACCAACGTCTTGAGTCTGCAGCGGGCTTGTACCGGCTAGATTAGATGTAAATGTCCATCGCTTCTTGACGCTAGAATATTTAAAACATAAAAAGTATGGAAAGTACCAGCGACCTGTTTCGCCCATTTTTCTGTACATGAGCAGCAACAATCTAATGTTTTGTCGGATATTTTTCTTTTTGCTGGCGTATTTGCTCTTATACAATGGCTCAACCAACAATTTTTTGAGGCCTTCTGCAACTTGAAATATCGTTATAATCGCGGCATATATTCCGTAAAATTATTTATTTTTTCTTCATCTAATATTAAATTTGGTAAGTATTCCTTTGCAAACCTTTCTATCTCAACATTTTTTTCTTGGAACTTACTTAGGGAATGTATGTTATCAAATCTCGTATAGATTGGTAATTGCGTTAAATATTTTGGTAATAAGATATTACATTCACTTGAAATTTTATCACAAAGATCCATTTTATTCCTGTCTGCCGAATGATTGCCGTGATTGCCGAGTGATTTCCGAAAATTTGTGCACCTATTGCCGCTAGTGAGACACCCCTCGAAAAATTCCTTATAAGTGTAACTGTCAACACTCAAAGTGATTATGTATGTAAACAAGCAAGCCTTGATAAGTTAACAAACGGCTTGGGAATTTTTGGATAAAAGGCTTACCAACGGTGTAAGTTGGGTTGCCTATATTTTGTGGTCAGGTGGGTATCAGTAAGTAATGAAGGCTCTGTACAAGGTGTCCGCGCGAAAAGTTCGGATGCGATTATCACTGGTGTCTTTTAAGTTACAGATTTGAAATTTTAGGGTGTTAGCCGGTGCATAGGGGGACGTAAGTTGCTATAACTATCATGTCAGTGCGCCGCCTCGAGCCACCTCCAGCCACCCCCACTTCAAAATTTTAAATGGGCCACTATATTTTTTATGGCGAATTATAAAAGAAGACATTTTTTAGTATGCCTGCTTGTAGAAAGTGCTAAGTTAGAAAAAAGATTTTTTAAGATATTTCGTTGTAAAATTTGAAAAATTGAATATTATTATCAAAGCGGCTGGAGTACTAGCGTGATAACTATAGTGACTTACTTCCCCCTTAAGCACTGACTGACACCCTAACATTTCAAATTTCTAACTTGAAAGACACCAGAGATAATCGCATTCGAACTTTTCGCACGGACACCCTGTATAATACATTTGCCTATTAGGTATGAACGCAAACGACCAAATAGTGTCCAGCGACCTGTCACGCTCGAGTTAGAAGCAGGCTAAGATGGCCAGCTTCGAGTATCCTATGGGATATAACGCGGATTAACACATTTCAATTAATTTTAATAGTTTTTTTCAAGTAATCATTATTAATTCTTATGTAGGTTTTCCATAAATGATTATATAGATAACACATTAACTGTAATACACAAACAAATTAATACAAACGCGTAAATTAAAGTTAAATGTTTAGCCATTTGCATAATAAAACAACATAAATTTGAAATATTTTTCTGGTTAAAATTCATTTGGTGTTTTAATAAACAAAACATAAATAAAAACACCAATTCAAGTGTACATTTTATGGAATATTTCCAAAAAATCGAAATTACTTATACACAGCTACATGTTAAAAAGTTCTTATACTTAAATTTAATCAGTCAATCTGAAGCTTAGATTCATTTCTCTACCCTGCTGTTTCCATCACTTTACGTTTTTCTTCTTCTTAGCAATAGTTTTATATTCATTGTTATATGAAAAAAAAGTAGGTATTTGAAAACTATTTCACGTCGATGCTTCACGCAAGGGTATGAATAAATGTAATTTTTGTTACAAATATTATTATTCCTATTGTTTTATCACATTAATCGACTTTATTAATATGTTTTTTTATAACAATTCCTACTTCTTTGAAGACAGGCGTATTGAATTGGGGTGAATTAAATCCGTTTCGATAAAGCAGATGTGTGCGTTTTTTTTTTGGTGTATCTGATATAAATTGTCTTTACATAATTGCGTGCAGTTGATTTAAAAAGTATTTTTAAATTAAACCTGACAAATAATAAATTGTGCAATATAAAATTTTGCGATTAGAAACTTAGCTTTTATCTACATCAATTTCTAAATGTTTCTCTTCAGCGCAGTCACGTTTCTCTATTATATGGTGTAATTGAACTTTAATATTATTCAGGTGGTATACTCTGTTCTCATCATTATCATCGATGAATATATTTTGAAAATCATCAAGCGTTAGCAAAGGTTTCGTGCTTGTTTCAAGAACAGAATAATTGGCAAAATCTGGAAGAAGATTGCTAAGAAGTTTATAAACTGACAATATTCTGTAGTTAGGAAAGTATTGTAAAAGTAGGGTGATTAATTGCACTTCCGTTTATATAATCGTCTCAAAAATTTTTGAGTTAAGTATTTAAGGTATAAGACGGAATAAAAACTTAAAAGTAACATTATCGATTCGAAATTTTCCTTAACAAAATGTATAATAAAAAAAACAGGCAATAAGGACGAGTTATTAGCGATTTTAAATAACAAAACCTTTTCTTTGTGGCTACTCTACCGACTCTTATAGCTAGGTACCACACATTTCCTACTCATTATGAAAAATCGACCCGAATATTGCAGAAAAAAACAAACAAAAACCAGCTGAAGTATGCTAATCCGTATATTACAATACGAAACTGCTAGCGTAAGAGAGAAATACGCCGGCCTGTATATACTCTCGCACTCCGCCCGGAGCGTGACGCGCTTGCGGACAAATCTACATGTAGTAAAAGACTGGGGCGGCAACACCTAACGTATTGTAATATATCGTGGCCACAGCGTACACGAGAGCAAGCCTTACAGCTCTCAACTACAACATTAGGGCACAAATACGCTAGAGCGCGAGGACACTAGGGCGCCGGCCATTAGGGCGCGGGACACTAAGGCGCGACAGCACACAATATACAATTACAAACAGTTACAATTACAGACAATTACAAACAATTAAAATTGAAATTTACATTTACAATTACAATTGCACTTACAATTACAATTACAGTTTACAATTACAATGACAATGACAGTTACATAGATCCGGCTCTGAGTGAAATAGATGTGCAACCAAAACGAATTATTTCAAGAAGACTCACGTTTAAAATATAACACAGCTTTCGCGCCGTAGTGTCTTTGCGCCTTAATGGCACGCGCCTAGTGTCCCCGCGCTTAGTTTCCCGCGCCCTAACGGCGGCGCCCTAACGGTTAGGCCCTAACGGCCGCGCCTCAGCGTGCAGGATAATTGTTTTATTAAACCAAGCAAGCTTCTATTTATTTGATTATTTCAAAAAAGAAAAGCCACGTAACAAATCTCCGGGAAAAATCTTCTAAACAAAACCCTATCATAGCCTCAGAAAAAACCCCTTTGCTATAAAACAATTGTTAGACATTTTCACATAATTTTAAAATTAAAGTCGCCTCTATTCATTAAATTGATCAGCAACAAAAAATGTAGCTTTTTCAGTTGGCCCCTATAAGCAATAGCAAAGTTAGGCGCCACTAATAAAATGTTTTTTATGAGGTCTCTATATAAAGCAGCCGCGCGTAACTTGTTACGACGGTTATAATTTCCTATATTAATTTATATAAGGGCGTCGCGCGATAAACAAGAGTGCGCACGAAGCATTTGCTTTTGGCGTTATTTGTTACTCGTTTTAGTAGGGTAGTACTCTAATAGTAGTTAAATATTATTGTTCCTATAATATGCGTCGTATAGACTGCACAACCGAATGAAAACGAACGCAAGTTGTAATACAGACCGGCTGGGCAACCTCGAGAAACAGAGCGAGGTCCATTGTCAGGCGTATTTGATTGGTAACTGAATGCGAGGTACCTATGACCGGACAGGCCCATAATAACCCGAACAACTACTGTGCATCCAAATTTACTTCTTTGGCGTGTATACATAAGCGGTCCTCTCTACAAAGGAATATAAGCTTTATAATATGGTTGCGTAAATATGGGTTGTGGTAGTAGAGGCCCCTCGCCACTAAAAGTTAAGGTAGATAGAGGGAATCCGGATTTAATACAGGGTCGTCCAACACTATTACGCCCCTGTTTAATTCGTAACGAATCGAGATATAGAAAAAACTAAAAGTATATGCATAGAATAGGAATCTAAGGTTATGTTGTTAGTGCGCCTATAAGAAAGTGCCAGAGAAAAGAAGAAACACTTCTCGACTGCTTGACGAATAAACAAGATGTATGATCCCAGGGACAACCCTTGACAACATGCGCTCAGAATTTTTTTGGTAACTTCATACTCGGCGCTTGCCGCTCCGATCTCGAGAACGTAATGTTTGGTAAATCTCGTGCTGCCGCAGAGGTGGCATCTCGGACTCGTACAGCCTGACGTTGCTGTTCTTGTTATTAGGGAAACATTAGCATTTTATAAGAGGCACCGCGCGAGGCTTCCTATGTTGAACACTGCTCTTCGCAGGCTGTTGGAATTAAGTGCTGCTTGTGCGTTTTACATAAACAGCTGGAAGCTTCACACTTTGGCTTCTGTTTTAGAAATGACAGCATTGCTTCGTTCACCGTTTCTCTATCAGAAATGAGGTATCAACAGAATACGTTATAGCATCGCAACTGAATACTGCATACTATAGAAAAAAGAAAAAAAAACAGGGCCCCCCGAATGAAAGGCAGACGCGTTAACCGCGGAGCCACCTCTCTCGGTGCACACTATAGAATCCTGTATCGTTTATAAAGTAGCATGCTATTGCGCAAGCGAGTTTGTGTTTTCTGTAATCAGCGCCCAAATATATGGGTTTTGATGGAGGGGGTCTGCCACCATTAAAAGCTAAGTCAGAAGGAAGGGCTCCGTATTATACGTATAGATACTATAGTAGAAACATTTATTAAAGCTTCAAACTTGAGCAACAAATGTATCAACTAGGAAATAAATTACTTCTGGCATTCGTTGACTATTTAACATCAGTTTTACCATAAACACTGAATTTGTAAAAAAAAAACGAATGAGAGAAGAGGGAATGAAAGTGAGTACGAAGAAATGGAGAAATGGGAAAAGAATGCTGGAGCGTGTGCGAGGAAGGGTTTGTGTTCCTTGTCCGACTCCTAGTTCTATTTTTGCGCAAATAAAAACACTCCAGACACTCTACGCTTATTGAATAAAAAGGCTTAAATTTTCAAATTTTAAAAATGCATAGAGGGTGTGTCACAGAAAAATTAGGCATAAACCAAATCACTCGTATCATTCCCAAAACTTAAAAAGAAAGTGTTTTATCAAATTGTAGAAAATTTTTCGTTGACCGGTTTTAGTAAGGCAAATAAATATTTTTATATTTTTTTTATGTAGATAACAACGGGTTATTACTGTTGGATATTTCGTACTAAATAATCAAACCATTCGTTTATCAAAATAATTCGAGGTATTTTGAGCGGTTACAGAAAACCATTCGAATGATTTAACGATCATAAAATTTTGGGGTTTGTCCATTCTGGAAGCTGCTGTTAAAGCAATAACCCCTTATAGTAGGCAACTGCAAATGACCAAATTGCAAATACATAATACGATGGCATTAGGAGTGGTCAAGGTTTGTATACATATGCAAATCACATTGTGATGATAAGAATGCGGATTGCACTAACACAGATATAATTCCTGGAATGCATACGCATAAAGATAAGGCGCCATGCGGCGGGGAACAACGAGATAAGAATATTTTAATTTGAATATTCCGCTAATACTTTTGTAACTGGTCTCATTTTAATAATTTATTTACGAAACAGAAAAATGTATTCACTTTTGCGGTTTATAAAAATATTACTCGAAAATCAGGCCGCAATTAACCATAAGTTGTGATGAAATTTGAAAATACCGTAAGAAATTAGCGTTGCTATAAAGAAGACAAGGACACCGGAACTTGCGTCCGTCATTAGCTGTTGGTTTTTGTTCCTGCTGTCATTTATAGGAAATAATTGTTTTATAAAACAGAAGATAGTATCCACTTTCGCAGTTTATAGAAATATTTCTACAAAAACAAGCCGGAAGTAGCGATGTAATTTGATGAAACTAAAAATTCAACTCGAAGCCGACAGTTTACGCTGTTTGGCCGAGCGACCCGAAAAAAGACGATGAGAACGTGAGTTAATATTTCATAAAAGCGGAGAAGCAAGCAGAAAGCGTTTTACTACTTTTCAGCGCATAGGTACATCCGAATAAATCATTTGATTACTAAAACCATTCGAATGGCAATCATTCGATTATGAAAATAATTCGATTATGCCCATCACTACTTATTACGATGCCGGCGGTTTATGCCGACCTGTCAACTTGGAGCAAAACAAGAGTTGCAGTCAATGTTTTTCAAAAGGGCTTGTTACATAGTTCGATATAAATCATCCGATATTCTTCGATATGGTTTAGTAGATTTTGTTTTTTTATGTATTTACCCAAGCGAATATTTTCAGCTTCTGCCTTTGCCTAATTATTTTCTATTTTATCTAACTGGAGCAAACATTCAATACTTCTCAAGTAACGCCAAATGATTTTTATAACACTTGCACTAATTTAAAAGGGCGTTTTAATTGCTTTAATTTCAAAGGTTTCCATGTGGTTCCAGAAGTGTTTTTTTTTTAATTTTTGTTGCAAGAATTTGTAACTACAATAAAAATTGCTACAACTGTTTTTCAAATTGTTTTTATCGTGCCTTTATTAAATTTTGAGCTGGGTTCTAATGATTTTCTGTGATTTAATCTAGTTACAGATAAATGTAACTGAATCTCGCGCTAAAATTTCAACTAATTCTAATTTTTAAATGTTTCACTACAATATGTTGTTTCGCCTGAAGTAAGAAGTACGATAGAGTAAACAGAACAATGCTACTGAAGGCAATTCTACAAAATGAAATGGGAATAGTTGTGCTGTTTATTAATCAAACTATTCTCGTACAGAGAACAACAACAGCATCTAAAACAACAAACTAGAGACGAAAACTATTAGAGAAGGCAGCCAAATTGAAATAAACAATTTAACTTGTTTCATTTTCTTGCCTTCCGTCTCTGTGGTCAAAACATTAATTCGAGCCGTAAGCAACTCACCACAAACTCCCTCAGCCGTCCAAAAATTGCGTTAAGGCGGCTAATGCTCTTCTTGCTTTATGAATATTCGCTCTGGCGTCGGATATTCAGTTGGTATTTCAAGAATTTTCCTCGGAATGAAAGGCGATTAATTCATATCGAATTAAAACCAACCAATAAAGCGTTCTGTTATCTAAACTTGAAACATCTACCCCTTTATTTTACTTCAAGCTTTAGGGTTTCGGCTTTTGTTTGTTAATTGGTGGTTTCTTAATTATTGTTATTCAAGTGACTTTTTGTGCTTTATTTTTTCACGTCAATTATCGTTAAATCAAATTATTTGAATAATGTTGTTTGTTTCACATCGCTTGAGGAAATACCTAAGATTTCCTTTG
This sequence comes from Ctenicera cuprea, assembly GCA_958336395.1. Classification (NCBI taxonomy): domain Eukaryota; kingdom Metazoa; phylum Arthropoda; class Insecta; order Coleoptera; family Elateridae; genus Ctenicera; species Ctenicera cuprea. The sequence goes on along the minus strand of OY284491.1, from coordinate 44,640,944 downwards.
CATTTTGATCAAATTTGTTAACATATTTTTTTTTAATTCTATTTGCAGTTTTGCGACTGCCTAGAGAAAAAGCGTTTTCACAAGCACTATTGTGAATTCTGTATCTAAAAAATCTGCGGGGCAACCGCCACGGGACCTTCCTCGTTTCTATGAAAATTTTTGAAAATTTATAATATTGTCGAAAATTTTGACACTTTTATGGAAATTTAAATATTTTTGTAGTACCTACTCGAAAAAATTTTAAAACCTTTAAAAATTTTTGAAACTAAACATTTTTGGTTTTCAAAATTTAAAATATTTTTCGAAAATTTTTAGACATTGAAAACTATTGAAAATATCAAACTTTTTGAAAATTTAAAAATTTTTGAATTTTTAATATTTTAACTTTCCAGTTTTTGAAAAATTTGAAATAATATTGTAAGAAATTTTAAAAATGTTTGATAATTTAGGAAAATTTTGGGTTTAGGAGAGTTTTTTTTTTAATTTTTAGTGTTTGTAACCAATGTTTGTTCGTTGAAATCTATAATCAATTTTATTATTTGGTTATAGTCTTCACTTTGGCGATGATCCAATTAAACTGTTCAGGTAAACGACCAAAAGGAAACCTCCCAGAGGTGCTTTCTTAATTGAAATTATAAAGAATTAAAATATTATAGGTTTTGTAAATTTTTGAAAATTTTGGAAATTTTTGAATGTTTTGGAAATTTTAGACATTGAGAAGTTTAAAAAATTTTGTTCGAAAATATAGATTTAAAAATATTGTGAATTATGAAAAATTTCTAAAATTATGTAATTTTGAATATTTTGGAACTTATGAAAATTTTTGAAACAAACATTTTTGTTTTTGAATATTTTTGAATATTTTTTGAAAATTTTTAGACATGGAAAGTATTGAAAATTTCAAACCTGAAAATTTCAAAGATTTTTAAATTTTTGAAAATTTTCAATATAGTTAAATCTATAATTTCAAAACAAATTTGTAACTGAAAAAGTTTGAAATTTAAAAAATTGCGGGAAATTATAAAAATTTTAAAAAATTTGAGATGAAAATGTTTTAAAGTTTTTGAAATAAAAAAAATGTTTAAAAATATTGACAACTTTTGGAATATTTATTAATTTTGATAGTGTGAAAATGTTGACAAAATTAAATATTTTAAAAATTTCGGTAAATGCTGAAAATTAAAAAAAAAATTGAATTTATATTTGTTTTTAATTTGATAATTTTTAAAAATTTCTAGTTTTTGAAAATTTTGAAATAATTTAAAATTTTTAAAAATTTTGAAAATATTTGATAATTTAGAAACATTTTAAGTTTAAGAAAATTTTTTTTAATTAGGAATTTTTTTGTTATTAGTGTTTTTGTTCGTTGAAATCTATAATCGACTTCATTATTTGGTATAGTCTTCATTTTGGCGATGATCCAATTAAACTGTTCAGGTAAACGACCAAAAGGAAACCTCCCAGAGGTGCTTTCTCAATGGAAGATTGTTTCTATTATTATTTAACATGTTCATACCAATTTTGAAGCCAAAATTCGTACACTTTGTTAATATCGTAAATCCGTTGTGGGGGGACACTGGGGGCGGTAGGAATATCGGGCTTGCGCAGATCGGCTATTCGACATGTGTAGAATACGAATGTAATGTTCTTTTCCGAGCGCATCTATTTTGAGGTAAGCTTCTCCCCCCCCCCCTATTTTTTTTCAGCAGTCGAGTGGTTTTATGATATTTTGTGGTTTCTAGGTGAAACTAATGTTTATCCCTTGAACTCTCAAAGTCAATTTCATAATGGGGTGATAGTCGTTTTTTATCGATTACTCAATTAATGTGGTCAGGTAAACGACCAAAAGGAAACCTCCCAGTGGTGCTCTCCCAATAGAAAGTTGTTCCTATTGTCATTTAACATGCTCATATCGATTTTGAAATTGAAATTTGTAATTTTTTGCTAAAACCAAATACCGACGGTGAGGGGCAGTGGGGGGTGATAGGGAAATCGGGCTTGCGGTAATTTGCTATTCGACATGTGTAGAATACGAATCTAACCTTCCTCTATAGCTATACTTCGTATAGCGAGGACTATTATGCCAATTTTCATTTAAAACTTTGCTGATTTGAAACAATTTTAACGTTTTCTAGTTAGTTTATGATTCCCATTAAACTTGTGATAATCAAAACGTTTGCAAAAAATGTATGCCGAAAGCAAAATCGATTGGAAATTGAGATGTTTTCCATAAATAAACAGATCATCGAATTATTCAATGGTTTTGGAAATGGAAATCATATTGAAAAATTATTATTATTTTGTACTAACATCAGGCGACTTTTTCTACTTATTATTTCTTTTCTATTACATTGTAATTTTGTAACGATGATGAGCGAAGAGATCAGAAGCATAAAAGCGTGCCGGAGATATACATACATAAATTTGTGTAATTTTCGCAACTCGAACGACGTAACAACCAATGCCAACTCTCTAAGGGTAAACAGAACATTAAACATGCTCGAGGGATAAATAAATTTTTTATGGCCGTTGAAAATTTCTACTGTGTACTTAGTAAATTTGCTCAGGAGGAATGGAGTGTATAATGTTACTCTGACAACATGAGCGTAACGGTTTTGTTGACTATACGGAAAGAGCAAACAAGATCTCACATTCAAACTGGGACTAGAGATATTACTAAATATGAATTAGGAGAAATTGCTGCTCTCTTTAACAGTCCCACATTTTATGTCGCATTGAGATATGCCCAGTCGTGTATCTGGGACCCTGTACGTATAAACACAAAGGATTTACATCAGAATATGCACACATAAGGGCTGAAAACTCTTGGTCAGATAGTGGGACACGCGAAACTGTTATTACACTAAGCCAAGACTAGGGTTCTCTTAATCCAGAGCCAACACGACAGGCCCAGCCTCTCATTATACTAAAAGGCCCATTTCGCTCGAGGACATTACTCATAACAACCTTTATTAAAGTTGTAAATCACTGCAATACGAAAAATAATAATATTCGAAGTTTTGGACAACGATTAGCTATTCTTTATTGTGATTAATTAAAATAACGCAGCGGCTAATAATCATTTTTTTCCAAACTAGTTAATGAGTTTTGTTTATTTTTGAAATTACTTTAAGGAAAATTCCAAACAAATATTTATGAATATTTTACAACTGTAGCTGAAACATAAAAACCATAACCGGAAGAAGGCCTATGCTAAGTAACAAGCACCTGACAAAGAAGACAAAGCCGCCAGTGCAATACTCCACATAGAGTTGTATAAATGCTCCTGCTGTACATGACATCTGTGTCTCCCAGAAACACAAACAAGTGATTTAGAAAAAGCAAAAACGAAAATGTTCGGGAAAGTGGAAAAAGTGACCAGAAAATATTGAATTAGGAAATTAAGGGAAGCTACGATGGAAAATTATGAAAATCAGGTATGTGTCAAATACAGCTAACGAAACGATCTCTACGAAAGTGTGGAAGGTCACGAGGGACAGAAAAAACTAAGAAGACGCGCTAGACTAACGTGAGAAGAAGTAATTAATACAGGGCAATTATTTTTTGGGACAATCCCGGATTTGAGGACTTGGTTCCGGGTTTTGAATACCATCCCGTTTTTATACGCAAGCGTTTTGTTGTGTGAAATTGCCGCGTGAAATTCTCACGGGGAGTTACATTTGGCAATATTGCTCACAACACTCGTCTACTCTCTACTGTCGTCAGTTGCCGGCACACGCTGAAAGTTATATTATGCGTATGTGTTATGACTTGCTGACATTGACGATTAGATGGTGATATAAACTTGTTAACGTAAGAAGCACCGAAAAGGTAAACTAACTTAATAACATAGAAGATAAAATTAAACAAATTCTCTACTTGAGTGAACTTGGATGGTACTAATTACTTAAGTGATTTTTTTTACTTCAGAAATGACTTCAATAAAAAGGTTTTTTTGTCCGCATTTGCTTGAGTAAGAAATGGTTATTAAAAGTAGGAGGATTAGAAAGACGGGAATAGAACAAAAATGCAGGCTAAGTTGAGTTAGAAAGAGCTCTAGAAAATTTCTTCAAATAACATAGAGGACACCGAATAGTGAAAAAATTTCACGGCAAAGTTAAAAAAAAAACGTAAGAAAAGCTCACCAAAGTGTTTTAGAGTACTAACCCTATAGAAACGCTTTTAAACAAAAACGAGATAAAGAAGTTATTAAACAAAAAAATACATGGGAGTTTCAACTAAAACAGTTTGAACATTTTATTAATTCTCAAAAAAGAGAAAATGCTTTCTTCAACTGAGGAAAAACAGTCGTTTAGAAAAATGGCTTTGAAGCCAGTTGGAAAATAATTACTTGTTTTGAAAACGCTCTCCTCTTTTTTTTGCAGCTGAAGCTGCTTACGCTTCTCTGTCATCTACCCGGTTTATGCACAACAGTATCGAGAAAGGGGGGACTTACACGTTTAATCCTTTCGTTGCGACTTTTTTTGCGTGGTAGTATCGACTTTTTGGGATTTCGCTTAATATGGTATTAAATAAGACGTTTCTCGTCGAAAAACTTTTTTACAAAACATATGTTGAAAATTACAACCTGGGACACATACATCCCATTAGTTTTCTGTGGGACTTGTATAACCCAATTGATAAATCAGCAGATGTTGTGTATTATTGTTTTTATTCAAAATTGTTGCAGAGCAGATAACAATTAAAAACACGAACGGTAAATGATAACGACTATAACATTTCACACATAATGGTAAGTTACAAGCAGTGTATGTGATTTTTTCGCTACTCCGTTTCACGTTTTGAACAGTTATGGCATTGCATCTGGTTATTTCTTCTATTTTTATTACGCTTTGAAAGTTTTCATTACCTTTATTATTTTCGTGACTTTCTGGATTTTCAATGTTATTTTTAAGTCCTTCATCGTTTTAAATATCTTCATTGTTACACCCTGCATCATTACTTAACTTAGTTTCAGTATATACTTCTTTGCTGGATTCCTCAAACGACGAAGCAATATATTAAGAACAATTTTCCTCAAAGGATTCGTCATATATTCTGAGCTAATTCTTGCAATTCTGCTTTTGTTAACTTCCGTTTCCTGAAAAAATATATTTTACCAACTATTACTACTGGTACAAATTTGAACCACTATAAACTACGGATGGGGTATTTGTGTCCCGAGTATTGAAATAAGTGTAATCATGGTTGTAGCAATTACCAGCAAACTAAAAATTCATAAAGTTTACTTAATTTTTTTATTGTTGTTCTTTACAACCTACTTTGAAACAAAATTAAACATGAAAACACACGAAAAACAAGAAAAATGAGTATAGCTCCAGTTTCCGAGCACATTTGGCTGATATTTGTCAGTCTCTTGCGAAGTTAGCCACAGTATGATGGAGGAATTTCAAAAGTACGTTCATGACTGCTATTGCAACAGATAACATTGCTACTAAACGTAAGTAATCTAACAGAATTTCTTGAAGCACAGCTGGGACATATATCACCCATTAGCAGCAAAAGGGTCAAATTGACTTAATGCAGGGCTTTGTGTATTATTTTTTTTGTTTATATTAAACTTTTTTTAAAATTTAATTTGTGCTCATATTTAGTTTTTATCTGCCAGGACTTTTTGCTTGAAGAATTTTAGTGTAGGAGCTTCCTTCTGAAGCTTTTATTTCCAACAGTGACGTTTTTTTTTCAAAAAGCAGCTGCGCGGCCAATTTTTTTTTATCAAATAGTAAGTGAAATTTGTAGTGTATATTTTCCAAATACGTTTTCTATTTTGTTTCCGTTGTAGATGTGATAAGTAAAGAACTATTTTCGCATTTATTTTGTAAGTACTTCTTTACTTGATTCTCTTCCACATAACAACAGTTTCATCATATAAAATTACTGTGATTTTTTTCACCATTTTCCCAAGAGTTTTTCCATAGCTTTAGATAAATTGTAATTCGTCTTTTACTTCTTATTTTTAAATTTTGAATCAAGATTTTAATATTGATGGTAAATGTTACAAAAATCGTTGGTAAATTTGATTATCGATTTTACTTAGTACCTTGTTATTTATTGTTGATGTCGAATGTTTACATTTTGGTGTGTCTATTTCTCATTACTTTGCTACGAATCCATTAATATACTTGCAATTATCACACAAGAGTACAAGCGGCAACACAATTTGCGTATTGCTTTTTCCTTGAGCAAATCCTTCACAGAAACAGCCTGAAACCGTCTAATATTAAGCTTTAGCAAAGCAGGTAACTTACACATCGCCGGTAACTCCATTTTCTAATACAAAAGCCATTGCAAATTACGAACCCATGTTCCATTTATATTAATTGCTTACATCTAAATTACAGCCCTTGATGAATTACTACTATATTGCTTAATTCCGACATGCACGTTCAAATCTTGGTATAAAACAGCCCTTCTAAAGTGGATTATTTATTTCCTTTAAAAAGAGTAATTCATCAACATAGAAAGTTAATTTTCCTAGGTTGTTTTAGTTTGCATATTCTAAAACTTGATTATGTAATTAGGATATGAATGATTTGGCTTTGTATGTATGCCGAGGGCTTCTCTAGCCTTTATTTACCGTAGTAGCATTCTAGTTAAAGCAAAGCTATAAATTTAAGCGGATATCTAACCATCGAAAGCGCTGCTGTAGTAGTTTAAGAAAAACGTTTGTTTGTCTGGTCGAAAACGTTCTACTCCCGAATTCAAATCATTGGCATTTATAGAAAATAGAATTTCACACAGTACAATTATTTATTTAACAGCTGCAGAATTTTCTAAATAATTTGTTCGGCATGTTAAAGTTATATCCTTAACTAAAATCTTTGTCCTGTATAACCTCTAATGTTAGGTAATCGAAAAGTTTGATAAGCGCAAGGTTAACCGTTAAAATTACCTTTGAATATAATATTACGTGAGCTTAGTTGCAAAAGTGTGATTTAAAGTGAAGTATGGCGTACTTGATACGGGAAACAACGTCAATTACATTTTTTGCTCACAAAATTTCCTTGCATGAGAAACAGTATTAATATTACATCGGATAATTTAAAGTTAACCTAATTTTTTGGCGAGATAATGTAATTTGTGTAAGCTACAACAAATTTACCTGGTTTAAACATGATTATATTCATGCGAAGTATGTGAATGAGAATTTTAAAGAATCCACTTGCATATAGAATTTCTTTTCCGTTTATTGATCGCGATTGTTTTTTTTTATATTATTACTTGTAACATAATAAATAAGTTAAACTTTAAAGCAATTCACTCAATTCGCTCCTTACAACGCTTGAAATATTCATGTCCCCTCCGATGTTCTTGAACCGTTTGTTTTCCAAAGAATTTTAAGGAAAATTGGTTTGGCTTATTTCACATCGGAAGTATGGATTTAACCCTGACCCGCTATTGTGTTGTCTTTCTCCGCATTTAATATATTAGCTATATTTCCTCCATGTTAAAAACAACTAACAATGGCATGGAACAAAGCTGTTATTTCGAGAATCCCTCTATAGCTCCTCGCATTTGTAGAAAGTATTTAAATGTTGATGTGCTGTTCGTGTGTTTTATAGATAATTTAGATAGTTATAGTGTTTTTAAAGTTTAATGAAGTTTTATGTATTTAAACGATTTAACTTAGACGAATGTTTATTATTTATAAGTAGCAAAATCATAATTTAAGCGCCAAGTATGACAGGAAGAATATGTTCAAATTGATAAGTTAAGAGAAGTGGGCATGGAGTGACAAGGGGATTATTCGCTTGTTGGTGACGCAAGTTTTGTTCTCTGTGTAGGCTGGTAAAACTGATTGTCAACAAGGAGGGAACAACATAATCAAAGAACTCACTAAATTTATAATATTTTATTAATTAATTTTTATACAATCTCTAGTGAACCTTTCCGTAAAGCCGGCTCAAATCAAGTCCCGTTCCATTTTCCTTTTTCAATTTGCCTATTAATTTTTATGGCTCAAACGTGCTAAAACTACCACATAAACAAATATGTGGCTCCACAGATGTGCAGTTCCTTACACCGATTGCTGACATTCGGCCATCTTGTCGATTGTGCTATATTGGAGATTCGTGTCAGTACTAAATCTCCAACCAGGTACAATGGTAGACGACTGCGCTTCTCATCAAACCTGTGTTTAACTTTTTCTTGATCGTTCTTCATTCTTGCAATTGCCTGTTCTCAAAGTAAGTTAACATCGACCAGTGTTACTTTGATTGTCACCCATCATGTTGTCTAACCCAGTACGGCAACCCAGCAACAGATTTCTGGGTGTGGTTCCTATCGCTCTATTTAATGTGTTATTCAATCCCAGCTGTATTCTAATCAAACTCTGCGATCGCGTTCTGTATCGGTTTATTGTATCGCTGTACCCGGCCTTTTTCGATGCCTTCCTCATATTTCATCATATCACCTAACCTCGAAGTTGTTAACATATAAAGAGTTTATCACGATCCATGACATTTTCCTGGGAGGTCCGAAGGTGGTAATAAGCTGCCAGATTGCCTACACAACTCACTGCGCCTGGGTATTTCTAACTGCTCGTATTAGAAGGATATGCGAATTTCCTTCTCTACTTCCAACAAACGGTCCCAGGTGGTCAGCATGTATCGTATGAAATGGTCCGGCGTTCTTTGCTATGGGATGATTCCGCCCTCCCGACGACTTGTGATATAAACAAATGCGACATGAATGTATGTACTTCTTGACTAACCTTTTCAGATGTGGAAACCAATATTTAGAGTTTATTCGCTTGTACGTTTTATTTTATCATCATGATTTATTTTTAGGACCTACCATTGACAAGCTTTTGGTACTACCTATCATATTCCCTTTAAGGTAATTTTATATACTTTTTCTAGTCGAAGGTCGTAGTCCTTGAAAACACTGATGCTGTATTCTCGGTCACCAGATCCTAGCACTTCTCTGATCTTTTCTGTGTTTAGATGCACAGCTAACATTCAATCGTCCGTTATTGGAACTACCTGCACGTCGGCCTTTTTAGGGGCTGGATTGCGTCTTAAAATATTCACATGCTGTAGCTATGATGCAGACCTGTACAATATTTCATAGTCGTACTCTTCTAACTGTAGTGCCCAGCTGTCAATGCGAGAATTTAAATCTTTCTAGGTCATCGTGCGTTTCCCTGCGGCACATTCAGTTATGATTTTGAACTTTTTGCCGATCAAGTAGTGCCTGTAATATTTAACCGACACCACGATAGCCAACGTTTCTAGCTCGTACGAGTAAATCTAGTGTTGAAGATCATTGCTTAGTACACTGTAGTAACCAATTGGCCGTTCTCTTCCCTACTTCATCTGTATAAGTGCTCCATTCTACGCAATCTAGATAGCGTTTGTATAAAGAATGCAGTCACCTCTGAGGTCGTAGATCTTAAATAGTGGTCGATTGGTAAATATATTATTAAATTTTTGGAAACACAATTCTTTGTGGCGTTCAGAGGCTCATGGCGTGTCGTTTTTCAACAATTGCGTTAAAGAGTCAAATTTTATAGCGTAGTCGAAAAGAAAATTTTCTACAATAACCCACAAGACTCAGAAATTGTCTTAGGTGCTACGTGTAATTGGGAAATTGTTCAACGGCAGTCACCTTAATGCCACTCGGTCAAATACCTTCAGCGAAAACTTCACTACCGAGGTACACCACGGCTGTGTTAAAAAACGCGCAGTTGGACAGATTCAGTGTAAGGCCTGCACTAGTATGCGTTTGTATATTTTCTTCAAAGACGGACATCCCTCCTTTCATGGTCACAGAAGGTATAAGAATCATCGAGGTATACCAGGATCTTAGTAAATCGTAACTCTGCCACTGCTGAGGCTACCACACCTAGGTCACTTGTTGTGCAGACATTCCATCCATAAATCGCGGCGTATTCATCGACTTTACTAAGCCATTCAGTTACGTCACCATGCATTGAATTAAATTTGGCTATGATATTATGGATATGTAATGACATACCTGTTGGGTCGCCCTTCTTTATCAACTTATCTACGCCTTATATCATATCGGCTACATTAACTGATGGGGATCTCTTCCCGCTTTACGTAATATACCTTCCATTACTCCTCGAGCTCCTTGTTTGTGGAGGTGGGGGTGGGGGTAGCGTTTTTGGGTTTTTATTCATTTTGCACTTTACTAGCGACACATAAGTTTAATCACACTTCTGATGTCAAGAAGAGGGAAACAAAACAATCACAGAACTCACTACATTTATAATATTTTATTAGTTAACTTGTATGTAATATCACATGAGCTTTTTAGTAAAACCGTCTCAAATCAATCCCGTTCTATTTTTCCTTTTTTCAATTTTCCTATCATAAACTACCCATCTTTATGGCTCGGGCACACGTTAAAACTACTACTACATAAACAAATATGTGACTCTAGCTGAGCAGTTCCTTAAACATATTCCTAACGAGTTTTCTGATTTAAAAGTTAAATATTAAGGCTAGCATTATCAAAAACGGTTTATTAATTAGAATAATAGTTATTTATTGTATGAGTTGATTATGAGGCAACTAAAACTCGCGAAAAAGTTTAGGCACGAGCCCGCAAGGCCGAGTGTTTAAATTTTCAAGAGTTTTATTTGCAGGTAATCCACAAATACAATACAAAATTTTATCCACAACTTACAATATTGTAGAGGCATAATTATGTTTATTACTAATACCGACATTGATCATTTTGAAACATACTCTTTCAATTAATCAGTTCGAGAAACCTCGTCGATTAAGTCTAATCACGAGATTATAAGATTACAAGTACTTGTTTTCACGAGCTCAATAAATTTTCTGCACCAACACACAACAACATCAACAACAAAAATAATAATAAGAAGAACAATTAATAATAATATAAACACATCAGCAACACAACATCAAAAAACGGCTCAACATCACTACTTTATATTGTACATTATTTTTACAAATGAAATAGACGATGATGTCAGCATTTTTAGTCGAAACTATGCAAGTATGTTACAGCAAACTTCTTTCTAATAAAACAGTTAATGTAACCCAACGTAATCCCTGGTTTCCAAAGAAATTAAAAAATTTGCAATATCAACGCAATGCTTTGTACGAAACAGCTAAAAGAGTTATATTGTCGCAGACTGGAACTCCTATAGAAACATTAAAAGCCATTATAATCCCAAATTAAATATGAGTAAAATAGAGTACTATCAGCAGTGTTCGGACTTTTAGTCTAGTATTCAGTCAGTATTGAAAAATATAAAGTAATAAACTAATAATGAATTCTCGTAAATGTATTGTTGCTCCTATGCAATTTATACGAATTATCTACGCGGTGTTGACCTTATGATAGCTCGTTTAGTTACTCATTATTTATTTGGTCAGTTGCTTTATTATTTTGATATCTCAGTTCATAAGCACGTAGCCAAGGAACCGCTAGAAAACTACTGAGAACATAATAAAATATTAATTAATGTACAATCTGGTTTCCGGAAGAATCACTCCTGTGAAACACTGCTAAATTTGATCTCGGCTAATTGAAAAGTAATTATAGAATTGGGAAAGACAGTAGTAGCAGCGTGTCTTTCAAGAGGGCTTTTGAAACAATGTACCGTGATTTACTACTGGCAAAAATGGAAAAATACATTATTAGAGAGATTACATAGTTGGTGCAAGGACTACTTATCTGAAAGACATCAGGTCAAAAGGTATGAAGGAGAAGATTCCCGAGCAAAGGAAGTACAGTTAGGGGTTCCCCAAGGATCAATTTTTGGTCCATTATTGTTTATTCTTTACATTAACGATATAAACTTATCTGTGAAGGCGAATTATTTTCTTGTAACAAAGGGTCCACTATTACTCTAATCTTAAAAACATTGCAGTGGCTTGGTATTAAGCAAGGAATTTATTATAACACACTGATTTTGATTTTTAAAATTATTAATAATAAACGTCCTAGCTATTTAAATGAATTTATTGTGTATAACAAGGACATGTTCATAATTACGTGACTAGGTATGTAAATCAGTTTAGATTACCTGCAGCTACAAAAGCCTGCTCGCAGAAAAATCTGTATTATAAGGGATTAAAATTAAACAATGAAATGCCAAAGGAAGCTAAACAGGCAACTACATTGTATCAGTTTAGAAAGTTGTGTTCTAACTCAGTAAAATCTGTTTGTTAATAACCTGTGTATCTAAATATGTTTTTGATGAGTAAAGCACTAACTTATTTACTTACTTTATACACAGTTACCTTATCAAACAATTGAACACAACCACAATATTGTGTTTGTTATACGGGCAATACTTTTTAACTTCACACAAAGCACCCGTACTCTTACCACGCTGACTTAAGACTGACCTGCGTCTCATATTTTGTCAACCGCCTCTCTTTATCATTTTGAGATTTTTTAAGAAGAATTGCGTTTGGAGCATATTGTCTTGCAACTGATCGGGAATAGGCACCGGTGCTGAACAATGTTTCTACACTTGCGCTGGATGGAAATTTTGAAGAACAACAACACTGCAAGTATCGGTATACTCTGTCATGAAAGGGCTCAACGGTGTTTCCAGATAAACGGCATCATAAGAAACTTAAGTGCAGCTGAGTAAGAATTGAGTTGCAATATTAAAGTGGTAACTTTGTGTGATTGGTTCCATGTGGGCATATCGAACCGCCCACGTCCTGATTCGGTCGCCGTTCCGGTCCTTAAAGACTAATGGTGTTTATGTGCCTAAAACTGAATAAAATGTAGGGCAGCGGAGTAAACGGGGAATTTCTTAATATAGCATTGGGGTTTAGTTAAAAGATTAGGGTGAGATATTAAGAATTGAGAAGCGAAAGTGTGAAGTTGTGGTTTTTGTGCTTGTTAGCCTGATAGTTATAAAGTTAAATAAAGAGTTTTTAAATAGTTTACGTATTGAATTATTATTATAAAAATAATGTCCAAGAGTTTGTCAGAAGTGGGATTAATTAACACTATTATTAACTACAATAGTGTTAAAAATAAATTAATTTTAAAAATAAGTTAAAGCAGTGTGTTTACGGTTTTGAGTATTCACGTCGCTTTCGAAGTTACCATCTCCTGTAATCATGGAGATGGAAGGTCTACGACGCCACCGTTGACAGTAGAGCAGCGTTTAAATCAGTTACAGGAGCAAGTAAGGTTACTTCAGGAACAATCCGCATGTACTGACATAGACTATAATTGGCAAAACATTCCCGCGTTTGATCCTGGAGTAGTGTCTGGACTATCTGTAAATAAGTGGTTAAGACTTATCGATGAAAAAGCATATTTTTCCCGTTGGGATGATGTGCAGACAACGCGTTACGCAATTGACAAATTAATTGGTCAAGCACGCCAGTGGTATTTAGCCAGAGACAGTATTTGCAACAACTGGGTAGAGCTTAAAGAAGCTCTAAGAAGTACTTTCGATGTGGATGTTAGCGCGATTGGCGATTTATTTAAAGATGCCGCATTATATTCGTCGGCTCGGCGATCGAATCCAGACGTGGGCGATTCGATATGCCCATATGGAACCCCTCACACTCGGCCATTCCTGACTTGTAGATCGTCCCCGAACTACTTCCAGAAGGTCTGATATCCTGAGTCACATTTTACTTATTCGGTCTGTGAAACATAACAATAAAGGAATTAGAAAGTAAAACCAAAATAGCAATTAAGTACTGTAGCAGTAGCAGCACAATACTAATGAGGAAGAATGCCCAATACTGTACTAATTTCCATCTCTTAGGTATGTGGCACACCAACCAAATACCGACCACATACCAAGAGAGACCAGACTGCTAACAAACAGCATCTGCACACCTAGTCCGCTAGGGTACCCCGCAGACTTAAATCTATTTTTAATTAGGGCAATTAATTTTCTTGTGCCCAAAGTCATTGCACAGAAAACAACGAACTCTTATAGGGCCGGCTGCTTGAACTGCAGAGCCGGCTTGGAACCTTTGTTGCTGATCACACGTTCGTAAATAAGTTGTGAGATCCTCCAAGCTACTGTAATTACAAGCTAAAGCAGCTTGTCGCACTTCCTTAACAGTAATACCACATATAATAATGTTTATCTGATCTTTAACTGGAATTTGCCACTTCAGCTTTTGAATGCGATTTAGTTTATTTTTATAATAAGAGAGAAAATTCGCATCTTTAGCCGACGAATATAATGCGGCATCTTTAAATAAATCGCCAATCGCGCTAACATCCACATCGAAAGTACTTCTTAGAGCTTCTTTAAGCTCTACCCAGTTTTTGCAAATACTGTCTCTGGCGTGCTTGACCGATTAATTTGTCAATTGCATAAGGCGTTGTCTGCACATCATACCAACGGGAAACATATGCTTCTTCATCGATAAGTCTTAACCACTTATTTACAGATAGACACTACTCCAGGATCAATCGCGGGAATGTTTTGCCAATTATAGTCTATGTCAGTACATGCCGATTGTTCCTGAAGTAACCTTACTTGCTCCTGTAACTGATTTAAACGCTGCTCTACTGTCAACGGTGGCGTCGTAGACCGTTCCATCTCCATGATTACGGGAGATGGTAACTTCGAAAGCGACGTGAATACTCAAAACCGTAAACGCACTGCTTTAACTTATTTTTAAAATTAATTTATTTTTAACACTATTGTAGTTAATAATAGTGCTAATTAATCCCACTTCTGACAATTTGTTGGATATTATTTTTAAAATAATAAGTTAATACGTAAACTATTTAAAAACTCTTTATATAACTTTATAACTATCAGGCTAACAAGCACAAAAACCACAACTTCACACTTTCGCTTCTCAATTCTTAATATCTTAATATCTAACCCTAATCTTTTAAAACTCCAACATTTGCAAAAACAAATACTTTAAAATGATTGGACTTGGTTAGGGAGTGCAAAAATTGGTAACATTTACAGATTTTACTGTGACTAAAAAAGTAACAAAAATTGATTTTTTTAATTTGTCTACAGATTCTTTTAGCAAACGTTGTGGAAATGATAGACTTTTTTAAATTTTTCACATGAATTTCTTAGTAATCTTCTGCTTAACTGAATCATCCCACTGCATTTTGCAAATACATAATTTTCTGGAAGCTTATCTCCTTCAGAAAGTACTAAAACGAAGTTGTGTTGAATGGATGGGACAAACACAATTCTGCCACTTTGAGACGGACACATAACATAATGAAGTACAAAATACGTAAAGCACTTGTGGCGTTATCTAGAAGTTAAATTGGATGGAAATAAGGCCGAGTTACACCGAACTACGCAAACAGACGCCGCTAAATTGAGAATTAATGTCTTGCGTAAAGCGACTTTATTACATTCTTCAGTTACAATAAGTTGCAGGCACGTTTTGCCACTAAAACTTTTAATGGTACTTTTTCAACGTAAAAAGTTGAATATTAAGCCTGTGTTGCAAGAATGTTTTTGCTGAAACCTTACCTAGATTAGTGTTCAACAATAGCAAGCAGCACTGTTTTCCGTTTCCCTCGACATTTGTTTACTTTCCATTACACGTTAAATGGGTTAATTAAGAAAACATACATGTATGTTGTTTATTTCCACATTTATATTCAAACATAACTGCATTACAAATACAGTCAAATAATTGTTTTAAACTAAATTCCTATTTATTTACAAACATACCACAATTCTTTGAAAATAAACGTTGCATATGGTGAGAGCTAATAGTCGCAGTAACACAATCCATAATCTTGTTACTAATTTTCTGCTACTAGTCAAGTTTGTAACCGTGCAGTTTTAGTTATGTTTTGGTTTGACAACTTTAATGGCATTAGCTCAGTGGGTAAACTTCTGTTTTAATTACACAACTTTGTTAAAAAGGTGTACGAGGGTTCTTAATAATTATTTTTACTGTGTATATGGTGCAATTCCACTACTGGGCGCAGCATGGTGCACACTTTTCTACTGTCGTAGTCAACAAGACGGTTAGTACCGCCTACTGCGGTACTATCTAGGGCTTTATTTTATTGGCGATGGTGGTTGTTGGACCCTACTTTATGATTCGTTTGTTGCTTATTTTTATTCACTCTATCTTTATCGAGGTTAAAAGGGGGAAAATGTTTGCATAATTCAAGCAGAAATGAACCTTTTAAATCCCTACTTGTTTTATCTTTGAAGGTATGAGTGTCGTGGAGTTATAAAATTCTCTTGAGCTTTACGCTATATGTAGGGAATGAATCTTTTAATCTATTCTCTTAATAATTGCTATGCTTGTCACTCGGGGACTTTCAATATGTAATAAAATCGCTTTCTACAGAATTTTGACTTATTTGCGGGATCTGGTACGTATTCTGGATGCCAGCGTTTAACACTGAGGTCTCCCAAAATAACGCCCTGACCACTGTTTCAAAGAGCAGTGATCAACTCGAAATCTCAGTTTAAAACAGTCTCATAATTCTAAACTTTCTAATTATTATTACTAGCGGGCTTCGTTTTCACAATATTTACAGTAACAATAAAAAACAGCACGGTCAGGGAAATCGGTTTCAATAAACTATTTCACAGGTTCTCCGCAAATATTACAAACGGATTTCGTTTTTACAATATTCAAGTTTGTATTTTCGATTGAGTTCAAATGTGGAATTAATTTTCAAAATGTTTGACGGGTTCTCGGAGAAATATTACAAAGACATAAAAGTTTGTCATTCACGGGGGGGCGGTAAAGTTTTTAACTTTGGGTTTGAACATACACATTAAAGTTTGTGATCCACGAAAGGACGAGAAAGTTTTACTTCGGATTGAATATAAATTTCGAAGCCAGAATTATTACAAACGAACTTTGTTTTCACAATATTCGAATTTCTAATAAAACCGAAGCGGGAGAGCTAGTGAACTCTTTAAAGTTCAGGTAAAGAATTCTTAATTTTGATTGGAAGTGTGTTTCATAGGTAAAAGGGCCTGGAGAGGGAACTACTCCTACTCTACCTAAATCTCGGGGTTTGTGTTCAAGCTCAGAACAATATGGAGAGAGAAAGGGTCAACGGACTAGTGATTTAGTTTATATCCAGCCTCCCAAGACCGAACTTTGTTGTTTGTTTCAATCTAAATCTAAATAGAAGTATTAATACAATTTTGGTTTACGCCCTAAAAGTTTTTTGAATACTTCGTCTAATTAAACTTTTAACTTTCCCCAATTTACTTAAAGCTAAAACACTAAATTCTAAATTGACAATTCATAATCCTCATAAATAAACAGCAAACACCCGTTAATATACTCTTTTCGGTGATGGTTTATTTACAAATATTGCACAAAAACGCCCTGAAAACACCTACTTAAATTAATAATAGATCACTAATCAATGTGGCTACACTAAGTGATCATTAATTAAAGTATTTATTTGCTTAAAAAGACATCATACTTATTCATGTAAAGAAACTCTTGTAGCACCTAACGTTTCATTACTAGAATTTTTTTCAACAAACGTTGGTAATTTAATGAAATTGTAATTTCTGTTTTGGCTTTTTTTACAGTCTTTGAAATTCCCTTTTCCCTGATTTCATTAATATTGCTCTTGATCAAAGGAATTGTCCCCAGGAAATTCGCTCCTGATATTGTAAAGCAAAAACAGTCGTCATTTGTTATTTTTCATCTCTTAAAACGAGCTTAGTTGTTTTCATTATCATTTCCCTTGGCGTTCCATGCGTGGGTGGCTATTTTATGTTAGGGTTGCTCGCTGCCCCTGCATCAAGAAGAGTTTTGTGTGGTTTAGTGGAACGTTTGGTTTGTAAACATGTTGTTTGCGGCTATCCCTAAGGTAGTTTCAAGTTTAAAAGCCATTACGATATTTTAGAGGCAAGTGAATAATTTAAAGAAAAACCATCATTCAAATTGATATGGCTATTTCAATTTAGTATTTTATTTCAAAGCCACCATCTGCCACCTGTAAATTTATTTATAACTATAATGTAAATTTAGTTTTATAATTTACGAATTAATAATACTAGTTTCAGCATAACATCTACAAATAAGCTCTAATTGGCACTTCATTCGCAATTGTAATCGCGATCTTCCCATAATCGATTCGACCCTATAATGACTGCAGTTGATTCAGAATTGCTAAGTACTTGAAACTGCATACTACAAACATTGTCGCTTCTCTGAATGATAATTGAATTCCTGCATTTACTCGCTATTCGATTATAGGAAGTTGCCGGAGGCTCTCTTACACCATTCTGCGCACTTCCACCGAAATATGCCTTATTTACACTATTTTGAAGTTCCATATACTTTGTATAGTTTCGCGGTAAAAAATAAAGTTTTGTTTCCTCAAGATGAAAAGTAAATTAAGTTTGCCCCTAACATAAAGCTTGCTTTATGTTCGGTGAAATTCAAGCTTAGAAGTACCTAGCGGTTGCTTTGTTTTAGTTTTACTTTTTTTAGCTGATAACTGAATTAATAATGTGTTTTGTAAAGTTCTAAAACAATTAAGTGGATGTAGTTTGGGTTTTACATTATAACATTAATAAGTAGAAAGGGATTTTCGTGTTTCTTATTTTCAAGTGAGATTTAATTGAAACTCTTTTAAGCAACAGTAAATTTTAAACATACAGCAATTAAATGTTTCTTAATAATTGTTTAAGTGAAATAAGTTACTAAACGAGCACAGCCCTCGAGATCCTCAAAATTAAACAGTTTTCTGAGTTTGCGTTTGTCATGAATTGAATTTAAATAATGACACGCATGGCATCTTAGAAATATTTTCTCAATGAACTAAACTTAAAATCATAACTCTTAACAGTCATTAATGGTAATGAAATTACAAAGTATGGTGGGTGGGGAGAAGTACTCTAGTTAAAACAGGAACATTCTGGAAAAGTATGCCCAGGTTTGTATTCTACGGATACCAAATAGCGGATTTGCACAAACGCGATGATCTTACCGTCTTTTGTTCATCCTCGCCATTGGTTTTCGAACATTTTAGAATTGCAGCTTTAAATTCGGTATGAACGTGTTAGCTAAGTTTACATAAGAACAAAGCTTTATTGAGAAATCGCTTGTGGGATGTTTCTTTTTGAACTAAGAACACTTGAACTGTGATATACGTATCTGTTATTTAGTTACTTGTGTGGAAGCGTGCTGTATTTTCAAATTTTCTTTTTGGTTACTTACTCGAACAGTTTGAGTAATCGCCAAATAAACGACAGATATTAGGAAAAAAGTAATACTTCAAAACTACGCTCCAGTGCACCCCAACCCTTAAACTATAAAAATGCCTGAAACTCAAACTTTTATAAAACAACATCTTCAAACCACCCCGAAGCGCCTCTTCTACCGTTAGGTAAAATTTAAAAGTTTAGAATAGTAGTGGGAATTGTTCTCTATAAATTACGCCAATCGTTCTTTTCATTAAAGCAAAATTCTAAATCACTGTCAAGTGCACCTCAAACCCCTACATATTTTGTTACTTTTGTTAACTTTTGTTAAAACAATTACGAGAATCACTTCCTTCATTAAATTCGCGTTGCAACTTTATTTAGTTAACAAACTGCTATTACTTTTTATTATCTGTAAAAGAAATTACGTAACCAAGCAAAGTTATTACGGGACCATAAAGAAAACAAAGTTCTTCATCACACAGTGCCGAAGAAGTTAAAGCGCTGTATTCAAAAAGATTGTTGTTTGCGTTATTTCTTGCAAGCAAATTTGAACTTGCTTAATTACTGTGCTTAGTAAAGTAAACAACAAAAAACAGTTTTTTTTTGTAAAACAGTACAACCACATCCACGTTTCCACACTTTTATAACACGTGTGTTGAAGCAGGGAATCAAAAACTACATCGGTACACATTACGTTTACAGAGACTGGCGGTAGCTTAGAAGTTGAGCGCTCGCCTCCAACTTGAACGGTCCGCCGCAGCCAAAATACTACAATAAAGATCTATGCTGCAACCCGCCACTCAAACTTCCCAATCCGGTGTAGGCAGCCGTGGGGTTCCCGTATTCCACTTTAGCGCTAAGGGAGAGTACGCGCGCCGCAGAGAAGTAATAATCAGTAATAGGACGTAAAGGCTGATTGCGACACATTACATTTAGTCAAGGAGGGCTCCATTACAGCCAACATTGTTTATTTGCGTGAGCCTTATCCGCCGCGTACCTTTTCGGGCCGGATTGAGTTACGTTAAACCAGCGCGCATGCCCAAGTTAACGACCGACGGTTCGCCAACAACAAACTAACAGTCATGACATTAGGCTGCGAACCCTAAGTCTTCACTGGTCGGAGGAGATTACTTACTGATTCTGCAGATCAGTGCCCGAGCTGAAACGCGGCTTACCTGTCGAGCCGCACTATAAAGATCCTAGCCTGCAAAGGCTTACCACTCCCAGCACGAGTCCTACACCGTGACCAATACGGGGAGCTGCTATTTTTGCGGGCTTGGACTTGGTCCCCATAGCATTAAAGTTACTGGTTGGAGATTTTAAAACAGCCGAGACTGTCCCTATCAGTTTGGCTACTTGCAGCACCTCACTACTGGTCAACTTTGCACCGCCTAAATAGGTCGGTAGTCGCTCTTGTAGTAGTTACCGGTATCTGAACAGCGTCGGGTGTGTGGGCCTATACTTTGATTGTGGGAGTGAAAAGGCAAAGTGCACTTCATTCCTACGGTTTAGGACCCTAATTCCGGCAGCCACGCCACTCTTTTCTAGAGCTCACTTTTCCTTGCTTATATTGACTGCCTCCAGTCACCCAGCCTGGACAAAATTTCAACCCGAAGAATAACCCCGACGCAGTAAGTGGGTGTGACGCAGGCAAATTTATAGTAACATCTAGGGAGCGGGGATCCCTTTTCAGAGGACGCGCTTGCCGCTCAGACGTTAGGCATACATACTGAAATCACTAACCGAGTCCTCCATGCAGCATGCCTATTAAGGTAAACATTAAATCTTTCCGATGAGATATAGGCGCACCAAGTTGAAATCGTTGAAGTGACCGTTAAAACGCCAAGCCGGAGAATGTTGTCTTTGTTCATGCCTCTCACCTATGTAAGCGTCCTCGGCCGTCCTGTCCGATACATACTACAGATTCGCAAGGGAGGAGACAATTACAGCTATCCTCGCGTCCTCCGTCACGCCCCTCTTCGAGTCGGGTTGAGTTACGCTCAATCAGCGCGCTTGCCGAAGTTAACAACGATTTCACAAGATCAAGCTACCAGCCATGACATTAGGATGTGAACCCCAAGTCTCTACTGGGGGTGGGGGGAGATCATCTTAGTCTCTACCGATTCTGCAGATTAATGAGCGAGCTGAAACGCGGCTGCTTCACTGGTTGTACTTTTTGGAACAGCCCCCACCATTTGGGATACTGGCAGCACCCAGTACTAGTCAACTTCAAACTGCCCAAATAGGTCTGTACTCGGTCTGATCACCGATATCTGAACAGCGTCAGGTGTGTGGGACCCCTGGGTCGACACTTTTATTGTGGGAGTGAGCACTTCACTTCTAATGCCAGCAGCTACGGCACTCGTTCTTGGAGCTCATCTTCATCTGCCTATATCGACGGCTTCCAACCCCCCAGTTTATCGCCTGGGCATCTTTACAACCCGAGGGTCACCCCTACGTAGTTACGAGGACGCAGCAAAATTTATAACCACAACCAGGAAGCGGGGACTCCTTTTAGTGGACGCGCTGCCGTTCAGCTGTTAGGCCGTTTTAAAATCATAAATCACTAACCCTTGCCTCATGCCCAATTAACGTAAACCTCGAACCTATCCAAAGAGAGGTGGACGTACCAGGTTGAAATCACAATCGCAAATCCCAGATGACATTTGTCAATACCATCTGTCGCTAGACCACAATAAAGTTTTTAGACAGATCTGTCATTTAGTTCAGTTTTGGCAGCCACTGAAAGTAGACAATCTCTTGTGTGCCTCTTGTATTTTTGCAAACATGGAAAAAAGTGAATTTTGTGTGTTAAATAAATATTATTTTTTGCGTGGAAAAACCATTACGCAACCCAAAACAAAGCTTGATAAATATTATGGGGACTGTTCACCATCGATTAAAATGATTCACAAGTGGTTTACTGATTTTCGTTGTGGTCGTACAAGCACAACTGATGCCCAACGTTCAGGATGCCCAAATGAGGTCACTACACCAGAAATGATTGACAAAATCCATGATACTGTATTGCAAGGCCGCAGAGTGAAAGTAGACGAGATAGTTGAGATATTACGTATCTGAGATGAACGTGTGCGCAATATCTTACATGAATTGCTAACAAAAATTGCTTCTTTTCTGCAGACTTAGCCCCCTGCTACTATTTCCTGTTTCTGAACTTGAAGAAATGGCTCGGCGGAAAGAGATTCGGTTTTAATGAGGAGAACATCGATGCAACAAAGGCCTATTTTGAAGGGTTGGAAAAATGGTATTATTCGGAAGGGATCAAAAAATCGGACCAAGTGTATCGACTTAAAAGGCGACTACGTTGAAAAATAAACTGTTTTCTGGCCGAAAATATTATTCCTTGTTTTATTTTTATTATACTTCTCACTCCGCCCTCGTATTATTTACTAAAAATAGCACAATACAATAAAATAATTAAATACCTGTTGAAGTTATTAAATATTTTATTTATATTGCCTCTTAACAATGAACAGTGATGTTATTATAACTTTTAGAAAATCATTTTACGCGCACTCTGAATGTTCTTGGTGTAACGTGGTTTATTGAACCGAGTTGATCCATCTGGGAGTTGCAGTTTCCTATTGAAATTTAGTAATTTATGTAGCAAACACCGCTATGGATGAACGACTTCCTGTACCCAATTAACTTTCCGAGCCGAATTATTGTGCTAAATTAATTTAAGGGTTTTATATAGTCAGTCGTATATTCAATGTAAATATCCTGCGTTTCTGGTAGTTTGTCAAACACAATTAAAAGTTGAACTTCCTTTTACGCTGATGTTTCTTAATGGTTTTTTCGGAACAAACAAAAATGGAATTGGGCATAACAGTCCCCTCGGAATCAGAAAAGCGTACAATTAATATCCACCTTTGTTGTTGCTTCGTACACGAATGTATGATATTGATCGTGCCCCTGACCCCGCTTTCAAATCGGGGTCACCCGCTTTTTGACCCCGCTATTATAAATACACCCTCACTTCCTTAACCCTTTGCGTTCCCCGTTTGTTCGACCCTTTAAGCTCGCTCAATGGCTTCTGTGTGGGGAGCTTTTAGACTAGCTTTTTAAAAGCCTAGATTAATGTCAGATATGTAAATCCTTGATTCATAAAATGTTTTAAAACATTTCCGCGATTCTCGAAGGCAATTTAAGAATAATTGCTTTATCATGAAAGAACGAGAACGTAAGGGTCGAAATTGATTTAGGTCTACCACGAGTTTTCTCTGAGATGCCTGTGACGTTTTTCATTATTGTACCCCGCAAAAGTAAATCCCTTTGCAAGGTGAACGAACTTTATTCATCGTCAAGTTTCCTGAAAATATATTTTATTTTTGACATGTTTATCCGGACGCTTAGACATTTCCGCAGATTTCTAATTGTTAATAAACCATTTAATTTGTCGATCTTAATATTACACAGCGCAGATATCAGTTGCAAATGATATTTTTAACAAATCAAAAGCCACTTTTTGGATGATTTACATAATTGGTGTGTTCTAAGCTTTTTCTATGATTTGAAAATGGCCCTTTTTTATAAAAATTCCATTTAATTGGTAGGACAAAAGTTATGAAGGTTAAAATGAAGTAAAGCTGTATTAAAAATTACTAAACTGTGAAACTTGTATATGTTGGAAGCATCTGAAAGAACATATTCTAATACAAGATTGATTCTCTGGTATAGCGAAAATACATACATATAAACCAGTACCATTTGGTAAAGATTTCTGAATGATGCTATTTGTATAAAGGATAGGTTATAAAATAATTCACGAACACAAAAATTTCTTTTTATTTGAATATTTGAATACCTTTACCACAAAAGTAGAGCGCCTAACATAAAATCTACAGAAAAAGAACAGTTATTTAATCGAAAACGGAACGTAGCTATACAAAAGCAATTTCAACCCCAAGCATTGTGCGCTTCCAACGATAATAAACCTAAAATAATACAGCGATATAAAATAAAACAAAAAGGATCTTTCAGTACTTTCAGTGTTGGCATTTACTGGGCGTTTACTGACGTCATTACTATCTGCCTCGAGCACTGGTATGTTATGCGCTTTTTTCTCCAAGTTTTATACTGAGCCAAATGTTTAGCTATTAAAAACCAAAATGAGTAACAAATAAAATCTATATAAAAGAGACTATAAAGAATAAAAGGAGGAATACTCTAACCTTAAATAGATTTCGCTTTGCAGGCCGGCGCGTTACAGTTTCTACGTTTCTAGTAACTACCAAGATGCTAACGTGCAAAAAAGGTAATGTTCGGTACAATAAAATAGACGGTCTAGTCAAAAACAAAGTAAAGCATAGAAGTTTACAAGCAAAACTGCCGCCAAAGTACAACTTTTAGCGTATGTAACACAGAGAAAATGTTAATGGGCGTCGGAGTGAAAACTCGGAGGTAATCTTGAATACTCTATTGTTAATAAATGTTGGTAATTGTTTCGCTCTGAGAATTCGTCGACGCGGGACTCATCCGGTCTACTAAAACGTTCTCACCGAGAGAGATCACTGGAACGTGCTTGTGGCTCTCCGGAGCCTCGGTCCTCCTAATACAGCGTTCTGCGTCCGAATTCCGCCTGACAACACGCTTTGTTTGCTACCTTATTCGTTAGTTAAGCCTTTTGTTCAATGCGGGGATGGTTGTGGCGGATTTAGGCAATTAAAACATTCAGATATTCTTTGTCATCCAGCCGTTATTGTTCCGGTTGGAAAAATTATAAGCCAATTTTGTTGTTTAAATGCAATTCCGTTTCCCGTTTAACTAATCCTACAAATTTAGCGAAATATATCTTCTTTAGCTTCACATATAAACGTTTTCGTAACATACTCATTAGGAATAATCGAGCAACGGCTGGGTCACGGACAGGTCAAAAGGAATATTTGGTAAAGTATGGTTTCGATATTCTGACCGGATGACACGGCGACGCCTTTATAAATACATTATGGAAATTCAACATAAGAGAGCCACAAACTAACGAAGGGGGCATGTCGGCAATCATCGAGCACTTGACTTGTTGAGAATTTTTATAAAGTGGCGACTTGTTTATTATTAAAGTATTAAAGTTCTATAATTTTTATCAGATTTTTTTTGTAATTAATATTTTGCTAACATACTAGAGTTAAAAAAACGAAAACACACTGGTTAATATCAAAACTTGTCTGACTTTATTACGTACAACATCTTTTTCCGTCTTTTTTCTCTGCTCAGTTCCTTCTCCTTTCGTTCTCTGTCCCTCATACTGCTTTCTCCTTTCCTACCCTAATTTTTGTTCTTTTCCTCACATTTCTTTTCATATGTTTTAAACTCTACCTTTTGACTTTCTCATACTTCTAGTATAGGTTGAGGTTGTGCTACAATTTCGTTCGTGTCAGCCCGATAATTTCTCTGTGACGCCTTCTATGCATTTTTGAATAGTTCGGCTTTAGCCGAAAACTTTCACTCAAAAACGACGTATCAGATCGGAATTAATATTGTAAATACCCTAGGGATACAAAATTTTACTGGTTACGAGAACTTTTAGAACTATTAAGACTCTGCAGCGAAAGAAATTTCAAATTTTTTTATTATCAAAAACAAAATTGCTCAAAAACTGACCCGCGATTGTATATGCTAATAAAACTAGGAATGTATTTTTAAAAATCGAAAATTTATTCATCTTTATTTAATAAACAGCAGACAATATGAAATTGTTGCTTAAGCTAAATTGCTCATGAGTGATAGTAGAATAAGATTTTCTGTTTAAGTTGTAGGGTATTAATTTTCCACTTCGCACCAAATTTTTAATGAACGAATTTGTGCTTCTGGTTTTGGTTTTATTTAACACCTAGAAATTTTTTTGCAAAAAATAAGAAACAATTTGTTTTATTAAAAACAATACTTAGAAAAAAATCGGTTTTAACCTAGTTAGGTGCCGTGGCCCATGCCCCAAGAATTTATTTTGTACGTCTGCTCTAAGCCTAAGGCTCTCTTTACAGATTGGCAGTTGTTGAGATTTACAACCCCTAATATAATGAAAGGTATTGACTAGGAATGACAACGGGATATCCGAGTCGGTGGGATACTTTGAATGAAACAAGTGCACTAACTTTTTATTTACACACAATAATTGCTGCCTATGTAGTGGTAGCTCGAACATTTATAACTAACTATGAACTGAACTCAGCTGCTTGAGGATGCTGAAAGTAAGTGGGGGTGGGTAACCACCACCCGTAAAGGTTGGCCTTTTCTATTTTTTAGAATTGTACACGGGTAGTACCCGATAATATCTTACCTGAGTAGAATACTCAAATTTCCGTTACCCAAACACAACTCGTTGCCCCATAATTACCTGTCACCTGATTATAACCCGTTACCCGAAAACTACTGGTTCATAAAAATTCGTTACCTAATAATGTTAATAAATAACCAACATGACTTCATTCTCGTTGAAAAAATATTTTTTTCCTCCGAGGGCGTAACACAAAATTTTAAAAATACTAGGGGAGCACGTACATTTTGACAAAGACACACTTGCCTTTAAAATCAATAAAACAATATTGTTCTTCTAAATCGTCATTAAAATCATATGTGTTTCTGCCTTTTGCTTTTATTATTCATCATGGGTTGTGCATTCACAAAACATTACTTTATTCGATTGGCAACCAAACAAAAACACATTCAACAACCACAGATAATACTATCGTGTAGCGGATAATTATCGATAACGGGTAATGATCGGGTAACGGGTAATATCCGGGTTCTTAAAGCACGTACCCGGATATTAACATAATTGGGTATTGTCATCCCTATTGTTGACCCGTTAATGGGATTTTAATGAATTGGCAGGTGTTTCCCAAAGAAAGCGTTGCGGTTTGCAAGGCATATTGTGTTTCCTATTTCAAGTTAACTAGATTTTTATGCTCAAAATACGGTAAGAATAATATTAGCTGTTTAACAAACAACGCATAATTTTTGCCTATCAAGAAAATATCTAGGAGATTGATACAGCCATCCCTAAATAATTGATTCTTAAAACAGTTAAAAGCCTAAAAATACTATTTCTCCATAATTAACAATTTAGGTAAGCAAATTGGAGGTCTGACCGCAGTTAATAGATAATAACGTCTTGGCATATTTATAAATTAGAGAATCTATAAACTGAAGCAAATATATGTTTTTTCCAAAAACTACAAGTCTTGTGTTATTCGAAAATTAACACATTTTTTATTAGAAACAATTTGCATATAATCAAAAATATCTTTGTTTCATCAAAAATGTAAAAAACAGAAGTTTAGAATTTCGAAATCTAGCATAACAAAGCCGTGGAAACAAGCCACGTAAAAATATAGAAAAACAGCTGGTGGGAAAAATAAAAAGTAAAGTCGGTGGCACTACACTCCAATGAGGAGTTTGGCCTGCAATGCGGTGGGTCAGGGCCACCGGACCATCGCTTCCGATACCCAGCCGTCTCGCACTCTTATATGAAGTACGGGGTGGTGTGGTAAGCACCACGCCTTAGACGGCTGCCTTAGTTTTCTCACCCCTCAAAGGGTTTGGTTCCCAATTTTTAAAAAGCGACTGGGTAGGCCACCCGCCAGGCATCCACTGTCAGATTTGAACCCAAGACCTTGCACGTAGCAGCCAAGTGCCCTAACCACTCGACCACTCTGGCGCGTGGTGGGAAAAATACCTACGAAAAAAAAGCTTTTGAAACTTACGTATACCGACCCCCCTGTTTACTAGTGCGCTGTGCACGTGTAGCTGCCCCAGTTTTGACTGCCAGTACGACGTGAAATAAGCTGAAGTGTTAACTTCGAGTGGACTTTCCCATACTAGATGTTAATACTTATTCGTCGTATTTGCAAACATGTATTTTTGTATAATTATAACGTTGCACAGTTCACCGACTATTAGATTTCTAAGAAAACAAGCAGCGGGAGTTTAAACTTGTGATAGCGTGTGCAACTAGTTTTCGTACCGTAACTTGTCCAAGCGACTAAACTGCACGAAAGCAACGTAAGCGCCGCGCCCTACAAATTCCGCTTCGGATGTCGGACAAAAATTTATTTGTTGAGTTATGAAAAACACGCAAAGAAAGTAAACTGTTTTTTAACTAGAGCTAATCGACATGCGTAATTAAAAGCACATAACTACCGGAAAACGCGCTGTTCATATTTCTGATTCCTCGTCATTTGGAAAATGTCAGATTTTTATATTAATTTCCAATAAAGATTATTAGTATTATTATTATTAAACAGTATCGTTTTTTTTTCTTAATTTTTACAATAGTCGGAAATTTTTGCTGATTCTTCAAATAGACTATCGAATTGATAAAAGCTTATAACGACCGGTGTTTGCGTTTTTGAATAAATAATTCTCAATTTCCAATTTTCAAAAATTCGTAGAAGGCGTCAGGGTAAAATTTGGGAGATTAGTAGAAAACAAATTTCTAGTTTACTGCAAGCTCTATCGGCTCAGGAACTTAAAAAACAAAGTCGTGTTGACAGTTTTTAAAGAATGTTTTTTTGAAAATTTACTAAACTTTGAAGCAGCGTCATTGCGATCGTTTTCGAATTTTCGAAACTAGTTTTACTCCATCATATACTACCCATAAAAGGTCCTCGAACAAATTGGAGCTTATGCCAATCAGACAACTACTATCAGGCAAATCCTAATAAAGTACTTTAAATAGTCTATCGAACTAATAAAAGTTAATAACGGATCGGCGTTTGCGTTTTTGAATAATTAATTAATCAACTTCAAATTTTTCCAAAAGTCCTTGAAGGCGTCAGAGTAAAATTTGGGAAGTACAAATTTTGTAGTTCATTGCAAGCTCTATCGGCTCACAAAATTAAAAAAAATTCGTGTGGACAGTTTTTGAAAATCTTAAAAATTTTGAAGCAGCGATATATTTCGGATTTTCGAAATTAATTTTACTTCATCGTATACTATCTAGGTAGGGCCCTCAAACAAGTGGTAGCTGATCCCGATCAGGCAACTACTTTTTGAGTAAATGGACGTTATAGTCGAGATTTTCAAGAAGTTGTAACGGCCGCTATTTGGATGCTAGCGAGTTCGGTAAAAATGTTTTCGATTTGCCTTAAGTATCTCAGATCCCCCCCCCCCCAGATCCATTCTCAAATTTATAAATCCAAAATTTAATATTCGAAAAAAAAACACTACAAAAAACATGTCTAACATGTTTCCGGTTTCGGATTTTTTGAAAAGCTTAACGAAAACTACAATTTACGATAAACTTCTTGATTTAAAATTTCATTAAAATCGGTCCAGTGCTTTCGCCTATAGAGGCGTCACACACCCACAGACACACATTTAAAAAAAAACACTTTTTTGGGTTCCTTGAGCCGCCAAACGTGTATTTCCGTTAAAATCTTGATTTCGAAATCTTGCATGAAAACAATACCGAAGGTATGGGAAAGTAACAAATCTACTTTTGCAATTACGGTTAGTAACAATATCGAAAGTATGGGAAAGCCCAGATCAAGTGCTTCACCAATTTTTTTATCATGTCACGTGTGTATTCTACTGTAACCTCAATTTCTCGGATGTCACTCTCTGACTCTTCCTGCTAGGCAATTACAGCCGATACTACCTTTGTAATGACCCGATTAGGGCCATAGGGTTCGTTTAGAAATCAAACATTACATGTTCCAAACTACATCTTTATTCCAACAATGCACAAACATGAATAATCTAAATTCCATATATTTAATACAAAGTTACTTATTAGTTATGTGCTTATTAAACAGAATAAGCACTATTGCACATTATGGTGGACTTTGTAAGGCGAACGAACCAACGAAGTATTCGCTGAATGTTAATTATCAAATTAACATAGAAAACAATCTAAAATATTATTTGATTCATTTACCATTACACCTTCAAACATTTCTACAGAACTAATACCTTTCCTTATTCTGTGCGTTTTCTTAGTTCAGTTAATCTATAGCTATAGAAATACTTTACAAAATTGTAACATAAAACTTTCCCCAAGAAAGCGTGTACAATGGGGGTTGAATAGAAAGGCTAATGTAGTGCTCAAAAGTCGCGTAACATACCAACTAAAGATCTTTATGGAAAGGTGAGTGTTGGTTAACATACCTCAAGAAAACGCAAAGCTCTACAGAATCTAAAAGAAACATTTTTAGCAGATCTGTTTCTCTCTTTGCAACTATCGCATATTTCTTAAATTTAAAAAATGAGATACTACTCGAAAAGACACACCTTACCAAAAGTTGTATTCTAAACATCTCATTCATATTATTTGTTATGTCGATATGTGCCGGAAATAAATTACGTTTTACGATTTCATTTTAAATATTTTTAACAATTTCAAAACATTTAAACTACTAAACTACTCAAAAGCCAAAACAGCTTTCTTCATCTTCTTCAGATTTTTATTTCTTAAATCGAGAAAATTACATTTCAAATAACCAGAGCGCGAATTTCAAGCATTTTGCGTATGCACTATTATTGTAAGCAAATCAAAATCCTTTTGTATCTCCACAATTCATGAAAAATGTGATCATTTGACACCATTTTTATGTTCCTTATGGTCTCCTTTTGCTCTTATTAAACTGCTTATATGCGCTTATTTTCGCTTTATGCAGCTAGTTTGTGCTTTTTTTTTTATAAAAAATTTAACATTTGCAATTTTTAGTTTGAAAAATCTAATGTTTAAAACATGAATTAATTTACTATTTGTCGGTTTAAATAATTCAGCGAATAATTTACCGAATGTTTACATCTTATTCTAGAAATCCCCTGCTAGACAAAATAAACACTTTAGAGACACAAATAGTGCGCTCGGGGAATCACCCAGTTCTGTGTTCTATTGAAGGTGACTCACAATAGTCTTTGCAAGAAAGCTAAAAACATTGTTTTGTCTTCGTCAGTAATCCGGAGCATTCCACTGTGTTGTGAAGTTTCGTGAATTATTTTTAATTTGAAATTGTGAAATGCCTAAAGTGAACAATAAACCCGTACCGGCAATTGGGCTTAAAGATTGTCCGGAATTGGTTGGTGAAAATAACAAAATATTTTACAGAAGATGCATGAAAACCGTAAGCTAGGCCTTTGTAATATTTCTTATTTTTAAAAGCTGATTTAAAAAAATTCTATCGTTTTGACACAATATGCTTCAGTTAAATTTTTAATAAAAACATCGTTTGAACGGCAACGAAATTGATATCAAAGTATATTTTTATTTGTTGTTAATTACATTTTCTAGTTTTAATTTTTATTGAAATATTTGTAACAATACCTGATTGAGACGTATTTCATTTTATCTGATGAATTACAGTTAAATAAATAGCTAATTTATAGTTTTTCATCAGATTAAATGAAATACGCTTCAATTCCATATTTTGGGCACTAAATCAGAAAAAATTGCCTAAATTATAAACAAAACAAATAAATGTAAAATAACTTATAAAACAACAAAAAATATTTTAAACACTTTGTTTAATGCTAAAGAAAAAACAGACAATTTACTAAAATCAAGCATCTACAAATTAAATTGCTCACACTGTAATTAGGTTCATATAGGACAAACATTTAGAAATTTTGATATTAGGTACAAGGAACATGTACGTTGTTACAAGTATAAACACCCCCATAAATCCAATTACGCTAAACACTTATTAGAACACAATCATTCAAGGACATCTATAAACACTATAAAATTTTTACACTTTTGTGATGACAAACATAGGTTGGATACTCTAGAAGCATTTGAAATTAAGAAACATTTAAAATCTGTTCCCTTTAATGAATGAACAAATTGATCTCGTAAATTCACCGTTATTAGACGTTTTGGAATGAGAAATCAAGTTATCTAGACGCAGATATAGAAAACTAAGATCAAGTTATGAAGATTTATTGTTTTATTTATTTTATATACAGATAACTCATTAAGATTTATTGTTCCTATAGCAACACCAACTGTTTACTTTTAATCTTGCCTTTGATAATCACGTGTAAAGACGTTGAAATTTGTATAAGGCTCAAATGAAAACCTGTTGAAGTTAAGAATTGTTTTATTTGCAATAAATTAAAATGAACTTCAACGAAGTAAAGCTCGAACTTATAAATAACTAATTATTTGTAGTTAGATTAATTTATACGTGCTTTTTGTTGACTTTTACAATTACAAAAAGTTCATATCGTTTCATAACGGTATACTTCTATTTTATTTCTAATTCAATAATATTTTATTATACGAACGCAAACGTTTTACCAGACACGATAATAAATTCTGCACGTGAAGGATGTGAATAAGCGAATTTAAAGGAATAGCGGAAATTTTTTTTACTCGGTGCTATTCTGGCACACGTTAGAATTTTCCGGCAATTACATGGGCTTTCGGTTCTTATCTCTATCGACATTTGTTTTCCAATTCTTCCTGCTACGTGATCTGAACAGCGCTTCTTATTTACCGGTTCCAAATATCCATTGTCCGTTTTGGCCTCAAAGCGGGCGGACGTTCGCGATAAACTCCAAGGTTAGAAACTGGAAAGGTCTTTTTCTCATTATCCGACATTGCCATTCATCCTCGTATATTTCTTCCCCCAAGAAACACATATGTGTTTTCTAGTCCCGGCCTATTAACAGAAGTTTCCCACCAACGTTCATCATTTTTTTAATACGATATTGTTGTTTGAGGTTCTACACGATATTTTAAACCTTTATGCAAACGATTCTTTGCTGATTCAATATAAAATTTCCAACTTGGGGAAGCTACAAAAGTTTAAGCATCAATTCTGAACTATGTTTTTTAAGGGATGCGTACGTTTAAAACTCTTAATATTTTAGATAACTTTTTCTGGCTCCCTTCATATCGAAGTTTCCCCAACTTTCCCACTAACATAGTCTCGTTTTTGTACAAAATTCAGAAAAATATTCAAGAAAATTTATGTACTACCTTTAAATTTTAAATTCCAGATTGCTTATTTAAAATGGAATACTTGTATATTATGACATTTTTAGATCCAAAAAGAAATTCTACCTTTGATGGTACCCTGGAAACAAATTTTTAAAGACCAATTTGTTTTGGGCTACATTTCTTTTGCTCTTCACTGTGTGAGAGGTTGAAGTGATTGAAAACAGCCTTCCGTTTATTCCCTGATATCTCCCGAAAGAATGGTTTGATATATTTCGATCTTCTTTGAATTTTTGGATTCTAAAAATTGAAAGTTCATGCCTCATTATTTAATAAACAAAGGACGATAAAAAATTTCTGCTTAAATTCCCACCCAAATTTTCGTGGGTAATTTTTCCGTCCGTTTTAGGTTTCATTAATTTTCATTTAAATTTAAAATCGGTTTTTTGTCGCATAAAGAAGCTCAGTTTCCAAATACAATAAGACATGCCCGCAGGCATACCCTAACAATTCACTAGCGTACTATCATGTACTTGGTGAATCTTACCAATACTGTTCGTGCGTAAAACGTTGATACAGCATTACAAACATAATTTCGAAATTCGAATTTTCTAAAGTATAGGAAAGTGGTTTGTCCATTTTTATTTATCCGTGCTTAGGCCAAGTTGCTCACACAGATTTCTATCTAGTTTTACTAGATACATTACTACAGGTTCTGAACGAAAAAAAATAAGTGAAACATGTCGGCAATTTTTTTTTAAATAGAAAGGTGGGTCGCCTGACACCTCATTTGAAAGGTCTTTTAATTCTGCGTCTGATCCTAGAGTTTCAACGAAAAATATTCAGCCTTAACAAAATGGCGGATTTTAAACAAATGGACTCGCTCAATTCAAAATTGTTTTGATTTTTTTATTCAGGGTCGAGTGACACCTCATTTGAAAGGTCTTTTAATTCTGCGTTTGATCCTAGAATTTCAAAGAAAAATATTGAACCATAACAAAATGGCGGATTCTAAACCAATGGACTCACTCAGTTCAAAATTGTTTTGATTTTCTTATCCAGGAGTCCACTTTTTCATTTGCAGGACTAAATTTTCCCAGAAATATCTCAGGTGGCTTGAAATAATATTGAAAACGTTATGTTCCAACACGACGGTGCGCCGCCTCATTATTATAGGCCTGTTTCTGACTTTCTCAACGGACATTTTTTTGACAGATCGATTGTTAGGCGGGGGCCTGTAGAATAGCCGGCTCACTCCCCAGATTTAACTTTCTTAGATTTTTTGTATGGGAATATCTGAAATCGAAAGTGTACAGAACCCGTCAAGAAACAATTGAAGAACTGGAGCAACGCATTACAGAAGTTTGCAGAATTATCACTCCAGAAACTTATGAAAATGTAAGGCAGGAATTTATTTCCTAACCGACATTTTATGTGCCAAGAAGTGAATAGTAAACATTTCGAACACTTAATTTAATTAATTTAAGCTTTAATTCTCATTTTTTTTAATAGACTTCTTTATCTTTAAATATTGTCATTTTGTGATGGCTGAATATTTTTCTTTGAAACCTTAGAATCAGACGCAGAATTAAGAGACCTTTCCAATGAGATGTCACTCGACCCCCCTTTCTATTTAAAAAAAAATTGAAAATGGCGCCCAGTCGCCATTTTGGATGATACAAAGTTTTAATATGGTCTGAAAAATAGTATTTAATTTCCCATTACAGCACACCAAATTTTGTAGAAAAATTTCAAGTCGTTCAAAAGTTAGTTGGGGGGGGGGGGGGTTACTTTATGGACACAGTGTATAGTAAACCTATACAGAAATCTGTGGTTGCTCATCAATGGTGGTAGAACCAAATTCTAAACTTACTTCTTAGATGCAGTAATATTTATTTTTTGGGTGACTAATTGTAATTCCTTGTCTCTGGTGTTCTGTAATCTCAAGCAATCTTTTGAAAAATTTTGAAATTTTTGAAAATTCAAAAATACGCAAATATCAAAAACTAATAAAAATAAAATATTTTTTCAATTTTGTAAATTTTGAAAGTAGGTACAAATTTTATAAGTTTTGAGTTTTCGGCGATATTTTGAAAATATAGAAACTTTTGAAAACAGGAACATTTTTGAAAATTTTAGATATTTTAAAAATGTTTGATGATGATTTTGCATATTTTGAAATTTTTGAAAATTTTCATTAATTATGAAGCTTTTGAAACTTTTTTAAATTATGAAAATTGTCAAAAAAAAGTGAAAATTTTTGAAAATTTTATCAAAAATTTGCAAAATTTGCTTTTATAAAATTTAAAAAAAAAATATTTTTCTAAATTTTCAAACATTTAAATTATAAAAAACTTTTGGACGGTATTACTTTATTAACTTGTAGCATAAAACAACTAGACTTTCCAGAAGGTTAATTTCCTTAGGAAATCAAAACCAGCACGAAATAGATTTGGCTAGAAAATCGCAAGTTTTGTTTGGAATTTAACTTTAATAAATGACAATTATGTATTTGCTATGTACGTAACTAACGAAACAGAACGGAAACATAGGAAAAATTAAATTCACGGAGGTGATCTTTGGAAATCACCATGGCGACATGAATTTCTATGAAATCAACGTCAGATTGGCAGATAATCTATAAATATTCAAATCTGATTGGTTGAAAAATATAAAATGCGAGTTTCAAATGACACGTTTTTTTTAATTATTAAAACTCCAAATTTCAAAATTTCAAAGTTATTCAAAATTTTAAATTGAAATAATTAACGAAGCTGTTAACGGGGTTGAACGGCTTTTTACAGCGCCGGTTTAAAACTCAACGGGTCTGTTCAAAGCCGTTCAACCCCGTTAATATGGCGTCAAAAGTTACTAGGCCGGTAGTGGCTGTCTAAAAAATTTTCAGTACTTAAAAAATTTTTATTCTTTAAAAAAATTTCAATGTTCGTAATTTTCCATAAATTGGAAAGAAAAAAGCAAAATTTGTAAGGAACATCCGGTAAAATATATATCTGAAAGTTTTTCGCGAATTTTAAATTTTTCTAAATTTTGATAAAATTGTTTTCGAAATATATGTCAAATAATCAAACATTTCAATAAATGCGATGGAGATCTCGTGGCGGTTGCCCGACAACTTTTCTAACCTGCTCACACGAGCTACAGACAAGCTATAATTTCATTTGTTTCTTGTTCCGTTACTTTTTTGTGACACTCCGTATAAATTATTTAAAAATAACAAATTAACATTTTTTATGAACAAACGAGAAATAATAAAATTTGCGTGTTTAAGCTAAAATTGTGTAAAAGGTATCTATGTATATCCATGTTTAAGATGCATTTAGAGCAACTACTTCTGCCCTTCTTTCTTATTTTCCTATAAGTTCAATTATATGGTTTTCAGAATTTTGCCGTTTATTAATGTTTTCTAATTTAAATTAGCACTCTAAACGGTATTGTACTTTTTGCACTGTACAAAACATGGACTGCGTACTTTCGTTAAAACGAAAATATGTTTTTTCTGCTGAGCAAAATGCGCAATCTTTATCTTGAAAACAAAAGGACTGGTGAGTGGTCGTATGTAACACAAACCACCACCTTTGTGTTTAACTTGAGATGTTCTAGTTTACACAACTTTAAAGGAACAATCGGTTCAAGGCGTTAAAACTAACATATTGTTTTTGGGATTGGGCAGATTTAGTCGAAGAAGCGAGCAGCAACCCTTCCCGCAGAATTTCCAACGGTTTGCGAAGCGATTTATGTATTTATACGGATTTCAACACGCATTTGTTTCTATCAATCTTATCTCGGTGTTGACTATACCCAGACACGACGGTTCCGTGGCAGGAGAATAAATTTCGAAAATGCTCTCTAAATAGACGCGAAGGACGTTAGGAGACTGTGCTAATAGGACTTTTTCTTGAAATGTATTTTGTTGGATTTGGGAAATTGAATTATTGATAAAAATTGCCACTTTCGCCAAAAGCTTTGATTACCGGATAATAGTTATGTCTGTTTTAACAACGTCTATAACATGGTTCGGTAATTACGGTAGCGTAGAAGATTAAGGGGTGAAAAGTTTATCCAACGTAATTTTCGTTAATAAGTTACAGAATATGTTTAAACGTGAAATATTCATATTTCGCAAAGTTTGTTGGCTCATAATTAAATCTGTGATCTTAGAAAACCGTGTAGCGTTAAACTTAAAGTAAACGTAATCGATGTAAAGTTGTAAAAATTCAGAGAAGGAGTTACAATTAAATTATTCCTCATCGAAGAAAATTATTTAAAAAAAATGGACATATTATATATTTTGTTATTGCGAAAAATTGACATTCGTATATGTTTTTAAAATTATTTAGTTATACAACAAAATCGAGAAATAGTTTGTTGTCGATGTGGCGTCGAAGACAACATGTTTCCATACCTTCAGTATAGGGATGTATTGAGTTCATGAAAATTTTCGAAATCTAGATTTTAACGAAAATACAAGTTTTGGCATTCAAGAAACCCAAAAAAGTAGTTTTTAAAAAATGTCTGTTTTTTTTACCGAACTATCTAGCTTTGAAATGGCGACCGCTACAACTTTTTGAAAATCTCGACTTTAACGCCCATTTACTCAATAAGTAGTTAACTGATTGGGATCAGCTACCACTTGTTTGAGAGCCTTTTCTAGGTAGTATACGATGAAATAAAATTAATTTCGAAAATCCGAAAACGATCTATGGCATGGGGCTCCTTCGAAATTTTGGAATTTTCAAAAAAATATTTTTCAAAAACAGCCCACACCGTTGTTTGTCAACTTTCTAAGCCGATAGAGCTTGCAGTGAACTATAAATTTGTTTTTTTACTAATCTCCCAAATTTTACTCTGACGCCTTCCAGGAATTTTTGAAAACTTTGAAATTGATAATTTTTTATTCCTAAACGCAAACGCCGATCGTTATAAACTTTTATCAGTTCGATAGACTATTTGAACTACTTTATTAGGTTCAGCAAGAATTTTTAACTATTATAAAAATTAAAGGGAAAAACGATACTTTTTAATATCAACAACGCGTTTTTCGGCAGCTACGTGATTTTAACTAAGCCTATCATTTTGCTTCAGTTAAAAAATGTGCTTTCATTTTTGGCATATTTTTGATAACTCCAAATAAAGTTATTATAACAATTTTTGTTCGACATCTGAAGCGGAATTGGTAATTAGCCGTAGGGCGCGGCGTTTACCTTGTTTTCGTGCGTACACTTACAGTACGGAAACCAATTGCTTTTTTAACTTTTTTACCGAACTCTCTAGCTTCAAAATATCGGCAGCTACAGCTTTTTGAAAATCTCGACTTTAACGCCGATTTACTCAAAAAGTAGTTGTCTGATCGGGATCAGCTACCACTTGTTTGAGGGCGCTACCTAGATAGTATATATATATATATATAATCTTGACCCATTTACCTTTCGGTGTAGGGTACCTAGATAGTATACGATGAAGTAAAATTAATTTCGAAAATCCGAAATACAGGGTGTCTCAGACATGACTCCCCAGGCCTATAACTTTGTTATTTTTAAAAATAACTATAATAAACTATATATATTCGTAAATGGGAGCAAATTCTCTATAAGATGGGGAAAAACATTTTAGAAAATCTGTACTCATATTATGGCAGCGATATTCAACTTTTTTTTTTCAAATTGCACACTATGCTTTTTTTTCGGTCATTCTGATAGTACTCTTTATTCTCTTTACAACCATGTAAACCAATATGGGTCTTACATAAGGAAATTCTCGAAAAAAATACGATTGAAAGTTGAAGTCTAGGTTTGCCATGGAAACAACTGATTTTTGTAATTTGTACTCGTCGGGCGATGAAAACAATAGCGTAGTGTAAAAAAAAATGCCCATTCATTATTTTTATACAATATTACCTTAATTAACTGAATGCTAATGACAAATTAATTATAATTACAAAAATTGTTCAAAATTCTCTCCGTTTTCAGTTGCGCAACATTCAAGTCTATGTAGAAATTCTCTACTTGTAACTTTTATTAATAATTCTGGAGGAATATTACTGCAGACTGTAGTAATATTATCTTTCAGTTCATCCAAATTTTCAAATGGACTTGAATAGACGTGAGATTTTACATATCCCCACAAGAAATAATCTAATGGTGTAATATCGGGTGAGCGAGCTGGCCAGCGCACTGGTCCGTTTGTTCCGAACCAACGATCTCTATAAACGTAATTTAAGTGATCTCGAACTGCAAGACTATTGTGAGGTGGAGCACCATCTTGTTGTAAAAGCAACCTTCTTCTGATATTAAGCGGCACATTTTCCAGCAGTGTTGGAAGCGTATTTTGAAGAAATAACAAGTAACGATCACCGGTCAAAGTGCCTTCATAGAAATAGGGCCCTATTAAGTGTTCTCCTATTATGCCACACCATGTGGACTACATGTTAACAAAATACTCCTTTCATAAACCATTTGAAGTACGGATAAACTGTGAAGAGTGGCAACAAGGAGAACCACCAGACTTACAAAAAAACCTAGTATGGTATACAGACGGTTCACGCACAGACAACGGAACCGGAGCTGGAATATACGGTAGCAACCCAAGATATAGTACCTCTATTCCATTGGGCCAATCTACCACAATATTCCAAGCAGAAACATATGCAATTTTAGCAGCAATAGAAGAGAACATAAGAAGGGGGTATATGAACAAAACCATCCTTATCATCTCTGACAGTCAGGCAACTCTAAAAGCACTGAACTCAAACCGGATCAAGTCAAAGCTTGTCTGGAACTGCCTTTGTAGCCTCTTGAAACTGGCAAACTCTAACAAGGTAAAACTTGTGTGGGTGCCGGGACACAGAGGCATAGAAGGAAATGAAAATGCAGATAAACTAGCAAAGCAGGGATCTGAAACACCATTCACAGGGCCTGAACCTGTGGTTGGCACAACTAAAAAGACAGCGAGAGGAGCAGTTAAAGAATGGATGTCAACAAAACACTCGGAACACTGGAGACTCTCACCTCGACAGAGACAAAGCAAAGCTATGATGGGCAACCATCCCCATAAGCTGACTAAACCAGTCCTGCAACTTAGCAGGACTCACATCAGAATAGTGACAGGACTCCTAACGGGACACTGGCACTTCAGAAAACATCTGCATAACATAGGGCTATATAATGAAGATCCAATATGCAGACTATGTGGTGAGGAAGAAGAAACAGCCTCCCATATAATATTCGAATGCGAAGCCCTAGCTCGCAGAAGATTCCAAATCTTTGAGGGCATCAAACCCAATGAGATACAACCGCCAGCCAGTCTGATCAACAAACTCCTAAACCTGCTAAAGGGGACGGATCTACTTGACAGTGACTAGCGACCGAAGGGGATACACAATAGGCCCAAGAGGCCGCAGTGTTATAGGGCATATCAAACCCTCCCCGTTTTTAAATCAATCAATCAATCAATCAATGCCACACCAAACGTTAATCCCCCACATGTGCTGAAAATTTCTTTGTCTGATCCAGTACGGCTGCTCTGTTGACCAGTATCTTGAATTCTGTGTAGTCACCAGTCCATTATTGTGGAATCTACTTTCATCCGTCCACAGTATCCTTTTAAGAATGTCAGGTTCTTCTGAATAATTCGCCATAACCCAACTGATAAACTCCATTCGGCGGTTACTATCCCCTTGGTGCAGTGCATGTACTCGCATAAATTTGTAAGGTCGGTATGCATTCTTTTTCAAAATCCTACCCACAGAAGCCCTTGATATGTCACACTGAGATGCAACGGTGCTAAGCGAAGAATTAGGATGTAATTGAACATACCCCAAAACTGCCACTGCATGAGCATCATCTGTAGCGGTTCGTTTATTTATATTTGGAATTTTCTTGTTCTTTTTAAATGACCCATGCTCAAGAAGGTTCGATGCCAAGTTAATAAACGTTTTATGATCAGGATGTATTCTTTCCGGATACCTTTCTGCATACAACCTTGCTGCTCTTCTTGCATTCTTCTCGCATAAACCATAAATAAGGATCATATCAAGCTTCTCAGAATTAGTGTAATTCATTTCTAATATGATTTTAAACAAGAACATACAAATACAGAAAGAATAACTGTCGTTCTTTGCAACGTAAATTGCAATTGTTTTACAGCTATACGCTATTGTTTTCATCGCCGACGAGTACAAACTACAAAAATCAGTTGTTTCCATGGCAAACCTAGACTTCAACTTTCAATCGTATTTTTTTCGAGAATTTCCTTATGTAAGACCCATATTGGTTTACATGATTGTAAAGAGAATAAAGAGTACTATCAGAATGACCGAAAAAAAGCATAGTGTGCAATTTGAAAAAAAAAAGTTGAATATCGCTGCCATAATATGAGTACAGATTTTCTAAAATTTTTTTCCCCATCTTATAGAGAATTTGCTCCCATTTACGAATATATATAGTTTATTATAGTTATTTTTAAAAATAACAAAGTTATAGGCCTGGGGAGTCATGTCTGAGACACCCTGTATATCGCTGCTTCAAAATTTTTAAAATTTTAAAACTGTCCTCTCGATTTTTTTTAAATTTTGTGAGCCGATAGAGCTTGCAATGAACTACAAAATTTGTACTTTTCCAAATTTTACTCTGACGCCTTCAAGGAATTTTGGAAAAATTTGAAGTTTTTTAATTAATTATTCAAA
This sequence comes from Ctenicera cuprea, assembly GCA_958336395.1. NCBI lineage: Eukaryota > Metazoa > Arthropoda > Insecta > Coleoptera > Elateridae > Ctenicera > Ctenicera cuprea. Next base: position 44,599,187 of record OY284491.1, on the reverse strand, counting down.
AACGCAAACGCCGATCTTTATTAACTTTTATTAGTTCGATAGACTATTTAAAGTACTTTATTAGGATTTGCTAAAATTTTCAACTATTTTAAAAATTAAGAAACAAAACGATACTTTTTAATATCAACAACGCGTTTTCTGGCATTTACGTGATTTTAACTACGCTTATCAATTAGCTCTAGTTAAAAAATATATTTTTCATTCTTCGCATATTTTTGATAACTTCCCAAATAAAGCTAATATAGTCATTTTTGTCCGACATGCGAAGCGGAATTTGTAATCCGCCGATAGGCGCGCCGGCTGGCGCTTGCCTTGCTTTGGTGGAGCAGGTAGTCGCTGCTTCTATGGGTAGAGCTTCGTATATGATTTGTGGGGTAGTTACGGTACGGAAACCAATTGAACAGGCTATCGTAAATTCAAATTCTCGCTGCTTGTTTTCTTAGAAATCGAATACTCCCTGAACTGTACACCGTTATAATTATTAAAAGTTACACTTTTGCAAATACGACAACGGCAAATATTAGTATCTAGTATTGGCTACAATTTGTTTTTTTTTTGAAAGCTATAATTTCACTGTGGCGTTTTCTATGAATTTGGATGGATGAAATGGAAGCTTATCATTATAAAATTTACACGTTTGCAAATACGATAAGTTTTAGTATGGGAAAGTCCACTCGAAGTTCACACTTCGGCTTTTTTTAATATCGTTTGCCAATTACATTTTGCAATGTTTGCTTCCATCGTATAAGCCAATAGCAAAAGTTTTATTGGCCGGTTTGTTATTCTTTTCAACATAGTGTAAATAATGCCCAATTCGCGTTATTGTATTATTTGCTAAGAGGATAAAGCTTGCATCGAGTTTATCCATTTGTAATTGTGATCTTGTTGTGTTTGTCAGCGAAACTCGCATTGGTCTGGATATCATGTTGAACACCATTTGATAGTGTTAAACCGTGTTTCGTTAAAAGGACCCTCGACCACACGGTAATCAGCTCAACAACAGCAAACATAGTTCTCCGTGTTCGCGCTGCGATTTGCATTAGTAATGTGACCGATGCCCTTGTTTGATAAAGTGAATGTTTCATGTTGTGTATCTGTTTGTTCATGTTAACGCCAGCTCTATGGAATAACTTCCAAACACAACACTTCTAAATATTCCATGTAGCATTAAGTTTTCCTAGTTGAAAGGATTTATCTTAGACTTCCATATAACGTACGCATTCTCATTTGTATTTGCGTTACTTTTTAAACTTTCTATTTTGAAACATTACGGATTTATTAAAAATATCTTGCTAAAATAAATCCAGTAAACTGCAAATTTTATAACTTGTTGTTCACTCCATAAAGTTGTATCGGGCAGTAATCTTTATTTGCAGCTATAAGATTACATTACTATATGAAAGGCAAACGTGGTTACGTGATTTTGCAACGGTTGTAAATTTACTAGAACACATTTTAACCCAATTAAATCCCACTTTTATATTTTTTGTTTAAAACATAGTCTTGAACTGCTTTCTAATAGAAAAATGGAAAAGGTAGTAAGTAAATAAAAAAAATGCTGCTTAATTATCCCCTCCGTTTTGCGAATTTTAAATGGTTTCCGTTTATTAAATAAAAAAACTGTTGCCTTCCAAACGACTAAAGTTTATTAAAGGCGTCACAGGTAATTTTGTAATGTTTTGCTTATGTCAGCTTTTACGGTCTTAAAATACATTTCTATCATAACGTTGTACCTTTCAAGGACTATTAATTTATGATACCAACTTATATCGATCTACAAACTGACGTTTGGGTTCTGAAAAAATCATTTAATATATCTAGCCTTTTTAAATATCTTGTGTTTTACACTAATCAAAACATGTGGTACTCGCGTATTGACATCATTATGTTACTTATAAATATATAATTTTTATTAAAAAAAACATTTTACTTGACCCGGTATAATGATCAGTAGGGTATGAAAACGCCAATGGGCGTGCTAAACGAACAACATGGAAGCCTACTGCGAGGGGATAGAGAGTATGCCACAAGCAGCAAGGCTTTGCAAGGTTCTCACAAAAGGTCGTGGCACTACGCCGACCGCTGCGGCTCCTTAAGTCAGACCATGTTCTGTCGACTGGAAGGTAGCCTCAAAAGTCGTAACGGTTGACCGTACAAAATGGGCGATCACAACGTTTACCCCCTTTGAAGCAGCAGAGCCTGATGGTAAGTTCCCGGCTTTTCTACAGGTGGGCCTGTAAATATTAATTAGGCTAATATCACCATATTACGGTGCTGCCTAGTCATGGGATACATTTATGTACCATGGGGGCGGCAAAGGTAATATTGCTTCCCAAAACTGAACAAGATTTGTACTCCCAAGACAAGTCATTACGACCTGTCAGTCTAACCCCCATCTTACTAATATTGTAGGAAAGACTGGTAGACCGGTACATTAGAGACGGATCTTTGGTATTATCTCCATTGCATCTGAATCAACACGCTTACCAAGGAGGGAAATCCACTGATACCGCGCTTTATTAAATCGTCTACAAGGTCGAAAAGCCGCTACATCATGGAGAATACGTACTACAAACCTTTTCAGATATCGAAGGAGCGTTCGACGCATCCGCGCATGGCATAGAACCCACCATAGTAAAGTGAATTGAATACGTGCTCAGACACCGTAATATAACTGCAACCTTGAAGAGAGATTCGGTGAGCGTGTGCGCCGGCCGCGGATGCCCGCAGGGCGGCATACTCTCGCCAGTTTTGTCGTTCTTTGTGGCCGACGGACTCAAGGTTCAACAACATGGGGTTTTACACACAACAATACGCTGACAACTTGGCTATTCTTATAACTGGAAAATTCTTCAACCAGTTTTGGTCAACCCTTGAAAAACTCAACTTGAACTAGTTCTGTTCGCAATGAAAAAGAAAGGTCTGTTCTCTTCAATAAAACACTGCAAACTTCTGGTGAAGTTAAGTATGTGGGGGGTGGGCATCTTAGACGCCGTACTCACCTGGGCAACTCATTTAAAACGACAAGAGCAATGGGCCTGCGTGTCCCTCTAGACTTGTAGGTGTTAAGCAAAACATGGGGACTAAGGCCTGGAATCGTACATTGGCACTTCTTGCTTGGTGGCGTAGAACCGAAACGGCCATAAAAAAACAGCACTCACCTGGTTGCGGAGAATTTCCCGTTTTTGTATAACCGGGGCAATACGCACAACCCAGACAGCGGCCATGGAAGTGCTGTTCGTGCCTCTTCACCTTATGGTGGACACCGAGGCCGGAGCTGCAGCCTATAAGCTAAGCTACACGGAGCAATGGAAACCCAGACAGGAGAACGTAGGACATACTAGAGTTCTCCTCTGGTAAATCATACGATAACCTCATCCCAAGCCGGGATGAATGGTTATCGCGAGGGATTGATCTTTTCTTCGGCCCTGTGGTCTTGTATGGTTTACGGATGTGCCGAGGATTAGGAAGGGATCAGGAGCTGGTGTCTATGAAAAAAAAAACAGTCAAACTTGAATTTGCTCTGGGAAAATATTCAACCGTTTTCAAGGCGATTTTTGCTATTATGGCCTGTACAAACAAAAATTTCAGAAAAGGGTATAAATGTACACCTATCTTCATGTGTACCGACAGTCAAGAGGCCATCAAAGCTTTGAACGCCCCTAACATTGGGTCACATCTAGTCCAAGAATGTCGGCAAACCCTCATAAAGCCCTACTAGAACTAGAGGAAAACTTTATGGGTTCCCGGCCATAGTGTAATTCAGGGAAATGAAAAGGCTGATGCCCTGGTGGTTGCAGTCCAGAACCGGCTTTCGGAATTTCCTCCAAATTTGAGAAGCACGATCAATGTGGCTGGGTGTTGTCACAGCTCTAATCTTCTTAGATCTCTCGTCAATCACCAAGACAGGCTGGACTTTTTGTTAAGGGTCCCACGTCAAGAACGACAAAAACTTTTCTGGGTCCAAACTACTGAATGGCCGCCAACATCTTTAAATTGTTGAGCCTCTCAATAGCGCGCAGTGAAGGCCGCCTGCACAAAAATGGATACATCTACTAGAAAACCTCAACTATATTCAATTAAATAAGAATTTACTGGTATATAACATTAGTATCGTTTGTGGAATCAAATCAAATTTTTGAGGCTGGGTTGGAGGCAGAAGACATTTTTTAAATTCGATGAGATTTCACAGGACAATTACTAATATTAATATGCAACTTTTAATGGGTAATGCGTTTAAAAATTAGCGAAAAAAAATTTTTTTCTGTATTTCGTCCCACCCTAATACACACTATTAAGGATGTCAATAGCTCGCAGTGCAAAATATGCCAAGTCCGGGAGAAAACCTCCCAACACATAATCTCTAAGTGAATCACTTTGCGGCTCTCAGGTGTAAAAACCTTCGGTTCCACCTCTTAAGAGCCTAGTGAAATACAAGAATTATCATTGAACAGGATCTGGTTTTTTGCTGAAGCGATCATCCCGTTCAATAACCCCAAATCATGTACAAGGGGTACACGTGGTCTAAGTGTGGGGAGACGCTTTGTCCTCCGACCTATTGAAAATCATCATCATGATCGGAGTGACTCCCATAGGCTCCACCACAGATCAGCGTTATGTAATCGAAGTCTTGTGACTTTATGTTCAGCATTACGCAAAAACAGTAGGTCCGAACTTCAACTTCGTAATGCACGCTCGTACACATTCCAACTAGGTACAGACTTTCTGAAAAAGGCAAGTCGCGTACTAGTGGCTTGGGCCTATTAAAAGCCCAGACTTTAATGTAATGGATAACCTTAGGGGTATGCTCGCTTCAAGATTCGAGTTCGGGGAAGCACCAACTAGTCGCATTATAGCAGCTTTAGTGGAAGCTTTAATTGAACAGTGGAGCATGTACGCTGGGTAATAAGAATCATTTCTTCTCGTTGCTCCTCTTATTGAAATCATCAAAACAGTGCACATAATGGCAATAATCAATTCAGTTTTGTTTGTTTCTAGTGGTTCTGCAAATAGCAGTATTTGTTTCAGTGTTTACACTTACTGTTATAATAGTATATTACGTACAGTACAGAAAAGTAAAATTTTACTTGACGAGTTTGGCAAGTTTGAGAACGAGCGATAGCGAGTATTTAAATGACATACTAGTCAAGCTTTTCTGACGTGGTGCGTATACTATTTTTTCGGATTTTTATTAAATTTTGAAAATTTTTAAGAAAAAATTATTCAGCTTTTTTAATTTTGACATTTGTCATTACAAAAAGCAAAAGAAAATACCAGGCAGATTAAGTAGTATACATCTGATAGCATTTGCCAATAAGGTAAAAACGTCAAAAAAGATATTTGGTCAAGCACAACCAGCGCAATCGGAGAAGATAGTTCAGAAATCGTATTGTACCAAACCAGTTTTCTGTGATCACTTGACTTAGCTAAATTGCTGTGATTTAGTCTTAGCTAATCTTAAGCAGGTGGTCATTTCAGAACAGCTGCACACATTTTTGTACATCAATGTAAATATTGTAAAACACATGTTAACACGTGTCAATGAGTTTGCCGCTTGTTGTGTGGATTATTGGGTCCAATCTAATATTTAAAATTTGACGCTCTCGCATTTTAGGGATTAGGGTAAATATTGGGTTGTAGTTATTAACATAAATTGGGGAAACTTGACAGCTTTAATTAGCACAAGTGTTCAAGAAAGCTTGAGAGTGTGAAACACAATTTTATTGAAACTTCTATCCAATCAAAAATTAAAAAAAAAGGTGGGGCTGTAATTTTATTGGAAAAAGAAACAAGTCCAACCTCTTGGAGGATGGGCATGAATTTTAATAAAAGAAGTATGTTCCCTATAGGAAGGGATCAATCTCCGGATTCTCAAAGATCACTTAGTTCGCTGAAATCTTAACGTCCGTTTGGAAGCATTATTGCTAACATTCTGTTACAATATTACAAGTCTGGGACTTGCAACTTTAAAATAAAATATTATCTTCGTGGGTTTTGGGCTACGAAGAGCATTTTGCCAAAATCAAATAGGCTTAGGCGTAGTAGCTTACTCTTGTCGGTGTACCTGATTAGGCGTATCAAAAGCGGCGCTATTGTCCTTCGGAAATTAGGCGTAGCAACTGAGGCGCTATTGCAGGGAAGCAGATTGGAGTGAGTGGCGGCGCTATTTCCATATTGGTTGCGGCAAGACGCTCTTTTCGCGTGTTGTTGTTACACATTTGTACGTAATCAATCGCTGTTATTGTGTTAAGTACTCAGGCGTATTGGCAAGCGGCGCTATTGTCCTTCGGGAATTAGGCGTAACGGCCAAGGCACTGTTAGGACGAGACCTAATCAGGCTGAGAGTATTGCGTACAAATGAGTGATAGCACACGGTGTTCCTATGAAGAGCATCCAGTTACTTACGTAAACTGCACAATACTCGACATTTAAAAACAGTCCCAAATAGAAGTATCAGTATAGGTAAAACTGGGGTAAATATTTGGATTGGCAACTTTACTCGATACAACTGACCGGCAAATTATATAAATGGTACTCGCACTCACAAACAAATAAATTCTTCAAAAGGTTTACTGTTGTTTAAATCAGTTTACAATCTTATCCTTTTTAACCTCGATAAAGACAGGGTAAATCAGCCAGCCATGAGCAATAATTAAAACACAACTTAGGTCCGACACCGATCATCGCAAATAAATAAGTAATCAAGCATAAATACTTGATAAATTTTAAATAATACTTTTAAAATTTTCAAATAAAAATATCAACGATATTGCACGAACACAGTATAACTTCAACAATATTTATTTATTTTAATCTTGTACATATTTCGACATGTTTACATTTCATTTTCTTTATACTGAAAGCACCTAATAACGGAGACTGCATTATATACACAACATAATCACTTAATCACGTTTTTATCATGCCATAATCTAAACTTAATTAGCCTATAGTCACATTGTATGTTATGCATATAATGAAACTATTCAAAAACTTGTCGCATTCCTGGTAGTATTGCAGAAGCTTATTTCTCGTATGTAATGTTTTTTATGTGCCACTGCTTGGGTAAAGACTTATTAGGTCCTTCATTTGCGTTAGGTATTGAAGTTCATTATCGCACTAGTATAAAATGAGTTATGTAATGAATTCATTACCCAACCCATTTTATTTACACAAACAAAACTGAAGCTTTGTTTATAAGAAAACTAGCTGGTTGCCGTAGTATTGAACAAATCGAATCTATCTCGTTCCTTTGATTTTTAAACAAAAGTATTTTAAAAGTGACTTGACATTTGCAAATAAATTAATACGAAATGTAAAATATTATTTCATGCAAAAAACTCAATTTTTAAGAAATTTTGAGCAGTCGTATATAAAATTTTGTATGTCACACATGAGATGCATTATTACGGTACTCGTTTGATTACACGACTCGATCTACGACCTCGTCGTGCAACTTTCAAACTCGTGTTATAATAACGTCTTTATCCCACTAGTAACATAAATAACTATTATTTTGTGAATAACTTTTTATTATTAAGTTAAGCAGTTTTATAATAATGTGATTTATTCTTTGTTACAGGTACGTTAATGAAAAAGCGGTAGTCTTATATCAAGAAACTGCAATTTGAGTAAGTTATTTAATTTGTTATTCATTCAACTTTTAAAAGAAAATATTTACGGTATCTACAAGACCGCATCCTGCAAAAACTCCGAGTGACTTTTTTTAATTTCCTGCGGTGTTTTAAAGATGATATTCTTGAGCTGGGTTAGTCTTAAGACATTTTTGCATATCGTCTTGAAAATCCAATCTAAAAGATTACTTCAACTTGACATTTGATTTAATTTAAAATGTTAAATTTTACTCCTAAATTTAAACTGCCGTTATTATAATAATTGGAAATATAGTTCCTATTCCCCAAGTGGGGTTGGTAATTATTAAAAGTTTAATTTTGACTTCTCTTAAACTCCGAACTGTCAAAAACAGTACTCGTATAAATTATATAATTTTATCTACTCCCATTTTAAAATGATCACATTAATATGTCAATTATTGTACGTGAATTGTTACATTAATGAAATTGTGCGTAAAAGTATCAAAATCGTGTGCAAAAGACCAATGTAAATTAAGGTAGTTCTGTAGTTTTGGTCAAATCTTAAGAATTGCCTGAAATTAAAGTATGGTGTAAACATAACCTTCATAAACCGACTGGCAAATTTTTAAATCGATCCACCGTTTAGTTTGTGAGATAATTGCAGTTGAAAATGGGTCATTTTGTACGTGATGGCTATACCTAACACGTACGAACGGATAGCACTTTGTTCACATTTTTTATTATAGACGCTAAACGGATCTTAAGATTTTTAAATAAAAAAACTCATGTATGCAGTACTATTGTGGGATTAATGTGAAAAAGAATGGCAATTTTTGACCGTTTAGTTTCGGAGATATCGACTGATGAAATATATTAATTTTATTCGACACGGAACGGACACACAGTCAGCTGTGACGAAATGGCAACAGTGTACGCTACCCGACTGATGGGCGCGTGGTTTAGTCCGGGAATGTGAAACGTGTTTTTTTCCTGGATTTTAATAATTATGGGAAGGATTTGAAATAAATTTATTCTCTCAACAAATGTAGTTTATTTAATTCGTTGAATAAATTAATAAATTAAGTTTTATATAATATAAATATTATCCTGGACAATATTCATAACGCTCATACTTATAAAATAAAAATTCACGAATAAACTATATAATATGCATTGAATGCATAAATAATTTTTGAACAAATATTAAAAATAATAACAATAAACTTTTTTTTCAATCAACAAGTTGCAGGTTTGACCAAAACGAAATTAAAGCTTCCTGCCGATCCTGAATTGCGCAATATCATGTAATATTGGCTCGCATATGTGCGAGTGTGATATTTACATCGAGATTTGCATTGTTAAAGCCGATATTTTCATTGCTAATAAATTGCATTCAATAGAAAACAACAAATCTTTTTTTTTTAATTTATTACCAGACTTGCGTGTTAGTATACCGTCAATGAGTGAATGCAAATTTGTCTTTTTTTTCTTTAAAAATATAACTGCTCTTAACAAATAACTTCGCGTTGGCAGCAAAACGCAACAACAGTGTTTTAAAGAAAACTATAAAATAAAAAAAAAATTTTGGTTCCAAACGAGATTCGACCCCGCAACTACTTATGCAGTAAAAAAGCAGCACGACCGAAAACACCCGCATATCCATCTGTGCTATTACGGAGTTCTGGTTTACACACATTTCAGCTGCTTGCATATTACTAATACTCGAGAATTGCGGTGTTGCCACGATTACAGCGCCGCTCTCTATACGTGTAGGTGACCCATCCATGCATGAGGTGTAACAACGGATTTGCCGGAACTTTTAGAAGATGTACCACTAGCTGCAAGGGCTCGAATGTGACTTCAATGTGATAGTGCCCCACCCCATTATGGAACACAAGTGCGAAGATGGTTAGATCAGCAATTTCCACAAAGATGGATTGGTCGCGGTGGCCCCACAGCTTGGCCTGCTAGGTCGTCTGATTTAACACCTTTAGACTTCTTTCTTTGAGGCTACATAAAAGAAAAAGTGTATGCAACTCCAGTTTCCACCTTGGCTGAATTGGAAGGGCGAATAATGGAAGCATTTGCCAGCATCACCCCAGAAATGCTCCAGAATGTACTTAGAAATATTTCGGAAAGAGCTCAAGCTTGTCACATGGAGGGAGGTGGTCATTTTGAACATATAGGCTAATAATTATTTGTTTTGGCTTGCTAAAATAAACTTATTTTCTTTGTAAAATTGTCAAATGAACTAATCTAATACTAATAACTAAAAAACTACTACCACAGTAATAAGCTTCTGTTTGGTGTTATTGAATTTCAAGCTTTACAGTAATGCCGTTATAAGCAAAAACACAGTAACTCTAAAATTTTCAAAAAATAAGTTAGTTTCACCTTAGTATTCATGATACGTTATTCTACGTATTTACTAAGATAAAACACAACCTTAAACAAGTAAAAATGCCTTCCAAAACCCCCAGAAACATTTCACCGATTTTCTCAGCTTCCTGTGTTTGTACTTATAACGGCAGCGTAGCTATAGATAACAACGTTGCCAGATTTAATTTTCATAAATTGGCTATAACTCGAAAAGGAACCAGTAAATTATTATACAAACAAAATATTCTTCTTTTAAGAGCCCTAAATATTCACTCACCTACTTTTTTTGCCATTTTATTTACACACTGTATAACGCGAAAAAAAGAAAAATTAGAGCGCATGTTTGTTGATCCAAGCGACGCGAGTGTCCTCACATAGATATTGGAAGGTATCGTCTCAAAAATCCAGTTCAAAACTTTTCCCGAAAAAGCAACCCCGCTAAAATAATTTCCCAGAAAAACTACCACAAAAACATCGCACAAAAGCACGTGTATTCTCTTGCTAGTGGATCACTGTATAACTAAACAGCTTTCCTCGAAAAAGGTACTTCTATACATTTGATTAAATCACTGGTATATATAAATTGAAAATAACAGTGGACATTTAATATAATATAATCTATAACTAGGGTTACCCCGTCGAAATTCGACGGCTGGCATATTGGAAAATGTAAGTAAGGTTTCATATGTTACAGCACCTCCTTAAATACTACATTGAGAGTGCTATTCTCTTTTGGAATTATTTGTACTTTCAAATTGTCGAACGTTCGCACTCGAGACATTGCTACGTACAACTGGCCATGGCTAAATACAGGCTGGGGTAAATGAATACCAACACGATCAAGAGTTTGTCCTTGCGCTTTGTTTATAGTCATACAAAACGCAAGACGAATAGGAAATTGGCGTCTTTTGAAAAAAAAAAGGAAGCGTTGTATCTGATGGCGTTAAGTCGATTCTAGGAATCAAAACTCTGACCTACTCTTACGCCAGTGATAATTTCCAAATCCAAACAATTGTCGTACATATTTCGAACAATTAATCTGGTACCATTAAGAGCCCCTGGGAAGCATTTAGGTTTCTTAACAGCATGACAATAGCTCCAGTTTTTAATTTGAGGATATGTGGAGGCAAACCACTTAACTCTAAACTATTTAGAAATTCAATAGGAAACTGAAGAATTTCATTCTCTTCTGCCGTTATCAAATTATTTACACTGATATATGTTCTAGACGTTCCGGGTATAAGGTATATAACTTTAGAATTGATCTCATCGCAGTGTTCATTTTTTGGGGCTAAAATAGCAAATTTTGAAAAATTAATAACGGCATTTGGTGACATGTTGGTTCTTTCCCAAAAATTTCAGAAACAATGTCTTCTTTCGCAATTATACTGGACGGCAAATCAATAATAGCTGATAATGGTGACGATTCGTCATTTACGGAAGGATAATTTCTATTACCAATTTTAAGCAGAAAATTAGCAAATTCCAATACCTCTGGTCTTACTTGCATGTTTCTCAACAACATAAATACCCTAAATTCTCACCATAGGGGAGAAAACTTGATGCAGTTTTGGATTATTGTTTCTCTTGAAGCATGTGGAACTACTGGTAAGACCTGCCTGAAATCTCCCTCAAGTACAATAATTTTTCCTCCAAAAGGTATGTCATTACCCATAATGTCTTTGAGAAGTCTATGAACGCACATTTATGCATAGATATTGGCCATGGGTGCTCCATCCCATATAATCAGTCTTGCTGACTTGATATCAGCTGCTGCTTTACTGTTGACTTTTAAAGATGATATAGAAGTCTCATGCAGTTTTAGGGGTAACTTCAACCTACTATGTACCGTACGACTATTTGGTAACAGCATAGCAGCAATACTAGTCCATGCTACAGATATTACTTCCAAACCTAAATTGAAGCACTTTCGTATAAGACAGTGGTATACAAAAGTCTTTCCGGTACCGCCCGGGCCATCTATAAAATAGGCATTGCATTTGCCTGTATTATTCTGTTGCATTACATTATTAATTTCATTGATGATCAAAAGTTGTTCATCATTAGCTTGTTGTATCATCGAGTCAAATAAACGAAAATAATTGCCTTAATTGAAACGGCATTTGAATGACTGATGATTCAAGTAGACAACGATGCCACTCATTATCATCCTGAAGTAACCCATGATGCATTCCTGCTTCCTTAAAAGTACAATAAGTAACATTACGGTATGTCCTCAAATCTTCAAAACTGGTGGCACCCACAACATGAAGCAACAGCAAACGAAGACGATATCGTTCAGATTCTACGGGGGAAACATTAAACATTCCACCAATAATTTTAGAAAATTTAACACGTTTTTTCCAAATTCGGTTATTTTTGTCCCAAACATAATAATTCGGCGTTCCTGTATAAATGTAAGGGCTTCTTTTTGACAAATCCTTATTTAAGTTAAACCATGAAATCAGTTCTGTGTTTCGTAATTCTGCTTTAAGTAAGTCTTCAGCGGCATTGTCGTCATGAAAATACACTTGTTGTTCTGGTGGTAAATGAACAGGTAAGCGAATTACAGAATGAGATTGTTCATGCATAGGATAGGAAAAAATTCTATACGCAGCCTCACTCGGACCGACATATCGGGTGTTTAAGAAAGCTGATACTTCATCATGATGAAGCATGTCACCTTCGGCAGTTATCTGCAAATTGGCGCAGTCATGTCCTTTGTAGACATATTTATAAATGTATTTTATGCTGTGGACACATGCACAAATTTCTACATTAATATGGGCTTGAAAGTGAAGTAGGAGAAAGGAATTATAAGGAACCATATAACGATTGTCAACTTCCACATAACTACCTTGTACATGTTTAGTAATCGTTCTATCATTATTCCTTCTTCGATAATTGGGATAGCCATTTACATTATCTTTTGTCTCAGGAATAAATTCTTTTGGGAACCCCTTTTTACACTTACCGTCGGCCATACAAATTGGCTTTGGATTAAGAATACCGCAAGGCCCGTGCACCATATGAGATTTGACTAAATTGTATAAGGCCGTATTACTGTTTGGGTCTGGTATTTCTGCGGAAATAACGTTGTCAATATCTGAGATTTCCCTAAATTTGCAAGTATCTTGAAGACATGAGGTAAACCTTTCTTTTGGAATTCAACAGTGTACAAAAATGTTAATACTTCGCCAAAAATTTGTTTTTGGTTTATCAAAGGTAAGAGTTCCTTTAGTTTTGCATGAAACACGCGAACAGTAACATCTGGCCTATTAGCAGTTTCATAAGAATGTATGCTGTTTGTAATTTCAGGCCATAAAGGATTACATGTAAACGTCAAAAAAATGTCTGGCTTACCAAATTTTCTTACAATGGCCATTGCGTCCTGATAATTTTGCATCATGTTTCTAGGACTGCCACTAAAAGATGAGGGTAAAATAACAACGCGTCCAGCCTTTAAGTTTCCGTTGTCGGCCCTTACATGTAAAGCGTCTGCAAGACCAGCGTAGGTATCTACTCGCAATTTCACCTGTTGGTTACGGATGAATTTCAATCTGTCGCTTTCCATGCGACAGTAATAATCAACAATCAACTGCTGCGTTAACTTCCCAGCATTAATTATTGGGTTGAAGTCTCCTACAGGAGAACCTCGAACCATAAGTCTATAAGATATATATTCTCGCATAGAAATATTTTGGCGAATTTTAGTTTTGCGCTCTCCTCCAGTTAGCATAGTAATATACCATCCTGGTTCCCCGCACGGCCATATCAATACATATGACATCGGATCGCAATACATACTGTCAAAGTCTATATTTTTTAATCCACCGTCATGTGCATAAACAGCAATATGTCTATGAGAAAGAAGGTGGAGCACCGTCGGCTGACTCAAAAACAGCTGCAACTTCAGACATGTAGGATTATTATACCGTCGAGGATCTGATTTGGGTTCGTGATAAAAACGCATTACCAAATTAATAGGTTTTCTTCACGATTTTCTTTTAAAGCCAACTCCTTTTCTTCACATATCTTCTGATGCATTGTCTTATATGACATCACATAAGGATTACATTGATTTAAGACACGATTTAGTATTTCCAGAATGTCTTTTCTCAAGGAACTGTTCGCAGCATGTTCAAGTCAAATTTGATTGGCTTCAGAAAAGTCTAAAATGTATAATTGTCCATAAGAAGCATATCCTGCATTTTGAGGGTGTAATGACGAAATTTTATGATGCACGACACCGAGAATTTTTAAACAATACGGACCATATCCGGGAGGTAATTTTATATTTGCACCAAATGACACGAACGACAAAGCATTATTATATTCTCGAATATTATCTCGAAAAATTTTTTGATTTCTCGTTATTCCCTGCAAATAATTCTTTTATTTCATCAGGAATCCGAAATTACGGTAATTTGAACTTTTTATTACAACAACAAAGCCCAAAGTAGCCAGCCGAATTTTTTTCACATGAAAAGTACGGAGCTGAACAATAACTACATATGTTGTTTAAGTTACCTAAGTTGAATGGAGTTAAATTTGAAATAGTATTAGAAACGGCACATCTATATTGAATTGTAAAGCATGTTTTTTTTCGTGTTTTATACGTTTTTGTGTGCGTTCACGTCTCCTTTCCCTGCCGCCAGTCAACGTCTTTTTTAGTTTACGTTTTTTGAAACAGTATGTTGCACAACATTGCAGAGTGCGTGTTCCACATCCGCATCATTAGTGACTGAATTGGACTGAACTGGACGAAATTCCAAAACACTATAATGTCCTGCATCAACATTACCAGAAAAAAGTAAATTAGAAATAATATTTCCAGTACCATAGTCAAGAGTTTCGTTATAGTTATTTCTATACACTCTAAACAAATGATTAGGAAATAGCTGACTAATACAGTGCAATTCGACATGTCCGGCGAACTCACCATCTAAAGATAACAAATTTTCATAATCAGTGGAATTAGTAATCGGCAACCTATACGATGAATAACCAACAATAAAACCTTTATAATATTCCCATTCATTTTTAATTTTTTCAACGACTTGCATGCGTATTTCGCGATGATGTTCGTCATTATTAAATACACAATGCGAAACAGAGCGAAATAAACAATTTCCGTCGCCTATAATAGAAACTTTGTTTATTTGTTTTCGTGACCCTATAATACTTACAATATTATAATTTTTCGTGGGGAATTGGGTCTATTTTAATAAATAATCAACGGTTTAACAGTTTACAGCTGTTTCGGCTTTTGGCCTTCTTCAAAACTTTAATTCTAAAATAAATATACAGAAAATAAGTTTTTAGGTTAACTATAGATGTTTACATGTTTTATATGTATATATATAACACAGATTTTATACTTACTAAAATTATAATTTTTAGAAATAGGCTGAATTGCCCTTGTCATTTAAAATTAATTTACTTAAGGAACATATTAAAATAATTATGAAATAGATAAATACACATATAGAAAATTTCTTGACATATTACAATGAACAATACAGATGAAGTTAGCTACGTTTGTGAAGTATGAAAATGTTGGTAATTTTCACTAGATTTAACATTTTACTAAAAACCATTTATTTAATGTGTCTCTTAATTATGTCATTGTACATTGCACTTAGTCCTTGTATGTCAGTTCTATCGTTTACACAGGGTTCTTTTGTTATATAAATCATCTCCATTACAAGCCGTTTTTTATAGTTACTTTCTTGATTTAAAATTTTTGTTTTTTCAAAATCAAATTTATGACCCGTTTCATGGTAATGGTTTGTTAATGCTGTGGAGTGAGGGTTTCCTCCCCTGATACTGTACTCGTGTGCCTTGAGTCTATTCTCTAACCACTGTTTCGATTGTCCTATGTAACTACTGTTACATCCCGTACATGGTATTTTGTAGATTGTGTTAATCATTTTCTTGTGTGGTGTTTTAGCTATTAAATGACACAAAAAAAATAGAAGAACAGTTTCCGAAAAATATATGTGATGCATTCAAAACTCTTCTACAGGAAAAAAATGAATTATGCTTTAATCGAATAAAAACCAAAAACCGAAAAAAAATAGAAAACCTGCAAGCTAAACAAAATCCAGTAAAACTACCACAGTCACAAGAAAGTTGGCTAACAAATATATCTAGCCTAAATTTACCTGATGATGTCAAATACATATTAAGTCTTGGACCAAAATTTGCCATACCTACACCAACGAAAAGCTTGCCAATAGCAGAAATAATATCTAGCATCGAAACGGCTATAGAATCAAAGGATTTAAACACTAAAAACAATATCAGAAATAAAATTTGTAACACTATAACAAATTTCAAACAAATTCCGAAAAAGAAGAATGTGAATGAAATAGAATTAAACAAAAAAAAAAAAAAAAAAAAAAAATTAAAAATTGCAGAAAATTTATGAAAGAACACCCTGAAATTCTAGCCCTTAACGCCGATAAAAGCCAAAAAACTGTTATCATGGACAAACATGACTATGAAAAAAAAATACAACATCTACTACAAAATGAAGAAGTTTATAAAAAAATTAAAAAGGACCCTACTACTAGTTATCAAAATAAAAACAACAAATTAATACAAAACTGGATCGACCACAACATTATAGAAAAATATGAAGGAAATCTACTTAAGATACATAATTCACATCCACCAAAAATTCACGGATTACCAAAAATCCATAAGGAAAACATCCCACTAAGGCCAATCATTAGTTTTATACAATCTCCTTTATACAACTTATCCAAATACTTAGCAACAATATTGAAAAATGTAACAGGTAAAACTGAATATAACATAAAAGATTCATGGGAATTTGCCAAATACATAAGAAATAAAAATATTCCAGAAAAACATTCAATTTTCTCCCTCGATGTCATCTCATTATATACCAGCATACCAATTGACTTAGCTATAGATACCATAAAAGTGAAATGGGATCATGTTCAGCCCTTCACAAATATTCCTAAGGATGAGTTTATTAAAGCTATAACATTATGCTGTATGTCAACCTACTTCCAAAAAGAAGAAGAATTTTATGAACAGAAAACGGGTCTTCCAATGGGATCACCATTGTCTGCACCATTAGCAAACTTAGTTATGGAAAAACTGGAACAGGAAACACTAAATAGACTCAAACCTCACATAAAAATATACAAAAGATTCGTCGATGATATATTTATAGTAGCCCCTACCAATAAAATAAATAAAATCCAAACAGAATTCTGTTCTTACCACAATAAAATACAATTTACAAATGAAATCGAAAAAGATAAAAAAATAAACTTCTTGGATTTAACATTAAATTCAAATAATGGATACATTGAAATTTCATGGTACACAAAATCAATATGGTCTGGAAGATACATAAACTATCACTCAACCCACCCTACGTCATACAAAAAAAGTATTATAACAGCATTAACGGATAGAGCAGTTCATTTTACGGAACCACCAAGAAGAGAACAACAAATACAAAAAGTAAAAACTACTTTGATGCAAAATGATTACCCAGAAAACTTAATAAACTCTATTATAAAAAAAAGGGTACACAAGGCGTATAACAATATAAACCACAAAACAAACAACACTCCAAGCAACACAAAATATATGAGTTTACCATATATAAACAAATTATCCGAAAAAATCGGAAACATACTAAAACCACACAACATAAAAGTTGCACACAAAAACAAAAACAACTTAAATACTATTTTCTCTAAAACAAAAGCTAAAACACCACACAAGAAAATGATTAACACAATCTACAAAATACCATGTACGGGATGTAACAGTAGTTACATAGGACAATCGAAACAGTGGTTAGAGAATAGACTCAAGGCACACGAGTACAGTATCAGGGGAGGAAACCCTCACTCCACAGCATTAACAAACCATTACCATGAAACGGGTCATAAATTTGATTTTGAAAAAACAAAAATTTTAAATCAAGAAAGTAACTATAAAAAACGGCTTGTAATGGAGATGATTTATATAACAAAAGAACCCTGTGTAAACGATAGAACTGACATACAAGGACTAAGTGCAATGTACAATGACATAATTAAGAGACACATTAAATAAATGGTTTTTAGTAAAATGTTAAATCTAGTGAAAATTACCAACATTTTCATACTTCACAAACGTAGCTAACTTCATCTGTATTGTTCATTGTAATATGTCAAGAAATTTTCTATATGTGTATTTATCTATTTCATAATTATTTTAATATGTTCCTTAAGTAAATTAATTTTAAATGACAAGGGCAATTCAGCCTATTTCTAAAAATTATAATTTTAGTAAGTATAAAATCTGTGTTATATATATACATATAAAACATGTAAACATCTATAGTTAACCTAAAAACTTATTTTCTGTATATTTATTTTAGAATTAAAGTTTTGAAGAAGGCCAAAAGCCGAAACAGCTGTAAACTGTTAAACCGTTGATTATTTATTAAAATAGACCCAATTCCCCACGAAAAATTATAATATTATAATAGAAACAATATGTCGCTCCATACTCAAAAGCGCACAATGCACTGACAGACTGAGCGTTGACAGAACCGGCTAAATGCTAAGTCACGTGATGCATTAGTTTCATAAGGGAGACGCGACGTTGGTGTAGATGTCAAGTAAAGCGCGTTTAGCAGACTTTCATATATATTATAAATTAAACTAATTATTATTGAAAAATCGACGTAGAATAAAAATATAAAAATGTTTCATGTTCCATCTGAGGATAGAGACCTTTCATTGAAAAAAAAATGGTCCAAATTGGTGAAGCGGTAGCCGCTGGAGGAATCGGAGAAAAAAAACCTTTGAGCTTTTATATATGTATGGATGGTAGATTGTCCGACTGTATTATTAAAAGTTATTTTGTATTGGGGTTTTATAAACTTGAATCACTTCCTTGACGATAGAGAACCAAATTGGGTATCTGTCAAAATATTTCGATATTTTCAAATGCTCTCAAAATTGTCGCTAAAACTACTCGTGGAATTGTCGGTGACATTCCCACGCGTCGAAAAACAGACAACAATACCAGGTGACCACGAGAACATGTAACAACCGACCATTTTCTCAATTTTTAAATTATTAATTTCAAATTGTTTTTTCGATAATATACACATACAAATGCATATTACGACGTAAACGGTGTTAATTTGGACTTCCGGTTTAACCGGAAGTGATAGCATTGTTTTTATTTTTAATATACCCTACGTATATTTTTCCATGTTTGGATAGACCTTTAAATTTTCTTTGCAGCCATGTATACAACTTATCTATTATTAACTTAATTTAAATTATGTGATCCGTGGTAGGTTGGGGCCTTGTTATTTTAGCAGTAATTATAGGCGCATTTTAGTTACATCTATTATAATATTTTTAGGATAGAAAACAATGTAAATAAAATTTAAAATAAATGAAATTAATTCAAAGTCATTTTTTTAACTGTGTTTGTGAGTTTGAATCCTACCGTAACCAACCGAGCAGTATGTGGCACATTCTTTGTTAATACTATCTTTTAATTCGTGAATATTGTGAATTGAGTTTTTTAATATTGTGTTTCTTTAGATAAAATTGATCTTGTTTTTCATGGCCAACCCGTAAATAAGTATTGTTGATCATATTGTACAAATATTTTTCTTAATATGAGTCAACAAGGTTTATAATCTGTTTTTATAACTATGTGGGGTATTTAAAAAATAAATAGGCACATTTCTTAACAAGCAAGGTTTTCTCTGAGAACAGACGACACACCCACCGAATCATTGATGCTTTAACGTATGTCTACGTAAAAAATACAAAAAGGAACAGTTTGTATCTTACAAAATGTAGTTTTATTACCATGTACTATTGTTGGTTTCGAATAAATCCTTCAAAAAATGAAGCTTACTTCTTATAGAAAAATGCAGCGCTTTTTGTGCCATCGTCATTACTGTCGATTCTTGTTTTATATTCAGAATAACATTTAAAGCTTACCGCATGTACATATAATGCAACAAGAAAACCTGTGGATTTTTCCAGCATTTTCATTTTGCTTTCTGAAAGGAAACCCTTAAAAGTTTCCAGTGTCTCAACGATGATTGTTATGTTTGTTTTCAAAGCTTAATTGGTTGAAAACAAAAAGTTATCTCGACTTTCAAGAGCGTAAGGGTGCCCTAGAATGAAAAGTTTAGTGAAATGTTTGTTTTGTGTAGGATTTTAAATTTGAATAACTTCATTTAACGCTTGCCAAGGCATAGTTATTTATTTTCTTACATTGTTGAAGACAAATCGATTGGAACTTAACGGAGATGGCGTTAGATTTCTAGGAACTAACAAAAGGAGAGAATTTTGAAAACAGTTTGTGGGTGCGTACGTCATCTCTTTTAAATACTTCCAGAACGTCTAGACCAATTTTAATATCATTACGTCTATTAAGGAGACAAGTCTAACTAACGAATGGTTCTTCATTTTTTTCAAGAAAGTTTGGCGCCTTCATTTTCTTCAGCTTTCCTATATGGTGCCGTGGTGTTTTTGTTCTGGTTTTACTAGTAATTTACAGCAAATGAATGACTAAATGTGGTTGTTGTCTTTTGTGCGTTGAGAACACAAAAAGAAAGTAAAATTAATTAGGGAATGAATCTTAAGTTACTATGAATTTTCGTTTGATTACTAAAAAGTTAGAAGGGCAAAATTTTAATTTAAAATGTTTAAAAGGCTGGCATTTAACACACATTAAAGGCAAAGTAAATTTAAACAACATAATGAAAATTAAACGTATTAATTAAATTTTCAGAACTCTTGAAGCTGCTGGTAATAAGATACCACCCCGTATTTGAGTTATTTGACCGCGCTGGTTTTATTTCAAAGTTAAATTGCTATTCTTTGTAAAGTTTTAACACAAATCTTTACCCTTTCTGACGTAGGACGCGTACAACCATTTCATGTAACTTAATTTTTCTAAAGAATGGCGAGAAAATTAAACGAAAACAGTTAACAGAATTGGAAAGTTTCGCCGAAAGTGGCCGGAAACAACGGTGTGCATTATATTAATACACGGCTCTGTTATTTTAGACGTGTTTGGTTACTACTGAAATTACACAGTTTGCGTAAACTCGAGTGTTATATGCATATGAGAGCATAACTTCGTGTGCCAACATGGCTCCCTTTGCTCCTGCAAATATGTAACTGCGATCGGAGATACGCCGCTGCTTTACTGAGGTTTTAGTGGGTGTAAAACAGAGATAGCTGGATTATAAACGGCTCGCTTTGTGATCCGACTGCCTTACTGCAGGATTGTTTCATCCCTTGTGAAGAATTAAACCGCTACTTTGCATGCTTTGACGGAAACTTTGCCGTTTCGAACTCCTTTTGTACCAATTAAACGTATAAATCACTTCTACCTTAGGCGTTTCTCATCATTAATTAATATTTACATTATGTTTGTTTTCAAATTAATTATTTTAATATTTTCCTTGTACTTGCACGCAAGAGTGTATTCTATGAAAAAAGTATATATAATGTAATTGTGTAGTCAAATCCTGGATTTTTTTAGAACTCTTCGAGGGTTAATGGATTCTTAATGTAAAAGATGTACTGAAACGATGTAGTACCGGTATCTAAAGTGTATCAGGGCAAGCAGTACCGATGGTTTTAAACCAACTGGCGTGTGGCTATGGGTGTTATGTGAAACATATTATAGAGAAAGTTTTAACGTAATAACTCGATTCTTGAAAATGTCAGCAGGAATTCCTTCGGAGATTGTGTCAATTTCAGTAGGAACTTCTTCGGCTGTAGTGGCAATTTCACCTACAGTGATTTTTGTTTTACATTTAGTGAGACTGGCTAAGTTGTGGGCAACATACCAGCCCGTTTTACGGTGAGCCTATTCCTTTTTGCAGTATGTACACAAGATGTACTAAAAGTACGTTCTGTGACCGCAGAAGACGGAGGTATAGCCAATATGGCGATTGCTACATTTTTCAATAATGTTTTGTTGCACATTCCCTGCCACCAAGTGACACTATCTACTGATGGAGATGCAGCAGCATCCCAAATATAAGCTTTTGACCTAATGCCCCTACGGACAATGTATTTTGTTACCTCCTCAGTAATTTTGTCCCTGTGTTCAGCTTAATCAAATCGTGGATGAATTCTAAAGCATCAATTTGCTGCTCACCTTTTAAATCTTTAAACAAAATTTGGGGTCTAACAGGTTTGCTGCGAAATGGAGAGGCTTTAAAGCCATGTTCTTACGGTAACTGTCCATATATTTTAGTATAGAACCCCAACGACTTTCTGTCGGCAATTTTAATGATAAAATCTTCTTCTTCTTTGTAAATCTTTTCGTCTTTTAGGGCGTCGGATTGGGTTCCATACTCCCCTAAATCCACTTCTTCCATTTCTTCCGGTCCCATGCTAAGGTTTTTATTTCATTCAGTGTTTTTCCTCTACTTGCTCTGTCTTTTCCGTCCATGTTTTCCTCGGTCTATCTCTCTTTCGTTTTCTTCCTTTTTCTGTCTCTACCACTCCTCTCCTTACTATTCGTTCTTTGTCCGTTCTTGTTATGTGACCATACCAGTTCAATTGTATATTATCCAGCTTTATCATAATAGGTTCTCGTTCAGTCATATTCCTTATTTGTGTGTTCTTTACTCCATAAAATTTTGGTTTTTCCTGCAATACATTGTACACTCTCGTCTTTGTGACCATGTCAAGTTCATTGTTCTGTTAAATAGTTTTATTTACTGCATGGTATATGCTCGTTACCTTTTGTCACCCCTTCGCTATTTCCAGATCTAGGTTTCCGTCTTTTGCTATGTTACTTTTATCAAAATTTTTTGTTTGCATAATTTTTTTCATTCCTTTTCTGTTTTATTTTTGTCATTGATTATCATTACTTTACTTTTATTTGTGTTGATTTCCATTTAAAATGTGTGTCCATACATCTACCATGGATTGCATTTTCCTTTGTGTCTTGGCCGGTAAAATGGTATCGCCTAATGATAAAACAAAACCTTTTTTTTACATCTAGAATTGATTAAAAATTTGCAAGAAGATTTAACAGTTCTTGAAGAATTTGCTTTTATTATATCTCCAACCAACAGATTGGGTGGACCAAGTTCTTCAATCACTTTTATCAATTCTTCTGCCATGTACTCGTCAGTGTGTCTGTCAGCTCCAGTAGACATTGTCTTGTACAAAGTTGGTTCCAGAGTGGTCACAATGTAATTTAGAATGGCTTGATTTCTGCAAGTAAAAAAAGTAGTTATGTATTTTTTTGTGTTTTAGGTACAAGATACCTAATATTGAAACACCCACCACACTGTAATCCTAATGTAACAGCTAGCCTCATTTTCTAATCTATTTCCTGTTTAATCCTGTTATATTCCACATCGAAAAGAATATGTGATATTTGGTATATTTTGCAGTATAATTGATAAATTACAACCATAAAGCATATTCTTTAAATCAAATTGACATACTTGCTTTCTTTACTTCTAACACCTGTTAGTGATCCAGTAGATGTAGAAGCAAGAGGTAGGGAGGAATCATGTGCTGTTGAATTTTCTAAAATAGTTTATAATACGCAATATTTTACAATTCTAAATTTAAAAAGTTTTATATTCTCATCCTGTTTATTTGTTGGCCGCTGATCTAAAAAGGTGCAGTTTACATCTTTGGGGCACTTAATATATGTTTGAATATGCTGAGTCAAACGTGTATGCATCTTTTGAATAGGTTGAATTACAAAATTTACTCACATATGGTTTATTTTTGTCACCATCACCTACTACCTGTTTGAAATATAACCACACCTTGCTTTTATCTTTAGGCATGGTACCTAATAGAAATCGCGTTATCGTTTAATAATGTCTTACGCAAAACCGAAACTGCACGTACTCTACAACGCCCTGAAGCGCACTGCCTAAACCTGTTTTTGATCTTTTGCGTTGGGTAGTTGTATACTTTCCCTGTTAAGAATGCGTGCATCCACACCGTCCGCTTCGAGTATTGAAAAGCGAATATTCGTTCTGAAGGTAGCGAATATTTTCGAAAGTTTCTAAAAGTTTCCAAATGTTTGTTTGCCAAATTTTGAGGTAACCACATAGGAAAAACTCTAGAGCACTTGAGTCGGGAGATCTGACCTGCCAAGACATCACCAAAACCTGAAATTATTCGGGAATCATGTTTCTCAGAATATTTATCGTTCGTCTTTCCGTGTGCCCTGTTTCTCTATCTTGTTGGAATAATTGATTATTTATCCCAAGACTGGGGAGCTCCATCATGACAAAAATTTGCAACATAATATTCACATAGCGGTCTGAATTAACTGTGACAGTTCGGTTATCTCTCAAAAAAGTAAGGTCCAATTATTCCCGATACAGATACTCCACACCAATCGGTCACTTTACTGCTATGCAGAGGCTTCTCATGCAATTGCGTTGAATTTTCGACATCCTAGTATCTATAGTTTTGCTTATTACCATAGCCGTCTTTCGCTCAGGACGTTTGCGTTCTCATTAAAAATTTGCAGAAACTGTCGACAAAATTGAATCCGTTGTTGGAAGGTTTGAATTTTGTATGGGTGAAAACGCATATCCTTTTTCACCAATCGTTGATAAATGTTGTCCAAAATTTACAGAGGCAACTGCAAGTCTCGAAACGGAGTGCGTCAGACTTTGTTCACTATTTCAATGTTCTCCGGCGTGCTTACCGTACAAGCACATCTCGAAGCAACGCTACCGTGCACACGGAAATGATTGATCCAATTCAAAATTGTATACCGTTTGGGTATTCTTCCGTGCCTGGGAACTTGAAATTCACGCGTAAAATGTCATTGCATCTGCACAATGTTCTGTGGTTGAATAACCCTCTCAACAACGAACACGCGTTGATTTAACGGAAAATAAACCATAACTACTTAAATTGTAAAATTACCAAACATATTTACCAATATTTTCTAACTCATTCGCAGATACTTCGGTAGCAAGTGCAGCTGTGATGTCTTTATCAGACTCATTAACAAGGTTCTCAGACCGCGCCTCACTGCAGTTGCACCTATGACTTCCGAGATACCAGCAGCCCACCATTGCCGACAAATAGTTTTGTAGGCACCTCCTGGTAGATTATTTTCCAAGAAATCCTGATGTTCTAAATAGGCATTTTGTATTTGTTTAAAACAAAATTGTACTGCGTTTATAGCTTGTAATCATTGTCATGTTAAAATCTACAAACAACACTGGACGATGCAGGATGTGCACAAACGTGGTTCTTCAAAGTTTGACCATCAGCAGTTGTTATGATTTGCAAATTCTTAAAAATTAAGTACAAGTGCGTTTGTTCCACCTCTTCTTTTACAGTTCCATCTTTCTTTACTTCACAGAACTTTCGCTACATGTTCATATTTGATTCTTTGCAAAAGTCGACGGCGGCGCTGATACGAAGAGTTTCTTGGGCTTGAATTTGTTCCGCTTACAAAAAACAGTTGGATCAGTGCTGTATGGTCAACGAATCATAACGTTTCCACTATCATAGCAAAGTCTTGCGAATTTGGATTGAATATTTTATCCGAACTGCTGTTACTTCCACTGTACTTCCTGTCTGCCATCTTTAATACTTCGGGAAGTTCTTCTTTCTTTTTCTTTGGGCCTTTTTTTAAATGCATTCATTTTATTGTCTCTTTTGCGGTCATATCTAAGTAATCCTTTTTGACATAAGTCAAAGTCAATTTAAATTAAAACGTTTTTACTTTGAATTATTTACATTCTGTATATTTTACAAAGCCTTTTTGTTATAAAATGTTTACGCAAGAACAAAAAATATTTATTGTGAAATATTATTTTCCGCAACAGTCAACAATTAGAAAACGGAAATTGAAATTATTCCAATAATTGTGTCATCTTAAATGTCGTTTTGTTTGAGATTAGATTGTATCAAGATAGTGTAGACATGCGTTTTACGATCCAAAGTCGCTCAGGACTTAAAGACTTCTTTGACATTCGTTACGTTGGGTAGAAAAGTTGTAAACGCAAACGGTAATTTAGCTGTAAATAGCGTGGAAAAACAAAAGTAATGACAAACGAGGAAACAAACCAAGACGTTCAAATAGAACTTAGAAGAATTGAGAATGTTGATTATTACACCTATCTAGGACACGTGATAACCATTGGAAAGGACAATCAAACGGCAGAAGTGGAAAGAAGGGGAAGACTGGGTTGGGCAGCGTATGGAAAAATGAAAGATATCATGAAGATGAAACTACCAATGTCTCTCAAAGCAAGACTTTACAATCAATGCATACTACCGGTCATAACGTATGGTTCAGAAATATGGACCTTTACAAGGAATAACATAAATAAACTGCACATTAATTAAAGAGCGATGGAAAGAAGGATGCTGAATATAAGCTAGTAAGACCACAAGACCAACGAGTGGATTTGTGGCAGAACAAAAGTGGTAGATTTTTTAGAAATAGTGGCCAGATTAAAATGGACCTGGGTCGCCCATGCAGTACGAAAGAATACAGATTGGTGCAATAAGATGATAAAATGGACCTTGGGGAAATACCAGAAGTAGTGGAAGATCAACGTTGCGATAGTCAGTTGATCTGAAGAGGACGGCTGGATTGTGTTGGTACAGAGAGGCTCAAAATAGACAACAATGGAGAATCATGGGGGGGGGGCCTATCTCCGGTATTGGACAGAGAACGGCTGATAAAGATGAAGCGTGTTTCTATGCTTTTGGCGGACTCTGTATACCTATTTCCAGTTTTTTGCACACCCTTCTCTTCCACTAGTTGTTTTTGAGAGTGGATAACGGGTGTTACTTTCTTTATGTATTCTTATTAGAATTGGTTGGTCTTTGGTTGTGAATTTAATTCAGAACTATCTTTATTTATTTGCTATTTCGTAGTTTTACCTCTTTGCTTGTCATTATATAATCTCGTGCGCGTTTGTTTCTCTTTTAAACGATCGATTGACCTACCTATCAGTACTACGTTGTGGTACTACGACATCGGCGAAGAAAACATATTCAGTTTGGCTTGTCTAAGATTACAATGGCCAATCAATAGAACTTTTAAGTTTTTCTCGTCTGGTGTAATATTCTATACTTAATTGTCACGAACAAATATTCACTTAAACTGTCTCCTTGTTTTACCTCTTTTTCTAATTTAAAGGTAGGAGTATCTTTCCCTCTTGTTTCCAGTCTCATCTTGCGCCGTATTTTCGTTCTCAAAAATAAACGGTTGCAAACGGCAGGATCGCTACTGGAATTTTGTTGTTCGCATAAATTTGAACTGCATAAAAAAACAAATACTTTGTATTTCAACGTGATTCGGAATGCACTGGTTTGTTATAGGCTGCGTAGATTTGACTACGCGCAGTAGAACAACCAAGTTGTGAATTCAACCGTAAGCAGTAAAATTTCAATTCTCTAACAGCCAGATCAAAACACTATATTGTGTTTTAACTACACAGAAAATTATATCGTTATTATTAAATATTAATAATGTATTTAACGATAAGGCTGGCACGTACGGAAGACGATGCTGGCAACGGGAACTCGTCCAGGGCTTCGCTGTGGTCAGACTGTTCAGCTAAATTAGAAACCAATAAAGTGCAATTACGTAAACAGGTTTTTCAAAATTACAAATTCCAGGGATTCGAAATAACTTCAAATGCATTTAAAGTAAGTACAAAACAATTCTAAATAGGTGGAATGATTTGTCAGCCGGGATGTGTGCGAGCAAATGATAACCTAATGTTTTGAATTTGAGTGAATTTTACTGGACATGCAGCAATGCTGGTTGTTTACTCTAAATACAATACCTATTTATGTTTTATTCAAACTGGTTGTCACTTCAAAAGGCTCATTCGTCATATAAATATCATAAAACAATAAATGGGTTAGATTTACTAAAATTTAATTTGCCTTGTTCATCACAAGGCTGGAAGAAAACAGACACGAGAACGGATCTTTCCTAATTTAACGGAAACGTTTAATAAAATACTAAATTTGCAGTAAGTCACCCTCAACACATTCAATATGAAATAAAATTGCTTTCTACTATGTAGATTTTAAAATAATCGATTATAATCAACTGCCAGTTTTACTGTTGGAAACTTTCGGATATATTCGCTACCTTGAAAACGAATATTCGCTTTTCAATGCACTTTAAGTGCGATCGTAGCACACGCGGGACGCGGACGGTGTTTATGCAAGCATTGCCAGCAGGGGAAGTACACAAGTTCCCAACACAAAACGTCAAAAACAGGCTTATGCACGAGCGCGGTATTGTTTTACTGTGGCGCAGGTTGCTTTTTTTGCATGCTTAATAAAATTAAAAAAAAAACATTTTTTTAGATTTAGATTAGGACCGCATTATTTATCGCAAATTATAGAGGTGTGAGCTTAAAAACAATACATTCAAAATTTTCTAAGGTTTCCTTAAATTTCCAAAATTTCGCAAATATTCACGAATATTCGCAACAAAGAATAAATTTCATGAAATTTTACATCACTAGATTTAAGGTTATATGCACACATTTAGCACAATACATAAACAAATAAGATCAGTTAATTATTTTGAATTTTTGCAGTAGAATTTAGCAAATGATGGAGAATAAGCAAATTGAAATGCGGAATATTTTGTTTACGGGTATGTGCCGCGTAAATGAATAACACCAAGATGCATGGATAGCTAATATATATATATTGGTGTTTTCACTTTTTCATATTTACATTGTTTTCTGAGGGACCCACAAATGTATTGCCGCGAGAGGGCAGCAGTGAAGGTACATCGCTTTGACAGCGTCCGTGAATTTTAACCTAATCCTCCTGAAATGTTCTGACAGTTGACCATACAATTCGATTCCTTCAAAAAGTAAAATAATAACGAATAAAAGCATACTTCGGCGATTTATTAATTAACACACCAATGTAATTCACGAAACTCAATTTATTAGAAGCTTCAGATTAGTAAAATAGACCGACTACCAGCAGAAGAATAAAGACAAGTACTGTTTTATTTTACTAATCCTAATCAAATATGTATGTAGAATAAAAATTAACTGTGAAAATTACAGTTAAGGAACTGAAAAATTCTTATATGTTTTCAGTTGGTTAAAAGAATGCCAATTCTATGTCTGCTTACCGCATGTTGGTCATCACAACCTATAGCATTTCCTTCCGTTGTTGTTTCAACATTGAAAATCTTACTTATTTCAGTATGCAGTTGAAATGGAGAGTATAAGCATTTGGTACAAATGGTATGTAAGTAATACTGCGTAGAAAATATGGAAAACATAAAAAGCTTTGTTGAATAGTACCTAAATCAACTGAAATTATAGATGAGCGTATATGTGACAATAGTATTAATATTAATAATTATACATATGTAGCTTCTGCATTTAGAATGGTTACTTTATTTTATAAAGAGTTTAAATAACATTGTAGATAGAAATTGGAGATTTGGTTTCAACTATAACTAGAATAAACCGTGACGTTTCGTTTTTCTTAGACACAATTGTAGCCACTTTAGTATTGTATTTGTAAGTCCCTACTGAAGATTTTAGCATTGTGGTTGTACAGAACAATGTAAAAACCAAATAGTGGAAATCTCAAGGAATGTCTAATATTTCACGTTCTTTTAGAGAATGCAGTACTATTACTATCCTGCACAAATTAAAACAAAAATGTTTAAGGCTTGCAAATAAATAGAGTAGTCCAATAGACATTTTTAATAAAACAAATTTTTGATACAATTGGTTATTCATAACTTAATACAATGAATAAATCTACAATGTGGGCAGTTACCTGACCCATGAAAAATTGGCATAATAGTTCCTATTCCAAAAAGTAAGGATACGAAAGTTGAAGAGTTATGTTATTGATACTAAGGTTCATAATCGACTATTAAATTACTGTGAATAGTATAATTTAATTTATATTAACCAGTCTTCATATGAAAATGCTATAAGTACTATTTTTAATCGAATGTTTCAAAGAGTTGGGCCAAAATACATTGTAATTACCGTTTCTTTAGATATGAAACAGGCTTTTGAATAGGTGATAGGGAAATCTTAATTCAAAATTATATTTTTACGGTTTAGATGGGTGTGTTAGAATAGTTGATGTACCATTTAAACGGGAGATCTCATGTGACCAGAGCTGAAAAATATTCAAGATGAAAGATACTTTTCAGTATCTTAGATACTTTCTGTAAGATACTTTTTATTTTTATCGGAATTCAAAATTTTAAATACTTTTTAAACAGTATCTAAGATACTATTTATTTTCAAAGTATCTAAGATGCAAAAACGTAAGATACTTTTTAGAGAAAAAATTTATAACATTTAATATATTCATAAAGTATCTTAGATGCAATATTACTGTAAGGATTCTTTTTCCAAGTCTCAACATGTCGTCAGCATACCCTGCACTTGGTGCTGCTGAAGTCAAATAAAATAAAAAAAATATATGTATTGTATTACTTTTAAAATAAATATGTATTTTTAATTATCACCATAAAAAGAATATCTTTTTAAAGTTCTTATTACTTAGTATATTTCTTAGATACGAAAGTATTTTGTATCTTGAATACCTTTTTACTAAAATATCTAATATCTTTTAATTTTTAAATACTTTCTACAAGTACCTTTTCAAAAGTATCTTAGATACTTATTGAAAGCATCCTTCCCAGGTAACTAAGTTTAATTGTGTTATCTCCCTGCCTCAAGAAAATGTTCATGGGGTGCCACAGGAAAGTGTATTGATACCGCTTCTTTTTATTATTTATACAAATGACATCAGTTTACATTTAAAAAAGGTGAAGGTGAATCTGTTTGCGGACGATACACATATATAGTAGGCAAACACCTAAAGAACAATTTAGACACCGGCATGGATTTATTAACGAAATGGTTAGAAGAAAACAAACTTCAATTAAATATAAAACTAAGGCAATGGTCATAACGACAAATACTATACACAAACGAATAAATAACGGCATTCCTGGTTTGTCATTAAAAAATAAAAAACAAAATGGGTTAACAAGTTTAAGATATTTAGCTATACTTTTTGACAAGCCTTTAAATTATTCTAAACATTTCGAGT
The DNA here is from genome assembly GCA_958336395.1 of Ctenicera cuprea. Taxonomy (NCBI): domain Eukaryota; kingdom Metazoa; phylum Arthropoda; class Insecta; order Coleoptera; family Elateridae; genus Ctenicera; species Ctenicera cuprea. The sequence continues at coordinate 44,568,082 of OY284491.1, read as the reverse complement.
ATTTAGTAAAAAATATCAAACAACCACATTTACATTACTGTGGTATAATACTGTTTTAATTAAATGATGCACAAACTAATAAATTGCAAACTCTACGAAATACAGCAATGAGGGTTATACTTAAATGTCATAGGTATACTTCGTGCTATACCTTAATTAATTTTATGTTAAAGACTTTAAAATGGTTATCAGAAAAGAAATTAATTAACCAAATTATTTGAAGTAAAAAATTAAATGTAATGGAAACACATTAGCATCCGACTAGGTCTACTTTGCATATAAAAATTACGAAGACAACTAAAGCATATTAAAGAATGTAAATAATATATCAAGCACCTACCCCCATGCGTTCTACTTAACGTAAACTGGCTGCTGTACTGTAAACGGAATGTAGAGCTGTGCACCTGATTTTGTTTTGCTCAACTTCGTAACTAACATAAATATACTATAATTTAACAGTACAATAATTCAACAAATTCTCAATCTTAAACTAACTTGGCCAATTTAGCATACTTTTGTCTTTCAGATTTATCTGCAAGTCTTTTTCTCGACTCTGCTTTGCAGCAAAATGCCACTCTTATAAGTAAAAAATCGAAAATAACTTGTTTTGTTACATTTTTTTTGTGTTCTTGGCACCCTACATATCCTGGCAATTTTCTGCACTTAGCAACTGTTGCAACAATTTCTAAAAGGGCATTTTGCTTTAGATCTTTTTTAATAATGTCTCTTATAACAGTCTCTATGTTTTTTAGAATTTGTAACAACATTGTCGAAGGAAAAGTCAAAGAGCCTCTTGCTTTCATCCGAATGAAGTCTGCACAGTTTTCGTTTCCTAGGCCAACGAGTGTATGGAAACATTCAGAGCATGAAACTGTTTTCGACCGATATCGCCGAGCAATATAACCACAAACGTATGCAAACGCTTCCTCATTGTCTGAAAATGGTAATTGTTCAGCTGCAGTATGAATGTCATCATCCACAAGCTTATCCAGTTTTTCTAAGTATTCCTTTTTTAGATGAGCATCAGAAGATGTTTTAAGGATATCCTTAGATTTTATCAAACTCTCCAGCATGCTACCACCTGTGATATTACTTCCCCTTGGTGGCTTTATCAAAGAATACAGTGACATCAGTTTAAAAATTTTAGTTACTTGATAAGACTCGGGATGGGAATTATCACCACCGGCTGCTCTCATTAATCCGAAAAAGTGCTGAAAGAGAATGTAGATTTTAATGTTTTTGTGTGGTATTTTATGTGTTTTAATTTGATATTTATACGAACTTCAAGTGGATCCTGGTTTATGCGAGCTGTCATCAGATATTTAAATCCTAATTCAGTAATTAAATACTTTGCCAAGTCCATTGTGGTGTGTATGGTCGCAAACAGCCCGTCTGAAGTAGATTTTGTTAAATAGTAATCGCTATCTGCACACTGTTGCCATAAATTCAAGTAAATGACAAAATCTTCAAGTACCTAAAATATCTGTATTAGCTAATTATAACTTTACTGGCAAGTATTGTTTCTTTAAAAATTAATAGATTCTCAAATTTTGTATTCAACTATTTTATTTGTCTCATTATTATTGGTTTTATGTTCAAAACTTACTGCATATTTTTTTGAATTTAAGTGGAGTGCATTTTGTGGATTATTTGAATTTAAAACGTCACTTAGGGCATTTATTCTGCGACAAAATTGTGCAGTTGCGTTACTATCTTCTAGACCAGGCACATCTTTATATTTTTCTAATGCAATTGCATTAGTTTCACTGAATAACTGTAATAAATATTAGAATTAACTGGTATTTTAGGAAATATTTGGAGAAGGTAATAAAGATAAACTCACCTGGAACGCCAAAGAATTAGTCATTTTTTCATGATATTTAGGATAAATATGCCTCAAGGTTAATTTGTAAGAATATTTAAATGAAAATGACTCTTCGTAATTTAGCAGAATACTAAAGTGATCTAGCTTCACAATGCCTTCTGGAATCTGAAAAACATTTCTATTTGCATTTGGCTGCTTTGATATATTAATTTTTTTTATTAATTTTAAGACTTACTTGTAACATCTGTTTAGATACTAATCTATTTCTGATGCATTTCAGAAGATGTGGAAAATCTGAACACATCCTTAATTTTCTTTTATTATCGACGGGATGTTGGAACCAAGGTTCATGACAGTTATCAATTCCGAAGCATTTCCACATTTTTCTATTCCAAGGTGCACCATCTGATGTTACAACATCAATGCGCAGACCAGCTTTTTCACAAAGGAGAACACATTCCAATACTAACTTTGCTTGAACTGTTCCTGTAGCATTCCCCCGTGTTAAGAAGCATCCCAATGCTTGCATATTATTTCCGGAAAATGATTGAAACATAAATACTAAAACGTGGTCCCCTAATTTATTCTTTTGGACATTTGAAGTATATTTGCCAAGATCAACAAACCCAATTATTTTCATTTTATTTTTATCTAAATGCTTTGACTCGGATATTTTACATTCATCCATCATCAATGTTCCATGCCTCTCATATTCTGAAATTGTTTTTGTTTTTGTAGCTAATAAATGAAATAACTCATCCTGAAATCCAAAAGAGCTGTCAAGGTTCTTCATATATCGATAAAGCGTACTATTAGAAGGCAATGGCAGCAGCTTTCTGTCTCGCATATGGAAGTATAATTTGGGACTTTTTATTTTCATTAATATGCAGCTGTACATCCAATCTGCACTGTACCGGTTTCCCTTAGTTGAACGCTTACTAGCTTTAATGCACATTTTGACCATTTCTTTCTGACCAGCGGGTAGAGTGTTAATAAGATCATTTAGTTGGTCCATGTGCAATTTCTTCTGTGCTAATGCTTTTTTCTTTTCTGTGAGAATTTTATTTTTCAACTTATAATTTAATCGTTTTACTGTGGTTTTCCTATTATCTGTAAACTGTTGACTTTTTAATCGTAGACAGTATATGCAGCTATTGGTCTTATTCTTTGCAATTCTATTGCAGTTTTTACTGTATTTATTGTTTTTGCCAAAACAAACGCTCAAATGATTTACTTCGCGAAACAAATTTTCCAAATCTTGTAAGTTTTCGATATTAATGCATTTCCATGTGTACTCATTTAATGTTATTGTAGCTTTGCATTCATCATTTATTATTATAGCTTTTTCTATTTTTATCATGTTTAGCTCCATATGTGAATCTGATAATTTTGTATAAACAATGTGTGTTTTCCGTTTATGAACACCCCATTGTTGCATATTGTTACATTGGAAACTGAATAAACTTTTAAATAAGTTATTATGTTCGTTATTGTCAGTCTCTGTGTTGGTGGAAGGGGTGATATTTCTGGGAGAATGATGTGATTTAAACCTAAAATTTTATTTTGGTTTATTTCCAATATTCAAATAATTAACTACAGCACAATCGTTTCAAAACAATAGCGATTACTTACCTGGGTTTATAAGTTTTCAAGTTGTCAGTCTTAGTTACTTGTAGTTCATTTAGGCGAGTTTCTGGGGTATTAGAAGAACTAAAATAATAATTTGAATAAAGACGTTTATTATTTTTTTTGCAAAATACATTCATAAAGTTGCTAATACTAATGCTTACCATAATTGTCCGCAGTCAGCTATTGGCAATGACCCTTTTGCCAATGATTTTCTTAAAGATGGAAATATTACAGTATTCCCATCTATTTTGAGTACTGTATCACCTTTTATGTCCTCTTTTCTGAAGTGACAGATACAAATTTTATTATTGGGTGTTAGTTCAGTTCCGATTATATTTGACCATTTTGTCAAATCATCCAAATTCTAAAATAGAAACGTGTCACACCATTTTTTTAAATATTTTATTATACAAAATAGAACGCTTTAATTTCACCCTATGCCAGAGGCGTGGGGTCCTGCTGACCCCAACAAAATTTTTAGTGGCAATATCTCTTGGTTAGTAGCACATACTGACTCAAGGCCCCATATACCTTTCAGGCATCTCTATCTTGACAGTTTGTGTTAATATCAGTGTATGGTTTGCAAAAACATCGTGGTTATCAGTTGTTGTAAATGATTTCGGGTTATTAAGGCACCACATGACCACTGTGAAGAATTTGCAGTTTTGGCAAAAAGCACTTATTTTATTTTGTTTGTAGTCTTTAAGCTTTGAGAATGTAAATGTTTTGCTACTTTATATAACTTTATTTTAAGAATTTGATAATACGTAAATGTAAAAGTAAAACAATTTTTACATATGTGTAAAATTGTTGCCGTTATCAATTTGTTAAAAATAAATGCGAAAAATGTTTGACTTAGTTTAGCGCTAAACATTATACAGGGTATTTCTACGTACAGAAACTTTAGAGGGTGATTCTTTGGATTATTTCAAAAAGAAAAGTTCAAATGAACATATGTCCGAAAATGATTTCTTACAGAGTTACAGCCTTCCGAAGAAAGAACAGTCATCACTTTTTTGAGCATAACTCTCGTAGTAGTTGTACCAAAACTTTTAAATTTTGTATCTGAGCTTTATTCATTTAGCTTCATATTTCTACTAATTTTTGTTTGAATAAGTACACCAAAAGTGTCTCATATTAGGAGGTCACATTATATTTTCTACTCAATATTTTAGATCATTACATTTTTTTTAGTTTTCTCTAGAAAAAAAAACACTTGTTGAAAGTTGCCATATCTAATAATTTTTGAGGTAATTGAAGTTTTATGAAAAATCAAATTGCCACGAAGGTCAGGGCATTTCCCTAAGATGCGAAAATAGTTGGTACAAACAAACTTTTAGGACATCAAATGTTTAAAGCAACTTTTTCATGTGTAGAACTCACTCTCAAAGTTTGTGGAAACTATTTGAGAAAATCCTGAGAAAAAATAAATAAAAGAAATTTAAATAATGATATACTTACTTTTGGAACACTAAATAAATGTTTTACACTTCCACACAATAAACATCGTATCATTTTAGTATTGTATTTTTAACACAAAGCACAAGAACAACAGCATTTAATTACCTACTTTATTTAAGAAAACAAAAACCACAGACAAAACAAAACATGACACAAGGCAGTTTCCATTGTTCCATAATTCACTATAAATTAATATAATAATACACTAAAAGGTACCTAATTATTGCACAAATACCGAATAGACGAGCCTATCCTCACATTTTGGTTTTATTAAGTTTTTGAAAGTGCCCAATTTTTAATTAAATCGGGTATAAATAAGGGGAAAAAACTGGTAATATTAACAAAATAAAACAAACATCAGTTTAAAAGGTATATAATGTCAATATTTAAACTTTCATTATTTAATTTTATTGTTTGTTAGTTTCGAATAATCTACAAGAAAAATGTTTCAGAAAAGCAAATTTTTTATATTTCGAACAATATTGCTAATGCTTTTCTTTCTTTCCGGCAAAAAGGTAGCAGTATTTCTGTAACAAAATACACATTATTAGTTTACTTTTGCTAAATACATCTTATAATAATAGTTACCAGGTGGAAGTTTTTAGTTCTAGCCTTTTTATGGGATTAGTGGGAAGTTTAATTGATTTTGCTGCTTTCGTTTTGACACATTTTTAAAATACAAACTTGCAAGGGCCTGTCTGTAACCGTTACTTAATTCATTTAGAAACACTGGAGGTTCAAAGTGAAAGCCACATACTGGATAGTGGGTATGTATTTTGGATCTTTTGTATCAGGATAACAAGCTTTCACCTAAAATTTGATTTAAAATAAGCAAGCAAATTGTAGCTGCAGTTTTCATGAAAAAAACAATGATAATTTTGCTTCACAAAAGCAATTTGGTAAGGTGTGTTCTTACCTTTCAAGTTTGTTGGGAAAACTAGAAAATTAAACCTGGAGTTCGGCGGGTTGTACATAAAACAGACAAAAAGACATCGATAACTTCCTTTTCCTATACTCATTTTTCAGAAGCACTAGTAAGAAATGTGGTTAAGCAGAATACTAGGCTCGTAAAAGCTTCCCTATTCGGATTTAAATTTGGCGCATAACCGTCATTTTTTTAGCAAGTAATGATCGTCTGCGCCATCTCTCCGCAAAACATTTCGTGACGCCCATATCAAACTCAAGTGACAACACCATACCTTCCAGTCATCTTGAATAACACTTTATTATATTATTATTATTATTCGGCGGGCCGAATATTCGACCATTTTTTGAAGCTTGCCGAATATTCGGATAAGTCGAATACTTTTTGGAGTCGGAATTCGACAATTCGTGTACTTCATGAAAACAATACTAAATTGCAATTTTTTGAAAATTTTGGTATAATTAAGTTCTAAATACATTAACACAAAATTATGATTACGGTAACCAAACAGAACGCTATCTGCTTATGTACATATTAATATTCGGTACTTAGCCGAATAGTTGGCCGAATATTTGGCCGAGTTTTTGGTCTAATATTCGGTACTCGGCCGATAATTTGGCCGAATATTCGGCTCTTGGGCCGAATGGTTTGTTGATATTCGCAGAATGATTTTCCTAATATTCGGTGTTAGAGACTGGCAGAATATTCGATATTCTGTCAGTGGCCTAAATCACTCTTTGGTACATCCCCAAAATATTACATTGGGATATTCAAGGATATGTTGAGGAAGTTTTCATTTACCTTATGTAATTATTTGGACTAGAGTATATGGTAAACTAATTAGCGACCTATATTTCTTGAAGGAAAATGTTAATTCTGGTGAGAATTGGAGAAAGGTGGTTCTTTAAAGGAAGTGTATGCAGTTTCGTATTTTATGCCGCCATTTACATGTATTCTAGGATTTCCATATTTTGTGAAGTTCCCGAAATGGTGTCATTTTCTTTGTATTAATATACATATTTCGTTTTATCACAATTATTTCCATTCCACGTTGAATATTCAACAACAGCTATAGCATGAGTTAATCGGAAAATAACCGGACAAAAAATTACGAAAACTTATTGCGTCTTATGTATTAGTTTTGTTTGAAAATTCTTTTCGGAGCTGTTGCGCGTATTAATTTTATACGACAAAAATATCCAGGTTTAACGGCAAATACGCTGTAGTGATTGGTCAATATAATATGAGTGGAATAATTACTTTTGTTTACATGTGTACTACTCCGAAATAATACTACAAGCTAATTTTAAAAGCTTGTATCGAATTTGCTCTTTCAGAAAAACTTTCTCATTTAAGAAATAATCAACTCTTCCATGAAAGACCTTTTAATTTAAAACAAAAAAAGTAGATACTCGGTCGATCAGTTCATAGCACATTTAAACAATGAATTTATTTTATATTATTTCGTACATATTAAATTTACTTTTGTAGTTGGTAACTTAAAGAATAAAAATGTAGAAATATCATCATGTCGCTTCTTATATTTTGTGTTTTTTTTTTAGATTTTCTTGCGCAGTGAAGGAGAAAGAAAAACATTTTATCCGAACACTCAGTTAAACGCGCTGTAATAGCATCACATCAAATTTGTTCCAGAAAAATTAATCTTCTCTTCAGACTCTTCATTTAAGCCAACAAATTTCATCAGCAATAAAGCGTAGTCGTTTGTGGGGTTAAATAAAAAACATTGCATCTTTTACCCTTCATTAAGCGTAATTAAAATAATTTCAATTAAACTGAAACAAGGTTTCAAGATAATAACGGGGCTTAAAACATGGTCCTGAGGGAGCTCGGTTAATAGTAGAAAGCGAAACAGAATAACGTACGGCCGACGTATAAGGGTAATGTAGGCGCGTTTACCATTCAAAGATCTTTACCTAGAACTCGATTAGGCCAACTCTTAGCGCAATGAATTAGGCTCCGTGAAGTTAACTGCAAACTTGTTAATGGAGTTACCAGACTGAAAAATAAACGTTGCTATTTATTTCCCTTCCATAAATGCCGCAACGAACAATGGAATGAAATACGTGTGGGAATAATGGTTAAAGTGAATAACATCGACATAAATTGATTATCAAATTTACAACCGAAAGAAACAATTATTATTTCTATGCTCCAGAAATCTTTTGTGGGGAATTTACAATCACTGTTATTTATTGATTAAATGAAGTAAGATGAACACGAAGTTTGTGTCATGCCGAAAAGCGTTTAATAATGTGTCATACTAGTCGTTTAATAGCGAACTCGTTACTAGTTTACTTCGAATACACAAAATAGTTAAACTTACACATTAATTTGATTAATTTATCAGTAATTGCATGTAGTGATTTTATTGAAGAATTGGGTGACAAAATGTGTAGAAAATATTGAAATAAGCAGAAATCAAATTGTAAATCACGATTTATTATGTTTTTAGTTGAAATTTTTTGAAAAACTTTAAAATGCTATTCTTAGAACAGTCTATATGAAATTATTTGAAATCAACTGAAAATACAAACAATGTTCGTCTCATTGGCAAAATGCGGTTGAAATAACTTATAGTCCGGAGAAATTCATCATTCATTTTGACTTTCGTGGTAACTTCGTTTAAAATAGACTTTCTTTACATGAAAATGCGTGAAAATATGTGGAGAACACGTTCCTGGTGGTCGCCAATAAAGAAAATCGCAGACGACCCCTCCAAGGAGGGGGACTGCAAAATATGTTTTTCAGTTTTTACATAGAAAAAATTGCAGAGATGTACTTTATTACTCTGCAAATTTTAATTTTTTATCACATTTAGAATGTTAAAACGGCAATTAAAGTTTGACAAATACATTGTTCTTTACGGCAAAATGAAACTTTAACATTTGCTTTTTTACGTCGTTTTATTTTTAACTTGTGCTACTTGTTAAATACATGAGAAATTTAACAAATGGACAAGAGTAACCTTTAAGCGGAAAATATCGGTTTTCATTCTAACGAAAGCAATATTGAAAAATTTACAAAAGTAAAAATGTTACAGAAAAGAAAACTGAAATCACGTTCAAGATGCGGGCTGTCGTCAGCATCTTTGTCTTGCTGCGTATCCAGTATAACGAGTCATCTCGCTCTACCTCACACTAAGCCCATTGGCCATCATTATTGTTTAGTCCGTCGCGAGTGTGGTAGGAGTACGGAAGAAATCGATTTTTATTTATACTTTAAAGCGCTGTACTCATCTTATTATAATGATTTTTTCAACACCAGAAACTAAACAAAGTAAAATTGAAGCACCGCGTGGTATTAAAATTTCAGCAAACATGAGAAGAAATATAAATTACCAGTGTTACATTATTTTAGAAAGAAACCCTCTACCAAATTAATAAAACATGCGATGAAATCCTCCAAAGTATTTGAAAATCACATAAATAACTGAAAATCACAGGACAGGCCGCGCGAAGAAAATTTAACAATTTTAAAATTGTGTGCTAATGTGAATAATATGCTTGTTAAGTAAGTTGCCTGGCACAAGTATTGTTATAGTAGCTTAATTTGTGAATGAAAACCTTGGCGTAAGTGGAAAAAGAAAAAGCATAACAATAAATGAGGAAAGTTGTGAAGCAGTACCAAGCTAGACATTTTAATACCGGGCGGTATCACTTTGTTTATTTTTTCTTGTTAAAAAATCATTATATCAAGATCAGTACCGATTTTAAAATCTGAATAAGAATGATTTCTTCCGTATTCTTATCGCGCTCGCTACGGACTAAACTATAATGATGGCCGATGGGCTTCGTGTGAGGTAGAGCGAGACGTAACTATACTTGTTATACTGGATACGCAGCAAGAGTTTTTCTTCTGTAACATATTTATTATTGTAAATATTTTAATGTTGTTGTCGCTAGAAGGACTGTCGATATTTTGCGAATAAAAGTTACTCTTCTCAATTTTTTAAATATTCTCAGTTATTTAGTAAGTAGTACGAGTTAAAAATAAACCGGCACAAAAAAACAATTTTAACGCATCAAATGTAATAAAAAAAATTGAAATATTCAGTGTAATAAAGCACATCTCTGCAATATGTAAAAATTGAAAAATATGGAATTTTGCAGTCGTCCCCATCTGGAGGAATCATGTGGAGGTGCATAATTTGTACACATATGTTGATGATACAGTAATGTTTATCATAAACACACTGAAGTTTTTTTCAATTCTCACTATTTACACTTTATGATTCCTGTATACGCGTATCTATCAATTTAATTTTGAAAAATGCATAGTTGTTAAAACTTGAACGTAAAATTTGTGGTACTCATTGATTTTTTTTTTGTTTTTCAGTAGTAGCTACAAAGAATAGCGGAACACCGGCTCACTTTTATTAAAGCACACCGTAAGGAAAACAACAAACACCGTTGAGGCGTTAACATACACAACATCCGCGTGATGCGACGCGCAAAGTGTTTGAGCACATTTAATTTGCACGATCGTTCTACTTCTCGATGTTATTACATTTCAATACAATAATTGCTTTTTTCCAATTATTGCTTGGGGTCACATGCCACTGTGCTCCCATGTATTAAAATCGCTGAGACATTACATCACAGTTCAATTAAAATAAATTTGAAATAGCACATTTAAAATTATATAGAAAACTACCTGAAAATAAAAATCAGTTGCTTTCTTCTTCACTATAGTTCTATCCTGAGTTGCTGCACGAACAGTGGCGTAACGTGATAAAAGAAGCACCAATTAAGGGCCCCTCCCGTTATCATTTTATTTTTGCAGGTATTTTGAGACGAGTATAAAATATAAAATAAATTGTAGCGAGAAAATTATTACAATTCTTGTTGCGGTACGAACAGTGGCGTAACTTCAAAAAATAGGCACCAAGGGAGAGACCCGTTGTTGCTCATTTTATTTACTTTATATTTTGTTATTGGCTCATATCACCTGAACGGGTGCAATCATATATGAAAAATTCATCTACAAAATAAGTTTTCTAAAACAAACCGGAGGAGGAAGCTAGACTTTTTTTAGTATCATTATTTTTTCAAGCCGAATTTTCTAAATCTAAAAATATAATCGTATACAAACCCGTGGAGCAAATACACCTTTTGTTGTCGGGCACTCTAGCTTAAAATGACGGCCCAAATTGATTTTTTAGCTGTCACGTAACCTTGTTGATGCAGCTGATACGACAGCCGAAGTTTTATTTATGTAAATACGTTTATTAAATATTAGAAGATTTAAAATAGTGTTCATGAGCGGCCGTAGCTCAGCGGTAAGCGCGCGGGCTACCAATGCAGCGGATCCGGGTTCGATCCCCGGCCCGGTCGTTCTGGAGAAGAAGTGCATGCACTTCTTGTGGTTCGGAGCCCACGTTAAACTGTAGGTCCCCTATGTCTGTCTGTGCAAATTATCTATCGCCGCACACCAAACACAGACATATGAGAGAGGTAGCTAACGCCTTGAATAGGGTATGGCACCATAAGAAGAAGAAGATTTAAAATAATGTTTCTGCATTTATTAACATTTATAATGATTCAATATTGGAATATTTAAATTACATGTTTACATTAAGCTACATGTCTGTGTACACATGTATAATGAACATTGGAACATCTACAGGGTGTCCGAAAAGTATGGAACATGCTATATATTTTAGTAGATATCCTTTTTGTGGAAAAATGTTTCAAATTAGACTTGTTTAGTATTTACTATTAAATAACAGGGCAATACTTAATTATTATTTTTTTAAGAACAAAAACGCAACAAATAACAGTTCAGTTTTTGTTAATGAGAAGGTACCACAATATTCTACTTATTTGATAGAAATTGTTTTTCTCTTTTCAATGATGTAAAACTTGAATATAGTTACGTAACAAAATTTTCAAGAAAAGCGCGTAAAATTTCTTCATTTTACCACTAATTATTACCATCATTTTTGCCATTGTACCAAAAGCCTATTGCAATTATTGTAGTGTGCCTGGAAATTACTTCGTTATTTCTTAGCAATCAAAAACAGAATTTTTTCGCGATTCTCAAAAATTTTGTATTGTATATTACAGTTTTACATCATTAAGAAGAGGAAAAAAATCTTGTCGTTAAAAAAAACTTGTTATTCGTTGCGCTTTAGTTTTTCAAAACAATAAGAATTAAGTGTTGCCTTGTGATGGAAAACTAAGTACTTTTTTTTCAAAGAATTATGAGGCCGTGCGTGAGCACGACTCCATGATTCCCATCCCACCCCCTTACCCGGACTCAGCGGACTTGCGCTATGCACCGGTCTAACATTCCCCACCCCGATGGACAGAGGACTCGAACCTACTGCCGTTGGGAGTCTAGTTTCAAAGCCTGGGCCTTTAACCACTAGACCACCTGCTGGCCCAAAACTAAATACTAAACAACTTTAATTTCAAATTTTTTACACAAAATGGATATTTACTGAGATATATAGCATATTCCATACTTTTCGGACACACTGTGTATATTGGTTCTGGAACTGTCTCAACGTTACGCGACGACGGACTCCTACATCTCGACAGAGTTTATTTATTATTTTCAGCGAATGTTTATGTAACTGTCACGTAGGGCAACGCGGCAACTTCAAGTTTTGAAAACAGCGTGTACCGGAGGCCACGGGTTCAGCTAGTATAGTTGTATATATTTAGAATATAATTGAATTTATATATCAAAATCAAGTACTTTTTCAATCAATTTTCAACCGCTATGACTTATAGAACAACAATTTGTCCCAATCGCATAAGTTTTGTATTTTTGTAATAAGTTTTACAACAAATACAGATTAAACTGTTACAAACATTTCCACATTCAGCAAGAAACTACATTATTTATTTACAACAACTGTGAAATTACTCGTTTCTAATATTTACTTTCCCGTGCTTCTTTCAGTGCGTGAGCGCATGTACCGTTTTTAATACAATGGGAATGTTTTTATATGAAGGTGTTTCTTAAACTAGCGGTCACTGTTACGTTACAAATATCTTTTTAATTTTTGCCAAACGAATTTGTAACTGTTTCATAAATTCTGTTAGTATTCAAGAGCGTGTAAACCAGCGAACATTTTCAATTACGGTGTATAGATGGCAACGTTTTAAATCGTGAGAAATACAAATTACTAACGATTAGATATGAACCAAACTAATAGCCTGGTTTTAAACCCCAGTTTTGGGTCTTTGAGGAGGTAGTCGTTCTAATAATACTTTTCTTATGTAGTTTTGTCCCCTAAATAAGAACTCTACCGGCTCCAGTAAAAAAAAACTGGTGCGCTTAGCCGCTAGGGGCGGTTTACAAAATCATGGCCGCCCCGAGTTCCAATATTTTTTAATATTCGGAAACCAGTCGTGTTTGGTATCTTATGAAAGGCTATAATATGTACTTCCGAAATTTAGAATATTTTATTATAACATTAATTTTGAATACCAGGGCCGTGGTAGTTCAATTTGCAACACATGGGTTTTCAGAAATTCAAATTTCAGAGACCCCTATGTATTACAATTGTAGCAAAGTCATGATATCCACGTATTAGAGCGTTTGACATCGTTATAAAGATTTTAAGGTCTACATTCAGAATATGTACGATTTTTTATGCTTTGGTGAAAATTGAACCGTAATAAGGTAATTTTGAATTTTCAACTTTTTTAAAAATTTGGGTTTTTGGTAATTTACTTGCGTTTTATACCAAATATATTACGTTCAAGTTAAAGAATGTAATTTTTTGATGATACATATGCAGAGGTACCGCAGAAACTTCCAGTTTATTGTTTATTTTCAACATTAAATGTTCTCTCTCACAGGCGCAAATATACTCAGAACAATGATGTCAAACTCGAATTGATTGGATTGGGGTAAGATTTTGGGGTTTTTACTTTACACCCCCTAACGGGCTGCCCCAGGAGCTGAATAATAATAAAATACATACGTTTTATACAGAAAATTCCGCTCTATTACGTGAATATTTAGACTTTACTGTAATTTTTAATATAGAGCCTCTGAAATTGAAATTTCTGAAAACCCATGTGCTGAAAATCAAACCAATACTACTCTAGTATTCAAAATTAATTAAAATAAAAAATTCTTAATATTTCTAAAGTAGACATTATGGCCTTTCACACGATACCAAACACGACTGGTGATAAATATTGGAGCCAGGGACTACCGTAATTTTATAAACCGCCTCTAGCGCCTAAACGCACCAGGTTTTTGACTGGAGTCCGTGAAATTCTTATTCGGAGAACAAAACTACTTAGGAAAAGTATCATTAGAACAACTACGTCCTAAACGCCACAAAACTGGGTTTTCAGACCAGACTATAAACGTGGAGTAGAAAATTCTCTTGCAGAATAGATTACGTTAGACAAATTTGGGTGTCGTTTAAGTTGACTGTTTTATCTAGCATAAAACATTCATACGATAAATGACTTCCAGAGTTGCACAGAGACAGAATAGACTTACAATGAATATAAGACAGAGAGATATGCTGCATTACTTAAAATTTATATGTAAAACACATTTCCAAAGACCAGGCTTTTAGTCCCAGAAAAGCAAAAAATTCGTTAAAATTCAATACGTAAACAAAAAGAATAAGCGCAGTCAAATCCATTTGATTATACGTGAAACATGTTGCACGCTTTTGCAAGATTTTTACAACTACAACTGCAATATTTGAGATACATTGTTTCGCTCAGTGTTACTTTATTGTTGAGCTAAGCCAGAGGTTCTGCACATATTTTTGCAGAATTTCATAAAATTGTTTCGTGTATTATTTTTAAAACCCTTGACCATGCATATTCTACGCTTATCAACTCCATTAGCAAATAGCTCGAAATAATAAACCAGCTGGCCACATGAATAATACGTATCTAAACAAGCTCTGTGGGTCAAACATGTGGTTGTGTTGCTGATTTGAGCCCGTAAATAATTCGTTTAAAATTGCATTTATGCGCCAACTATATATTTAAAGGAATTATGTCAGAATTTATTAGTAATTGATTATTGCTTACTAGACAAGAAATCCGGACACTGCGCATTTCTATGCCGATAAACCGTAGAATTTATCTAAGATACAAAAAAAGAAACAATTCTCAGATAGTTTTTAAATTTGAAATACACCTACAGCAAACGTACAAACATACATATGTAGCTTAATAAAACCTTTTCGTAGAGAAACAACAGAAACAGACAATTGCAGCAAAAACACGTTTTGAAGCCGAAGGGGCTCAAAAATGTCGTATCTTCCGAGCTGATATCACGATTAAATAAAATATTTTATTGTTGAAGACACTGCCGGGAAACTGTTCTGAAAATGTGACACCTGTGATGATGTGACAAATGTGATTTGCACAAAAATGAACAGTACACTTTCGTTGTAATTCTAAATACAGTGAGTTTTTCTTTTTTGTAGACGTACCAGCTATGTATACTTTTATAAAAAAACATGTCAATGCATTGTTTTACCTCAACTTATAGGCAACCAACTATACACTACATTTCAAAGCTTCAATTTTTGAAAAGAATAGTCAGCTGTGGAAACAGTAATCAAATTGTTTAATGTCAAATTAATAGCAATTAGTTTTGATTTTCTTTTTGTGTTGTGTATCATTAATAATTTGTTTTTAAAATAATAGTTTCATTAAAAAAATTTATTCACAAACATACTCATGATACTCATTTAACATAACCTTACACTCTGAGGAATGACCTTTCTCTCTCTATTATTTTGAGTAGTTGGTTGCTTATAGATTGCAGTAAAGCAATGCATTGACATGTTTTTTTATAAAAGTATACATAGCTAACATGTATACAAAAAAGAAAAACTCACTGTATAATAATTCTTCCTTATTTATTGGAAAACAACTCTGTTTTCACCGATTTATTGTCCTGCGACTTGTCAAAGCTTCATTATTTTGTTGTCAAAATATTAATAGCAAAACTTCTGTGCGACACGACGGTCAAATCGTTCTTGCAATATAATAAAGTTGTTGCTTATTTTGCCTTATATCCATGACCTTTCTCAACATAAACCAACGTTGAGTATCCTTGCTGTATTCCCTATTCTTTTATGATAATATAAATATTACAGAGTTGTTTACATTTCGAAGGACTTGATATCTTCACGCTATTCTAAACATCCCAACTCAAGCGATCTTGTTTACAAAACAATTCACAATTTGGCGAGATTTCTGATAAATGGTAAGCAAGTTACAACCAACAAATCCTGCTTTCTGTGTAGCCGTCTATACCAAAGTAGTTGAACGTTTTGACCTATTAGTTGTGTTAATACGCATTTGTTTTTAATAAACTACATAGCAGTAATTTCTTCATATTCTATAGAAAATTCGTTAAATGTCACAAAAAAATGACATTTTAAATACCTTTTAAAAAAAATTTGAATTGTTTAAATTTATTGTTTAAAAGTATTTTTTCGAAAAATAATACACTTCAGATTATTTGGGCATGTTTTAAATATGTGTAAAATTTAAATGCTAGCATAAAATTGAATATTGTACAAAATTACGATATAGTTGTGGATAGAAGCGTTTTTATATGAGACTCCCGTCATCTTAAATATGTAGAGAATTTCAGGTTTCATTGACGATATTCTTTCTTTCTCGCCATTTTACATAGAAAATAAATCATGATTATCCTTGCTTAAGCCAAATTTCGTGCTTGGTTGTGAATAAGGCTAGGTGAAAGCTAATCAGAAAGGACAACTTGAGCTAGGTGAAAACGGCTTTTAGAATAATAGTATGTGGAATTGCCATTTTGCGTGTTCTTAACTGAAAATATGCTGCACATATACATACTTGCAAGCTATTGTTCTTTTGGTACAATTAGATTATAAAGTGGTGAAAGGAGCTCGTTATTCACCCCTTCTCGCGCCCCAACTGTATTATGGACGACATATTGTATAATTTAACCAAGAAGAATTATCCTGATTATAATAATTTTGCATTGCGACAGGCCGTTTAATTTAATTCTAGAGTAGAAAACATATTTTGGAACACCTTTGGTTGAGTCACGATCTATGCATTAAATATTTAGCAAATGTTAGGTTAGGTAGATGATTGATGAGTGATAATGAGTAACATGACGTTTTGGGAAGTAAATATCAAGCATTTCATGTGGAATTTGTGTTTTATCAGATGGTAGAGAAACTTTCAAGCTAAATACTGAAGTGCACTACATTTAAATATACTCCAGTTTAACATTTTATTCCCATTTTAAAGGTTTATAGTTTGCAGGAGTCTGGTAAACATTAATTATCAAAGATAGCGACCGGATTTTCATGAGTCGGTCACAAAGGACAGTTTCTTAGATAACTTCAGTCGCGGGTCATGAATATGTATGGAGATGTGTTTTAGTAAGTTCCGTCCTTAATCCCAAAATTATCGTTATTATAATCGCCAGAGCGTGAGTATTTCAAAAATTCCCTTCTTGTGGGACTCTCGTATTATTATTACACGTTCTAGTCTCCCAGGCGCTTCCTCCAGACATAGTCTTCATATTTTCTTAGATAAAACTCTACTTGTTTAGTTTTCAAGTTTTAAATCGTATAAAAATGTGATACGTATTCTTACGTTGTTCAGTTTTATGTTTTGCTGTAGGAAGTGTAGACAACAAACCGTCATAGACTGAAAGCAGTCAATTATTTCTTTATAATATTTTTGAATATCTAAGTCAACACTGTTGGTATCTAGCTAAAATTAAAATATAGAAGAAGACCAGCCGAACGCGTGATAATGACAAGTTTACTGCAGTACAACTTACGTTTGCATACTCTCGTTTTTATAAGGTATACCGGGTGGCCGCGAGAACAGGTAACAACCGGCAATTGTCTTTTCTTTTAATTATTAATTTCAATTTTTTCTGGGTAATATACACATAAAAATGCATACTACGACATAAAACGGTGTTAATCTTGGCTTCCGGTTTAACCGGAAGTGATAACAATTTTTTATTTTTATTGGAACACCCTGTATATTTTTGCATATTTGGATAGACCTTTGAATTTCCTTTACGTTTATGTGTAATACTTACCAATTAACTTTTAAGTTTGGTCGCCAGAGGGCGTTTTTAAAAAACCTTAAATGGCTAATAATGATATTCATAATTAATTTTTTTTTTAAGTTGGCTTTGAAAACAAAAGAATAACGAACCTTAAGTGTTTTTTTTTATGAATAGGTTTAAACATTTTATTGTGGCAAGAACGGTCATAACTTTTTTTTTTAAATACCCCTACTTGAGTTTTAATGTACATTTTAAATTGCCATTCTGTTTTCTTTAGTTTAATACCAATAACATACCTCATTATTTTTACAATAACAAGAAAAAAAATTATTGTATTATTAACGGATATTAAACGTTTTTGCAACTAAGTAGACTTTGAAAACAAAATACCAATAAGAAACGTTATTGATATTAAATTAAAGCAAATAAAATTACAATGCAAAAAGTGCAATAAAACTCAACTAGGGGTATTTACAAAAGATAAATTATGACCGTTAAAAATTGAGAATTTTTTTTCTTTATTTTTTTTCACATCTTGCCACAATAGAATGTTTTACCTCATTAATAAAAAACCACACTTAAAGTTCATTATTCTTTTGTTTTCAAAGCCAACTTAAAAAAAATTAATTATGAATAACATTATTAGGCATTTAAGGTTTTTTACAGACGCTCTCTGGTGGCCAAAATTAAAAGTTAACGGGTAAGTATTATGCATAGCTGTAAAGTAAATTAAAAATATACAGGGTGTTCTAATTAAAACAAAAAAATGCTACCACTTCCGGTTAAATCGGAAGTCAAAATTAACACCGTTTTATGTGTATATTACTTTTAAAAAGTTTGAAATTAATAATTTAAAAATTGAGAAAATAGTCGGTTGTTACCTGTTCTCGCGGCCACCCGGTATAATAGTCTAGTCAACGAAAAGTTGTAGAGGGAAATGGAAGGAACACAATTTTTGACTTTGGGACTTTGTTTGGACTAGTTAGGAGGTAAACATACTGAAAGTCCCCACTCCTAGGAGGTGAGCGGGGTGCAGGGGGGCACGTAGAAGGTCCTTTTTTTCGGCTTTCCGCTTATATCTCGGAAACTATGCGTCCTAGCAATAAGACCATTCTATACAAAATTAAAGCTGATAAAATGTGCTACAAGATTGATTCCATTCATTTTTTCGCTATCTTGCATAGTTTTTGAGATATCCGTTATGAAAATTCGCTAATTTAAAAAAAAAATTTTGCCTCACTTTTTTTGCCTTATTTGAATAGCTAACTCTCCAGCCCTTCGTCCTACGAAAAAGTCATAAAAAATGAAGTTGTAGAGAATTAAATTTCCTTCACGAATATATGATATTTTACTATTTTATCTTCAACCGTTCAAAAGTTTTAACTTTATGTGTAAATTCCGAGATTTTGCAGGAAAACTTAACTTTCGTATTTTTCGTTATTACACTGCTCTAACTCTATGTATAAGCCAATATATACGTATTTATATGTATAAATAGTATGTAATATATATAAGTGGCACATAAAGAAATTATATGTATATATGTATTATATAATATAGTTTCAGGTACATATGTAGTTCTTCAAAAGTAATATTGTTTGTTGTCGTTGAATACTATTTTCGACACCCCGAATCTCATGGAACCACTTTGAGAGCTCCATCTCTCACCCCTACATAAATACAATAACTATATGATGGAAATTTTTTCATAATCCTCAAAATTTACAATTTATCGAGTATCGCTGAATCTTTATTGTTATTTAGGAGCCATAATAACCCTCTACATAGGCAATAATACTGTATATTCGCTTCGCAAAGGCATTGGGGTAGGGTGATTGCAGAGTCAACATCAATTTGCTCACTGTGCACCGGGGTTAGAAATTTGTTGGTGGTTAGCTCCCACCCATACATCTGAGGAGGTAGCTCATGTCCCAACCACATCTGGATTTGGTGATATGTCCTCAGAGAATGTTGTTTCGCTGCCCCCTCAGTCTCAGTTGGTGGGAGGCATGAGATGTCCGGTTTGATGTTGGCTACCGATTTAACGAAGGATTGGTAACGGTAAACGTTTAGAGATTTTTCTTTAGGTGGGGCCCCGTACCACCTCAAAATACACTTTTCCCAGCTTCCTCTATATCATCCTTGGTTGAGGAAGGGTCTGAGAAAACTGCAGCAGCTCCCTGGACGTCTGGAGACTTCAAATAGAGTTTGATAAATCTCAGCTTACTCTTTCGGAAGGCTGCTGAGGTGGTATCGCACCCAGTGAAGGCGTGTAGAAATAGTATGTCCCGCAGCCCCCGGGTCTGAAGCTCCTGGGTAGAAAACAATAAAGGTTTTATGTTTCCACGTCCAGGTTTGACGAAAATTATGTCCTGGTCACCAGGTATATAATTTCTTTATGTGCCACTTATATATATTACATACTATTTATACATATAAATACGTATGTATTGGCTTATACATGGAGTTAGAGCAGTGTAATAACGAAAAATACGAAAGTTAAGTTTTTCTGCAAAATCTCGGAATTTACACATAAAGTTAAAATTGCTCTAACTTTTGAACGGTTAAAGATAAAAAGTAAAATATCATATATTCTCGAAGGAAATTTAATGCTCTACAACTTCATTTTTGATGACTTTTTCGTAGGACGAAGGGCTGAAGAGTTAGCTAGTCAAATAAGGCGAAAAAAATGAGGCAAAATTCTTTTTTTAAAAATTAGCGGATTTGATAACGGATATCTCGAAAAGTATGCGAGATAGCGAAAAAATGAATGCAATCAATCTTGTAGCACATTTTATCAGATTTCATTTTGTATAGAGTGGTCTTACTGCTAGGACGCGTAGTTTCCGAGATATAAGCGGAAAGCCGAAAAAAGGGACCTTCTACGTCCCCCCGGAAAGCCGAAAAAAGGGACCTTCTACGTCCCCCCCTGCACCCCGCTCACCTCCTAGGAGTGGGGACTTTTAGTATGTTTACCTCCTAACTAGTCCAAACAAAGTCCTAAAGTCAAAAATTGTGTTCCTTCTATTTCCCTCTATACCCCCCTTTTGAGCATTCATTGGACTATAACATTATAATGCAATATAAAAAATTAACAAACGACAGTGAATAATAAATAATGAATTTTTGTGTACCATCATGTACTGCTAATTCGTTGCTTCTTGAGGTAAAAATTTTATTGTTCTACGGAGACTTTTACTTTGTTTACGGTTATGTCGCTAGGCAAAATGCAAAGAAGTTAATCACAATTTCCGGTTTTCCATAAAGTTGTATTTTGTTACGTCACATTAGAACTTTAATAAAACTAAAGACAATCTGGGTTTTCAAACGTTATAGTTGAACAATGTCCGATGAAAACAAATCAACCAAGTTTTGGCGAATAAGAGCAATATTTCGTTTTTTAAATAAATCGAAGTATATTCTGCAAAGAAATTGCTGTCTAGTTAAAAAAAAATTTTAGGTTTTGTTGCTATGATTTCTGAAATGCAAATTAAATAGTTGGATTTCCTGCCGAAGAACATGTATTAGATCAAAGAGCTTTACCAAAACTCTTGTTAATTTACAGACACTTATGAAATAATTTAGAAATTCTTCCTAGATCTAATTATTTAGAAACCATCCCCTGTTGCCACACAATTTCTGAAGAACAGTAGCGCGCTACATCATACGACTTGGAGAATCCACTCAGCAGCAATGAACTACGGCTAAGCCACCTTGTTTTCATCAAACAATTTTTTTTTAATTCTTTCTGTTTGTAAAACAAGAAATGAGCTGCAGTTTGATTGTGACGCCTTCTATGAATTTTTGCAAATCAAAAGTTCATGCCTCTTCATTCCATAAAGGGGGAACAATAAAACGTTTCTGTTTAAGCTAAACTGCTCATGAGTGACTGCAAAACATGATTATAAACTTAAGTTTTAGATCCTTGAATATGTCGGAGGAGGGGGGAGCTAATTTTCCCCTCTTTCTTCATTTTTGACTGATGAATTGCTATTTGGTCTTTGATGTTCTGTAATCGCACGTAATATTTTCTAACAAAATAGATATTTTGTCTCACGAAACAGTTAGAGAACTTTTGTAACTAGAGTATTTCCCATGTGAGATTTACGGTTAGATCCTAGCGGATAATGCTAGTCAAAACAACCAGATTATTTTACGTTTATCTGTGCATCTTCTAAAAAACGAAACATAGAGTGTAAGTTAAGATTT
The DNA here is from genome assembly GCA_958336395.1 of Ctenicera cuprea. Lineage (NCBI taxonomy): Eukaryota > Metazoa > Arthropoda > Insecta > Coleoptera > Elateridae > Ctenicera > Ctenicera cuprea. The sequence continues at coordinate 44,545,985 of OY284491.1, read as the reverse complement.
TGTATTTTATTTGCGTCGTCAACATTTTTATTAGTTTGTTCTGACTAACTTTTAAAGTACGTCTTACATCTATACACTTTATATGTTGTAAGACATTTTTAGAAAGAAAAAGGTGATTATTTTTAAAGTATGTGAATGTTTTTACTCAAATTGCAGTCCTACTCTTGTTTACTTTTCAATTGGGTATAGGTATCAATAGAATTCATTATTATTCCAATTTTATTAAATTTACAAGTCTCCCCAATTCAATATGCACCACAATTTCTAAGTCCTTGAAGCTTAAAACACCAAATTTCAGATTGACAATCTTTAAACCCTACAAATAAACAACAAACCTATTACGTAATACACTTACAACATTGGGTGCGGCAACTAAAGTGTTACAAGCTGATATCTCAAAAACTACAAAAGATTGAGCGGCAAGATTTTTATGATTTCATGAGACTGAAGATGTCGTATATTAGGCTAACAATAAGTTTTGAAAATCCTTATTTTAAGGAAGGGGAATAACTTACAAATTTTAAATGGAATGGTAGATAATTTATTTTAATTATTTTATACTATCTACGTCAAAATAGGTACAGTCTATTTTTTCAGATTTTTAAAAAACAAGGAAAAAAATATTACCTCGTACTAAAAGTAAATTTTATTTGATCTAATTCTAGTTTGGTTGACACATTTAGGTAAACTAAAAAAATAGCGTTGCACTTTTATATTTACAGGATCTTACTTCCCCCCCCCCCCCTTTATTTGGGATATTTCGGGATACTAAACGTTTTCCAAAAGAGTTTGAAAAAGGACCTATTTTAATGCGGATTTAAAATGTAATAAAAAATTGTATATCATCCTATGATGACTTTAAAGTCCCCCTCCTTCCTTAAAATCGGGGGGATTTTAAAAACTCACTATTAGCCTAATATACGGCGTCTTTTGTCCCAAAAATCTGTTATAGTTTAGAGATATCAGCTTGCAACACTTTAGTTGCCGCACCGTGAATATTCTGTATCCGTGGTTTATTATTAAATTGAATTTAAAAAATGTGCACAACTAACCCGAAACCACTCGCCTAAAATTAAATCACTGAGCAACTCATCTAAGCTAAGTGAAACGACTTTATGTCTATTTAATATATTGTAAATAAAACAATTCTTAACTTCAACAGGTTCTGTATTTTAGCCTCATAGGTATTTCAACGTGTTTACACGTCATTATCAAAGACAACATTAAAAGTCTACAGTAGGTGTTGCTATAGGACCAATAAATCTTCATAACTTTATCTTGGTTTGCTATATCTGCGTCCAGATTACTTGATTTCTCATTCCAAGACGTCCAATAACGATGAATTTCAGAGATCAATTTGTTTATTCATAAATGTAACAGATTTTAAATATTTGTGATTTTCAAATGCTTTTAGAATATCCAACTTACGATTATCATCAACAAAAGTGTAAACATTTTATATTGTAATTAGATGTTTTGAATGATTGTGTTCTAATAAGTCTTTAGCGTAATTTGATTTATGGGAGTGTTTATCCTTGTAACAACATACGTGTTCCTTGTACCTAATTTAAAAATTTCTAATTGTTTGTCTTATATAAACCGAATTACAGTGCAAGCAATTTAATTTGTAGATGCTTGGTTTTAGTAAATTGTCTGTTTTTTCTTTGGCATTAAACAAAGTGTTTAAAAATGTTTTTTGTTGTTTTAAAAGTTATTTTACATTTATTTGTTTTGTTTATAATTTTGGCAATTTTTTTTATTGATTGTTAAAATATGGAATTGAGGCGTATTTCATTTTATCTAATGAAGTAGTTGGATAAATTTTCTGAATAGTTAATTTATAATTTTTCTCTCTAATAAGTGTATCAATAAGTTGAGTATTATAACCATTACTATATGCAATTTGTTTAATAATCGAAATTTCTCTATTATAACTAATTTCACCTGAAGGAACCGTTAAAGCACTATATATCATGGACCTGTATGCTCCTAATTTATGTGTTTTATGATGACAAAAATCGTGTAGTAATTGTAATGTCTGTTTGTGTACGTTTTCTTTAAACAGAATATTCAAGTTTATTACTTGAATTAATTTTTTTGTTGAAAACTAAGAAGTTAATAGCATTAAAGGGGAATTACACTAGTAACGCCCTCTATTATGTGCGGCGAGGAACAGTTGAAAAGCAACAAACCGGCAAAGTTGCGATCGGAACCTGCTAAGCAGGTATCTGCGATCGCACCGGCCTCTAAGCACCCGTGTGGCAAGAAATAAGAGATTTGGTTTCAATTATGGCTAGATAGACCACTACATGTTTCGTTCTTATTTGAACTCATCAGGTGGGCATAATTCTAACCATAATTGAAACCAAAAGCAAACAAGCAGATATATGCCATATATATCTGCATATATCTGCTTGTTTGCTTTTGGTTTCAATTATGGTTAGAATTATGTCCACCTGATGAGTTCAAATAAGAACGAAACATGTAGTGGTCTATTCTAGCCATAATTGAAACCAAATCTCTTAAAAAGTTAATAGACCTATTTTGTTCAGTTTCTAATAGAAATGTTATTTTTGGGTGCAAGCTGTTAATAAAAATCAAAAATTCATTGATTAAATCAAATGAACTATCAAAGCATGCTAAAATGTCATCAACATAACAAAACCAAAATATAACTTTCTCAGAATAATTTGATTCGAATATTTGATCGTCTAGATTTTCCATAAATAAGTTAGCTAAAAGAGGTGAAATAGGACTTCCCATGAGTAAACCATCTTTTTGGAAAAACATTTTATTATTAAACACGTTGAAATACGTATAAGGCTAAAATAAAAAAACCTGTTAAGCATTGTTTTATTTACAATAAATTAAAAAGAACTCAACGAAGTAAAGCTCGAACTTAAAGTAATGTCTATTTGCTGAAACAAAACAGTCCTGTAAAGAAATCGAATTGAATTGATCCTGTAAATAGTAGAAGTCATTAGACAAGTAGATGTTTATCTTCAGGAGCACACACATATGGTCAAATTATATATTCACAGCAAGCGCACCCTTAAAATGCATATACTATATCTATGGCGAAGTAAACATTTACTTGCTTTTGAAAGAAAGCGAGGCGTTATTTACATAACAAACTCTACCACTGCGACATTTTTAACTAACAACGTTACATAGCTGTAAATTGCAATAGCATTTCTTACCGTAATTAATTCCTTATGTTTGCAAACCAAAAGTCTACAATGAAATTAAATAAGTATTAAATAGTACTTAGTCGCAAATGGTACTCGTAAATAAATAAAAGCAGTCTGGCCACCGCTGCACATAATAGAGGGCGTTACTAGTGTAATTCCCCTTTAGTGTTATACTTTCCGGCATATATCTGCTTGTTTGCTTTTGGTTTCAATTATGGTTAGAATTATGTCCACCTGATGAGTTCAAACAAGAACGAAACATGTAGTGGTCTATTCTAGCCATAATTGAAACCAAATCTCTTCTTTCTTATTTCTTGCCACACGGGCGTTTCTGTGTTTTGTGCTTAGAGGCCGGTGCGGTCGCAGATACCTGCTTAGCAGGTTCCGATCGCAACTTTGCCGGTTTGCTGCTTTGCAACTTTTTCTCGCCGCACATAATAGAGGGCGTTACTAGTGTAATTCCCCTTTAGTGTTAAACAGTTGGTGTTGCTATAGGAATAATAGATCAAAATAACTTGATCTTGGTTTTCTATATCTGCGTCCAGATGACTTGATTTCTCATTCCAAAACGTCCAACAACGGTGAATTTAAGAGATCAATTTGTTCATTCACATAATTCCAATGTTTTTTTTTCGAGCTTGCTGATTTTAAACCTTTCTAAACCAGCATAAAGTTTATCATCGGAACTGCCATACTTTACCCTGTATTTTAATGTAAAGTTATTCCAAAACCATAGCAACTTGTGCAATTAAAGCATTTCATAATTTTAAAATTCTTTTAAATTTCTGGGCTTCTAAAGCAAGGAACGAACTATAAATTTTGTTACAAACGCTGCAATTTGCCTGTGACGCCTTCTATGAATTTTTGAAATTAATTAAGTAATAAGTAAAAAGTTATTAAAAATTTACATTTATGCTAAACTGCTTACAAGTGAAAGTAGAATTAGATTGTAAACTAAATATTTAGATACAGCAATATTAAGGGGGAACTACACTCTCCTCATTTATTTGGCTGATAACTTACATTCTATAATCACAAAATATCCTTGCGATAAGTCATGATCTGCGGAGTCAGATAGCCGAGGATGTTAGTATTGTTGTTATTTTACAGTATCTAAAACTGTACCTATAATGTAAAACATTTTTAAAAATATAAAACGTAATCACCCATTCAGTCAAAAATTCAATTATAATTCGGTTTAATTTGGCCAGACAATTAGAAATTGAGATATTAGGTATAAAGAACACGTACGTTGGTACAAATACAAACACCGACATAAATCCAATTACGATAAACACTTACTATAACACAATCATTCAATGACATCTAATAACACTATAAAATGTTTACATTTTTGTGATGGTAAAAGTAAATTAGATATACCGGAAGCATTTGAAATTCACAAACATTAAAAAACTGTACCGTTCATGAATGAGCAAATTGACCTTTTATATTCCCCTCTATTGGACATTTTGGAATAAGTAATCCAGTCATCTGCAGACGATTACCGAGATCAAGTCACAGAGTTATATTGCTATAACAACACTAACTGTTTACTTTTTCATATAACCTTTGACGATGGCATGTAAACATGCCCAAATACGTATAGGAAAGGTTAAAAAATAAATGTTGCTAAAGTAATTAAGTGTTTTATACAGGGTGTTGATGAATTGTAGGGACAAACTTCTAGAGCTTGCAAAACACAACAAAGCAAACAACTTTTTTTAATAAATGTGTGGTCAAAAGTGTTTCCTTTCAGGGATAGAGCTTCTCAAAGATTCTTTGAGAGCGCCTAAATGTAGGCAACTTAATTTACTACCTACTATTTGTTTCCATAACAACGGAAATTAATACAGGATAAGTAAAGCCCTGTTTCCCACTTTTCAAATTCAAATTAAATTTAAAATAAATTAATTAACAAAATGTTTCAAAACTAAGCAATAGAAAAAACCAAAATTACAAAGCAAAAATCAACTATTTGAAAAAATTACAATAACTGATTCAGAAATTAACAAAATTATAGTAAATGTTCAAAATGTCGCCCCCCCAACTTCTAGACACGAAGCACATCTACGAAGTAAATTGTGCGATGGACGATTCCTATTCGGAAAATGTTCTTGGTATAGGCGAGCAGCTTCGCGTGCGTTACCCCAAGCAGCTCCGTACATGAACATCACGTCATGCTGTTCGGCAAAAGTATAATTCGCCATAACACAAAAATACGAAACAGAACGAAAATAACGAAGAAAATAATTATCAAAAAAATCACAGAACGAAAAATACGAATTATAAAAGGCACAGAGAGAAACGAATGCAAGAAAAGTCAAAAAATATCACAAAAATATCGAATTGTGTCAAAATTGACGTTATTTGAATGCATGTATGTCTAGATCGTTTTTTTTTCTTCAAAATTCCGTGTGGCTGGTGCAAAATAATTGAAAATGCAATTTGGGTTGCCTATTTCCAGGTACTTTATAAAGGAAACACTTTTGACCACACATTTAGTAACAAAAGTTGTTTGCTTTGTTGTGTTTTGCAAGCCCTAGAAGTTTGTCCCTACAATTCATTATCACCCTTAGACAAACCTATAATCAATAAAAATTCAAATGCTTGGAATAAGAAAACGTTTTTGATACGGTTAAAAGAAATGGAATCTTATTTAATTGGTGAGTATTTTCCATTTTTAAATTGTAATTATTACTTGTTGTGGTTTATAGTTTGTCTATGTTATACCTATTTATTAATTTATACTGGGTATTTTATTCTCATACCTATGTATGTTTGACTAATTGCAATGATTCCTTGAATTTTTATTGTTATTAAGCAATATTGTTTCATTGTTATTATTATCATTATTAAGAATAGAGACATACATGCAATGTTTTTTGATTATTTGCCTCTTTTCAACATTCTTCGTCTTCAGTGAATATGAATATCAGCATAACTTAATCGGCGGCGAGTACGATTTAACTTCACCTTAAACAGTTCAAAAATGAAAAATACAATTGTACAGTTATTCGCCACATAACGAAAATCCGTCATATTATATTCAGCACCAACAACACGATTGCTTATGACAACTGGATTCGAGAGAATCTACGCTTCCCAGTTCCCATCCAAGTTTATTCTGTCATATCTGAGTGAGGCAGTTATCTCTCCCAATAGTTTGATAGTGTTCGTGTCTGATGTTATCGAGTCCTCGAGCTTTATATGAGAATTAAATTACAGTTTGATACGGGCATAGTTTCCTAATTACGCCCATTCAAAGGCAGATTGCAAGTTTTGCAGAACTGCGCTGTAGTCGATACTAAGGAAATTTCCAGACAATAAGGAAAAGCGCTAAGCTTTCATAATTCATCTAATTTAATAGATCATAACAGATAAAAATGACTTTTATTGTCATTTATTTAACATAGTTTTCAGCGTTTTTGCTTAATTTAACAACCGAGTTAATATCCAATTTTAGAATTAATCGTAAAGGTACTTACTTCTCTGATGCAATTTCAATCTAAATCAATAGTAACTAATTTAAAAAATAAATGTGTTTATGCAAACTAATTTTATAAGGCAATTATTGTTAAAGTCAAAAAGAATACTATTTCTGAGCTCCGTATAAAGTGAGCAGCTGATGAGTTTTCCAATGGAGTTCTGTGTTCTCATTTCTAACAAGAAGAAAAACTCCACCGGTAAGGGTCTTGTTTTCTGCATAATTACGAAATAAGTTATTCTCGGTAGACGTCGTATTGTCGGCGGTTTTGTTTAGATTACTCTTTTTTATCAGTAATTCTTGCGTTTCTTAATAAAGAGTCCCATATTTTCTTGTCTCATAAAGTGGATTTTGCAAAAAAAGTTTTTATACCATTCTAAAATGGATCATTCGTTGCTATACGTGTAACTTTTTCCATTTAAAGTTTTGTAGCGTCGATAAGAGACGCTGAAAACAATGTAGCTAGATGGTTGCTTTTTATTTATTTTTAATTGCACGAATACATTAGCGTGTGGGGTTCTATACCATGGATAATTTATGAACATGTCAAATCGCTGATTAACATAATTGACATTTCGTCGACATGAACTAACCCATAACCCTTACAAACTCGTTTGAGAGGGCTTAAATCTTCTTGATAGAATCTCACGTAGCTCCAAGCAACGGAATAATCGTGTGATTACGAGTATTAAGGCTTGTGCTATTCAGCATAGCCACCGCTTAATGTTTCATCGTAGCTGCGTTACTGCCAGTTAACCTAGAACTCAACAAAAACCGGGATAAAATAACCTTTAAAGACCTCTTTTCAAAATAGTAGTAGAATTGGTCTAAAATACCAGGAAAAACAAAACAGATTTGCAACAGAAACTGCGTAACGTTTAGGATTTTTAGAACAACACAGCGATCTATCTTTATGCCATTCTCTTTTCGTATACTCATTAAACCTGCCGCATTTTTGTTTCAAAAGACTGGGTGGGCGTGAGACTCTATTACAGCAAATCTTTGGATTCAGAAAACAAACTCGACGAGCTAACTAAACTTGTTAAAGGTTTTAAAATGGGACCTCGATTGTAGCCTATCTGTCTTATGCAATAGAATATGTGATAACGCTAAAAATATCCGTGCCGATAAAGAAAACATCATCAGAGAATTCATGGAATCCGCGTTTAGCGCGTAAATAACATCATTATTTCTGATTTACCAGAAAACTCCAATAAAGACGACTGCGCTGTGGTCAAGGCAACAGTGTTCCCGATTATTTCCCTATTCTGTTAGTCGACAAATCTAGACCTTGCAGAGGTTCTACTACCGGAAAACAGCGCCTACTGGAAGTTAAATTTACAAGTCCCAATACAGCCAGGAAGATTCTTAGGAACAAATCGTCGCTTATTAATTCCGTGTATTCAACACTACGGATCACTGTTGAACAGACTCCAGCTCATATGGAATATCTAAGAAACCTCACAGATGTACTAAAAAATAGAACTGATGCCGGCGAATCTCCCTCGACCATCAAATTAATCAAGGGCATCCCGAACTCCCACTCAAAAGCTAAGCCGATGCTTAATCAACATTTCCCTTTTCTACACCAATATTACTTCCATCACGACCTTCTCCTCCATGTAAGTACACGTAAACTTGCTTGTATCGCTATAACCTAAACATACCTTAACCCTAATATCGCTAGCAGCATTGTTCTGAAGCGATCGTCTACATAAGAAAGGTGAGGGCGCGTCGGCGGCACGGCGCACAGTGGGCCAGATTTAAGTTCTAGGTGGACAAAAATCTATAAATCACCAAATCAGCCCAAAATATTTGTTAGAAAACGAAACAAATAGTGAAAAAATTCTACCACTAAGGGGTGGTTTTTCGATGGGGGATGCAAAATATATTTTTTCCAAAAATTCAGAAACTTTGCGAACATATCAGTATTATACCTGTGAAGGCACAAAATAATGAAAAAATTTTAAACACTCAGGGGTGGTTTTTAGAGGGGGGATGAAAAATATATTTTTTTCAAAAATTCTAAAACTTTGCATAATACTGATATGTTCGCAAAGTTTCAGAATTTTTGGAAAAAAGATATTTTGCATCCCCCATCGAAAAGCCGCCCCTTAGTGCTAGAATTTTTTCACTATTGTTTTCGTTTTTTACCAAATATTTTGGGCTGATTTGGTGATTTATAGATTTTTGTCCACCTAGAACTTAAATCTGTCCTTATGTGGGCGTGAAGTAGAATTCTTTAATTGAATGAATGAATAAATGAATGAATGAAAAAATACTTTATTTCTTACATACTATAACAAGTTTAGAAAATAAATGTTTGCAACTTCTATAGTATACTTAAGTATGGTATTAACACGTAACAATAATTATCAGGTAAATATCAGTCAATGCCACTGGTTTCTTCTTCACTCGTATATATTACACTAGACACAAAATCGGATTCGGATTGATCTAGTAGAGATGTTTTTGACAAATATAATTTTTGGCTTGGAACGTTGCATTTCAATAAACGCAGCACTTCAGAGTTCAATGGCCCGTTATGTTTTTGGACAGGTTTTCGAAAACTAGCAACGATAGGGTCAGATGAAACTAAAAGCATACTTAATAAAGCAGTGTTTGTTGACAAACGTGAATTTTTCCTCGTACACCGTTCCCTAAATCGTCGACAATCTTTGTTTCTGACCTCTTGGGCCTCTTCAGTTAATTGCCCGATTGGAATCATTTGATTTTAAATTATTTGAGCACTGTGGTCCAAAATTTTGCGAATCGTGGAAGTCATTCCATACCAAGGATACAAATCTAAATAGAGCCGCTTAGTTTCAGATGTATACTCATTAAAATTTTGAACATCGATTTCATATCCCGAAGAAAGAGTTTGAAGTATCACTCTGAATCTATTAATAAGAGTTTCATCTAAGCCAATGATTGATGCACTTACAGCAGAATTTAAAAAGAATCGTCTGGCCATGTTACCATCGTTGGTATTACCGATCTTCTTCAGTTTTCACAGTCTTTCTTCTTTCTTTTAATGTCAATCTGTATGCAATATTCAAGAGAAATTCAAAAGTCCGAATCCATCCATGTAATGTAGCCAAACCGAAACTGTAGTTTTCGGTGTTGTCAAGTGGGAGTGTACAATTAGGGTCGTTAAATATCTTGGAGTAGCTTTTGCAAATGTAGCATGTCTGAGTTGACTTAGTGTCAGTCAATGCGTTACATGCTTTACCATCTAGCATAGTTAAAGCCAAATTGTGTGAAATGGATATTTCGTTTCCTTCGACATTAACTTTGGTAGGAGATAATTCCTGAATCTGTTCTTTTACCAGATCGGTTTCTGAAACAATCAAAGAGGCCGTTTCTTTTTGAAACATAAATTTTATTGGACGACAGAACCTGGTTGATCCAGGAACACTGTTTTGCCACACGTAAGATTGACCATTCATCGGTTGCAAACGTATAGGTACCAGCGAAAACATGAAAATGTTTTCATCATTACCAGAATCACTAGAAAATTTTTGATGATATTTACTCTGTCCCCCATTTCCATCGCAACCCCATTTACTAAATAAGGTGAAGTCATAAGCCCCCGTATCGACTAGTTGCTTCAAAACCGGATGTTGTACCTCACACAATCTTTGGGCTGTTCTGTTTAATAATGCCTGCAATGGCAATTCGGCTCTAGATTCGGTTATAACTCTTTCTTCAGGAATACAAGATTTTTTGGCCTGTTGTACCCTGTAGTACGATGGATACAAATCGTGACCAACTTCTTTTGCCCTTTGTCTCAACAAACTGTAAGAAGCCTTTGTCAATTTGCAGTCTACAAACAAGGCCAACTCTTCATCAGGTGACAAACGTCGATTTTCTTGAAGAAGAAGATGTGGCAGAAGAAGGTTGTTCAGAAGTAGTTGCTTTTTTTACTACTTTTGCAGCACTACGCTTACCAGAAGAATGAAGGGAGAGTTGCGTAGCGTAACTTAATTTTTCGCATTCAACAGCCAATAAATCACAAATTTTTCTTTTTTTAGTTTTCTCGCTATAATCTAAAAATTTTTTTCAGGGCGCACTCTACGTTGAGACGTAGGTTGAATGTTTTGTCGAGAAATAATAAACTCCAAGTCATCCTTATCAAGCCAAGACGAATATTTGCTTGAAAAAACCTGCAGTTTTCTGTGGCATTTTCCCCACCGCTCAGAAATTTTGTTGGAAACATGAGCCACGCTGTCTTTCAAAGGTTCTATGACCACGACGTCTTCTGTACTAGCGTCAACAAGAGTTATGACGTACCTCGCCAAGCTTTCATTACGGATCTTTTTGAGAAATTTCGCCCACTGTTCAAAAAACTGCCTTCGTGGAATTCGAACCGCAGACTCTGGAAGGATCAATTAAAGCGCTAAATCAGGAAAAACGCAAAAAATCGCAAAAAATCTCAAGCATATTTTTAAACTAGAAGGATCAATGAAACAAATTCTGAAAAAACATGCTTGGGAGCTTTTGCGGGTGACTAATAAAGTATTAGTTCATCGAGAATAATTTACAAATTGTTAATATAGGTAATTTAAACTCCTCTTAAGCCGATTCCTTGTTAGTAATAAGATAAATTGTAATAATAATAGTTAAAATATAAGGTCTTACCTGTTACAGTAACGTCCATTATCTCGGGAAAATTTATCCTGGATAACAATTGCAGGTGAGAGAAGCTATGCCAACGCAGCGCATTAAGTGCACGTGTTTACACCTGAATCACTCACTCATTTAAGCACCTGCAAACAACGTTAACCGGAAAGTATTAGTATTCTGCGACTTTTCAACTAACAAGAACAACAACTCAATATCGGAAATTTCAAATTTTTGACATGACTTTTGTCCACCTAGCTAAATTGGTGATTTTGCCCACTGTGCGGCGTTTGTCTATGCTTCAAAGACTCTATTTTCAAAACTTACACAATTACTAAGCTTGATGTCAATTCTCTTCTCATCGACTCTCTATGGATGAAACTATCCAGTCCACAATTATCTTTTACTATCGCTTGCATCTACAGACCCCTAATTTTCTCCTAGATCCCGACAGATAACTTTTCCGAAAAATTAGAAAATCTCTGCGGAAAATGTTCTAAAGTACCGCTTTTCAAATCGACTTACTTTGCCAATTCGCTGCGCGAATGCTACATATAAACTTGCCCCGATTGGCCGTTCTAAAGCTTAGTATTCCTATACATTTCTAAAAATACCTCGTTTAGGGTATCTCTACCACGTGTTAGAAATATTGACGGTAACATCTGTTAGAACAGCCCTGAAGTTTCCAAGATCTAATACGAATTATTCTCAGTGGTCTACATCCCAGACACAAATAACTCCTTACCTACTTAAAATATATCCCAAGCTAGTATGAACGCAACTTATTAAACTATCTGAAACCTCATTTTACACGATTACTTAAATCTTGCGTCTCCCAACTGTGCTATCCAATCTACTTTATTATTAAAACCTCTTTCTTGTTTGGAATCCTGCCCTCACCGTGGTTACAGGCCCTCGTCGGGCGAATTTTCAAGAAAGGCGATAAACTGGATCTCAGTATTTACAGAAGAAACTCACTGGTTTCTTCTGTATCATCTGCCAAGTTGTGGTAGGAATCCTAGCCCATCGAATAGTGCATTTTATACTAGACAGCAATATTATTCCACTGGCTTAACATAGTTACCGTCCGAATCGTTCCGTTCTTTCTAACACGCTTCAATGTTTAAATGACTGTACCCGCTCTCTTGGTGATCAAAGTTGGTCTGAACAGATCGCGAGAAAAACCAGTTACTAAGAGTCCCGTAGGTTTAATCTTTGGCCCTGGCGTTTGGGCGCATGGACGAAACAAGGGTATGGAAACCCCACCACTAACAGCCAACTCTTTAGATCCCCGTCTAAGACGTTTGGGCGCAGGGACGTTTCGACGCCGAACTGTTTGAGCTCAGGGACATTTGAAAGCGCGGACGTTTGGGCGCATGGGCGAAACAATGGTATGGAAACTCCACTACTGACTGCCAACTCCTTCGATCCCCGTCTAAGACGTTTGGGCGCAGGGACGTTTTGACGCAGAGCCGTTCGATCGCAGAAACATGCGGAGAAGTTTGGGCGCAGGGATGTTTGAGCGCAGAAACGTTAGGATGCAAAGACGTTTGGGAGCAGGAACGTTACGGTGCGAGCCGTTTTGGGGCAAAAACGTTTTTATGCAAGGAATTTCAGGAATTGTTAATACCTAATCACCAGTTATATATTATAAAGAAAATTGTTTACTTTTTTTTAAATGAATTATATTTAACTAACCAGTCAATTATTTAGTAACATTGAATACGACATTGAAAGGTTTACATAAATTATTAGCAAAATAAACTTGTCTAACATAAATTAATTTATTAGTCATCATCATCATCATAATCTTTCACCTCTTATACCCGAAGTCTACACAAAAATGGAAAATATACCCAATAAACGCCAACTTGGAGCGATTGTCCCGGTACATCACTCTTCAAACAGTAATTGAACTGTGGAACACTTTTTCCTATTTTTCTAGACTTGTAATGATCAAATTGGATAGTTTACGAATTTTAATACGAACACTGGATTTTCAGTAAAATAAATCATAATAAATTACGCTTGGTCCCAAACGTCCCTGAGCCTAAACTGCTCTTACCAAAACGTCTCTGCGACTAAACCTCGCTGCCTCCAAACGTCCGGTTCCGGGTCGAACAGTTGAATCACGCTTTAAATAATATTTCCACTATAAATTGAGCTATTTGATTCAAATTTTACTACTGATGATTTACATTTTCATTTGTTTTTATTTAAATCCATCAGACAGAGGCCCGCCCAGATGAGGGTGGTTTCGATGTATCTTACTCTACTTCCATCAGCAACCTCAGCAAGTATAATAAAGGTAAAAATTACTAAAATTGTGAGTAATATTCAGATCGGCAGTTTTGGTTCTAGCAACACATGTACAAATTCAAGAAACGATAGTCACATCGATCTGCATTCGTACAGATAAATATTTTGGTGCCGGCAGTAGGGTAGTGGATAGAGTCTCGAGATACTCTGCCAAAGGCTAGTTGGTTCGAATCCCACTAACTGTACTTTCCCTGGGTATCTGTATGCATCTTTAAAAAAATAAGGCATGTGACCTCACTAGTTGGAGCAAAAAAAGAATATTTAACTGATTATGTGTTTCTACCAATTACTTCATAAAATCAGGGTAAATCAACAATTTACATCTTTGAATTTTTTTAAGAATTCGATCTTTTAAAATACTTAGCGTATCAATTCCACCACTTCAGGATGTCTTGAACTTTCACCCGATTTTGACTAGCTGGTTTTCTTCAACGCACAAACTTGGTTTGGTTCGGTGATGGCTTGCTCAGTTGCTCAGTTCTAGTTCTTTTATTGGATTTCTCTGAATTCGTTTTGATTAGCGAGTCCAAATTTGGTCAATTGACTGGCATCGTCTGCCATTAGTTATTATCGCTTTATAATCACTTGATCGTTTTCCATCCATTAACTTGGTTACCCCAGTAACTCTTTAATTTCTACTCACCTATCAAACATCTCATCTTGATCTATTTTCGTTTACAGTTGATTTTGTCCGAATCGTTGAACTGATTGAGCTTAGCGGCCCTTAAAACTACTTCATCCCCACTTATCGTCGAATTCTTTTCTGATATTTTATCCTAAAGCACATAAAACGGTTGAAGAAGTAAAGTAGATTTTTCCGGTGGTTCGTTATTTCGATGTACTATACAGGCGTAAAATATTTGTTATCAAATGTTGTTTCTGTTATCGCAGAAGCTACCCACGTGAAATGAAAACTAAAAGCAAGTGGAAATTCCTAGATCATAAAAAGGTCAATTAAAATAAAAGATAGACCGAAGCAAACATATTTAATTATCCAACATCTTTCCAGCTCGAGACAGGCCATTGCGTCCACGCCATGTGTGTAATAAATACGGAACAAACAATATTCATTATTTAGGGTCGGCTAGATTAGTTTACCTTGCGTTTACCGTGGCTGTTTACAGCGGGAAAGTCTGTTCAGGTCCCGCATAACCGCACGAGTAAATATAGGAATTTATAGTGCTGTTTGTTGGTTCTTTCTCGAAATTGGGTTACATATATTTCAAACCTACATGGAAATTTGTTGTTCCTATGTCGCAAAAGCGAATTTTCCGTTATCTCATCTAAACTGTTATGTTTCCGTTACAAAAAGAAATGCGCCTACCAACCAACCACACGTGAATTTAATGCTGAAAATTTTTAAACATAAATTGCGGCTTTGTTAAACGCCTTAAGAGGTAAAATTCCCTAAATAAAAGTCGATTGTGTACTACAACTACATACTATTTATATTTTACGACCGCGATCTTGAATTATTGGAACGACTTGTTCTTAGA
Organism: Ctenicera cuprea; assembly: GCA_958336395.1. Lineage (NCBI taxonomy): Eukaryota > Metazoa > Arthropoda > Insecta > Coleoptera > Elateridae > Ctenicera > Ctenicera cuprea. Next base: position 44,530,869 of record OY284491.1, on the reverse strand, counting down.
CCTATAAATTATCAGATTTATTGTACTCCGCGGAAACCACTTTAGACTTTATTACGTTGGTAATCAGATCATTTGTTCAGATCAGCCTAATGCGTTGTTTTCTTTCTGCTTGTTTTGTGTTCGTGTAAGCTACTTACAGAACACTGCCTTAATAACGCTCGCCTCGCCACGATAATAACTGCTGAAAATGTCTGCGCAACAGCCAATTTCTTTTTTCATTTTTTATTTTTGTTAGTTCGCAACTGTGCACAACCTTTAGATAGTTGACAAATTAAAGTAGTGTAGATACATTTCTACTTTGTCTAAATGATTTATAATGGCTAAATTTAATTATAAAGAAAGCTAACATATAATTAAATCTTTTATAATGATTAAAATGAAAACAATATTTATGTCATACTGTACGCTATGTACCACTTTACGTCATTGATTTGAGTCCGGGAAATGGCACATTACAGGCCAAGGTCGGGAAGTGTTGCTTAGCAGCCCTTCCCGGACTGCTTGGAGTTAAATTCATCAAAAACATCTATTTCCAGCTAAGCAACCAGTGATTTAAAATGAAATACCAACAGCGAATGTTTAATTTGACAGAATATAAATTTTAAAAATGACGATTTATAAAAAGAAAATATTCAAATAAAAAATGGTTTTGGCAGTAATGAAATAAACTTTTGTACGATACACGTCCGTGAAGTGATTATTAAAGCATTCGTTTAGAAATTTCGGACTCGGCTCCTTTCGTCGCCTCGTCCGCAAATATCTAAACTCATACTTTAATATGTCACTTCCCGGACTAGTGACGTAAATAACTATTATCCAAATGCTTAGAAGAAATATATGCCCACTGCTCACGCGCTTCTTGTACGACATCAAAATCAGATACAACTGCAAAATAATGTTACTCTGATTAAAGCACTGATATGTAATCACAAAAGCATTACGTATAACCTGTCAAATCAAAGTTACAGCACTAAAGTGCATTAATGTATATTTATAATTGACCGTTCGATAATAATGGTGACCTGTAATTATTATTACTTTATGTATATTAAGAAAGAAATATGATTTATTATATGTATTGTGTATAATACAGGTTGATTCAAAATTGAGGACCATTGAGGCCATCATTACCATTGGTTACATACGTTGCTTTAAATCAAAGTATCTCGCTTGTTATTAACTTTAGGTGTACATTTGTATTATAGTTTATTAAACAGAATTTATCCCACAATCGAATAAGCCTAAAAACAGGGTGTTTTGTTTAAAAACATAAAGATATAGTCGCTTCCGCTTGAATGGGAAGTCGGCCATTTTGTTTTGTATGCCCAGAATACTCGCCACCATAAACTGTATAACTTTTACTTATACTTTACTTATACGTTTTTACTTTCCTATACTTTCAGTATAGGGAAGTATTGATTTCATGCAAATTTTCAAAATCGAGATTTTGACGGAAATACATGTTTTGGGCTTCCAGGATCCTAAAAAAGTGGTTTTTAAAAAATGTCTGTCTGTGGGTGTGTGGGTGGGGGTGTGGGTAACGCTCATATCTCCGGAACGGCTGGACCGATTTCGATGTGCTTTGGAATGAGGAGGTATATCAAAAATTCATCGACAAAATAAGCTTTTAAAAAGAATGCGAAACCGTAAGCGGAAGTTAGACATGTTTTTTTCAGAATTTCAGCATTTTTTTCAGAAACTGAATTTTGGAAATTGGAATAGTGGAAATTATAGAAGGCCTTAGAACAAATCAAACGTTTTTTTACCGAACTCTCTAGCTTCAACATGGCGGACGCTACGAATTTTTGAAAATTTCGACTTTAACGCCCATTTACTCAAAAACCAGTTGTTTGATTGGGATCAACTACATCTTGTTTGGTAGCCCTTTGAGGGTACTATACCATGAAATATAATTAATTTTGAAAATCTAAAAACGATCGCAATGGCACTACTCCAAAATTTTGGAAATTTTCAAAAAAATATTTCTCAAAAACTGGCCACACGTTTTTGTTTAAACTTTTGAGGTTGATAGTGATAGGCATCTGCTACAATTTTATTTTGTGCTCATTGCTATAATTTCACTGTGACCCCCTCTATGAATTTTTGAAAATTGGAAATTGGTACCCTTTTATTTATTTAACGGGGGCAATAAAATATTTCTGTTAAAGCAATATAGCTCATCATTGATAGCAAAATCCGAATATCGTATTATTTTTTTGATAATTTAATATTTAGGGGGGCTACTGTTCCCCCTCCCCCACAAAATTTTCGCTACAAAATTAAAAAATTGATTTCTTGTTTTGCTTGCTCTGGGAGAATCTTTTTACAAAAAATCAAAAATCGAGTTTTTTTCCCATTAATAATCTTTTTGTCCTTAGAAGAATTTCACATACTTTCTACAGCAATTGTATTCTTGTACTAGTCGTTTAATGTTCAGTGTAGGCTAACTTTTTTATTTTAATAGATAGACTCGCAAACCCCAGAGCAAAGTTGTAGGGCAAATTCTTCTCGATTGTATTTAAGAAAAAAACTTGAGTTTCCAATTTTAATATGGCGGCCACGGTAAAAAATAACTTTTTTTTTAAATAGAAACGTGGCATTTTGGCTTTAAAATCAGAAAGGTTTTGAAATTCTAAATACAAATTAATAAGAGTAATTTCTTGCTAAAAATAATACTTCTTGAGTTATTAATATATTTTCAAATATCAATTTCCGCGCTTCCGTTGATTCAGTCCGAATATTTTACCCAACCTTATGCTTGCAGTGCAGCGGTCGGTCCTTCTTCAACCGCTTCAAGATGTTACAACTTATAAGAACTATTTACTTTAACTAGTCGTGTCTAGACAGGTGTATATCGAAAGTGTTGGAAAATATAAAACAATGTATTTAAATGTATAGGAAAGTCCAGGCGAAGTGTTTCGCTCATTTTTTTTCTACCGCCAATAATAAATGAGCAAATCAACTGGCCCTCTATTTACAATCAACCTGTATATATTACTGATTTTAATTCTTTATTAACGAAACCTAAAAAAACGCAAAGAAATATTAATTATCATACTTGTACTTAATGTTGATATTTGTTTGTATGGTTAACGAACATTTATAATATATAGGAATTTTCCGAACTATAGAGACAATAGTTGAGAACGTGTTCGAGCGGTCAGAATAAGAAAAATAGTTTATATGAATATATGTTCGAAACAACATGTAAAGTGTCTTAATAGATTTCAAAAATTACTCCCAAGTCAAGAAACCTTTATGAAAAATTATCCCCTCCCATTTTGTTTTCCGAGTATTCCGAATAATGTTGACTCATGCTTGCCCACTTTTCTTTAGTATTTATTTCTTTTCTGTACACACACACACACACCATCTCCTTAAGGTCACCCCATAGTAAAACAGCTGTCAGGCAACCGGCACGGGACCTTCATTGCATTTATTGAAATTATTAAAAATTACAAAATTTGTAAAATGTTTAGAATATTTTAATAATTTTTGAAAATGTTGAAATTTATCAAAATTTACAGATTTTCAAATTTCCAAAAATTTTCAATATTTTAAAAATGTTTTGGTCAATGTTCAGAAATCTGTGGAACTAATTACAGATTTATACCTATTGTTAAAATATTTAAAAATTAATTCTAAAAATTTTTGAAATTGTAAAAATTGGAACATTTTTGAATATTTTAAAAATTTTGAATATGTTTTGACAATTTTTAAAATTGAAAGTAACTATTTAAAAATTTTGGAATTATTGAAAATTTTCAAAAGTGTTGAAAATTTTCATAAATAATGGAAGATTTTGAAAATATTAAATATTTTTGAAAACTATGAATATTTTTAGGTGAAAACTTTGAAAAGCTTTATAAATTTGAAATTTTATAAAACTTTTGAAAATTTTTGAGAATCTTGAAAGTTTTTTTGGTAATTTTATTAAAATTAAGAAAACTGTTCAGAAATTTTTAATTTAAAAATTTTGAATTTTTTTGGAAGTATTGAAAATTTTCAAAAGAGTTGCAAATTTTCATAAATAATGGAAGATTTTGAAAATTCTTTATGAATCTGAAATTTTTCAAAAATTTTGAAAATATTTGAGAATCTTGAAAGTTTTTAGAAATTTTGAAAATTTTAACATAATTAAGAAAATTGTTCAGACATTTCTAAGTTTATTTGTCTATTAGTATTTTCTCATTGCAAACTTTATTTATCCGTTGAAATCAAAAATTTTCAAAATTGTAAAAATGTTCTGGAAGTCGATAAAATGTTTTTAAATTGTGAAAATTGGAACATTTTTTACATTTTAAAAAGTTTGATTTTTTTTCGAAGTATTGAAAAGTTTCAAAAGTCTTGAAAAGTTTCATAATTAATGGAAGATTTTGAAAATTCTTTTTAAATTTGAAATTTTTCAAAAATTTTGAAAATTTTTGAGAATCTTGAAAGTTTTTAGAAATTTTGAAAATTTTAACATAATTAAGAAAATTGTTCAGACATTTTAAAGTTTATTTGTCTATTTGTGTTTTCTCATTGCAAACTATTTATTCCTTGAAATCTAAAATTGAATTTATAGTTTAGTGATACTCTTTTTGGCGATTATCGAATTAAACTGTCCAGGTAAACGACCAAAAGGCAGCCTCCTAGAGGTACTTTGTCAATGGAAAGTTCGTCCTATTGTCATTTAACATGTTCATACCGATTTTGAAGTCAAAAGCAAGAAAGGTAAAAATCTTTCTTATAAATGCTTTTTAGGTAAAAAGGTATTTTAATACAGCCATGCATTGTAGATTTCAAATTTTGATATTTTGGTAGATGCATATGACTGATTTTTGATTATCAGTGGAAAGAATTGTTTTTTTGTATGGTAATGCGATGTTAATATTAATAACATTGTTTTTTAAAAGATTATTGTGTTATTTTAATTAGTGTGCGGATTTGTAGTCTAGCATTTAGTCAGCATTAAACTTAGGAGGCAATCGAATAATTGTAATTCCTGGCATAATTTCTTTAAATATATAGTTGGCGCATATATTAAATTGTAAACGAATTATCTACAAGCTTAGAATGGTGACACATCCATATGTTTGACCTTATGCTAGCTTGTGTAGATAGTTATTATTTATTTGGTCAGCTGGAATTAATGCTTGTGTAATAGTAAAATAAAATAAAACAGGGTTCATACTTCACGAAACTGCAAAAATATATTTATTTTAATTGAAATGTAAAATAGCAACGATGAATTAATGAAAATTCATTAATACAACGTAATAGTTCTACAAAAGAAATGTTTGGACTATCAACATTCGTAAGGGGCAGAAAACCAGCGTTGAATAGAAAACTTAAAAATTGCAGTACACAACAACAGCTTTTACTAAATTCTCAGCCGAAAAATGAGTTCTATTATCCGACAAAATACCTTTAAAATTGAAAATTACCGCTCAACGTCGCAACTCGTTAATGGAGCAAAACTGTAACGGTGTCCGGTGAACAATTGACTGGATTATTGGTCCACATTAGTATATTTGCAATTTCTAATAATTGTGAGTAACCAGGACCGTGATGCAATACCTGTTCAATATATTGCTACAACCTGATGCCAATTTCTCCGCCGAATTCCAAATTGCCAGTTATAGAATAAAAGTGGTCAACTGATTCTAATAGCGACAAATTTTTGCTTTACAATGATTTTATAACTTTAGGAGTATTACCAAAACGATTTTTAATAAGTCCCATTTTCTATCATATCAAGCACATCATATTGAAGCTTATAAAGCTCTGCTTAGTCATTTTTTTATGGAACGCTCATTTCTCGCGAAACCAGGTACTTTACAACATTAACTTTTAGTAAATATCGCAATTGTAGAAACCTTGTAAAATCGTGCGGTATGTTTGACGTATAACTTAATGGATTTTTAGTACGCCCTTGGTTATTGTTTACTTATTGAATTTTAATGAATTTTTTGTTATTTGGCTACTAAAGGTCTGGTTTTTGGCTTATTTTAAACTTTTTAACTTTCATATCTCACATCATCTAACTAAAAGTTGCGAACGTATGTCACGCAAACAACCTAGAGCTACATGTAACATTTACAATTAATTAAATTAAATTGCAGACGTAATATGCACACCAGAAGCTCTCAAACAAATGTACTTGCTTTCATAACCTGCTAAGAGAAAATATGATGATATTCGTCATCATTAAATACTTGCCAAAGTTTACGTGTTTTTTTGCGTTTGTGCAACTGGAAATGTATTATATGTGCAATTTTTTTGTTTCTCTGTGTTAGTAGAAATTTGATTACTATATCTTATTTCAGCAGTAGTGGTAAATTTCAAAAAATCTGTTTCGGCGGGACGTATTTGTATGGAAGCGAAAACAGAAAATAGCAAATACGAACCAAAACGTTTCCCAAAAAAATTGTACTGGATTACATTGAAGAATCGGTTGTTTCCAATACCTATACATGTTCCTTCAAATCAAACAATAACAAAGATACATCTACCATCATGAGACACGCATTCGAGCTATTTTTTGGTACAAAGAGGATTTTATAGAAGGATAAAAGCCATTTTTATTTGATATAAAGAATTTATCTGAAGTGAAAGACGGATTTTTACAAAGCTAAACACGAGAATGACAAAGCGACGTGAGATTTAAAAGTGAAGCGGAAATCGGAAATATGCGTGTGAAATAGGATTCACGGCAAGCACAGCTTTACCACTTCAACTGGAAAAGAACTGTGTGCAAGCTTTTTGTGCTATTCGTGTAGCATCGCAAGCTTTACATGAACGAACTTACAGGACAAGATGACACTTTAATGGAACATTTTGAATGACTGATTCAAAAAATTGTTTATAAGCATATGCGAATAAAAGAAAATCTTTCAGCAAATTTTGAAAGCTAGTATTAATTTATAACGTTTTTCGTAAAAAAATAATAACTGGGCTTTTGCATGTATGTTCTGATTAATTTCCAAAGCAGCTTACTTGTGAATTTACAAAAATTTCTTGTTTTATTAAGTTTTTTTACATGAAAAAGCCAAATACCTATGCTAATATTTCTGAATTCAAGGAAACACACGCACAATATTTTATAATGTTTTAAATATATATATTAAATCCCTAACTGCCTCACCATAAAACGACGACGAACTCTTCCATCTCGACAAAATTTATCACCATAACACAACGACGGGCCCTTTCATCTCCGCTTAATTTATTGTTTGTTTTCAAAGGATGTTTATGTTGCAGTCACTACTGTTGGTATAATTTAGTTATTTATGTCCCATTTGAATTCTGGCGGGTCGGAACAACCAACCAGTAATATATTCCAAATTTATTGTAATAAAATTTAAGAATATGAGCTTGTTTAAATTGAAAAATTTTCGTTCGTTTATTAGAGGTAAGAAATAAAGTTTCTTCGGCCTTAATGCAACTGCATTACGACTTAACATTACAAGCTGTCTTATATATTTCTAAAATAAATAAGACCATATCAGGTTTACGTGCAGCTGTTAGATGATTTAAACCGAGCTGATTATGTTTATCGTAATAGGCTAAGAATTCATAACAATCAGTCTAAAGACCGGACTTTTAGTCGCAAAAAATTTTGTTAAAATTCAAGAAGCAAACAAAAAGCATGGGCGTACTCAAATCCATTAAGTTTTACGTGAAATGTATTAGACAAGATAACTAGGTTTTCGGGTGAGAATTTAGAAAAAGTTGTTGTTGTGTAACTGCAATTCTTAAGTTTTCTATTTAACAGTGATTTTCCGTATTTTATGAATGTTGATAGTCCTAACTTTTCTTTCGTAGAACATTTTCGTTGTATTATTGAATTTACACGTTCAACTTGATCGATTCCTGGTTCCTATTTTACATTTCAATTGAAAAACATATTTTGGCAGTTTTATAAAATTGGTTTGTGAAGTACTTTTAAAACTCATGACCATTCATATTCTACGCTTATGAATCCTGTTTTATTTTATTAAATTATTACATAAGCTTCAATTCCAATGGACTAAATAAATAAACTACTTGCACAAGGTAGATTAAGGTCAAACATAAGCTAGTAGATAATTCGTTTAAAAGTTTAGTTATGCACCAACTATACATTTAAAGAAATAATGGTAAAAATTATTAATAATTGTTTGCCTCAAAATTTAAATACTGATGAAATACTAGACCATAAATCCGAATTATAAAATAACAAACCGGTGATTGGCTTAGTAAATAAGTCAATTAACTAACAAACTGCTGCGTCTACTGGTTCACATTTACGAAGAACTAGCTGAACCCTACACCATACGCTTTTTTACTTTCCTATAGTTTTAGTATTGACTTCATGAGTAATTTATATTTCGAGATTTTGACGGAAAAACATGTTATGGGCATCCAGGTAAAGATGGTTTTCAAAAATGTATTTCTCTGGCTGGGTATGTGTAGCACACTTCATAACCCCCGAACGGATAGTGCGATTTCGATGAGCTTCGGAATGCGCAGGTAGGTTAAAAATTTGCGGGCGAAATCAGTTTGTGTAAAACCCAAAACCACATGTTTTCGGTAGCATTTTTTTCAGAAGCGGAATTTTTAAAATTGTGTAACGGAACGTGTTCTGACCGCGAATGTTTTTTTTTCGACCGTACTGGCATTTACCTACATGGCGGCCGCTAAGATTTTTTGAAAATTTTGATTTTAACCTCTTACTACTCAAAAAATGGTTGACAGGTGGAAATTCAATTTAGTACTATAATAGCCCCAGTGTAGTATAATGTCGCTACGTAAGAGAATTTTTTAATAAATAAAAAATTGTGGTGTTAAAATTTTTAAAAAAATATTGCATAAGAACTAGCCACGCGACTTCTTGTAAATTTTGTAGACTCATACAGATAGGAATAGGCTACAATTTGGTTTGTGTCCCAGGTCTTACTTTACCTGTAACGCGATCTATGAATTTTTATCAATTAAACATTTATATCCCTCATTTAACAAACGTGGGACGATAACAAAACTTTTTAAGCTACATTTCTCACGTGGAATAGTAGCATAATGTTCCCAACTTAATTGTTATATGTCGCAAAAATAAATAGGGTTAATTTTCGCCCTCCCAACCCTATTTTTGGCGGCCGAATTTGATCTCATTTTTAGGTTTCTTTAATTTCAACAAATCTCTCTTGTCTTTTTGTCCCATTGTAACTGTCTGTCTGTCATTCATATTCTGAATGTAGGCGTACTATCTTAGGGTTTTATTTTCAAGTTTTCGTGTAATTGATGTCTCTACTACTTTCATCACCCTCCAGATCTTTTCCGTTCTTTTTCTATCTCTGCGTGCATACTGTCTCATAAAATCTAATTCCACTGTTCTTATTTTGTCTCTTATTTTTTTGTCATAGTCTACAGTTCTTCCCCGTATGTTGTTACATTCTCTACAATGTTAAAATGGTTCTCTTTATTTGTTTCGTAAGGTTCCAGTTCCAGATTGTTTATGTAGTGCTTTTGTTGTTTTTTTTTCCTTTTGTTACTTCTACATCTTCCTCTTTTTTCCCCTATTTGATATTATCGAGCCTAAATACTTGAATGTTGTGCAAGCTTTTATTGTCTCTTGTCTTATGTGCAAGTCTTGTGCTACTCCTTCAACACACATATATGTCCCCAATTGTCATACTCTTCCTTAGCATGTAGGTCATATCTTCCTCGTCTTGTGCCAAAATTAGTTGGTCATCGGCAAACATTAGTGATTGTAGTATTTTGTCTCTTATGGGTATCCCAATTCTTCCGCATTTCCTATACCATTGTTGTAACGCTTGCTCGGCACATATATTGGACAGTGAAGGTGGCATCGTGCATCCTTGTTTCAAACCTTTGGACACTTATATTGTTTTTCACGGTACCGGCAATGTAAGTAGGCCTTACATCCATAGCTACAGGGATCGTAAATGGCTGATAACATTCGTGTACTAGTTACGCTTGACGACGGAACTTAATAGTGTCACTTACATCCCTAGGAAGATAATGTTGATTTTAACTGTTCGTTGATATGGTAACAAGCACAGACAACTTAGAATAATGGGGCTTTTAAAAAATAATTCCGATGACAGCTGTCAAAACGAACTTTTAAAAATATGATTAAATTTCTACCTGTAGGCCTACTTACATTGCCGGTAGCGTGAAAAATTTAATAAGTAACACAGAATGTATCGACTAATAACATCCTCGGATGTTATTACGTCCTTACATTCCTTGATACTGAAATAACTATTTGTTAATTTGTTTCTCTTTTTAATTAGGGTTTGTGAATTTTGGTATAACACTTTAGTTACTTGGATCCATTTTTCTTTGTTCAAATTTTCCTATTGCTTTCCACTTTTTACCTCTTGGAATATTTTTGTGTGCCTTCTGTAGGTGTAGAAACGTTATATGTGTGTTAATATTTTTTGCTCGATTTTTTCAGTCATTTGTCTGATGCAATGGTATTGTCGGTACATGATCTTCCTGATCTGCAACCACATTGTTCCTCACTTAAGTCCTGCATATGTTCTATTTTAGTTTTTACTACTCTTTCAAATAGTCTAATCATTGTCGGTAATATACCGATTTCTTTATAGTATTGGCATACTTTTTCGTCTCCTTTTTTATGTACTGACACAATGTACGCCTTATTCCATTCTATCGGTATATTCTCTCCCCTTTCTAATTTCTGGAACATTTTGGTTGTTATTGCTATCCGTTTATTTCCCTCGTACTTTATCAGTTCTACCCTGACGTTTCCTCGCCCAGCCGAATTATCATTGTTACTTTGTTTCAGTGACATTGTTAGATCTTCCACTCTTATCTCTGTCTCCACCATGACCTCTTTATTTTCTTCCGTTCTCTCTGGTTGTGTCGTATATTGTGGTCTTTCATCTTGTAGAAGTGTCTCACAATGTTCAATTCATTTTTTGGACTTTATGTAATTAATTTAGATGCTATTTTTTGTCTCTTGTTGCAAGTTACGAGTCACTCTTTCTGGTTATTTAGATTTATTAAATCCTATTGTGTTACTTATGTTTTATATACATTATTCCAATATTATTTTTCTCTTGTTTCACTTGTTCTTTTACTTGTCTTCTACATTACACGAGCTTTTGTCTTGAGCTTGGCGTTTTATCTCTAAGCCACTCATTGTATCTTTCTTTCTTAAGTTTAATCTTCTCCTCCCCCTCCTTTCTATGACTTCTCTTTTCCTCTATTCCCAGCGCTTCATTGCCTGCTGTATGTATTCTACTTTTTATGTGTTCGTATATTTTATTTGGATTTCTTTCTGCTATCCTTTCATTTAATTGTTTTTCTAATATATCGTGATATATCTTTTTAATACTATCTTGTCTTAAAAGTTTGATTTTATATGTGGCCTCTCTTACTCCTTTTAACTGATTTTCTATCTTCTCATTTCGTTTTTTAATTGCTTTTCTTGAATAGACGAAATTTCCATAACCATGTGGTGGTCTCATCCACACTCAAGTGTATTTGTGAATGTCATTATGTTGAAAGAATGTTTTAGTTATCTTAATCTATGCTTTTTGCATAGGGTGAGTAGCTTTCTTCCATTTTCATTCACATTTTCTTCTCCGAATTTTGTCCCGGTCTTCTAACATCTACTTTCCCTCCGACTCTACTATTTAAATCTCCTATTATGATCAGTTCGTTTTTTCCCTAACATTTTCTGTTTGTTCGTCCAAGACATTGAAGAATTCCTCCTTTTCGTTGGCTTGCACATCGTCATTTACAGATTATACTCCAATAATGGTCGTATTTTGTCCATGCATGTTCATGTTAATATTTGTCACTCGATGATTTACTGCTTCCCATGTTTGTAACACGTTCGTTCATTTCTTCTTAATTAATATCGACATTCCACTTTTGGCTCTCTCACGTTTCGCTACTCCACTCTATAAGTAAATATATTTTCTATATGCTTCTTAACCCGTTTCTTTCTTCTTCGTTTCAGTTAGTATTACTATATCAAAATCCATCTTTTCAATTTCTATTATTAATTCCTTTCTTTTTGTTGCTATTCCCTGTACGTTCCACGTTCCTACTCTTAAGGTCCTTTTTTCTTCTTTACTTGATGTCCATATTCTTCTTTTTCTTTCGCATTTGTAGTTGTTTCTAATTTTATTAGAGTTTTACAACTAAGTTCTGGGAACCCCACGCAGAATTGAGCCCCCCCCCCCGTATTCGATGGGGCTCTCTCTTAGTGAGGTGTGAATTTCCACCTGGGATTCTTTCTCTTTTTAATGTTTTTTGTTTTGTTAAAACTTTCTCTTCTCCTTTTCATTTTTTATGTGTGTAAGAGTGTTAAGTCCTAACGCCATAACCCCAACTTAGGAGGACCTTTTTTCTCAGCCGCCCACCATGGGTAAACGAATCTCTTTTTTAAATAAGCAGATTTAAACTGTGTAGTGTGTATACTATTATTTTTATGTGTATGCTTCTGTATCATGCAGTAAGTTCGTATGATATGACTTTTATGCTCTCGGGACAGTAGCAAAAATGGTAGGATGTTGTTGCAGTCAATGTTAGGGCCTGAAACGTTAATATTAAATACTTTTGAATATCTATGATAGGTAACAATATCTTAAGTATTGGAAAGTCAAGGAGAAGTACTTCGCTCAATTTTTGATAACTTTTAAAACACTTATACACATCGCGCGCTGCTTGGGTTACATAATCTCAGCTGTAAGCGTATTCCTCCAAGTTAAGACAGGGATTTGGGTTTACTACATACAAAGAAAGCGATTACAGTGATCGCTATATAATCAGTGGCGTAACTATCGAGAGGTTCTAGGGTTAATGGCCTCCGGGTTCGAAGACCTAAGGGGCCTATCTATCTGGGTTAAGAATCCAACTGAAGTTTTTTTTTCTGTTTCTGTTTGACGGTATCTTCATACCTTTTCACAAAACCATGCCATCGCCTGGTGACGGAGCCAATCAAAAACGGGGCATTCTTGTCCACACTCTTACGTTCTCATAGGTTATGACTCATAGCCTGCCTATCTTCGCTCACACGCCTACCGCCAAGATGAAGCGGGGGGGGGGGGCACAGAGGCGGCTTGTGTGCATCGCCTATCAAATCTTGCATTAATATTAATTGAAAAACACAGAGCGTAGAATCGAACGTTTGCTAGTTTAAATTGAAGGAGACATTTCTTCTAAATTGTCAATAATAATATATTTCCTTTACTATGTATTATCAATATGTTTTGCGTTCTTATTGTTCTATGATATTTTGTAATATTTTTCTTTTGTAAATACCAATAATAAATAAACACTATATCGCTATTAGGGCTATTGATGTTATTTTGAAGAGTGACTTAGTAGAAGTCAGCTTCAAAACATTTTTTACCTGCAGCAGGTGGAGCTTTCTGTTTCATGCCCCCGGGCCTGAAATCTGAAGTTACGCCACTTTATATAATTCATACCATAAAACTAGGACTTTGATCCGCGGTTCGCTACACTACCTACTTAATTAGCTTATTTTTTATTAATAACAAACGGAAACAAAAATATCGGACATAGCCTATGGGTTCAGCTAATATAAAATTAAATTCAAATCACATTGGCAATAAGCTCGTGTTCGTTTCCGCTTAGCTCACGTGAAAAGATAAAACAATGATGTATCGTTACGAAAAACGAAATAAAAGAATTTGGGCTAATCCAGAATAACATTCATTTTATCTGATTGTTGTAAACATAAATAACATTTGGCAGTATGTATATTTCGTTTTATAGGCGCTTCATTACATAGCGAGCAGGTGCGTGACTAAGCTTTTATTGAGAAATGGTTTTCTTTTCAGTACTGTGCAGCCTTGTTAGCTTAAAAGTAGACTACAGAGATAAATAAATAAGCGAACTGCACAATTCCGGCGGATGTAGAGTCTCAAGGGTGTCGCAATCAGCAATCATTTCCCCATCAGAGGCTTAGAGCTGATTCAGGTTCAATTGTTGGCCCCAAAAAAAGATCAAAAGCTGGTAACTGTAAAAGACCGGGAAAGTTTACCGTAATTGATTTCTTTTCATCTCTTAGAGCGGCTTTTGAAGTTTACTACATTTTGTACTTTTGTAAAGTTTCATTTTACTCAAGGAGGCAAGCACTCTTGGCGCATACCTATTTTATTATTTTTAGCTAACACATCGAGGTATCTCAATGACATCGAAAAGAACAATACCGATATTCCTTGGAGAAGCGCTTCGAATATGGCCTGTAATATAATCCGCTTTCTTATCCTTTGATGTAATCTACAGTGGAAGCAATTTCGTTATTGTCTTTTACAGTTATTCTGCATCCACAACAAAGCACTTCGGTGGTTTTGAAGGGTGATACTTTACAAATCGAAAAAGCACTTTTTTATAAATAATTTTTAAATATTTCGGTAAACAGAATTGCGTTGTCATAGGAAACAACTAGAGGGAAATATTTGAAAACAAGCGAAAAATGCGCGGCAAGCAATTATTTTTCAAAAGTGGGCGTGGCCTATTAGAACGAGTTATTGAAAAGAGCACATGCGATTTTAGGGCATTCTGAAAAAATTGCAAAGTTTTGCATTTCTTCAGGAATAAAATTTAAAATTTGAATACTGAAGTGACACGTCATAACTTTTTTGATCTCTTGCTTTTTTTAAGCTAAACACATATGACTTACCTAAATTGATTTTTTTAAACAAAATCTATGTACCGTTCTTTACGATATACACTGTTTAATTGACGCATTATTTATTTTTCCAAGCGTTTGAGAACTCCTCAAAATTATTTAAATTCTTCACTTATTTTGTTTTTTTTTACTTTTTTGCCAAGGCGCTTAACGTTGTTTATTCCCTTTAAGTTCTAGGCAAGGACAGTTTCCGGAGCGTTTATTATCAAACAAAGGTAACAAAACAATGCGTTCACCCGCATAACCAATTCGCCAACTTATACGATCTTTTAGTAAATTTTCTTGTAACACTTTTATTTGCCGTTGTCTTCGTTTCACATTGTGATATTAATAAATCTGGCCTTGGAGGTTCTTGCATTTATTTTCAAGAATCATGGGGATGTGCGTGAGCACAACTCTATGATTCCCGTCTCGTCCCTTTACCTGGGCTCAGCGCACTTAGCTCTATTCACCGGTGTAACATGTCCCACCTAGAAAAGACATGCACCCCAACATACACACCACATACAACGTCCAAAGACACACCGGTTTCAACTTATTGAGAAAAATTTTGACTTGCAGAGGATTCGAACCTGCTGCTGTTGGGAATCTTGTCAGTTTTTAAACCAAATTCCTTTGACTAATTAACTCTATGGTACTGTTTACTGAATTGTCCATATTCATTGTTAATAGCATTCCGCAACAAGCTATTCCCGCCTTAACGTAAACAAAATAACATTAATTTAATTTAATGTCCTGCCACTACCCACTTGGCCCTATTTTCTAGTGAAATAGCTGTTTATAACACTATTTATTGAAATAGTACTATCCACATTCTTAATGTTTTTTTATAAAGGACTTTTGAATAACTTTCTGATGAGACATTTAAATTATAATGATAAACAAAAGTATTGCAAAAAATCGTTTTTATATAATAATTGTTTGTAAGTATTAAAATACTGGATCTCCGATTTTGAAGAAACTTCAAATCAGGGATATATCAAAAAATCATCGGTAAAATATGAAAAAATCCGAAACCAGAAACGGACGGTAGACATGTGGCACATGTGTTTTGGTGGCATTTATTTCAAAAATTGAACTAGAAATTTGAAAACAAAATCTGGCAGAAGACCTTCAGACAAATTGAAAATTCAACGCTCTTTTAGTAGTATTCTCCCCCGCCTCTCCTCTAATTGTGACTAACAATTTTTACTTTCCTATACTTTCAGTATAGGGAAGTATTGATTTCATGCAAAATTTCAAAGTTGAAATTTTAACGGAAATGGTCGGGGGGGGGGGTCCATGGACCCCAAAAAAGTAATTTTTAAAAAATGTCTGTCTGTGGGTGGGTGGGTCCGTTACGCTCCATATCTCCGGAACGGCTGGACCGATGTTGATGTGCTTTGGAATGAGGGGGTATATCGAAAATTCACCGACAAAATAAGCTTTAAAACAAACCGAAACCGGAAGCGGAAGTTAGACATGTTTTTTTGGTAGCATTTTTTTCAGAAACTGAATTTTGGAAATTTTAATAGTGGAGATTAAAGAAGGCCTTAGGACAAATCAAACGATTTTTTACCGAACTCTCTAGCTTTAAAATGGCGGCCGCTACGAATTTTTGAACATGTCGACTTTAACGCCCATTTACTCAAAAACCAGTTATCTGATTGGAATCAACTACATCTTGTTTAGTAGCCCTTCAAGGGTACTATACCATGAAATATAATTAATTTTGAAAATATAAAAACGATCGCAATGACATCACTCCAAAATTTTGGAATTTTTCAAAAAAATATTTCTCAAAAACTGCCCACACGTTTTTGTTTAAACTTTTTAAGCTGATAGAGCTGGGAATCTTCTACAATTTGTTTTTTTGCGCATTGCTATAATTTCACTGTGACGCTCTCTATGAATTTTTGAAAATTGAAAATTGGTACCCTTTTATTTATTTAACGGGGGGCAATAAAATATTTCTGTTAAAGCAATATAGCTCATCATTGATAGCAAAATCCGAATATCATTTTGATACTTTAATATTTAGGGGGGCTACTGTTCCCCCCCCCCCCCCCAAAATTTTCGCTACAAAATTAAAAAATCTTCTTTTGTTTGCTCTAGGAGAATCTTTTTACAAAAAATCGAAATTTTTGCCCCTTAATAATCTTTTTGTCCTTAGAAGAATTTCACATACTTTCTACAGCAGTTGTATTCTTGTACTAGTCGTTTAATGTTCAGTGTAGGCTAACTTTTTTATTTTAATAGATAGACCCGCAAACCCAATAGCAAAGTTGTAGGGCAAATTCTTCTCGATTGTATTTAAGAAAAAAACTTGATTTTCCAATTTTAATATGGCGGCCACGGTAAAAAATAACTTCTTTTTAAATAATCATTTTAAATATGAAAAATAAAACTTTTTAAAGTATGGGAAAGTTAGGCGAAAAACTTCACTCATTTTTCTGTTTTTGAAAGACAAAAAAAAACAAATTGTATTATTTACTCTTGCTTAAGTTTAGTTGAATTAATTTTCATGTTTAAATCTAATGGTTCATTACTATTTTGGATTTAAATATAAAAATTAGTTCAACTAATAAACTTGAGTACCCTGTTTATAGTAGAGAACACCTACAAAAACAGACATTTTAATACCACACGATTCTTGTCACTATAAAACACATAAATTAGCAGCACACAGGTCCATGAAAAATAGGGCTTTAACGGTCCCTTTAGATTAATTGAATTTTAATAAAGTAATTTCAATTATTAAACAAATTGCACATAGTAATAGTTATAATACTAAACTTATTGATACATTAATTAAAGAAAAAGATTATAAATTAGCCATTCAAAAAATTTATCTAAATACTCCAACTTCATCCGATACAATTACATATGCTTCCATGTTCCATATTTTGGTGAGAAATCAGGAAAAGTGCTAAAATTATAAACAAAACAATTAAATATAAAGTAAGTTTTAAAGCAACTAAAAACATTTTATGCACTTTGTTTAATGCAAAAATCAAAAACAGTTGATTAACTAAAATCGGGCGTTAACAAACTAAATTATTCGCATTGTAATTCGGTTTATATAGGCCAGACCATTGAAAATGCTGAAACAAACATGTTAACCGTATGGAGGAGAGCAGATTCGTAAAAACGTTACACAGGGCCGCCCAGCCGAAGGAAAAGGAGAAAGGGGTAGGCCACCAAAAAGGTTATAGGACACATCAACACGCGACACATAATCATAGGACATTTAATCACAGACAGTTAAACACGCCGACAATTAATCACACAGACATTTAAACACATAGACATTTAAACACTGAGGCACATAATCACATGGACATATAAACACACTGACGTATAAACACATTGTGTTTGAATTCTTATATGACTGCAGTAAAACTAAAATACAACAAAATGTGGCAAATGAAGCTTTATAGCAATCTAGTTTCTAGAAACATCTTAAACACTTTGTTTAATGCAAAATCAAAAACAGACGATTTGCTAAAATCAGACATTTACAAATTAAATTGTTTGCATTCAAATTCGGTTTATATAGGTCGGACAATTAAAAATTTTGATATTAGGTATAAAGAACACGTACGTTGTTACAAATACAAACGCCCACATAAATCCAATTACGCTAAACACTTGCTAGAACACAATCATTCTGTGACATCTAATAACACCATAAAATGTTTACACTTTTGTGATGATAAACGTAAATTAGATATACTAGAAGCTTTTGAAATTCACAAACATTTAAAAACTGTACCTACCGTTATTGAATGAGCAAATTGATCTCTTAAATTCTCCTCTATTGGACATTTTGGAATAAGAAATCAAGTCATATGCGGACGATTACCGAGATCAAGTCACCAAGTTCTATTGCTATAACAACACTAACTGTTTACTTTTTCATATAACCTTTGACAATGGCATGTAAACATGCCGAAATACGTATAAGGTTAAATTAAATAAATATTGTTAAAGTAATTAAGTATTTTATATAGAGATACTCAATATAGATAACCACGATCAAGTCACCAAGTTCTGTTGTTCCTATAGCAACACTAACTGTTTACTTTTTAATATTACCTTTGATAATGACATGTGAACATGGACATGTACGTATAAAGTTAAAATAGATAAATATTGTTAAAGTAGTAAAGCATTTTATTCATGATTTTTTAAATATCTACTGCAAGCTGCGTACATATATCGCATGCATTTTCCATAGATTGCTTATCATTCAGCTTATGTACAGTTGGTAAATATGAAAATTCGTTGCTAGGTTCAACCCTCCTAGGAATTTATATAAATTTAAACGGTCAACATGTATGTCGTCTTTGGCTGTATGTGATGTAAACTAAATTGCTTGATAATGTTTTCCGATCAATAGCAATTACTTAGAATGGGATGGTAGTTGCTTGTTTTTATTATAGTAAAAAGTGGTACGCATCAGTGCTTCGCTAAACTTTAGAGATAGATACGTTCCAATCCGATCTTTACTGAACTTCCACGCGAGTGATTCCGTTTTTAAAGCGGTGATAAAGGAAGAAGGAAGACGTGTAATCCGTAATAAGTTTTCTTTAAAAATAGAGGCAGGCGGATCTGATACAAACGACGAAAACAAAAACTTTTAAGCCGTGTAAGGTAATTGAAAGAGGAAACACGCCATATGGCTTTTTAAATGATTAAAGAGCCTGCAGTTATTGCATTCGGCTGGACGGAAGAGCTTTAATTGATAAATAGGTGTACGTGAGAGTAAATGTAATTTTGAAATTTTATTTCCTCGCTTTTATTAAATAATTTTCGCCAGCTTTGCTTTGTGCAGATGCTGCTAGGGCCTGAAGACCGTTCGTGTTTAAGTATTCCGAGCGAGTACCAGAGAGGGATAGATCTATATTTGTTCAGGCTTTAAAGAATATTGCCGAAGATAATGTAACACAAAACAGGCGGAGTGTAATTCGAAATCGATAGAGTAATAAATTCATTTGCTTCAACGTTTGGTCCAATTTGATACTCATTCAAGGGAATTCGGCCTTCTATTTATAGAGGCTGGCAGCGAACGCGCTTCAAGTTAACACCTATTAATTCCAGGCTTTGTAAATCGCTAAATCAATTTTATTCTTCCCCAGACCTGTCATACCATCTTTGCGAATGTATTCAATTGCTTTCGTGAATACTCGACCTGAATTAATGAACTTTTTTATTGCTTTTCAGCTTGCGGTTATCATGCCATACTTAAACGAATATTCTTTAATAGTCTAACTCCACTCGAGCACACATCTTTTATTTAATTATTTATTTTACTCTCCAAACAATTTAATTTAATTAAATGGCAATAAAACTTATCAATTATGGTATCATCTTTACTTGTGACGTTATTACTTGGTTACTTAACTAAGTCACTTTTATTTTGTTATCATTATAATAAATAATCTATGTTAACAAACAAAATAGAAATACTTGAGGTTTAATAAGTATCATAATTTATTGAAAATTGTTTGTATATAACATGTCCTTTAAAATAAACAGACAGAAAACTCCGATTTCATGTAAAGATAGTAAAATTACAACTTTACTAAAAAAATGTATGCACAACTGTTTAAGACGTGACGTCATCAACATTTTTCGAAATGATTACATTTTTACAAAAATTTTTATATGTGAACGTTTTTAATATTCTCGAAACAGTAGTTCTGCTTTTCGTTGCACAAGAAATTTTTTGAGCAAAAAATTTAAAACCATTTACTAAATAAGTATGTAATTTGTTTACAGTAGTTACAAGAAATGTTCAAATGAACCACCTTCAACTGCTTGACAGTATCCGAACCGACTATAAAAATTATTTAGAAGAAAGATTAAAACAATAAAATCTGCAGAGATCTAAGAACCAAACAAGTTTACAGAAACAATTTTAACAGAACTTTAATTAATTTTTATAAATGCGCAATTGTGGTCAGGTGTGGGTTGGGAGAGAGGATGAGAGAACTATCCCCCCCCCCCCCCCATGAAAAAAAAACATTACAAATATTCTGCAATTATAGCAGAAAAATTTTCCCAGATTATATAAAATGTGATGGGTTTTGTGTGGTACATTATTGGAAACAGTCTTTCTAAACACATCATTGGGTTTGAAGGGTTTATCCTAAATAGTTAACTGCTGACACATGTTTGAAACTTGTCAAAGAAAAGGACGTAAATTATTGGCTACCCAGGCATCTCCTCCCACTTATCGAATAAAATTTTGAAAATTTTGATTGTTAAAAAATTTTAAGCTTAGGAAAATTTTTTGAAAAATAAATTTTTTTGTTTTAAGTATTTGTTAATTATAAATAATATTTATTCCTTGAAATCTAAAATCTATTTCATTATTTGGTCTTTATTTTAGCAATTGTCCAATTAAACTGTTTAAGTAAATGGCCAAAAGGAAACCTCCCATAGGTGCTTTCTCAATGGATGATTGTTCCTATTGTCATTTAACATGTTATTACCGATTTTTAAAAATCAATGGTGAGGTGATCGGGGGAGTGGTAGGAAGGTCGGGCTTGGGCAGATCGGCTATTCGACATGTGTAGAATACGAATCTTAGGTTCTTTTCCGAGAGCATCTATTTTGAAGTAGGCACCGCTTTATGATATTTTGTGTTTTCTAGTTGCAACCAATGTATATCTCCTGAAATCTCAAAAATCGATTTCTAAATTTGGTGATTACTCAATTAATCTGTTCAGGTAAACGACCAAAAGGAAACCTCCCAGTGGTGTTTTCTTAATAGAAAGTTGTTGCTATTGTCATTTAACATGCTTATACAGATTTTGAAGCCAAAATTCGTAATTTTTTGAAAAAACAAAGAATAGATGGTGGCGCCGATAGGATATCGACTCGATTTCGAACGACACTAGGGTGTTGTATTTATTGGACTATTGTATCAATTCGGGTAATGTATTTATTGGACTGTTGTATCAATTCGGGTATTGTATTAATTCCTTAATTGTACTGCATTTAAAGCAATGCAATAATAATAATAATAATAATTTATTTAACCATTAGGCATTACAGTGCATCGGTGTCGTCAAAACAAAAAGATATAGCACATAAAAATACATACAAAATAGGCAAACAATATTAGTCAAATGACAGCTGGAAAAATTTATCTAAACAGTAAATGGTTACCTGTAATAATAAATTTTTAACCTTTTCCTTAAATTGCAGATCAGAGTTAATGTTTTTAATAGAATCCGGCAAATGATTGTATAATTTTATGGGCATTATGTAAGAACCATTTGCTACCATCGCAAGTCTGTGTGCAGGTATAACTAAGTTTCCAGTTAATCGAAAATTATATATTTTATTAGCGCCAGCTTTAGCATACTTACTTAAGTTGGATCGTACATAAACCACACTGTTCAAAATATATAGTGATACAACAGTGAGAATTTTTAAATCGCGAAACAACTCGCGACAAGAATAGTTAAAAGGCTTTGAGCAAATGGTCCTAATAATCCTTTTTTGGCTAACAAGGACTTCATTTACATAGACTGCATTTCCCCAAACAACAACCCCATAACTTAGTAATGAATTAACATAGGCATAATAATAAGATAACAAAATATTGACATTAACTAAGTTACAAAGCCTCCACAACACAAAACAATGAGAGGAAAGTTTTTTTTATAATGTAATCAACTTGATTACGCCAAGTCAGTTTTGAATCCAGATTTATCCCTAAAAACTTAACAAAAGAATTCTGAGTAATACTTTTGTTATCCAACTTAACAAGTACGCTATAATATAAGTCAGTACAGGAAAAAAACATCATATTTGTTTTACATATGTTTAAATGAAGGCTGTTGTCGATACAGAAATTTCTCATATTTTTCAAACATTCAGCACCTGCCTTGCTTATATTACTAATATTATCGGCAAATACAACAGCGGACGTATCGTCAGCAAATAGGGATACTTTTACTGCATCGAGCGCAGAAACAACATCATTTAAGAATGTAATAAAAAGAAGGGGGCCAAGGGTGCTGCCTTGCGGAACCCCAGCTTCAATTTTAACGTAGTTAGAGCAATACTCTTTACCCGGTGCAATTTTTAAAACAACTTTTTGCTCTCGACAAGATAGATACGATGATATCCAATTAATAGAAGTACCCCTAACACCAATATTAAATATTTTTTTCAAAAGTATACTGTGCTCAGCGGTATCAAAGGCACGAGTGAGATCATAAAAAATACCCATGACTTTCATTTTCTGATCTAATCTCGTCAATATCTCATTAATCAGTGCAAGAATAGCATGCTGCGTTGATAGGCCCTTGCGAAAACCGTGTTGATGTTCTGATAATAACTTATTCTTATTCAGATAATCCAGTAATCTGCAATAATACGCTGTCTCATAAACTTTTGAAAATACCGATAACAGGGATATAGCCCTGTAGTTGTCTATCTTGGAGGGTTCATTCTTTTTAAAGACGGGCACAACGATTGCTGTTTTCAATCTAGATGGAAAAATACCCTCCCTAAATGAATCATTTACTAACTCAGTTAGAGCAGGGGCAATAAAATCCTTAGCGTATTTGAGTAGAGAGCAAGGTATGCCATCATTTCCCGATGAATCTTTGATTGCTACTTTTTTAATAATTTGACACATTTCCGGTACTGATACTGGTTCGAGTAACATGGGTAAATAATTTAAATTTAAATTTAAATTGGGGCAGCTATTAGAGACAGTACTGTGTACTGGCCGACTCCCAATTTTGGTACAAGTTTCAACAAAAAAGTTACTAAATGCTTGCGCAGCTTCACTATAATCATTTAACTGCTTACCTGCCGGATCATAAAAAACTGTAGGGCAGGAAACTCTGCTTTTAATGTTCACTTGATTTTGAATTATCCCCCGGGCCATTTTTGATTTATTTGAACCATTAATAAATTTTTTGTCGTTGTAAGCTTTTTTAGCATCTAATATTAATTTCCTATGATTTTTTAACAAAATCTTATAGCGTGCACGAAGTACATTATCATCATTATTTTGACACAGCTTAGAAAATTCTCTAAGAAATTGTCCTTGGGCAATTAAAGTGTTAGAAACCCACGGTTTCTTCTTAGGTGTAATTCTATTACTAATTCTAATTTTCTCAATGGGAATGGTATGGTGTCGCTTTAAATCATTATTTTCAGCGATCGTCCCACATTGTATTAATTCGATTCGCAACAACACCCGCATATTATGTAAATTCACTAGATATTTACTGCAATAGTCGGGTATTGTTTTATTTCGGATTTTTGGCAATACTCTGGTATAGTTTCATATCATTATTTACTACAGTCGCACATTGCATTAACTCGATTTAAAACAATACACACCTTGCGATGATTCTTTATTTTCAGCAATAGTTAGTCGTGTATCGTTTTAATTCGGTAGTTGCTTCAATTATGAATATTTGTAACAGCATTGTGATATTGTTTTTAATGATATCGTTCACAGAGATATAGTCTAATTTGATTTCAGTTTGATTATTTGCAACAATGGTCGTGTATTGTGTGGTTTACCACAAATATGGATTGTTGTTTTATTGTTGATTGTTTAGCACAACAGTCGCATATATAGTAAAAATTCAACATTTATCGCAATTTTCAATGTACTCATTTACAAATGTGAAGGGTTATTGTATTATTTAAAACAACCTGTACCTGAAATACTGTTTCAGATACTAACAATGTTGTTGTGACTGTAAACAAAATAATCGACTATGTATTACTGACAATCTTGCTTTTAACTTTCAAATAAATAGCAATATAGCGTTCCATACAATACCTTCCTCTATAACTATACTTCTGGATTAGGAATCCAGAATCCAGCTATACTTTGTATAGCGAAGAAGGTAAAAAGAAATAATATTTAGGCCAGAATCGTATGTTTCCATATTTTTTACTAACACCGTATCACTAAATGAATATGTCCTAAGCATATTACTAATAACTCATTAAACAAAGCACAATATGGTATTTAATATACCTACCTTTTGACTGATTTACATGAAATGCAATTAGACGTTTGCATTTCAAACGTAAACAAACACTAATTAATTAATACCAGTATAAAAGCAGAGTATTTAATTAATATTAATTCCGCTTCGTTAACATTTAAATTTGCCCGAAACACAAAAATGAGCTTGTAGTAACTTAAGTTATATTAATTTAATGAGGCAAAATAAATTAGTGCAACCCAAAAAAGGAATCGTTGCATAAAGGCACGTAACTAATTACACCTTAAAAAATGCATGACAGCATTTGACAGTAAGTGAACCTAAAATGGCCATTATAATCTCTCAAAATAAATGTAGACAAATTCTAAATCGGAGTCTGCTTTACCATAATTGCGAAGTAATATAAAGTACACGAAATTCATTCTCTCGAATCGTTCCAAGTTTCCGCACCATTTATTAATTGCTTCATGATACATACATCGAGATTATTACAATCGATTTACTCGGCAGGGCAATCGGTAACCTAGAACTGGAAATTAATTCTTTCAGTTTCATATAAAATGTCATCCCGTAGGCTCTCCCCTAAATGCTCAATGAATTATAAGCGCTGACGAAGATAACAAAAACGTAATTTAATTATTTTGCCTAATCTGCATTTTCATGACAGAAAAACGATATTAATTTTTGGTTTTTATCTTATACTAGTCAGCAAAATCTACTTAAGAGCAGAAACTAAATTGATTTGGTAATTATAAGTTTAGAGAAATCTTTTATTCCATAATATACGAGGGCGGTCTAAAATGTTTTGAGCCTAACATAGAAACAAGTATTTTTTCTGTCAAACTTAGTTTTGTTTTTCAACATAGTCTCCTTCTAAGTCGATGCACTTTTTCCAGCGATGCTTCAACCTCTTTAACCCGTCAAAATAGGCGTCTACGGTTGCGATGGTCATCGCAACCGTAGACCTCGTTCGATGGAAATCTCTGACCTCCGAGCCAAACTTTGAGATAAGGAAACAGGAAATAGTCGCTTGGGGCCAGATCTGGTGAATACGCTGGGTGATCAATCAATTCAAAGTAAAATTCGTGAATTTTGGCCATGGCGACCGCTGAAGTGTGCACCGGTGCGTTGTCCTGGTGGAAGAGCACCTTCTTCCGCTGCAAATGGGACCGTTTTTCGGCAATTGCTGCTTTCAACTGGTCCAACAACAATGCGTAGTACTGCCCTGTTATTGTTTTGCCTTTTGCAAGATAGTCGATGAACAGCATTCCCTGACTATCCCAAAAAACAGTCGCCATCACATTCCCGGCCGATGAAACCGCCTTTTTCGGAGCACGTTCAAATGCAAAGCGAAGGGGCAGAGTCTCCGTAAACAGCGTCCAACTCGGCTTTAATTTGCGTAGACGTATTGCCTTTCAAATGCAAGAACTTAATCACGGCACGATATTCAATTTTGTCCATTTTTACAAAATAATACACATCGACTGATACAAACGACTGTCAAAAGACAACTGAGGCGTCCAAAATGGCTGAAATTTTTACAGGTATCTTCCAAAGCATGTACGATTGTAGTACCAGAATGGTTTTGACGAGTAACGCCATCTTCATGTTGAAGCTCAAAACATTTCAGACCGCCCTCGTACCTAACACACATACACACACAGCGCATAAAATGCTATTTAGCTGCCTGTGGCTACTTTTTGTTTATTTAACGTAGGAAAGTATAATAGTATGTTATTTTATTTTTTAATTGTACTTTAATATAAGCCTTATAATTATGCTGTGTATGTTTACCTTAATATATTCAATTAACTACCTTTTCTTTAGAACCATTCTCGCTATATTGTGCAATTTGCTGTTTTATCTCGTACAATATTTTACACAACCTTATTATTTCACCACGGCGTATATATGTACGTGTTTTTCTTCTGCCTTTTTCCCTTTTGTGGCTTTGTTATTACAACAAACACTGTGCTGCTACTATTCGGATTTCTTTGTTTTTTCTACAAAACAAAATACATTCTTCTGTGCATTTTAAAAGGGTTACACGCTGTCTAATTTGCATGAAAATTTTGCTGACAAATTTAAAAATTTGCAGTTAGAGATAATCATACCCTTACTGCTACGCTAAAAAATCAGCAAGTAATTGTTTTTATGAATAAAACCCACCAATAAACATTGCAAGTCTATTTTACGTTCCAATTTTCTTAAAGTTTACGATTAGGAGCTTCAATAAATACAGCTTGAAATATGCGGCTATTAATTTCGAAGAAACAATAAACAAAAGATTGGAATTTTAGAATTCCATAAATTTTCTTGCATACAATTAAAGTCTGCAAACACCCTTATAATTATTTCTCCAAATTACCCGACCAATCACATTCTTCTGATGTAATTAAAACACCAGTGTTGCCAACGTGATTTATAGAACTTTACCACTGACCCACACACGCTAACACGCACAGGTACCAAATGTAGTAGTAAAATGAATTATTTCTATTATTTTTTATGTTGCACGCAACTATTTCCGTATCTAATAGTGTCACCGATGTTGTCATCCGTATCGTGTTCCGTGAATTGGTTAGTCTTTTCATGCGATTCTCAAAATTACTCAATTTCGTACAATTTTTTATTTAAACCAAATTTTCTCATCTAAATATTACTTATGTATAGCAACATAATTAATAAAAAAGCTGTCGAGCAACCGCCGCGCGACCCTCCTCGCATCTATTGAAAATTTTTAAAATATTTTCACAAATCTTTTCACAATTTTATGGTAATTTAGAAAACTTCTAAAATTTTCGAAATATTTCAAATATATTTTTTAAATTGGTAAAAATTTTAGATGTTTAGCAATATTTTTTATGAATTTTTGGAACATTTTGGCTGAAATTTCTTAAAATATTATACATTTTTGAACGAACTAAAACGTTTAAGAAATTAAACATTTTGAAAACATATAATTTATAAAAAATATTCTAAATTTTGAAAATTTTAAATAAATTATTAAATTGCAATATTTTAATAATTTTCAATACTTTGAAAAAATTAAAATATTAAAATTTTTTTTATAATAAACGTCAATGTCAAAATTTTGAAATTCTTTGTAAATTTAATATATTTCTTAATTTTGAAACATTACAAAATTTTGAGATATAAGAAGTTATGAAAAATGTTTTTAAATTTTGAAAATTTTGATAATTGGAAAATTTTTGAGAATTCTGAAAATATTGAAACTTTTTGTAATATACTATAATTTTTGAAAATATTTATAATTTACGAAACTTGAAATTTTGAAAATTTTCTGATTTTGAAAATTAGGGACTATTAAAAAAATTTTGAGTTGAATTTTTTTTGAAGATTTGAAGATGTTTGTTTTTAGTAATTGCATGAATTCTAAACAACATTTTTTTATTAAAACGTAAATCTGTTTCATAATTTGGGTCGTTTGTTTTGTGATTACCCAAATAAACTGTTCAGGTAAACTACCAACTACCTTTTTCTTTAATGTTGAAAAACCGTTGGAGAGGGCACTGGGGGATGGTAGGAAGATCGTGCTGCGCAGATTGGCTATTCGACATGTGTAGAATACGCGTCCAAGGTTCTTTTCCGAGCGTCATTTAACATGCTCATACCGATTTTGAACCCGAACTTCGTAAATTTTTGAAAAAATTTAAAATTGTTGGTGGGAGCAAGGGGGTGATAGGAATATCGCGTTTGCGCAAATCGACTATTCGACATGCGTAGAATACGAATCTAAGGTTCTTTTTCGAGCGCGCCTATTTTGAAGTAGATCGCACCTCCAGCCACCCTATTTTTTGGCGGACCAACCTTATTTTACTGCTGTTTGATCCGACTTCTACTACCAATCTTTGAGCTAAATTTGGTTTTTCTGTGTTAAGGTGTCTGGACTGTAAAGTATACAGATACACAGACAGGCGCATACCGGACAGACATACAGATCAGATACAGACACCTCTGCAGGGTCCGCTTTATCGGTCTCCTACGGCCCTAAACCTGCTTATTAGACAAAGTGTTTAGGTTAAAAATATTTGGCATAGAAGTACCTTTCTTTTAGACATAACTCGTATACCGGCCAGTAAGCCCAAAGCGAAAAAAAATTTCGCTTTATGACGCATTTGCTCCAAATCCAACCTGACGATCACAATTTCTTTCTCTATAGCTATACTTCGCATAGCGAGGAAGGTAAAAATTATATTTTAAGGAAAGTATGCAAGTTAATCAAATTAAAAAATCTAGCAACCTGCACTTCGGCTACTTCGTGCCGATTCGTAAAGCTGTTTGTTTCCATCTACTTTTCCAGTCAGTTTATTGATCTAAAATTTGACATTTTGCCAATTTATCCTTAGATATCGTTTTACACCTATACAAAGCCATAAAAGAAAATGCATATTAAATTTTACGGCAAAACGTTTCTATACTAGTATGTACCAGTGGTGAAATTATTCTCGTCACTTTTTCTAAATACATAAATAACTGTACATTTTCGCATTATTTGCTATTTGTTACTTTTTTATTTTTAAAGGTATTTCATAGAAGTTCTGACCTCAACAGCTATTGTATGATCAGAAAGAACGCTGTCGTCGCAGCACTTGTTGAGACTCGGAACATCTATAGGAATGCAAGTGCAGTAACAAGCCAAACATTTTCCCGTTGAAAAAAAATAATTTGGGATTTGAGAAACGAGGTACCAGGTTACAGAATTTTTTAGTCAGAAAATCTTGAAAGATGTGATTAATAATATTCTAACGTTACTAATTACTGATTACGGTTGGCAATATAGCTTAAATTTATTAATAGAGGGCGTCACAGAAAAAGTAGGTTCTTGGGGAAAAATTCACGATAGCTCGAAACACCACAGCAGAAAAAAATATAACTCAGTTTTGCAAATAGCACAGAAGCAGAGGTCCTCTTCAGCACTTTGCTTAGCATGTGTAGTTACGATACTGATCTTTTCCCACCTATTTTAAAACTAGGAATTTCTACTTAAAATCTAGGATTGTTTATTTTAAAACTAAAAATTTTTAATTTAAAACTATGAATTTCTACTTTAAAATTTGAAATTTTTACTTTGAAACTAGAAATTTCTACTTTAAAATTAGAAACTTCTACTTTAAAACTAGAATCCCCCTACTTTAAAATTGGAATTTCTACTTAAAATCTAGGATTGTTTATTTTAAAACTAAAAATTTTTAATTTAAAACTGTGAATTTCTACTTTAAAATTTGAAATTTTTACTTTGAAACTAGAAATTTTTACTTTAAAACTAGAAACTTCTACTTCAAAACTAGGAATGTCTACGTTAAATCTACAAATTAAAACTAGAAATTTCTAATTGTAAACTATAAAATTCTACTTTAAAACTAGAATCTCCCTACTTTGAAATTAGAATTTTCCATTTTCAAATATGGAGATTTCTACTTTGAAACTAGTGTAATTTTTGCTTTTAATCGAAACTTATGCTTTAAATGTAGACATTTCTACTTTAAAATTAGAAACTTCTACTTTAAAACTAGAATCCCCCTACTTTAAAATTGGAATTTTCCGTTTTAAAATATGGAATTTTCTACTTTGAAGCTAGAAATGTTTGCTTCAAATCTAGAAACTTATGCTTTAAATCTAGACATTTCTACTTAAAAATTAGAAACTTCTACTTTAAAACTAGAAACTCCCACTTTAAAATTAGAATTTTCCATTTTAAAATATGGAATTTTCTACTTTGAACTAGACGTTTTTGCTTTAAATTTAGAAACTTATACTTTTAATCTACACATTTCTACTTTAAAACTAGAAACTTCTACTTTAAAACTAGAATCCCCCTACTTTAAAATTAGAATTTTCCGTTTTAAAATATGGAATTTTCTACTTTGAAGCTAGAAATGTTTGCTTCAAATCTAGAAACTTATGCTTTAAATCTAGACATTTCTACTTAAAAATTAGAAACTTCTACTTTAAAACTAGAAACTCCCACTTTAAAATTAGAATTTTCCATTTTAAAATATGGAATTTTCTACTTTGAACTAGAAATTTTTGCTTTAAATTTAGAAACTTATGCTTTTAATCTAGACATTTCTACTTTAAAACTTGAAACTTCTACTTTAAAAATAGAATCGCCCTACTTTAAAATTAGAATTTTCCGTTTTAAAATATGGAATTTTCTACTTTGAAGGTAGAAATGTTTGCTTCAAATCTAGAAACTTATGCTTTAAATCTAGACATTCTACTTAAAAATTAGAAACTTCTACTTTAAAACTAGAATCTCCCACTTTAAAATTAGAATTTTCCATTTTAAAATATGGAATTTTCTACTGTGAAACTGAACATTTTTGCTTTAAATCTAGAAACTTATACTTTTAATCTAGAATCTCCTCTTTTAACATTAGAATTTTCAATTTTAAAAAGATAGAATTTTCCACTTTAAAGCTTGATACTTCTACTTTAAAACTAGAATTTTCTACTCTAAAACTAAAAAATTCTACTTTAAAACTAGAAATTCATACTTTTAAACTAGAAATTTCCACTTTAAGAATTAGAATTTTTTACCTTGAAACTAGCGATTTCTACTTTAAATTAGAAATTTCTACTTTAAAAACTAGAATTTTCTACTTTAAAACTAGAAATTTCTAGTTATTTTTTTGCTGTGGCTCTTCAGTGCCATCTAAGTTGCTTTATTAATAAGTTTCACAGTTTCTTCCCATTTCTTATCAACTCACAAAACCTTGTCAGATTTCGAAAATATGTATTCGTTTTCCTTCCCTTTTTGGCTTTTCCATACTGAAAAGAGTTGCTATCGTCTGGAAATTTAATATAGAGAGGAAAATGAGATTTGTTTATCTCTCTTCTGCCACTTTTTAATTCGAAAGTTTAAGTTTATTATGAGTTCAAGCAGGTAAAATATTGTTGTTTTAAATTTATGCTATTCGTTTGAACTAGAAAAAGAAAAGAGCGAAAATCTCTATACTAAATCCGGATCCCTTCCTCATGTCTCAACCTTTGTGACGACGGACTTGAATGCAATCCGCTGACTTCGCGAATACAAACCAAGCGGATCAACTGTAAAGTTAGTCTGAACTACGTCTCATGAAGTCACTCGCTGGGTCGTGAGCGGGGATGTAACCCACTGGTTCAGCTAGTATTTATTTAATGACATCGTTAACTTTTTATATTAGTTGAAGTTATTTTTAGTAACAATATTATTATTATTTCTTGTAGCGAATTTCGGAAAATTAAACTAACACAAGCAAGCTGTTTTAACGATTTTACAAATATGTTTTTGGTAAAGCATCAAAACAAAAATTGCATACGTTTCTGTATAAATGGAATTAGATTCCGTGTTTTCGTGATGGGTTGATTTTATTTCGCGTTGATTCCTTATAAATTTTCCCTTTTTATAAGAGACGTCGCCGCTATCCTCGAAAATATTTATCACACAGCTTTTTGCGCCTTTCCCTAGTTTTGCTGGCTGCTTATCTTAACGGTACACAAAAACGAATGTTTGTCCTGGCACTTATTTCATTTCCAAAAGGTCAAGATAAACGGTTGTAAGAGACGACGAAACTATTTCATTTCGAGTGATGCATCAAACTTTTTACTGCCAGTAAAAGTAACGTTTGTATTAAATTAAAAACGAAGTAGACGTTTAATTCCGGAGTTAAGCCAATCAATATTGAAGATATTAAACGACTTAACAGCGCCTTAAATGGGTAGTACAATTCTATTTCTGGAAACACTGTTCTTGCTTAAAACGAATACTATAATGTTTAGCTAAATATAGAAGTAGGTACGACAAATTTGAATTGTAAATATATTCTTAACTGGGATTTTAAAAACTTGTTATGAATATTTATTAAAACTTTGAAATGGAGAAATAAAATATGTTGTCGATAACAAATTCTGTTGTAATGAATATAAAATAATGAATTACTTTCGTGAATTTACGTTAGCTTGTGTCGGTGCCTCATTAATACCTGTTGGAGAATTCTACCTTAAAAGCGTAGAACGTAACGTTACAAATTCAAGTAAGTTAAGAAAGATGTATGACTACCAAGCACAGTCAAGTACGTGTTCGTTATCAAACGCAACATACTGACAAGAAAACTGCACGTTTGCAAAAAAGCGAACTTGAACCAACTTCGTGTGTTGCTCCATATCCTTGAACTGTGTCCCAACTGGCAACTCCATTGTTCATTTGAACAACTTCAATGGGCATTTCTGTTATATTTTTCAAATAGCTTGATGGTTTTGTTCACTTCTTCTTCTTATAGTGCTATACCCTATTCAGGGCGTTGGCTACCTGTCTCCTACGTCTGTGTTTGGTGCGCGGCGATAGATAATCGGCACAGACAGACATGAGGGACCTACAGTTTAACGTGGGCTCCGAACCACAGGAAGTGCATGCACTTTTTCTCCAGAGACGTTTTCCTGGGGAAAAATCCACCTCGCTGGTTTCCCGTTGCCTTGCGAGGGAGAACGACCAGGCCGGGGATCGAACTCGAATCCGCTGCACTGAGCTACGGCCGCTCTTTGTTCACTGGTTCAACAAAATATGTCGACATTTTCTTTTCTTGCTCATGTACATCAATGAGCAAATAAAGAATAACCAAAAGTGCAAGGTGGATGGTGTGCGTAGGAATCGATATTTCTGTTTTTCACTGGAATTTTTTAACACGCAGTTGAGTGTTATCTTATTTTTGGATACGCCCAAGAAAAACCCAATGATACAGTAAAAAGATGAGGAAGCATGAAACGACGAAACACAGCAACATAGAAAGCACTTAAAGGACCAAAGAAAGAAATCAGTAGAAATGGGAACAATATCGCTCAAACAGCTGACTGGAGAAGAAAAGATATGAAACCTGTGAATGCGATGCATCATTGCAGTAATTCTACGGTTTTCAAAAATCTACGATAGTTGCTGGAAACTGCAAGCAGCAATACAGCGTGCTGCAATTTTACAAGAGGGTAGGGCTACAATTAAAATAGAAAGGATGTAAAGTAATTTATATTCAACAAGTTTTATTAATACTGGGAACAAAGTTTTCTATTGGCTTCGCGTGCGGCGCTCAAATGGCTAGAGTAAAAGAATTTAAAATTTTTAATAGAAGCATACTCTCAACATGCTGATACCGCACTTCTTGGTAACAATGTTCTGGTTCGTCTTCTTCTAACGTTATCGATTCTGCTTGATAATTTAAAACTTGTTTTGCAGTACTCGCACGATGACATACTGCGTTTCCATGAAGATAATACACTTTTTAGACGTTTATAGTATTATAAGTGTCTGCCAGAAACGGGATAACATTTTGTTGAAAAATTATATGCAGTAGTACTCAACATTTCGCGCGGTCGTAGGTGAACCCAATGGGTAACATAGAAAATGCTGACGTATTTTTTTGTGCAGTATTAACAGAACTTCTTGAATATAGAGCGTGTGCCATACCTAGACGTAAATAATTTTTAAGCGTATTGCACACTTGGAGTTAAGTTAAAAACGATTCTTCAAAGGTGGTCTGGAAGAGGACTGGGAAGAGGCGCAGCCGGTCGTACAGGGTGACAAGCGGACCTAGACTATAAACACTTTTCTTCCTTCAAATTGTCCGGATTGAACGGTGGTTTTCCAGCCTTTCTACAATGGGGTCTGGACCTTATACTGTCCCACATGGTGGTATCTACAGGTCATCTATCGCTTTCTGAATATACTGGAGAGTTGAACAGAAGTGATACCTTAACCGCGTCGTAGTGACCACTCCCTACTGCTTAACCAGTCTCACTTCGTTCTTGCTAAAGACACTTGAGAGAGTATCTGACAGAGAAATACGAGAGCAGGTGCTAGTGTTACACTTATTGCACCAAAATCAACACATGACAAATCGTTAGAAAGAGCCTTCGATAAGGAGTAGCCTTCTTTAAGGCCTCTTTCAGAAGCAAAAGTTAATAGTATATAGGTCACAGCTCTACAAAAGGGGCTTCCCGCAAGGTGGCTTTCTGTTAGACTGATATGGAAAACAGTTTTAGGCAACCTTATGCACTTCCTCGACGATTCTGGATTTTACATTGTTGGTTACGGGTATATTACCTTCCTCGTTAGAGGGACATTTTAGCACACGCTCTGCTCCTTAACAGAGACGACTCTTTGAATGACCTCCTATTTGGACTTTCCCCAATCTATTAAACATCGTCAAATACCTATCTATGGGTCATTTTTGACAAACAGCTAAATTGTAAGAAACACAGTGTAAGACCGAAAAAGCATGCATGTAAATGAAGATCATGGGGACTATCCACCAGAGTTACCCTGTACCTGTGTACTGCCGTTATTAGGCCTATTTCATGCTAAGGAGCGATGATTTGGTGGCGCAGTTAAGACTGGCTACAGCAGCAACCAAACTGCACTCTATCTAATAGCGGAAGAATTAGGAATTAGAACTGCCTTGAGGCTAGACCTTGGGGGGCTCTGGTATACAAAAAGTGTGTGTTTGGCAAGCATACCCGCATCCTCGATGAGGCAGTCGCAAAGACTCCTCTTCTGCCGCGGTTGTCGACTGTCTCCTTAAATGTACCTTAAATTGACACTTCAGTGTACGTGCAAATGCTGTGACAACCCACCATTGAGATATATCCATCTATACTGATGGTTTGAAAACAAGGCGTAGAACCGGCGCAGGAGTTTTCTCCGACGATCTAAACCTTTGCCAAAGTATACTGCTAGGCAAATTCATCACCGTCTGCCAAACAAAGGCAGAGGGAATAATGCACGGTGGAAATGAAATGCTTCAACGACAAATTAAGAACCAACGTATTGGGACAGTAAAGCTGCCTTATAGGCCCTTACTAACTGTAAAGGAGTAGTACTTCAGTGCTACAAAACTCTCGAAGATGTCATCAGAGACAATGTTGTTTCACTCGTTTGGTTGAAGGGACATGATGGCAATCGAGGTTATGAGGAAGCTGACGAGGTCGCAAGTCTGGCCTTTGAACAACGTCCTTGGGGGCCGGAACCTGTAACCCTTATCTCCCCGACAACATTCGGCACTACGTTACGTCAAAAAACCTTAACAAACAGCATGACAAGAAGGTGGGTTAATACTCAAAGCTATCGTCAGGTAAGGGCTACATACAAAGATAGCAAAGTACTGTCTGCAAAGTCTCCGACTGATTGTAGGAATCTTAACTGGACACTGCACCCTTAAGAAGCACATGCACAGAGTGGGGTTGTTGGGCAGGGTATTGCCGTAATAAAGGTTTTCTAACTGTCTTTGTAACTTATAAACGCGCAGAAAAAAATCCTGTTGTACTTTTGCATCTCATTCCAAAATGAAATACATTCTAATTCATAGAAATTGATCACCGTACGTCCCAACAATAAAGAATGCGTCTCTGTAGTGTCTATGTATTAATGGTGTAAACTAAAGCAATGTGTAAGAACGACCACCGAAGCTGTTTGCTGTGCCAGCTTACAATAAATACAGTTTATTACCACAATACAGCTGATAAACTGCGTCGAGATGTAAAAGCCTGCCGGTTTTGACCCTAATTTCCGTCCTGTAATTTCATGTAAACTCGATCAGAGATAGTATTTTATACAAGGTGCAAGAAAAATGGGGGTCTGGCTATATATAAACGTATTATACTCACTGAAATGACCACAAAAGTTCGTGTAAACGTGTGTCCTAAATTGCTTCTGAAGGGAGCTAGGGCTCCCTGATGGGAGCGAATAAAATTTAAGTTTTAATTAATATTTCAGTCGCCCTTTAATACAAAATATTGAAATTTGGCATACGGTTTAGTACTAGTAAGTGCTACTATTTAACACCATGCAAATAAAATTATTTAAACCAGTGGCGTCCCAAACTTGGGGGGCTCATTTTAATTTATTATTTTTGATATCTCCGATTTGTTTTACCAATTTGAGTCAGTAATATGTTTCTACGTTAAAAAGTGCATAAAATTGCATCCTTAAAGTCTAAAGTTTCTAAATAAGTACAAAATTAAAAAGAAGTTCTATCTCATTCTGAAGAAAAAAAAATGTTTAAATTGATTTAAATAATAAATAAAAATGACGTCCACCCCCACCAGTTTGGGACGCCTCTGAGTTAAATAACTTTATTTGTATGGTGTTAGATAGTAGCATCTACTAGTACTAAACCGTATGCTAAATTTCGTTATTTTGTATTAAAGGGTGTCTGAGATATTAGTTAAAACTTAAATTTTATTCACTCCCTTCAGCAGCATTTTAGGACACATGTTTACATGAACTTTTTTGATCATTTCAGTGAAAACAATATGTGTATGTATAGCCAGCCCGTCATTTTTGTTACACTCTGTAAAATTATGAACAAGCAAAAATACTTTTAATTAAATAACAAATCTGAATATTTGACAAAGAACTGAGTACTAATGAAACATTGAACTGAATACAACGAGTGCTCCATCAAGAGTGTTCCAGTAGGTACGACCAAAACCCGCATTTTTCAGTATGCTGGCGTCACTCCAGTGTGTTAAATGTTGAATTGACAGCTGTACCCGCGAATTTGAAACTAACGGCCTTTACATGTAGTGACTAATATCTAACTATATTCGTGGATTTCTAGTCTAAACATTACGGGATTAAAAGTAAAGGTTAGTGTTTAGACTTTGAATTATGTTCGTTTTGAAAATAAAATACGTTGGCATTCCGGTAATTACAATTAGACAAACAAAGCGTGCTTACTCAAAACGGGATCTGAGCTTCTTATTTGCATGGAACAGTGAACTGGCGTATTGTATATACGATTATAGCACTTACATACAGCTTACAAAGATCACTTTTTAAGCTAAACATAAGAAACTCAGCGCTTTTAATACGTAGATTACTTCTAAAAAGTCTAATTTAACTGGACTAAAAATCAGTTGGTTTTTGTTTGTTTTACCAATACATTTAAGAAACGTCAGCGTGTCTCGCGCTACTTGGTCTGACCTACTTCTCTCCGTGAAAGCGACTTCGTGACTGAGGTTCAGGTCGTGGTCGTACAGTCAGCAACGAACGAAAGGTCGGCGGCGCGCAAACTCAGAGTTGAGCAAAGTGTAAGGGCGCCGCGTTTAAGATATAGATTATTTGACACTTATCAAACGCGTGTTTTTGTTACAATGGTTGTAATCAAAGAACATTTAATGTCATTGAATCATATTTTCACACTGGTGCTGGCGAAAACGGTGTATGGGTTTAATAGTATGCACTATTGTTTTGATGAGTTACCCAAAAATTTCTTAAAATTGCTTTTGTTGAAGTTGACTTTTGCAACACTGTTTGCACACCGTAAACTTATTTAGAAACACGGGAAGTATTGCACATAAGCAGGAAAGTAGCAGGCTATCATTTCCTTGCAAAGAAGCTATTGGTAGTGTAAAACAGCGTGTAAATTACGATTCGAAGAATTTCGAAGAAGAAAACTTATGCAATAAGTAAAATTATCCTTTGGTACTTGCCGCAATGAAGCGAGGAAAAATCTTAGATTGTATTCTTCGGGAAAATTAGCAGTAGAGTACAATAGGCACGTTTTATCCTGTCGGTGGTTCACAAAAATCGTGTAATGTATAACGATTTAACTTTTTATTCAAATGAGGGTTAGTTTCCTCCTTTTTGATGTGTAAATTCTCAAATGATGAGAAAGTAGAGTGCTGACAATCTTCACATATTTCGCGAAATAACTTTGCATGCATTGAAAATTGGCATGTGGATTTGCAATTTCTCGACGATGATTGATCGGCCCAACATTATTTTATAAGCGGTTACTGTTAAGAGGTACCGAAACAGTATTTTGGCCGTTTTTGTAAAGTGGTGAACTGCACTATACCAACATGGTGTCAATGTTCACACAGCCAGATATACCCCGCATTCTTTTATGGTCGTTTAATAACTACAGATTTATGATCTGCGATCACGACTTTTTTAGATCCACAATCATAGTTTGGATAACGAATGACAAGCATTAAAAATTTCTCTGAACATGCAAAATCATAAAAAGTTTTATGTAGGCAGTGACTACTGCACGGTCCGACTGCGTACTAATTTAGTCTTCCTGCACGGTCCAACGACTGTTTATAAGTTTATATTACGTGTTTTAGCGTCTGCCTGCAAGTTCGTTGTGGCACAGTTGGATATGCGGCTGTACAGCGTTTTATTGCATAAATGGTTGTGAGGTCGAATCCCAGTTGAGGCCAAATTTCTTTTTTATTTTATATACTGTTTTTACTCTCCCATGCCTTCGGTATAGCGAAGTATTGATTTTATGAAAATTTTCGAAATATAGATTTTAACGTAAATACACGTTTTGGGGCTCAAGCAACCCAAAAAAGTGGTTTTTAAAAAAGGTCTGTTTGTGGGTATGTGGGTGGGTGGGTGATGCCTCTAAAGGCGAAAGTACTAGACCGATTTTGATGAAATTTTAAATCAAGAGGTATATCGAAAAAAAATCTTGAGAATTTGAGCAGGTAGTCTGAAAGAAGAACTTAAGGCAAATCGAAAACGTTTCACCGAACTCTCTAGCTTCAAAATGGCGGCCGCTACAATCTTTAGAAAATCTCGACTTTAAGCCCATTTATTCAAAAAGTAGCTGTCTGATCGGAATAAGCTACAACTTGCTTGAGAGCCTTTTATAGGTAGTATACGATGAAAAATTAATTTAGAAAATCCGAAAATAAAATAAAATTTTCAGATACTGTCCACATGATTTTTTTAACTTTCTGAGCCGATAGACTTGCATTGAACTACAAATTTGTTTTTTACTTATCTCTCAAATTTTACTCTGACGCCTTCCAGGATTTTTTGAAAAATATGAAATTGATTAATTATTTATTCAAAAACGCAAACGCCGATCGTTATAAACTTTTATCAGTTCGATAGACTATTTAAATTACTTTATTAGGGTTCGTTAGATTTTTCAGTTATACTAAAAATTAAGAAAAAAAACTATTTTTTTTAATATCAACAACGCATTTTCCGGCAGTTATGTAATTTTAACTATGCATATCAATTAGCTCTAGTTAAAAAATATATTTTTCATTCTTTGAATATTTTCGATAACTTTCCAAATAAACCTTGCTTTGGTGCAGTTAGTCGCTGCTTCTATGGGTAGAATTACGGTATGGAACTCAATTGAACAGGCTATCGAAAATTCAAATTCCCGCTGCTTGTTTTCTTAGAAATCTAATACTCCCTGAACTGTACAACGTTATAATTATTAAATGTTACACTTTTGCAAATACGGCAACGGCAAGTATTAGTATCTAGTATTGGCTACAATTTGTTTTTTTTTAAGCTATAATTTCATTGGGGCGCTTTCTATGAATTTGGATGGATGGAATGGAAGGTTATAATAATAAAATTTATGCTCTTGCAATTTTTTTTATTTACATAATATCGGCAATCAGAATACATATGATATTCTATAAGCTAATTTGATATATTCACAAATGTCATGTTGAGGGTCCCTCCAGTGAGGGGTCCTCTTTAGTGGAAATCAGTGGGTCAACGTCTTCTGATGACCTGGTGATGTGGGAGCTCGTTTAGCAGAGGATTGTTGTGTGCTGTAATTTTTTCGACATGTTTTAGTGTTCTATCTTGTATAACTTCTGTTAATAGCGGAATGCTAAGATCTTCGTGCAGCATTTGGTTTGTTATGTACCACGGCGCATTGGTTATTGTTCTTAGAATTTTTGATTGGCTCTTTGTGTAATGGCTATGTTTGATTTGTTGGCACAGCCCAAAAGTTCCACTCCATAGGTCCATATGGGCTTGATGATGGTTTTATATATCAGTAGCTTGTTGTGGTGAGGTTCGTCCAATTAACCAATACAGGTTTTTATACCTTAGTTCTATTTGTTTTTTTTTGTTGATATGTTCCCGCCAGGTGAGTTTGTTGTCTAAGTGTAGCCCCAAGTATTTCATAGTGGTGGACTGCGGTATCTAAATCTTATTTAGGTAAATTGGAGGGCACTGCCCTTTTCGCAAGGTGATCGTCACATGTCTTGATTTCGATTCATTAACCTTTTTTCCACTTCTTGGGCCAGTTTTCAAGCTTATTTAGGTGGTTTTGTACTTGGAGTGATGCGGTGTTTGCGTCATTGTGACTCGCTAGTATGGTTGTGTTGTCGGCAAAAGTGCCTATAGACGTGGTAGGTGTGGTTTGGAGATGTGTATACTAGGTATAAGAAAGGTCTTAGGACGCTTCGTTGAGGTACTCCTGAGTGTAATGGGAATAGTGCTGAAGCTTCTTCTTGGACTCTCGTTCTAAATTGTCGGTTAGTTAGGTAGGATTCTAATAATTTATGAAATTGGGGTGGTAAGGTTTGTTGTATTTTTGTATGAGTCCATTGTGCCAAACCTTATCGAAAGCCTGGCTAACGTCGAGCAGAATGGCTGTGCAGTAGGCTTTTTCTTCTAATGCAGTGTTTATTATATGAGTGATTCGACGACACTGTTGGATTGTTGAGTAGGATCTACGAAACCCAAATTGGTAGTCTTGAATCCAGTTTGCTGCTGAGAATTCAGGATCCACGATTCGTAACACTAACCTCTCAAGAAGTTTAGAAGTCACCGATAACAAACTTATAGGGCGATATGATGTCGCGTAGGCAGGATCCTTTCCTGGCTTGGGGATGAGTATTATTTCAGCTTTTTTGAATTCGGTAGGCCAGTACTGAAGTCTAAGTATAGCGTTGAATATGTAATTTAGTAGTACGATTCCCATTTTGGGTGTAATTTGATCCAGTCCTGGTGATTTCTTAAGGTTTAGCCATAGTATCTCTGATTTGATGTCCTTGGGAGTAATTCTCGGTATGGGCGAGGGAGGTGCTTCTGGTGGTAATAGGATTTCTGGGGTTGGGTCGTCGTATGTAACTTCGTGTGGTTGAAATACTCCATAGAGGTGGTAAGCAAACAGATCTGCTTTTTCTTTGTCACTTTTAGCCCACCCTAGTGCTGGAGGTAGTTTAGGTATAGGTGAAGATGTAGTTTGAGGTTTTACAAAGGATCTGATTGTTTTCCAGATTGAGTTATTATATCTATTTAGATTTTATATGTAACTTTTTAACCGACTTCAAAAAAAGGAGGAGGTTCTCAATTCGTCTGTATATATGTTTTTTTTTTATTTTTTTATTTTTTTTTTTAATGTA
The DNA here is from genome assembly GCA_958336395.1 of Ctenicera cuprea. Classification (NCBI taxonomy): domain Eukaryota; kingdom Metazoa; phylum Arthropoda; class Insecta; order Coleoptera; family Elateridae; genus Ctenicera; species Ctenicera cuprea. The sequence continues at coordinate 44,489,034 of OY284491.1, read as the reverse complement.
TGTTCGGGCATAACTTTTTTGTTTATGAACCGATTTTAATGATTTTTTGGTGTTGGGTTCAGTATAGTTCCAAGGTGGTCCCATTATAATTTCATTGGTATTGGAGCTTGAACTTCGAAGATACTCCTGAAAATCTATTTTTTTAACCGACTTTTTAGTGTTTCCGTATTTCATCTTCCGTTTCAACTAGCCGTCATTTCCTCATTCGAGAAGCATCCTTACTAGGTCTACCCATCACTTAAAATTGTAAAATAATTAACTTTAAAAAAAAAGGGAACCGACTTCAAATAAAAACACAAAAGTGACATAAGTTAACTAAAAAGCAAAAAATAAATGTTTTTTATACAACAGTTTAATACTTATTTGTTGTTCCGTTTAATGTAATTAAGAAATTGTTGTTTATTATATAATTATTAATTGTTTTAGAATTTTGAAGTCGGTGCCAAGTAAAACATAAAAATTATATACCTTGCTGCAATAATAACAAATTAGATTAGAATTTTTATGTTTTACTTGGCACCGACTTAAAAATTATAAAACAATTAATAATTATATAATAAACAACAATTTCTTAATTACATTAAACGGAACAACAAATAAGCATTAAACTGTTGTATAAAAAACATTTATTTTTTTGCTTTTTAGTTAACTTATGTCACTTTTGTGTTTTTATTTGAAGTCGGTTCCCTTTTTTTTTTAAAGTTAATTATATTTGAGTCGTCTCTTAGTTTCTTGAGTTTAGCTTTTAGTTGGTTGCTTGGACGGGTGGTGATACTCTTGCAAATACGATAAGTTTTAGTATGGGAAAGTCCACACTTCAGCTTTTTTAAAACAATGTTGTTGGTCTGGGCGTTCTGCCCGAGGTTATGGTTAAGAGCAGTTGCATTTTTCAAGAAAAAATACGAAAACAAACTTGCATTCATCACTGATAAATTACTCCTAATCAATTGCGCATGCGTGGGAGCCGCAAAAGACTAAGTGCGCAGGTCCGACCGTGCACGAAGCAAAAATTGCGGAGCGGTCAGACCGTGCAGTAGTCACTCCCTTTTATTTATATTGAATTATATTTTGAGTTTTTCTAACCTAAACATATTCGAATGTACAAATATTAACGTAGCCATTTAATTACATTTGAATTAATTAAACGTACACATAGGGTATTTCAACAATATTTAAAGCACACATTTACTTTTTTGCGTTGAAATTTAATATTCAAAACCTGCAAAATAATTTATTTGCTTGATGTAGTAAAGAAATATACAAAAATAGCGACGACGCACCCTGCAAGGAAGAATAACTTATTCATAATTAATGCCCTCTGGATTCTACAAGGATAATGAAGGCGGGTTCCATAAAGGAAATACTACACTTCACGGAAAAGAAGTTCTTCTTGTTCTCATTTTATCACAGCTCGCATGTTACTGAACTCTTTATATGTTTTTTTTTTACTTTTAAGAGTTTGAAATTATATCTCTTTTTGTAGCAATAATAAACATTTCGAAAGTATCCAGATTATTATAACTTTTCTCGCCCCTTGAAAAGATGTAATCCTTTTCATAAAGTTTTATCCTTGTTACAGGAGATCGCTGCTACTCTCATCAGCTTCGATCGGCATACGGAATGGCAGAGCAAGGAGGTGAAGATCAGGTAAGCTTTCGCTCTTTTTTCTCTTCGGCCTCTTTTAAATTTTGTTATGTTGTAAATTGTATCAGCCAAACAAGGATACTAAATTTCCGCTGTTCTTTGTAAACTCATTGAGCTTCAATATCATGCATCTCGAACACAAACGAGTTTGTCGGATTAAAAGTTTATCAAAGTCAGCAAGCATTGCATTAAGTTGGTTTCGCTAGCGTTTGCAGTAAACTTTGTTTTCGGAATTTCAGCGTGGCGCTTTTGATTTTAATTGCAATCAAGTTGTAATTACAATTTTAAGTGCATTGTAGTGATGGTCTCAGTTCGAATTAATGTAAGCCGACTTAATGAAGGACATAAATGTTTTTAGGATCGTTATGAAACGGAAAATCTTGAGAGAGATTTTAAAACTTCTTCAAATTACTTACCCTATAGCCGGTATAAAATTTTATGAACTTGCTCTACGACATTGGATAAAAATAAAATTGTTTTCAAAACGTATTCCACAACTTTATTGTCCAGCGAATATTATAAAGTTGAAATTAAACAAAAGCTTTTGCGTAAATATACATTAGGTGATAGCGTTTTTATCCTTCACGCCGCATTACGAATAACATGTTTTTGCGTCCCAGAAAACAAGCAAAAAAAGATTTTTAACATAACTAGGGTTTAAAGCAGTGGCGGTTTCTCCATTGGGTTAAATGGTCGTTGACCTCCCAATGAAATAAGAAAAAATAAATAATTACTTTTTGTTTGAGTACATAACATATAATACACTATAATATTTAAAAAATACTTTATAGTTAACTTTTGTATGAGATTTCTATGCGAGAACGTTTATTAAAGAGCTGCCGCAGGATACGAAAACGTTTGAATGTTTGAGTATTTCGCGCGCATTAAACGAATCTATGCGAGGGTCATTTGGCTGTCAGTCCCCAATACAGCTATACGCCACCGAATAAAGTCGCCGGCTTAAAAGGCCTCCAAATGAATAAGAGTGAAATAGAAAGCTCATTGCGGTAAAATTCATATTACACAAGCGAAAAGAGGATAGAAGTATCTGCGTATTAAAGACTTCAGGGTCACGAACCCACAACTTCCGAGAATTATGCTGTCAGCTGAGTGATAAGCGCATGCCAATAGCCGCCTAACTTGCGGGATTCGCACGTACACGACGTAGTAGTGTGAAAACAGTTGTTGGTTGTGTAATCATAATTTAGTGGTATTGTACGATGTCCGTGCAAAATAATTTTGGATTGTGAATGCCATGTAAGAAAATGCTTTCACTTGTTTCCATTGCCTGCTATTTTGTCATAATTCATTGTGTGATATTGACTGCAAACATTTAAAAACTATAATTCAAACACATTTTTTATCAGTACACCACATGAAAAGTTTTGTGCATTTTGACACACTAGCAATGTGGGTATCAATTTATAATAATTTTTATTAGATAGTGCTTATCGAAAGTTCATTAAAGACTTTAATGCTAATGTTGGTAAAAATATATCATTTAGCCAACGTAAAGGATGGGTTTAAAATAATAAGGCTACCTAAAACTTGGGTAAGAACAAATTTTTTCCAAAAAATACTTTAAAATGCCTCCCAGTACACCACACCACAAGCCGTCACTGGTTTAAAGCATTGGTAAGCATTCGCATGAAACCGCAAGATAATTAGATTGGTCCGCCAACAATTAGAGGGGGAATATTCCGTTAAATAATATGACACCCTAAAAAGAGATTCGCATTTTTTGTACGGTTACCAAATAGTCGATTTGCATAAATTCCACATATGTAAAGAATTCAAAAACCTAATTAAAAGTTGGAAGAGATAGGAAAATATCGAAAATCGTAAAAATAGATTAATCAACGAAATAGCAGGGGGGGGCTCAATGTGTACGTTAAGGCACTCTAAAATATCTTTAATTTTAGGCGGGTACCAATAGTCAACTAGGGCAAGCGCAATATGTCTTATCGCCATCCATCGACTTTTTTTGCCAAAATGTTCAGAATTTCGACTTCAAATATGGCATGTTGTCTAGCAGTTGTTAATGTAGCTAACACAGATTTCAAAATTTCAACGGATAAACATTGTTTCAGGTCAAATGACGTTGATCTACAAAACATGCTGAACATTACTTTTACAACAAAAATTAAACATGTAGTAAATTGAATTAGAGAAATTAGACAGGGCATTGAAGACAAAAGAGAACGGGGTTTTTACTATACACCCCTAACCGAGCCGCCCCTGTAGCGCGTCAAATATATTAATCACTTACAGGGGAAGTATCTTCTTGAAAATCTTACGTAGTTTCTAGTAGTTAACTCTTAAGTTTCCTGAAATATTATCTTCAGTGCACTAACTCGACTTACCTAAAAAATCAGCAACATACGAATATGGTCGTTAAAACTCCGGATACAGGTTAACCAATCGTGGAGAAACAGAAATTTCCGGTTCGGGGGTCACCGGGGAATAAGTCTCTCACTGAACCAGGGCGAGATACCTGAAATATGCCTAACTACTAGACCCCCAAGCACACAGCTATTTGTTGTGAATTCTCATTTGGGCCCAACAACAACAATAACGAGAACACCAAAAATATATCAACACATCAGCAATTGTGTAAATAAGAAAGCATAAGTTGGTTAATATCACGTATCTAGGACCACAAAACCATCACTAAATTTACCACAATCTTTGCACAGTTATCAGCAGTTTATCATTACACAGTTGAATACAACAAACATAACATTGTCATTTGCGTAGCACGGCAACACATCACAACTAAAAACACATTAGTACTGAATCTGCCGTTGCTACTGAACTAACTGGCGCTTCTTCAAGCTTAAGACACCACCAATAGACGGCACCGATAAAATAGTGCGCACAATACGAAGAAAACAAAACCGGAGCTGTGACAAAATGGCGTTACCACAAAACAGCTCGGACAAAAGGGTTCCGCGTCACGATCCGTAAAAAGAAACGGCGTTGCAGCCTTAAAAAATAAAACGCCGCGCCGCAATGAATAAAATATTTTTTTTGCTGTTTCATATTCTTAGAAGTTTGTATTGGTCAGCCCATTACTACTTTTTGAAGTGAAACTTCTTTGCCGGCAGGAGTAACCACGCGAATGCCGCAACGGAAGTAGTAGAACAGAAGTGCACATCGGACGCCGCTAACCTACTGAGCAGATCTGCGTATATGGGTACTAAAACGATCAAATGTTCCGTTGGGCCATCACAGACACACACCTCCAAACGAATGTCTTTTGTGGCTTTGCTTTAGTACCCAGCAAATGAACAGTATACCATGCGAGAAATATGTTTTTTAATATATTTGTGTAAGATTGAATTGCTTTCCAATTGTATTTCCGTTCAACAGAAACTTCGTTTAGAAAACAAATAATGTTAAACAACCCCAACCATTTGGAAAACCAAAACAGAACAGTATTAGTTATGATTGCCTCAAGTGTGCAAGGAACGCTAATATGCTGTCGGGCGTGGGTCTTCATAGATTTATGAGCGATTAAGCAACTTGACACGCTCTGACCAAGTTTTCTGGCAACACTTTCAGTAATTTGGAACTCATTTAAAGGTGTAGGTCCCCTCTATCTAGACGACCACTGTTGCGCATATTACATAGAGTTTAAAATATAGCCCTAAATAGAGTCAGCTGTAAAAAGAGAAAGCACTAAATTGCCTTTCTTTCTTTCTTATACTGATCGTAAGCAACCGGTTCATAAATGTTCACTTATTTCAAAAATTGGCTGCAGATTTCTTACTGCTTATTAAGTTATCACTAAAGTCGTTCGGCTAGTAGATGCAGGTCCCCGCTTCAATTTTGGCAATAGTTAGACTTCTCAATAGCTGCAAATTTAAAGCTTGTGGGAAATTAGTTACTCGGGCTGTTAAACAGACACGATGACGTGTTGGGTCATCTACAAACAATTTATCAACTAAATAAGCAGTATCTTGATCCCAAGAATTTGTTTTTTAGAAATATTGGCAAAAATATATACTGAAGTCAAACAAAGGAATCAGAGTTACCTGCAAGGTTGAGTGGAACACCTGGTTTACCTGCTGAATCAACAATAGGTGAAAGGAAAGCGGTTAAGCAGAAGTAGTCAGACCTAAGTAGTAGATACAAATACCTAGTTTAAAAATACAGATATTATCCCCCAAGACAGTTGTAGAACAGAAGGGTACCTTTTAAAAAGTCAGTATTGTTATTTAAGGCAGTCCGTTACGCAATAGAACCGGCAATAGAAGAAATTCACAAAAAACACCCTTTTTGGGACACATCTAGTGTGCGATTTTTAGTTTGTTTTAATTTTGACGTTTTACTCATATTAATTAATATGAGGCCTGGCGCCCACCTACTTATTATCATTGAATCCATGACCTCCACGGCTCTCATGGGTTAGATGCCCACGCTTTAAATTTTAAGAACTCAGATAGGTTACTGATAAAGAACTATGGATTTATTTGATTTATGCGAACTGTTCAAATTAATCGATAGTAGAAAACTATTCGAATGAAACAAATGAATTTGCAACATTTACTAATTAAAAACGGAGTTTCAGCTCTCATTTATAAGCAGTTTCCACAGAGATCTTTTATTAAGTTGTGCTCTATATTTCGCTTATATTTATAGTAAATCCGTAACTGTCTTAGCATAACTAAATCGTGCCTCTCGGATAGATTTATCATTATAACACAACTGCGGGCCCTTAAATGTCGGCTCGGTTTATTGATTGTTTTCAATGAAACTTTATGTTGCTGCCAATTCTGTTGATATAATTTGATTATTTACGGCTACTTTAATTCTAACGGGTTGAAAACGTATATTTATTGCGCCGACAACAAACAAATATATAGCAGAGGAATTTCTTCATTTTGGGGTCTGGATTAGGTTCCGCTTACCATTACAAAGTGTTTACTACAAAATTGTTACCTACAAAATTGTTTACTCCAAATTCTAGAAGCATGTGTAGGAACTACACTTATACTGACACACGCCTTATCATTTCCTACATTCCGAGGCAGCTTAGATATTTATTATGTTGTTTTTTGGTTTCTGATAATTACGTTAATATCACTTAGGGTGATTGAGCCATTATGCTCGCCGATATCGGAGGAATGTATATTAATTGTCTCATTACGTCTCTGATTTATATGAAAAAGAACAAATTTAATTTTGGAATTATACGGAAATGTCTAACAAAATTTTTAGTGCGTGTTTTTTACATCCAAAAACATTTTGGAAATCATTACGGCACTAACCTGAAACTGAGGAAAAGTGATAGTTTAACTAATTGTTTTCTCGCTTCTTTTAAGAAATTTCTGCGGCTATGATAGGATTTGTTTCCGGGGGATGCTTTTCCTGGACATTTTACGGGGGCTGTTTTTCTGGACTTTCCTTTTGGTTTTTTTTCCGGAACTGTTTTTCCAAGCATTTTTTCGTTTTTTTTACGGATGTTAGTTCCGGGAGCAACTCTTATTCAGATCGATTCAGCTGAGGAAACATTCGAAACGCCGGGTATGAAGGTACCAAAAAAACATCGGGGCGTGTCCAACGGGGTTTGCTACTTTAATAATAATTTTACCATTATTTTTACTATTATCATTAAGCATTGCAGTAAATACATGTTATGTCAAGTGGTTCTTATATGTAAACTATTTCAGTTAATAAAATATGGTGCATGTCGTACATTGCGACACGGCTTATTTAATATTCATTGTTTTTCCCTTTTCCAAGTAGTCGACGAAGATAATTCCATGAGAATCCCAAAATACTGTTGCCATAACCTTTCCTGCTGACAAAACCGTTTTTGCCTTCTTCGGTGGCGGACTGTTCCCTGGTTTTGGGAGTGTAGCGGTGGACCCAGGTTTCATCGACGATTATGAAACGGCGCAAAAAGTCCTTCGGATTGCGGCGAAAACGTGCCACAAGGTCGCGGTAAACAATCAAACGATTCAGTTTTTGCTCCGGTGAGCAAACGCGGCACCCAACGCGCGGTGTATTTTTTCATTTCCAATTCTTCAGTTAGAATTCTGTGCTATCTCGCGCACTTTTACTCGACGGTCATCCAATACGATACGGAGGACTTTTTCAATCATATGTGGTGTAGTAGCCGTTTTTGGGCGTCCACTGCGGGGTTCGTCCTTTGTGCTCACACGGCCACTGCTTAAACTCGGCAACCCTGTTTTTAACCATTGAAAAATGGTAATGCAAATTCCACCGAATTAGCGCCATATCTGTGTTAGGCCACGTACATTTCGAACGATCCTCTTAGAATGAAAATATGACATGGAATTATTTTAACACCTTATTTGGATACGCCAAAATTCCATTGTAAGCGTAAAATTGAATCGTTCTAGTTATTGAATATTCACATCGAACATCGCTCTTGTTTGTGTTACAATGACGACAGCAACCATACAAATTAATTTCGCGTTGCATGCTGAGTTACAAAAGGAAGAGTAATTTTGTTATAAATTTGTTTTTGAAATGATCTGTAAAAACAATATTTTCTTTTATTAAAGAACTGACTAAGTTGGTTATAGCTACGAGTATAAATTTTTTATTGCGATACACGCTGAAATCGCTACAGACATAATTCACATAATAAAGGTTAGTAAAGGTTTTGTATTCACCGTCATAAAAATTAACAGTGTAACAGTGACATTTTCAAATGACATTTTAAAGCCGCGTTTAAAATCCATAACAAGACTTTTAAGGGGGCATTGTGTTATTAGTGGTTATGGTTATATCTGTGAAACTTTCCATTATTCGCTTCATTTCTCTGTGGAAAACATTGAGCACTTTGTCGTAAAAGCTTGAAGTTTGACATAAGCATTTTATTAAACATGTTTAACGTTGTTTCAAACACGGTTAACCTTGTTTTAAACATTGGAGCCATCTCAAAGTTCTCCCATGTCATTCGTGGCGGTCACTCCTTCAGAATAGTTTAAAGCGTTTCTCTCCTGTTTTAAAACATTGCGGAGTATGATTATTGGACAAATAACTGTAATATCACTCATAATTTACGTTTGTCAGTCAAACTCATAATATTGTACATAAGAGTATTGCACAAACTAACGCAAACTAATCTTCTTTGTCGAACATACACCGGGTGGTGAATTTGATTACGTTCCATAGGGAAAATGCATGTGTTAAAAACGTTTTTGATTCTGAATATAACAGCATAAGCGCAATTTAGCGAAAAACCAACCGTTTTTGAGTTATTCGCAATTTATTATTCAATGCTGTGTTCACAGTGAATGGTTATTGGTTATTTAAAATTGGTTTACTTATAACTCGGCTATGGAAATATTCAACAAACAAGAGGTAAAAATTTTAAAACTGTTAAACAACTATTGAAACAATAAAAAACGACCCATAAACGATTTCATTGCAAAATTTGCTTACATTAAATGTTCAAACTAATATCTTGGTTGATTTTTACACCACTTCCACGATTAACGCCAATTTGTTTCACATTCGCTAACATTTAGGATGTTATTTTCCTGATTTCTTGTGTTATATTTTATTCTAGTTATTTTTATAACTAGGGGGGTTAAAATAAGTGTTAGCAGAGTAGCCATGGAAAACAACTTATCAAACCCCACTTGATTTCTTTTTATGAGGTCATTTGAAAACCAAAGTTTATGTTAATACTCCTACGCCACTAGTTCTACTAGTATGACCACTTCTTCTTCTTATAGTGCCATACCCTATGTCTGTGTTCGGTGCGCGGCGATAGATAATTTGCACAGGCAGACGTAGGGGACCTACAGTTTAAGGTGGGCTCCGAACCACAGGAAATGCATGCGCTTCTTCTCCAGAGAGGTTTTTCTGATGAAAAATCCACCTCGCTGGTTTCCCGTTGCCTTGCGAGGGAAAACGACCGGGCCGGGGGTCGAACCCGGATCCGCTGCATTGATAGCCCGCGCTTACCAATGAGCTACGGCCGCTCATGAACACTTAATGTAAGGTAATTTACGTAATGGAATCGTTTGTCTGTTGTAACCTTCCTCGCCAAAATTTCGGACCCTTAGATATGACAGAAATTCACGTTTTAGGGTCCGAGAATACCGAAAAACCAGGTTTCCCCATGGTGTCTGTGTGTGTATATATTGCTATGATATTTGGAGTTGTTTGATTTGACTAGAGTATTGTAATTCCTGGAAGGCAGTTTTTGGGATGCTTGTTATAATTTAATTTACGATTGAAGGTTTGTGAAGACTGCAAGGTTTTGGTATTCAAAGTTATAAACTCAGGGTTGCGTATTATTGCTGTAATTTCTTGTTTAAAAATTCAAATAATGTCATATTTGTGAAGTTTTGTTTACTATGAAAGAAAGAAGAACACAATCAAATTGATACGATTATTGTTTATGTTAATTTTAATTATAAAATTAGTTCAGAAATGTTTAAAAGGTTTAATATATAAGAAGTTTTAGACTTACTTGTTTTGTGCATCGTTAAATGTCATTTGTGGGGGTTATGGATGTGAATATCAATTTGACAAATGTATAAAAAGAACACTCCTTGTTTTACAAGATTTATTTGTTTTAAAAAAATGGGAAATCAAGGAGGAAGACAAAAGCAAGTGAAAACTTATTAGTTAGTTACGGCTCGTCCTGAAAACAAAGACACAGGATTTTTTATTCTCTGATAGAAAAAGAGAAAGAAAACGAGTTATAAGAAATAAATAGTGATTTTGAGTTGAATAGAAGCTATAATAAAATGGATACAAGTGTTTCTCAACTAATTTGGGAAATATCCAAAAGAATAATAACAGTTATCATGGTAGAAAAAGCCGAGTATTAGTAAACATAAAATCAGTCCAGTACATATTGGTACTACAAAGGAGGAAGATTCTTACTAAAGGCGAGTGCTGTGGTTTTTGTGGAAACTGCAAACCAGAGAAGGGGGAGTTTATCATTCAACGATTGTCGAGTTAAGGATATCTTTATAAAGAAGAAACAAAGATAAGTGTTCAGTTTGAAGATTAGTAGAAATAAAAGAAATTTCTTGATTTTTCACAAATGAAACCTCAAATTGACTTCTAAATAAAAAAAACTGTTGTAACGTTGATATTGATTTATGTATTTTTTTTGTTTGAGTCTTATTTATTAATACCATTTCTTCCCAAGCTTAATAACGACCCTGAGAAATTTTATAAAAGAGTCTCATATAAAATATAATTAGTGATAATTAGCGTAAATTGCAGGCATTTAAGGGATTGTTTTTCTAAGTAAGTACATAGCCTCATATCATATCAATATGTATACACTTGACAGCCCACACTCTTTAACCCAGAAAACCTAATTTAGGTTTAAAGGCTTGGTAATCACACTGGGATGAAACCGCAAAATAGCGAGATTGGTCAGCCCATACAAGGGATGGTGAGAAGGGGTGTTAAACTTCAGTATAGACGCGCTCGAAAACAAAGCTTAGATTCATCTTTTATGCATGTCGAATAGTCGATCTCCGCAAGCGCGATCTACTTACCACCCCTCGGTCACTCCCACCATCGACGTTTGTTTTTTCATAAAAATATAAGAATTTCAACTTCAAAATCGGTATGGACATGTTAAATGATAATGGGAACAACCTATAATTGAGAAAAACGGCCATCAGTAACCCAAACAATCGATTTGCAGTTTTAGGCGGATAAACATTGTCTGCAATTCGAACATACTAGATATCATAAAACTGGTTATTTAAAAAAACTATGAGCAGTAAGAAAAAAGGCAATTTCGGTGCTGCTTCAATCCCCGTGAAGGAAGCATGTCCTAATGCCCTCTCAAGCCAGCACAGTCGGTTGGGTCGGGAACCGAACTCAGGCCTCCCGAATAAGAGATGGACGCGTTAACCGCGGAGCCACCTCTCGCGGCAGTGGAAAGGGGTGTTCTGATTCAATATAAGACACATTTAAAAAAAAGCTATAATTTGTGTTCTACGCATTTCGAATAGCCGAGTTACCCCCGCCATTGATTTTTTGTATTTTCAAAAACTTACGAGTGTTGACATCAAAATCGGTATGAACATGTTAAATGACGATAGGAACAATCTCCCATTGAGATAAGACTTATAGGGTGTTGCCTCTTGGTCGTTTAATGCAATACAATTGCCAAAAAACAAATCATTTACTTTCCAAAATTGATTTCAAGCTTTCGGTGGATAAACATTGTTTGCAACTACAAAATACCAGATAGCATAAAACCAGATAACTCTTTCAAAAAATAAGGGGGAGGGGAGGGGTGCACTACTTCAATGTAGACGCAAACGGAAAAGAAGCTTAGATTCGTATTCTACGCATGTCCAATAGTTGATCTGGGGAATCGCGATCTTTCTACCACCTCCAGTCACCTTCACCGTCGATTTTATACATGCACTTACAAAAATCGATTTTTAGCTTTAAACGGATAAATATTGAGTGCAATTACAGAATACCAGATAATATAAAACTAGATAACTCCCTCACATATAAGGAAAATTATACCTTTCATTAACGCAATATTTCTAAAACCCTACAAAATAAAATTATAATTGTAGCTCTAGGGAAACATGCCGAAATCGACATTACTTCAAGTAAAACAATTACGACCTGAAAATTATAACGAGCATGCTGATTACACAATTATTGTAGTAAAATATTGTTCTTGGTCCTTGCAGGTAATTGTTTGGATGTTTCGTAGACAATTTTGTGTCGCTGTCGGCATGACTGAGATCACCGCTCGGAACACAGGCAGCAATTTTGGATATACATGATTTAGGCTGGTTTCACACGAGACGACAGCGATAGGATATGTCGCGCGCGATATATCGTATCGCACCAGCCCTGGTGTTTCACATGTATACATGTCGCGATAACAGTAATTTAGATGAAAAGTTTGTCCAGTGTTGCCAGCCTAAAACAATCGATGATGGAAAGAAGACCTGTTGTGTTATTACTCTTGATACAACGCAGGCGCCAGAGAATGGCAGCAGTTCTTAGACGTTTTGTCCCAAAGACATGGTCTTTGTTCGACCATTTCTATTAAATCTAGCGGCTCACAATTCACTTTTCTTCTTGTCGTCACATTTTTTAGCAGTCAACCTTCATCCATGCAACGCTGCAACAGACTAAACTTCCGTAGTTCATTGTTAATCCAGACGATACCGTACTGTTTATCGCTTCCGTGTGCAAACACACATATAATATGCATTGTCAACAAGAGTCGTCGCGATAACAATCCGAGGCGGTTCTAGAGAACAAATCGCGTGTACAAATTGCGATATCGCCTTATCGGCGCTATACTATTTATCGTATCGCTCTAGTGTGAAAGACTCCCGCATATTAGGCTGGTTTCACACGAAACGACAGCGATACGATATGTCGCGCGCGGTATATCGTTACGATATCGGATGCAGCAAAAGTCTATGTAATATGCGGGAGTCTTTCACACTAGAGCGATGCGATAAATAGTATCGCGCCGACAAGGCGATATCCCAATTTCACGCGATTTGTTCTCTAGAACCGCCTCGGATAGTTATCGCGACGACTCTTGCTGACAATGCATATTAGGCTGGTTTCACATGAGACGACAGCGATACAATATGTCGCGCGCGATATATCGTATCGCACCAGCCCTGGTGTTTCACATGTATACGATAATGTCGCGATAACGGTAATTTAGAATCTTTAAAAGTTGAAAAGTTTGCCTAGTGTTGCCAGCGTAAAACAATCGGTGATGGAAAGAAGACGTGTAGTGTTATTACTCTTGATACGACGCAGGCGCCATAGAAAGGCAGCAGTTCTTAGACGTTTTGTCCCAAAGACATGGTCTTTGTTCGACCACTTCTATTAAATCTAGCGGCTCACAATTCACTCTTCTTCTTCGTCGTCATATTGTTTAGCAGGGAACCTTCATCCATGCAACGCTCCGAAAGACTACACTTTCGTAGTTCATTGTTAATCCAGACGATACTGTACTGTTTATCGCTTCCGTGTGCAAACACACATATAATATGCATTGTCAGCAAGAGTCGTCGCGATAACAATCCGAGGCGGTTCTAGAGAACAAATCGCGTGTAATTGCGATATCGCCTTGTCGGCGCGATACTATTTATCGCATCGCCCTAGTGTGAAAGACTCCCGCATATTACATAGACTTTTGCTGCATCCGATATCGTAACGATATATCGCGCGCGACATATCGTATTGCTGTCGTCTCGTGTGAAACCAGCCTTACATAGACTTTTGCTGCATCCGATATCGTAACGATATATCGCGCGCGACATATCGTATCGCTGTCGTCTCATGTGAAACCAGCCTTACGGTACCGGAAGTTATATCTCGTTACGATAAAACAATTTTCCTGGTCAGTCAGACGTAGACACGATACTTACCGTAATCCAAATTGAGTTACGGTACCGTAACTTGAGTTACAATTTTGGTATGTTTCCTAGAGGTGTATACAGTATAGAAGTTCCGGTATCGTAGCCCTGTACACTGTGTCAATAAAATGTACAGAAATCATTTATTAGTTTCGTAACAGCTTTCAGTGTAGTCAATAGTACAATTTACTTTCGGCTTTCAGTACAGTTCGTCTGCTTTAATAAATAGTTAAATATTTTACGCAATCCAATTCAAATGAATGCTGGAAATTTTGTCAGCAATTTTATTCAGCGGAGGTACATCGGTTGCCCGAAAGCTTTTTTGCTGTATTGCTCTTATACACTTTTAAATTAGGAATCAAAAACAAACTATTCGATTCTATAAGAAATATGACTAGCTATTTAAAAAAATATTGTTTTTTTCAAAATTCGAATTCAATTTTTTAGTTAAGCGAAGCTTTGCAATTTTGCTTGGAGAATTATACTGATCATATAAGAAAGTTGACACTGGGTTTTACCAATAAAGTGCGTTTTACAACTTTTCTTTTAATCGTCATTTCCGATATCTGTAATAAAAACATATACCTACATGTATACCACATTTGGTTACAAAGGAATAATATATAGGTACAGTGTGTCTATAAAGTAACCCCCCTCCCCCGCTAACTTTTGAACGACTTTATACTTTTGCAGAAAATTTTGTGTGCTTTAACGGGAGTTAAACACTACTTCTTAGCATATATTTAAATTTTGTATCTTACAAAGTGGCGGCTGATCGCCATTTTGAAAACAAAAGTTAAATAGCAAGGGGGTCGGGTGACACCTCATCTGAAAGAACTTTTAATTCTGCTTCTGACACTACTGTTTTAGAAACAAATATTTATCCAAAACAAAACGATAAGTATTTGAAAATAAACAAGTTTATTTAAATACTAAGGTGTGTTATGCGCTGCTCCAGTTCTTCAATTATTTCTGGGGAGATTCTGTATACTAGAGATTTTAGATATCCGCAAAGGGAAAATCCAAGGCGGTTAAATCTGAGGAGCTTGCCGGCCATTCCACGGAACCCCTCCTACTAATCCATCTTCCCGGAAAATGTTTGTTGAGGAAGTCAGTAAGAGGCCTATAAAAATGAGGCGGTGTCCCGTCTTATTAAAACATAACGTTTTGTTCTACTAGAGAAAATCCAACATGATTTTGAATTAAGATATTCCGCTAGTTTAAGGGCCGCTATTTTGTTCTGGATGAATATTTCTTTTTCAAACTCTGGAATCAGACGCAGAATTAAAAGGCCTTTTAAGTGAGATGTCACTCGACCCCTCCTGTTATTTATTTTTTTTTAAATGGCGTACAGCCGATATTTTGTACCATACAAAATTTAAATGTCATCAGAAAAGTAGTAGTCAACCCCCCATTAAAGCATACCAAATTTTGTAATGAAATATCAAGTGGTTCAAAAGTTACCAGGAGGGTTACTTTATAGACAGGCGGTGTATAAAATTTGCCTATGATACATCGCGACAACAGAAACATAAGCACTTGATCATAGGACTATTTACATAAACAACTTTAACTTTTATTATTAAAAATAAAAGTAGCTAAAACTGCCAAGAATATCCTCTTTTTAAATTTTATTTCTACAATTCACTGTCTAATGCATCTCTAATCCTAAAAAAATTAAATTTCTAAAAATGCCAATAACAAACAATTTTTTTTAAACAATACCTACAAACCTACATTAAGTGCACTTCCAACCCATAAAAAATAAGCTGTTTCGAAGATTAAGTACAAAATATGTTCTTGTTTTTAAAAACACGCACGCAATGTAAAAATGTACAATTATACACGAGAAATTGTATTATATTTTATGTTACATCAATTATAGCATTGACAATCTATATATTAAATGCGGCGCCCTTCCACTCTACTCAACTCTCTGACAGCGTCGCGCTGCGCTGACCTTACATTCATTATTCGAAGAGCAATGTAAGCAGAGCTTAACGCGACAAGCTAATACGTACTTTATGCACAAAACTTGAACTGCTCATCACGTACGACGACTTTACATAAATATTTGGACGTAACATCTGAAATTTGTTCGGCTGCTGTACACATTTAATTTGAGTATCAATTTTTACATGCCGAACAATTGCAAAAGGGAAAAGGTCGGTGTTGTTGTCTTCTCAATTTATTCTAATGAAATTAAAAAATTGTACATGTTTGAATTCAAAACTTTTTTTGTTAGAGGTAAGAAATAGTATCTCGCGCCCTAATGCAACTGCATTACGAATATGCGCTGACTTTTATTAACTTAGAACGGTTGTATTTAATAATAGAATATTTAAAAGTTCAGAAATAGAAGGAGTTTCTGTTTTCATTTTTATTTTGCGGGTTGGGGTGATGGCATAAATCAACGTCTCATATAAACACGAACTGCAACACCCGAAGGCGCACCTAAATATTTTTTCGTACAGTACCAAAAATCAAAATAACTTTTTACGAAGATAAAAAATATAAAAGTGGAGCTTTGATCAATAAAAGGGAACATTTCACCTGCTCTCCGATAATGAACTGCTTACGTGATTTTTCAAGCCGTGTAATGTGGAGAAAGATTTTTCGTTCTATGCAGTAGATACAGGTACTATCGCAAATATAAGCAGTATTGCTGTGGTATTTGGTCGCAATAATGTATATTAATTAATTGACGGGGGGACAGTCGCCCATTTTATTGAGTGTAATGAGCTCTTGCATAAAGAAGTAAACTCTAATATATTTTACAATTAAATACATCACGCTTTTATTTCTTTGCAATTTTGTACATTATGCTATTATCTTTTTAAAAAGAATCTATTTACCCGTTTGTGTAAAAGAAAAAAAGGCACTAGACATGCGCGCTAATTATTTCAGGAAACAAACGACTTTATGGAAAGCATATTCACAATCGCAACGCATTGCATATTTGAGAATATTAAATACTGGTGAATGCAGTACATGTCTAACATCTTTACACAACGCATTTATAATTTCTTTTTAAAGAAGTATCGAAAAAGGGGTGGGGTTTTGCGATATCGTTTAGGAAATACCGATGTATGTTCCTTTAGGAAACACATAATCAAACAAACGTAATCCGTTAACATATGGCATTAGAAAGTGTTATGGTGAGGAAGTACTGGATAAGCATTATTTCCCGAACTTCCAAAATATTATTTTCATCTCCACAATTCCTATAGACAAAATTTCTACAGCACTGCACCCTTCGTGGGGAAAATACAAAACAGAGATGAACAGCGTTTTTGTTAATTTGTATTCTATCACCTACATACAATTTTAAAATTGTAAACAAAACACCTGTTGTACGTAGCTCTCATCGCTTTGACTTGCCTGTCGATTCTTGTTATTATTCAACGTATTAGAAAATTTATAATTGCAAAATTGCAAGTAAATGCCCGCTTGCTATGATACAAACAAGTTAAAAGGAAAATATAACATCACTTGTTATTCTTTAACTCTAAAAACGATTTTATTAAATACAGCTCATGATATGTAAAACTTCTCATTGCTAATGTTGACGTATACGATTTCTCTGCTCAAAAAATTCGCTTAAGTTCAAGGGCTAATAAATGAGTGAATAACAATGCAAATCTACATAAACGTGTCTAACTGCCTGGAAAATAAATACCTCAATTTACTGAAAGCATATAACTCCCCACATAAACAAATATTCGATTTGTTTGTGTTTACTTTCCATTTTGTTTTCAATTTTATAAAGTAAATACGCAAGTGTGTTTTTTGAACGTCAAGATTACCTGACCTGTTAGACAAAATAATTGAGGTTAAAGGTTTCTAGATATATTTTTTCCAGCTTTATGGACTGTACTAGCGTTCTTTATGTGAAAAATGCACTTCAGAGTGAATTGGACGTTTTGCTATGGTAACGGGAATGATTCACTTTTTTAATTTTTAAGTGCTGGGGTGCGCTACCTTGAGGATGGTTTACAGAATTTGCTTTAAAAAAAGAATAATATTTATCATTTTATTTTCATATATTTTCTATTTTGAGGGGTTGTAGATACATGTGATGACAGCGAACCTCCGATAGGAGAAGCACTAGAAGAAGAAGAAGGTACATTTGAGGGTGATTTAGAGATGTTACATTAATGACGGTCATGATTCTCGTAATTTACATACTATTTTTAATTTTTAGAGTTCGGAGCCACACCGAAAGTCTATTATAGACAACTTGCTTTAAGAAAGGGTATGATTTTATTTAGAAATTTGTAATTTTTATTGGTTGGCGGTGCACTGGAGGGTGATTTAGAGAAGTTGCTTTAATAAAGGGACTGATTATTGTCATTTTTATACATTTTTACTTTGTAGTAGGAAGTATTGATTTTTGAACATTTTCGAACGGCAAAAATATGTTTTAGGGATCAAGAAACCTAAACAGTGTGTTTTAAAAGATGTCTGCTGTAGGTGGGTGGGTGGGTGGGTGGGTGTGTGGATATGTGTGTGTGTTTGTGTGGGTGGGTAACGCCTCTAAAGGCGAAAGTACTGGACTAATTTGAGTGAAATTTAAAATCAAAAAGTATATCAAAAACTGTAGTTCTTGTTAAACTTTTTAAAACAATCCGAAACCGGAAACGGAAGTTAGTTAGTTTTTTTTGCAGCGTTTTTTTCCAAAACTAATTTTTTGAAATTTGAACACGGGATTTGAGAGAAGTACTTAAGACAAATCGAAAACTTTTTTATCGAACTATCTAGCTTCAAAATGGCGGTCGCTACAACGTTTTGAAAATCTCAACTTTGACGCCCATTTACTTAAAAAAGTAGTTGTCTGATTGGGATCAGCTATACAACTTGTTTTTATTATTTTATTATTACTTGTTATTTTTCAAAAACTGCTTACACGATTTGTTTTAAACTTTTTGAGCCGATAG
This sequence comes from Ctenicera cuprea, assembly GCA_958336395.1. Classification (NCBI taxonomy): domain Eukaryota; kingdom Metazoa; phylum Arthropoda; class Insecta; order Coleoptera; family Elateridae; genus Ctenicera; species Ctenicera cuprea. Next base: position 44,470,073 of record OY284491.1, on the reverse strand, counting down.
AGCTTGCAGTGAACTACATATTTGTTTTTTTCTGACGCGACGTTGTTATTCCAAGGAAAAATGAATAATCTGTAGGCACACCTACCTCTTTTACCACTGAAATCGTTTGTAATTTCAGATATAGTAAACATTAGAGGTTGAGAGTAAAGGTTAGTGTCTAGAGAGACTTTGAATGATGTGTTCGTTAAAGAAAACAAAATTCGTTAGGAAAACAAAATGCGTTGGCGTTTTGTTAATTACAATTACACAAACAAAGCGCGCTTATTTAAAAAGGGATCTCTGCTTCTTATTTGCATTAAAAAATTAACTGTCGGAATGTAAACACGATTTTAGCACTTACATTCAATTTCCAATGATCAATTTTTATAGTCCAAACATTAGCCACTCACAACGCAGCTTTTAATTATTAGATTAGATAGATTCAATAACCAGGGAATACACAAAACTCCGCGTTTAATCTTAAAGAACTTGTTCGGTCAAAGACACAAAATGTGTTTAGTTAATTCCTAGAGTTGAATATTTACCGCAAGCGAGACAAAGTTTTTTCCGGCGATAATTACATTAAAAGCAATAATCTTAAACTTTGAAAACTACGTAAAAATAAAATGTTTCACGTTTTCAACAAATTTCTTGTGCGCCTATTTCGACAGAAGTTTTAAAGAGCGCTCGTTTACTTTGTGTTTCCACGTTATGAGCTAGCAGAGACGAAAATGTTTATTCGTTGTTGCAGAAGCGAGACACCATCTTTGTCAGACCATTTTATCTTAAATTTAATATCGGTTTTATGCAGACAATATAGCAGTGTAATTGCGGACGAACCGCTTCCACTTTATGTGCACACTTAACCCTGAAAGCCCATGTCCGAGTTTGATGGTTATGTTAGGAAACGTGGATGGTCATACGCCTTGTTCGGCAATGCACACGAACGCTGTAAATGGAAGTAAATGTGTATTGGAAAATTTCATGATAACTAAATTTTATACTCATAGTGTCAAACTTTGTCATTGCAGGCCCAAAAGCGGATCCATGTTGCTCTACAGTCGGAAGAAAGTCAGATACCGCAGAGATGGATATTGTTGGAAAAAAAGGAAAGATGGAAAAACCACCAGGGAAGATCACATGAAATTAAAAGTTCAAGGAACTGAGGTAGGTTTTGTTAACTTTTTTATTTCGGGAGGTAAAACAACTGATCCCAAAAAAAGTAGTGTACAAGGATCGTTTGAAATGTACGTAGCCTAACACAGACGGCGGGCGCTAATTCGGCGGAATTTGCGTTACCATTTTTCAGAACCATTCCTTCTTAGATTAAATATGGCAGTATAGAGGGATCTGTCATTTAGTTTGTGTTTGACAGTGCGCCAAAGTGACCGTCTCGAGTGATTTCGTAAATATTGGAAAAACTGAGTTGCGAGCAGTGATAAAGTACTTTCAATTAAAAGGCTTAACGCCAACCGAAATCAAAGCAGAATTGGATTCGACATTTTTGAAGTCCACTCCTTCGTTTTCGATGGTTAAAAACTGGCTTGCCGAGTTTAAGCGTGGTCGTGTGCGCACAAAGGACGAACTTCGCAGTGGACGCCCAAAAACGGCTACTACCCCGGATATGATTGAAAAAGTCCTCCGTATCTTATTGGATGACCGTCGAGTAAAAGTGCGCGAGATAGCAGACATAGTGGGCATCTCAAATGACAGTGTGCACAGAATTTTAACTGAAGAATTGGAAATGAAAAAATACACCGCGCGTTGCGTGCCGCAGTTGCTCACCGGAGCAAAAACTGAATCGTTTGATTGTTTCTCGCTACCTTTTGGCAGTTTTCGCCGCAATCCGAAGGACTTTTGCACCGTTTCATAACCGTCGATGAAACCTGGGTCCACCATTACACTCCCAAAACCAAGGAACAGTCCAAATAATGAACACACAAAGGTTCTCCGCCACCGAAGAAGGCAAAAACGGTTTTGTCAGCAGGAAAGGTTATGGCAACTGTATTTTGGAATTCTCATGGAATTATCTTCGTCGACTACTTGGAAAAGGGAAAAACAATAAATGGCGAGTATTATGCCAATTTGTTGCAGCAATTGAGCGACAAAATCAAAGAGAAACGGCCTTATTTGGCGAAAAAGAAAGTGCTTTTCCATCAAGATAACGCACCAGTACACGCGTCTGTAATCGCCATGACCAAAATTCATGAATTGGGGTTCGTATTAGTGCTTCATTCGCCAGATTTGGTTTCCAGCGATTTTTATATATTTCCAAACCTGAAAACATGGCCCGACGGTAAGAGATTTTCATCCAATTCCGAGGTAATCGCTGCTGTAAATTTTGAGGACTTGGGTTCATCGACCTACAAAGGCGGCATCGTTGGAATAAATGCGCTGAGCAAGCAAACTTGCGTTTTCTTTGTTAGGCCACGTACATTTCGAACGATCCTCGTATATCAAAAATTTTAACATTTATTTACAGACGCAAATAAAAGAAAAAGAAAATGTTTCGCTGTCCTTAAGGTATTAAAAATGTATGTCAAGCACTTCTCTCTCGTGCCGACTCTTTAATGTTTCCACCTAATTCTATTGAAAGAGTTGTTTGGAAATCGGATGTAGTACGACTCGGGGCTTGACGCGGTTTTCAACCGAATATCTCAAAAGTTTTCGTAAGGCAAGCAACCGGGAATTGTTTGTTTACTAAAGAAAGGCCTGAAAGCAGTTTGACCTTTTATAAACACCGTTATGTCCTTATGGATATTTTGTTCGGCAAAGTAAGCAACTTGTAAGTAGAAAATAACAACCTACCCCTTTGAGAGTACCTTCAACACCTGAACTCTGCACATTTCGCCTTATTTAAGACACGAACGTGAACAACGACGCTACTTTTGAACTTTTGCATCAAAGCAGCTGTTTTTATTAGTTTTCGCGTTTTACATATTTGAAATGAATATTTTCTAGTCTAGTGTATGTCATTATATTCGTATCATGGTACGAAATAAGTTGATGTATTTAAAGGAGCGTGCGAATCTTTGTTGAAGTATTGCAAGCTACTGTTTAATGCAAGCGTTTTCCTCGCTGTTCCGCCCTTAAAAAGATATATTACACCTGGGTAATTCATTCGACGACATTAAGTGTGGCTTAAAAAACCATAAACATTTTTACGCCTCCACGAAGTTTTGACTCGTTTTTACCTTTTTCTTTCTGCGTAATTATTCGGCGAAGTAACCAAAATCTGCGTTATTTACGGCTTTACTTAAATACTACGTTACTTACGTATGTCAGTTTTGCTTTTGTTTTTCTACGTTTGTAAGCATTTTGAACACACAATTCGTAAATTACTAAAGCTAAGTCATTAGTTTGTCACTGTGTTTCGCTAAAATAAAATTAAAATTTCTGGTCGTGTGTAACTGTGACAAGAACTCAAGCACCGGAAATGCAGCTTAATTAAATGGCGAAGAAACTTGGAAGTTTCAATTTGAATTATGCAGAACGAACAAGAATCGGGAATTCTATTTGCTGACAAATCATTACCTATTGAATTGAAGTTTTCCAACAGCAAATGAGCAAGAAATCACCAAATATTTTACTACATGAACTACTCTAACTAAAAATTAAATTCATTTGAGTTTTACCTTCTTTGCTATACGAAGTATAGCTATAGAGGAAGGTATTGAGATCATTCTGTAGGATTTGGAGCAAACGCGTTCATTCAGCAAAGTTTTTTTTCGCCTTGGGCTTACTGGCCGATATACGAGTTACGCCTAAAAGAAAGGTACTTTTATGCCAAACATGTTTAACTTAAACATTTTGTCTAATAAGAATGTTTTTGGGTCTTGAGAGACCGAGAAAGCGGGAGCTGCATAAGCGTCTGTGTGTCTGTATGGCTGTGTGTCAGTCTGTGTCTGTATACACTTTACAGTGCAGACGCCTTGACGCAGAAAAAACAGATTTGCTCAAAGACTGCTAATTACAATATGAAGACACCGCAAGAAAGTGGGGTTAGTCCGCCGAAAAAAGGGGGCGGGCGGGGAGGGGTGCTCCATGGCAAGATAGACGCGCTCGAAAAAAAATCGTCGCATGTCGAATAGCCGATCTGCGCAAACGCAATTTCACCCACTCATTGCAACCTACCATCGATTTTTTATTTTTCCAAAAATTTACAAATTTTGGCTTCAAAATCGGTATGAGAGTCTTAAATGACAATAGGAACGACTTTCCATAGAAAAAACACCTGTGGCAGGTTTTCTTTTGGTTGTTTACCTGAACAGTTTAATTAGATAATTGCTAAAATATAGACTATTACCAAATAATGTTATCGAATTTTTTTAAATGGTTTAAATTTTAAAATGTTTACTACAATTTTACCGTTTTTAAAATTCTATGCAATTTCGAAATTTCGAGATTTTAAGATTTCAATATTTTTCAACATTTTCAAAACATTTTATAGTTTCAAAAATTTTTAATACTTATTCTAATATTTTACATTATCAAATATTTACATAATTTTCAAAAATCTTTAACTGTCATTTTTAATTTTATATTATTAAAAAATTTAATAGTAATTTAAATTTTTCAAAAGTTTTGAAATAAACAATTTTTAAATTGTTAAAAACATACGGTATAAAATATATTCGAATTTTTTGCTGGGTTTATACCAAAGAACGGTCCCATCCCAAGGACTATTTTATGATTTCGTTTTATGATTCAAGCCGTTGCGTATGTACCTGCACCCTCCTTTGGCAAATAGGCCAGTCAATATTTGCAATATGGTACTAGTCCACACTACTTCCTGTTAGGTGACAGCGTTGTTCAACGTCAAAAATTCATTCATTGACGTCACAAATTTATTTTTTGACGTCATAATAGATATTTATAATAAAAGTCCCTAAAATGAGTGTTTTAGGCACGTGGGTTGTCCTACAAGTCGTTAGCCAAGTTGAAAAACAACCCAAGTGCCTAAAACACTCATGTATCACACGTGCATCATATAATATTTTGTTGATTAAAAATTAAAAGAATAAAATGGAGTTAACACTTTTTTTTTAATTTCTGATTAAATTGTCAGATTTTTTAAGACTTCTATGTTTATTTACAAACTGTTAGTAGTAGTTAACATTCAGTAAAATTTGTGACATCGAGTACCGGACATATGAGGCTGTGCCCATTGGCGCAGTCTCTAAAGTTCATCTTAGCTAAATTAGTTTGTGACTACATAGAATTACCGCACTTAGACTAAATTGAATTCTTGAATCTAATTGTATCTGTTTATTAGGTTCAAGGGTTTAAACCTACGTACTTCACGTCTGTTGTCTAATAGGTTCACAGCTAAGTTGTTTGGGTGTTTACTAAGTCTATCGCGGTATTTCATTCTGTATTTTGTTATTTTTCCCTTGAATGTAGGCGTTCGTAGGTCTCGGTGGATGACTTGGTTATAGTCTAGGAGCTGGAGCGATACGGTGGGACTGAAAGTTAACCCGATGGCACTATGGTTTATTGTTAGAAGACGGTTCAATGATCAATTCGTCTCACAGACCGAATCTTCGCTCTCATGTAGTTCTCGAGATACAGCCTCCGCAAATTTTTTTTGACTGCAGGTTAACCCTTTTGAAGTTGCGGTTACTTGAAAAGCATGGCATTCTTATACACTTCCACCATGTGCTATCATTTTTTCGTGTCCGTTTATCGGGCTGGCCAGTTAAAATGGCAGCAAAAATGGATTGCGAGTTAACCCTCCCAAACCTGGTGGAAAATGTTTATTGGTGTTGCCAATTGTTAAGATACCATATGCCATCAAAAGTTACCGGTCCATTTCAGAGTAATTGACCATTATTTGGCCAGAAAATGGACATTTTCGTCATTTTGCGGCTAAAACTTACGGATTACAAGTTAACATGATGGCACCGTGTCAAATACGTTAATTTGAGGTCAAATAGTAATATATATGAGTGCCATCATTTTTTTTCCAATTCAACCCCTCCCACAACCCCAAAACCTCCCCAAAAAAATCAGTAATTTCGATATTTAACCGCTGTCGGAGTCTCAATAACTGAGTAATTTATCATAATATTGGTCTAATTATCCACCTTTTTGATCTCTCTGGAACGGCACGCCCATCTCTCTGGTTGTCGATTGGTTGAAAAAAGTTAGTATTAATCTTCTAATGTCGGTCGTGAAGCTTGTTGGGATGTCAAATTGAACTATTTATCGATATGCGTTTTAAACAAAAAATTGTTGCTGGCTTGCTGGCTTACTTCTGCGATTTCTGCAAATAAAATAAAGTTTCGCACACAAAAATACAAAAATCATTTATTTTTTGGGGAGGTTTTTGGGGTTGTGGGAAGGGTTGAATTGGAAAAAAAATGATGACACTCATATATATTATTATTTGACCTCAAATTAACGTATTTGACACGGTGCCATCATGTTAACTTGTAATCCGTAAGTTTTAGCCACAAAATGGCGAAAATGTCCATTTTCTGGCCAAATAATGGTCAATTACTCCGAAATGGACCAGTAACTTTTGATGGCATATGGTATCTTAACAATTGGCAACACCAATAAACATTTTCCACCAGGTTTGGGAGGGTTAACTCGCAGTCCATTTTTGCTCCCATTTTAACAGGCCAGCCCGATAAACGGACACGATAAAAAATGATGGCACATGGTGGAAGTGTATAAGAATGGCATGCTTTTCAAGTAACCGCAACTTCAAAAGGGTTAACCTGCAATCAAAAAATCAAAAATTTGCGGAGGCTTTATCTCGAGAACTACATGAGACCGAAGATTCGGTCTGTGAGATGAATTGATCATTGAACCGTTCTCTAACAATAAATCATAGTGCCATCAGGTTAACTTTCAGTCCCACCGCACCGCTCCAGCTCCTAGACTATTAGGAACGTACCATGGGGCGTTTAAGATGGTGCGTAATACTATGGACTGAAATCGTTGCAATATCTCAGTGTTGCTTGCTGTCTCCCATAATTGGGTTTTATAATTTCGTATTGGTGTTAACATGGTCTTGTACAGCAACAATTTGTTCTCTAGAAAGAATTGTGATCTTCGACCGATTAGCCAATACATTTATCTGAATTTGAGTCCCAAGTTGCTTTCTCTTAGTCCAGATATGTTTTCCCCAAGTGAGGCGTCGATCTAGATGGATTCCAAGGTACCTACTTAGCTTCGTCTGCTTGTGGTAGTTGTTGGTTATTTATCGCAACTGCGGGGCAGGTTTTAGCGCGGAGTGAAGGTCCTTTGGGTGAATTTTGTTTCGTTTGCCTTGAAACACCATTTTTAGCCAGTGTTGAATCTTGCGTAGGTGAACTTGAAGGTAGCGTGATGCCATAATTGGGTCAGTATGTGATGCAAGCACCGATGTGTTGTCAGCGAAGGTCGGAATTGCTGTGAGACTTGTCGTTGGCAGGTCAGCCGTGTACAGGAGGTACAATACGGGTCCTAGTACACTACCCTGTGGTACTCCGAGGTTAATAAGGTATAACGATGAGTATGTTTCCTGATGTTTTGCGAGAAAGTGTTTGTCAGGTATAATTTTTAAAGTTAATAGTAAGTTACTCTTGATTTTGTATAACAGATCTTCGTGCCACACTTTATCAAAAGCTTGTATGTCCAGAAATGCTGCTGATTTCTCGCTTTCGAGACCTTTTCTGATTTTTTCAGTTACTCGGTATACTTGTACTATTGTTACATGTTGTTGGCGAAATCCAAATTGGTGATTTAGGGTTAGGTTGTTGGTCATTAGTAGTGGTGTTAATCTCTTCGGAAATAGTTTTTCAAAGATTTTTGACAGGATGGGCAAAAGGCTGATAGAATGTTAGTTCTTCAAGCGGTTTTCCATGTTTCGGCATGATTATGGTCTGTGCTACTTTCCATTGCACAGAAACGTAGCCCAGTCTTAGGATAGTGTACATTTCATACATTTCTCTGTCACATCCTTCAACACTCGTCGATCGTTGGATCGTATCCAGGGCCTTTCCGGGGTTCAGATCAGTGAGAATTGTTGACCTTAACTCTCTCCCCTCTAAACTTGTCCATTGGCAAGCTTGTTTGAAACGGAGCCTCCTGGAACTGGAAAATGTCATTTTCTTCTTCCGCTGGAATCTCGATCGGGAGTGGTTTAAAACATGTCTGCTAAATGGTTTTCTTGATTATTCCTTATTTATTGCTGTTTGTTTGTCGGATTGGTGGAATGACTTGCTGAGGTTGTTTTAACCTTTTGGTGGCTTTCCACCACGCTTCTGCAGGTGATAAATTCTCCAAGCAATCTTGGATGTCTTGAGTTTTCAAGTTATCCAATAGGTTTTTAAGGTCCTTTCCTGCTCGGTTAAATCCTTGTTTGTCTGCTGGGGCTCTCGTTGTTTGCCATTGCCTTCTAAATCTACGCTTTTCAAGTCTTTTGTGTGACAATTGTTGGACAATTTTCACGTTCCTCACTCAGCTCCAGTCAGTGAAATGCCAAATCTGACACTTAGTTATGATCATACCTTCTGCGATGTCTTTAATAGTAGGAGCCTATAGAGGAAAGGACAATCAACGAAATGATTAATTTTTACCCGCTATATGGAAAACGGGTGATTATTTCACACATGTGATTTTCACATTCGTGAAATAATCACCCTCTTTTCTTTACTTGTTACGTGTAAATGGCTATTTACACACAAGTGCTTTAAAGTATGTCATTATGAAATTAAAATGACAATCAAGAAGCTGTCATTACGACACAGTCGTCAAAAAATGCATTTATTATAAGCGCAAAACGCTAAACATTCATTTATTCGCGTCTGAAAATAATTTATGTATATTTGCGAGAAAAATTTCGTTCTTTCATTGTCTTATTTAAAATTGCCTGAACGACTTTCAGACGTCAAGAAATGATATTTTGCCGACATAAATATATAATTTTATTGAATGAGTTTTATCTAACTAACTGTATGGTATCTACTTTTTGATCTCATTTTGAAGATAAGTTGTTTATTGGTTTAGGTAAAATTGAATACTACAAGCCTTACAGCTTTCAGACATACAATCGAGTCTTGATGAAAGAACTAACAGATAACAGTTGGTAGAACTTATTTAACTAAAACAAAGAATGAAAAATTTTATTTACATAAGACATTCGTTACTAACTAAGAACGCCTCTTCAGAATTTGATCGAACCTATCTCCAGCAGTATTAAATTAAGCAATTGAAAACAGAATATTTTTGTATTGTTTAAATAAAAATTCAATAATATTGGAATTTTCCGTGGTTTATTTATGATGTAAATGTATAAAACGATTCCGTGCTATTCCGGAATTTGTAAAATTTCAAAAACATGCATTACTAAATAAATTAAAAATGTTCCACTTAAAATATCCGCTCCTAAATTGCTGCTTAACATGCCATTTTTTTTAAATATGTTCAATCTGGGGTGTGCCGATTGACATTTCCGCAAAAGTAGATAAATTTGAAATCGGGGAATCCAAAATTAAAACGAGCTTTTGTTAGTATTCAGTGGCTGTCTAATTAATGACGAATCTGGACTCTTTTTAGAGGGGTTTTCGGGCATCAATGTGAACACGTAGAGCTTTTCTGCCTTTCACTCCAATGCACGCCAATTTTGTTAAACTTACGCACCAGAACCCTTAATTGGGCTGTTTTTGATTCTAGTTTGTCAGGCAGGGACATAATAAAACTCATCTTGTTAAGCTTAAAATCCCCTCTTGTGGATTTAATTTCCAATGAGAATATTTAATTTTAAGTATCGTTTGGAATATTCTACTTCTAGTGTTGGTTGGTTCATACTGACTGCACAGTAAGAAGTACAATTTTCTTAAACGATTGCACCTTTCTACTTGTGCGGTATTGGGTGCATTACTTGTTTGGGATTTGGTACATAATTTGGAGTATAAGGGAATAAAGTATTCAGCATTTTTTCAAGGTAAGACAGTTTAAAAAGTTTATCAATTTTCAGGAACGATAGGGCTGCGCTTATCAAAATTCATAATAAATAATTGATAGGAAAAAATACTCGTTTGTAGCGATTAATTAATCAATTCGATTCATCTAAGAAACGATAATCAAAAATCGAATAAACAATAGCGATTAGTTAAATAAATAATCGATTAATCAAGTAATCGATTACTTGATAAATTAACCGAAACATTGACTGAACAATAAACCAAGTAATCCATTAAGCGTTATTATTATTAACTAGTGTTACCCCAGCGCACAATGCACTGACAGACTGACCGTTGACTGAGCCGGCTAAATGCTACGTCACGTGATGCATTAGAACCACGAGGAGACGCGGCATTGGTGTAGATGTCGCCTCAAGTAAAGCGCGTTTAGCAGACTTTCATATATAAATTGAAATAATTATTATTGAAACATCGACGTAGAATAAAAATATAAAAATGTTTCATGTTCCATCTGAGGATAGAGACCTTTCATTGAAAAAAATGGTCTAAATTGGTGAAGCGGTAGCCGCTTGAGGAACCGGAGAAAAATACCCTTTGAGCTTTTATATACGTATGGATGGATTAATAAATAAATTTTTTGTAGTGCTATGGGTTAGGTAATCCCGTGGGCTATTTGATGCGGGCAATATGTGGTTGGATTTAAAATGTTTCTAACAGTATTCTTGACATCTTGTCGGGTGGCCAACTCGAACTGGACCTTTATAAAAAATTTTGAACATTTTTAGTAACGGGTGATCGTAAAAAAATGATTCAGAGCAGGCCATGGCCGAAGTGTTAAAGTTGGCAATACTTAATATAAGCCAATTGTCAAATGTTGACAGCTGTAAAAATGTTTGGTTAGATACATTTAACTTAATGTATCTAACCCAAAATTTTTACAGCTGTCAACATTTGACAATTGGCTTATATTAAGTATTGCCAACTTTAACACTTCGGTCATGGCCTGCTCTGAATCATTTTTTTACGATCACCCGGTATATTTCCAAAATTTTGATAATTTTATGGAAATATAGAATATTTTAGAATATGCATATACTATTTTGTGCCGGATGTTTTTTAAACATTTAAAAGGTTGGATTTTTTTTTAAATTTGATTACTATGAATTTTTTTTAATTATGAAATAAAAAATTTACATTAAAAAAATAAAAGTGTAGAAATGCTGAAAAAGTTGAAATTTTGAAAAATTGGGAAAAAGCTAAAAATTCCTAAAATTTAATAAATCTGAAGTTGAAATTTGTTATTTATTCTGATATTTAAAAATTTCATTTGAAAATTTTGAAATAATTGAAGTTTTGGTAATTGAAGAAACTGAAGATTTTTGAAAATTTAAAAATATTCAAATTTAGGAACATTTGTGGAAAATCTGGATATTTTTTGTTTTTAGTGTTTGTTAAACGTAAACAATACTTATTCCGTGAAATCTAAAATCGATTTCATTATTTGGTTCTAGTCTTTATTTTGGCGATTATCCAATTGAACTGTTTAGGTAAACGAACAAAAGGAAACCTCTCAGAGGTGCTTTCTTAACGGAAGATTGTTTCTAGTGTAATTTAATATGTTTATACCGATTTTGAAGCCGAAATTCGACATTTTTTGTAATATCGCAAATTCGTTGTGGGGGGATACTGGGGGGTGGTAGGAAGATCGAGCCTGCGCAGATCGGCTACTTGACATGTGTAGAATACGAATTTAAAGTTCTTTTTCGAGCGCATCTATTTTGAAGTAGGCACCTCCCCTCCCCCATTTTTGATGCAGTCGAGTGGTTTTATATTTTGTGTTTTCTAGTTACAACTAATGTTTATCTTTTTGAAATCTCAAGGTCGTTTTCATAATTTGGTAATAGCCGTTTTTTTGCCGATTACTCAATCTGTTCAGGTAAACGACCATAAGGAAACCTCCCAGTGGTGTTTTTCTAATGGAAAGTTGTTTTTATTGTCATTTAACATACTCGTACCAATTTTGATGCCGAAATTCGTAAGTTTTTGTAAAAACAAAATATCGATTTGGGGGGGGGCAGTGGGGGTGATAGGAAGACCAAATACAAATTTAAGGATCTTTTTCGAGCACTTCTATTTTGACTCATTTTGACCTCATTTTTTGCGGTGTCATCTCTCAAAGCGACAAAAAACTTCGCCGAATGAACGCATTTACTCCAAATCCAACCTGACGATCACAATACCTTCCTCCATACCTAGTTATACTTTTCACTGCGATATTTTTTACCTTGTATAATACCACTGTGAAATTAAAAATACTTCGTATAGCGATGAAGGTAAAAGGTGGGGTATCGGCGTGATGGGGCTGGTATAAGATTCTTGGTTTCTCACACGTTTTGCTCATAAGACTCATTAAAAAATTATAAATATAAGTGTAACAAAACGCTTTTTGTTAGTAAAATTTGATTATTTATTTGGAAACAACATACCGAATGTTAATGAAACATGGTGAATTCTTTTTTTTATTCGTTAAGACAAAACAAGTGAAACTCATATGGCCTAAATATCTAACTATTTTCACTCCCAATTTCACCGGAAATGACACCAACTTTTGTTTAGTTAATGGAACACCATGTATATTTTGCATATTCGGAATTGGGATGAAATACTGAGTCCGCCTATGACAATTAAATGTAGTTTCGACATCCCAAAAATATTTTTTTTCTAATTTTTTTCACTATAAAAAATGCTCTAACCAAACCAAATCGATTCTAGGCAATACAATGAATTTTACTGTCTATAAAACATTTTTGCGTGTTTTATTTAATAATAATTTAAAGATGTATTTAATTCCATTTGTTTATCATAATCAATAAAGAAAAAACGGGGGTGCGCCATGTTTCATTAACACCTGGTATACAAATTTAAATAGAAAAAAACTTAGCAAACAATACATTAATTCTAGGTCAACTTAAAAAACGTTTTCTACTTCACAACCACTGTCACTATTTTCATTTTCATCATACAATTTTATTAAATTACTGCCACAACCTGTGGGCTACGCTCCTCGTTGTTTTTGTTGTTTTTTTTTTGTTAACCGAATGTTTTCTTCTCTGAGTCAGTCTCGGGATTGAGAGAGGCTCCCGAAGAGAAAATCTTGTGAAAAAAAACGAAACGTTCCAGAAAATCAGCTTCGTAAAAGACTTTTTAAGATAAAAAAACTCGTAAATCTTTAGGAAAGCCATTCTACCATAGACGCAGAAAAAATTCCAAAAAAGAGAAGCAAAAAAAAAGTTAGTTGAACTTATCATTTTTCCTCATTTCCAGAGGAGTGCCTTAACAGAAATGTTTGAAATGTTTTTGTAACTAATAAATACGCAAAAAAATTCTGGTAGACATGAAATTCGCCTTTATTCATAGAAATCGATCAGCAAGGGTGAAACATGTATCGTTTTCAGGGAAAGCTCTTTCTTAATTATACAGTGATTCACACTAGCGTCTGGTGACTTCACAAACAGCCGATCCTACCTTATTCTAACTTTCATGACTTGCGCACCTCCACGGCATGCAGCTGGGTCTGTAAAGCTATCGCGGTCAGCAGAGATCGGAACCTTCTTTAATCACACGTACGTGTTTTAAAATTTAAAACTTCAGTTGTATATGTTGCTTTCAAAGTTAAATATCAAAAAAGACGTACAATATAAAATAAAAATTGTTATTTAATAATTATTTTTTTAAAGAGCTACAGTCAAAGGGTAAAAAAATATTTTTAACATCCCTTCTTGTAAAACATGAAAATCAGAAGTTACTTTCGCTTTGTATTTGCTACCCTGTACCGTGCATGTTATAAATAAAAAAAAGATTTGAATGCAATTTATTAGCAATGAAAAAATCGGCTTTAACAGTGCTAACAATTTCACTTTACACTTACACTTTCATTAACTTGCTTTACTTTCGATGTAAATATCACACTCCCACAAACAACCACATTGACAAACTAACACTGCAAAATACGCGCCAATATTAGACGAGGTTGCGCAAGTCAGGAACCGCTGTTTGCGAAGTCACCAGACGCTAGTGTGATTCACCAGCAGGTATTTATGAACAATAACCTCATCCGTAATAATTTTGACTTTTTTCATATTTTGCTTTTTGCTTGCAGACGACAGAGACAATTATTGTTTTAAATTCATAAATTATGTTATAATTAAATTTATGATACTTACTGCTGGCCGAAGCAATGAAACACTATATTAAAATAATAATAAATATACCCAAAAGTTAGTGCACATCAGTTTTAATTGCGTTAATTCAATACTTAAGAATGATTATCCGAAGCTACTGTGTGTTTAATCACTTATTTAAACAGGACCATGCAGTTTAATCAGTATAAAACAAACGCGATTGGTTCGTTTTATGGAAAGAGAAATTTGTGATTGGTTTAATGAAATGTGAATGTTATAGTCACTATAAGACTGACGGTCACCTGTTACAACTCAACTCAGTTGATTAATTGTTTTTGGCAATTATTTATCTTGCTGTCACCGCTGTTGCTATAATTTGGTTATTTATGGTTTACTAACAATAAACTCTAAGTTGTAATAAAATTTGCCTTCTGTAGCACAGACAAGACAGAAATGCTATGTAATTGTTTAGATTGCACGTTTCAAGTAGTTTATACTAACGAAATTTTTAAAAAATTCAGCATGTTTAAATTGATACGTTTTCGTTTATTTATTAGAAGTAAGAAATTATGTTGCCCTGATTCAACTGCATTACGAATTTACATTACAAGCGATTTTATAAATTTTAAAAGAAATACGGCATCTCAGGTTTACGGCGCTGCTATGAGATGAAATGAACCGAGTTGATTCTATTTATCGTATATTGTTTCAAAATAGGCTATGAATTAATATACATACAATAACAAACTAACGAAGTGCTATGTTTACCAAGCGTTTGCGAATAACTAGCTGAACCCTGCAACCTACGCTTTTTTACTTTCTTATACTTTAAGTATTAATTTTATTTAAAAAATGGATTACCAGCTTGTACGGAAATACATGTTTTGGACCTTCAGGAACCCAAAAAAGGGTTTTTTTAAATGTATGTCTGTAAGTGCTATGAATTTTTGGTAATTTTGTTTTTAATGTCTTTTTACTCAAAAACGAGTTGCCAGTAGTCCTAGGGTAGCAAAAAGAATTCCTTTGTAGATAAAAAATTGTAGCGTGAAAATTATCAAAAACGTATTACGCAAAAACTGGTCGCGATTTTTTAAAAATTTTTTAGGCTCAGACACACGGGAATAGGCTACAATTTGGTTTGTGTCTCAGTTTGCTAATTTCTCTATTAGAAATTGCTCATGAGGAATAGTAGCATAAAGTTCACAACTTAATTGTTAGGTGTCGCAAAAATATGGAGAATTTTTCCCTTCCCACCCACCAATTTTTGGCGGACGAATTAGTCATCTCATTTTTAATTTTTTTGAATTCCAACGACTATTTTTTCATAACATTTTTTGCTATTATTGTTAGGTGTAAGCTTCAGTATCATGTAGTATGTTCTTATATTATGACTAGTAGACAGCTATGCTCTCGGTACAGTAGTAAGAATGGTATAATGTTATTGCAGTCAATGTTAGGGCGTCAAACGTTAATATTAAAATACTTGATAATGATAAGTAATAACATCTAAAATGTTAGAAAGTTCAGGAGAAGCACTTTGCTCCGTTTTTGGTACTTAAAACAAATACCCATCGCGCGCCGCTTGGTTGCATAATCTCAGTTGCAATCGTATTAAGTTGAGACGGGGCGAAGGAATCCGGATTTATTATATGGAAAGAATTACAGCAATCGCCATATAATTCATACAAGTATGACATCGATCTGCGGTCCTCTTCACGCCCTACTTAATTAGCTTATTTATTATCAAAAGATCGTGGGGCATAGCCCACGGGTTTCGCTAGTCATAACATAATCCTACAATCGTTTTGCACTAAACAATCTCGGAATAATTTTTATCTAATAAATCATTTATTTTTGCTGTTATTTGTAAACATCGAAGGACTTATTGCTTTTAGTTAAGAATTTTTCATATTTGCGAGCATCTTTTTATTCCACTAATATCTGCCAATCAAGTGACCCATTTTTATAGCGTAAAAAGTTGGGCTGTATTTTTCGATGCCCTATTACATTAGGTTTTGTAGCGTTTTTACTGCTCAGTGCCTTCGTGTCTTTCATTGTCGTTTTCCGATGCGTGAGTTTTTTCAGCTTCGACGCTATGAAATGACTTTGCTTTACTTGATTCAAAAAGAAATCACTGTTGATGAGCAGCAGTTGTGCGTTATTATTTCGTAAATTCTAATTAAATTTTTGTCGTTCGAGATTCTTAAATGGTGGGGCTGGTTTGGTAATATCGTAAAAATACCGTAAAATATTGTGCACTTAAACTGTCTCAGCCTTTGAAAGCTGTTTACTTCGTGTTATAAATTGCCGACTTTAACTGTGCAATTAATGTTTTGTAGTTTTCGCTGGTCTTTTGAATTCTTGTTGAAATATTAGACTGTAATTTTAGATGGATAGAAGTTGATTAAAATAAATATTCATTTTTAGGGGTTTCCAATCGAGACGTCGTATTGAACATTAGATTATATTCAATATGCAGTTAATTCAATTAAATGCATATGAAAAAATTTAGTTTACGGTACCTGATCGCAAAAAGAAAGTAAATTTTTATCTATGTCAAGTACGTCTATATGTCATGTAGACTGGGGTGGGTATACATAGTATATTGCAATATGCCAAATATGCAAACTGATACAAATGATAAATTACAATAGTCACCCCAACTGTTCTTGACTCGTTAACTCGTAAAAATCCCTGAGAGAGAGAGGCGGCCTAATACGATAATAAATGCCTTAATGAAACTCATTCATCACATTCGCGCTAGAAGTCATGTACTGGAAATATTAAAAAGTGCATGAATACTTTATGTATTGCGACACACTTTTAGATTAAATTCGAGATTCGTGCGGGGTGATGTGCTTTTTGTCTGGCGCGTGACATGACACTGTTATTTAATCAATCTTGGGACCGAGCTGGAGCCGTATGAATTTAAACTGCCTTATTACCGAACTCCATATGCTATATTAGATTCTATTGTTAGAAAGGAACGCGAAATACTCGTCGCACGGACTAATAATTCCTTTTTATGCCCTAAACGCACAACTAAAATTTAACTCTACTTTTCTTTGCAGTGTATATATGGCTGCTATGTTCATTCCGCTATATTGCCGACCTTCCACAGAAGATGCTATTGGCTTCTCCAGGTGAGCTTTAGAATTTAATTCGTTTCATACTTGTGTAAGGTTTCTATATAAACACCTACGTTTAATTTAATTACGCCCCTTGCAAGTGCCTGCAATCGTAATCTCATTATGTTCTCAACTAGCTTTTTTTGTACGAACTAACGACCTTGATGACCCTCATGCTCTTTTTCGTTTCATTTCTCCACTCTTTACTAGCTTTTATATAAATTCGCCAAATATAAATTGATGGTTTTCCGGTAGTGTTCGTAAAATTATAGTTACGTACACGCCAAAGTGGGAAAGCGATCAACTAATGTTTAGTGAAATGTACGTAAGCCTTGTCTACCTCTATGTATATCACTTTCAGAACCCCGATATAGTGTTAGTGCATTACCTCAATGTACCGTACCCGGATGACAACAAACTCGCTGTTATAACTCCAAGCTTGTCATTATGGGCAGATAAGAAAGAATGGACAAAGGAGGAACTGATATCGCAACTTAAACCAATGTTTTTTAGTGAAGATGAACCAGATCTCAACAACGAATTAGAAATATCGGTAAAATTAACGAGCTAAAATATTTTTTAGTCAAATACTTTAAACAAACTTCCAATTTGCAGACTGCCGAAACGGTGGAAGCAATAGTCAGTCAATTAATGGAAAAACAACGCGTTGCTCGTCAAGCGGCTCTGGTTAAACAATTAGAATGCGGTTGTCCAGATTCTACGTGCGCGGACGGGAAATCGTGTTCCCATCCAATGCGTCGAATAACCGCCGCTAAAAACGAAGTAGCAAATTCTCTTCCCTCTTCTAGTTCAAATTCTAGACCTCCTAGTAGAGCAGATAACAATCAGGTTTCTTCAACGACTGGGTCGGGAGGAATGTTTTTAACTAATAACCATTCCGGTAGAGTTTATTCACGAGATAACAGAAATCACCATGGACAATCCAGCGGGCAAAATTCGTCCAGTACTGGAAATACGCCGCCCTTAGTACTTAGTCTTTCGCAAATACAAGGAGGAGGTGGGCTGCTGATTCTTAACAGCAATTCAACAACGTCAACCAACACGACCACGCATCAATCATTCGTCGCTCCAGTTTCTGTCGCTAATTTTGTGTCTAGTACGACTGCCAACAGAGGACAAGCTAAATCTGAAAGAGCATCTAAAAGCGGGCCCACCGTTTTAAAACAAGAAATAATGGATACAAATCAATCCACTTCTTATAATCAGTCTTCAGGACAGAGCATGAGTGGGGCAAACGGTAGAATGATGAATCACAGAGAACCTAAGATAGAAATGTCCACGGATAACATGAGACAATCGATGTTGAACAGTATGTCGTACAGTCAGCAAAATAAAAACGTCCATCAAAGTCACCAACAGAATGAAATGTTGATGGTAAGTGCTCCTTCGACTCCTTCAAAACGAATGGATACGAGCAACGAAGACATGACAAACTTCAAACATCAAACTTTTTGTGGTGATACAGTAGTTCTTTTGGATACCGACTCTAGTGGATCCTTAGTTAGCAAAAATGTTGGGTCTTCCATAGTAACCGGCAGTTTCTTCAATGAAACATTAGATTTATCACAAGAAGACATACAAAAAACCTTATCTGCCAACATGCCACTGTGTTCAAGTGAATTAGAAGCACACCAGAATCATAACACTGAAGCAGTAAACAGAGGTAGAATCATCACCAACAAACAGGAACAATCTCAACAACAAACCAACGTCATTACCCATGACGTGAATCCGATGGACTTCATTGACAGTTGTGATGTGGTTGTTTCTCCTACACATGTAGTTGACGATGATGTTTTTGTAAATTTAGATGCTTTTGATATGCTTGGAGAGTTTCCGGATTTAGAAGGTTTAGATTCTGGACACACTGGCCTTTTAGATGTCAATCCGTCCGTGAACGTACACGCAGGAAAAGCTAACGTTAGTATAATACAAACACATTCGAACATGCAAATGGAAGGAGCCGCTAAGATCACGGATTATTCTCCTGAATGGGCTTATCCCGAAGGAGGAGTTAAAGTTTTGGTCACAGGACCTTGGCATTCTTCGGGTCCTTACACTGTTCTTTTTGATACATTCCCTGTTCCCACTACACTCGTGCAAGATGGTGTGCTGCGTTGTTATTGTCCAGGTCGGTACCCAAAATTTATCGCTAAGCGTTGTACTAAAAATTTCTATTGTAGCTCATGAAGCAGGCCTTGCAACATTGCAAGTAGCTTGCAATGGCTGCGTTATATCTAATTCTGTGATATTTGAATACAAGTTACCCCCACGCGAAGAACAAGTTCCTGCTCCAGAGCCTAAAGTAGAACGTTCAAATGATAATTTGCTTAAGTTCACTCTACTGCAGAGACTCGAAGCTATGGATGATAGACTTCAGATTAAGCAAGAACCAGCTGATGGATCAGATCAGGTAAGTTTTTTAAAAACGTGTGTTCCAATAATTATATAACTTATCAACTACCAATTTTCTAATAGTACTACTCTTTCCTCTAGTGTGTATTATTTATCTTTTCTTAAAACGTCTCTTAAAAAAATTTTTTCTTTCTTGAAAAAAAAAACTCTCTCAAAAAACATTTCTTTCTTGTAAAACGCTTTCCCAAACACATTTCTCTCTTTAAAATTTTGGAAAAAAAAATTCTCTTATAAAAATATCTCTCCTTGAAAAAAATTCTTCTCTAAAAACATTTCTCTCGCTACTAGAAATTTCTCTCAGAATCGTGGTTTGCGTATGTCACAAAGAGATGGCGGTACTGCGTTTCGGCCATCGCTAGCCGGTGCTTGGAACAGCGACAGAATCAATTGAATGTAAAACTGGAACGCCCGCCTAGCTAGAGAAAGGCGAACACTGTAAAGGCAAACATGGTTTATAGAACAAGAAAGTTTATTAGTTAAAAGTGCTCAATTTGTTTCACTCTACCCTTACTTCAAATGAAAAAGTAATCAAGGCTTGTCTGAACGCGTGTACAGCTCTAAAGCATTGGCTGCGCATTCCAGCTTCGTGTACAGGGTGCGGCAAGTAAACTGCTACAATTTGATATCTCTAAAACAGTTGCACAAAGATTAAGCAACTTTTTTGTTAATTTTATGGTATTGAGGGGTTCGTATACTAGGCTAATGGGGGGTTTTGAAAAGGCACCCTTTTAAAGAGGGGTAACTGAAAATTTAAATGGGATGATCTGTATTTTTTTGATATATTTTTTTAATATCATCAAAATACGCACAACGAATTTTTTTTTGACAACCCCTAAATGGAGGATGAAATTCTGTAAGTATTAAAAAGTGGAACAAGATTAGGTTCTTTGTTTTTATTTAAATATGCCCACAAAAAATAAGCAACTTCAGTTAGGCCAAGCAAAATTTACAGAATTTTATATCCTCATTTATTAGGGGTTGTAACTAACATTTTTCAATCTTGTTAAATTTTGCTCAACACAATATTGGTTGCAAGTTTTTAGTAGGCGCATTTAAATTTAAAAAAATAATCTCGTTCACTCTTTAATATTTACAGAATTTCATCCCCAATTAAGGGTAGAAAATGTTTTTCGAAAATCTGAAAAAAATAGGGTACCTATTTTGATGCATATATTAAAAATTATATAAAAAAATTACATTTAAAATTAAGTTAAAATAGGGTGGTTTTTTAATACTCACTATTAGCCTAATAGACAGCGCCTTCCGCTTCATAAAATTTAAAAAAATATTGCTCAATGCTTTATAGTTGGGGAGATATTATCTCTTGTAACACTGTAGTTGCCGCACTCTGTGTACAAAGCTGGAACGCTCAGCCAATGCTTTAGAGCCGGTACATTTATGAGAGGACTTACTTCAAGAGAGTTTTTTTTTATGAGAGAACATTTTTCAAGAAAATAATTTTTTTGTGGGAATATTTTTCAAGAGAGAAATATTATTTGAGAAAAATTTTATGAAGAGAGATATATTTTTGCGAGAAATTATTCAGGCGAGAATATTTTTCAAGAAAAATTTTTTTAGAACTTTTTTTTCAAGAGAAATGAAAATATTTTTCTAAAAAATCGCTTACCTATTGAGTATTTTTCCTTGAACAATTTTCTTTTCAAAAATTCTTGTTTGGTACATAATATTGAGACACGCGCGCCTCATATCACCGCTTGTTTTTATTCACAAGTCAATCTTTACACTGGTTTTATTGGACTCAGACTATCTTGCATTTTTTGTTTTTCAACTTATTGCAATTTTACTTCTTTTTTATTTACCTTCTCATTGGATATTTGATTACAAAAAGATTTTTTTCACTTCATTTCCTAAATTCTATTTATTTCATTATTATATTCTGGTGACCCAGCCACATGTTTTCTTTTCTTGCCTTCTTATTTTGAAACATTTTCATTATGAATTATTATTCAGAAGCTACCCCTACGTTTTTACTGAATTTTACTAAAACTACGCTTCCTAATTAACATCCTTGTTTGCAACTCGTTTTATTAAAGTTCATTGTAGTACGTCTCTGTATTTTCTTATGCACCGAGAACTTAATTTCTTTTGTATTGAATATTTTTTAGTATGCATTAATAATCATTCATTCATGACATAAAAATATTGGCCACAACTATAAAAAATGTTTTCCAGGTTGAGGATACAACTTTATTTACTCAACCAAATTTTGAAGATCGACTCGTTACATATTGCCAAACAATGACATCTCGATTGTGGAAATATGGCGAGGAACTTAGTGTTTCCTGGTTTGCTTGCCACAGGGGTATGACATTGTTACACTTGGCTGCATCATTGGGTTACTCCAGACTAGTTTGCGCATTGCTTCATTGGAGAGCTGAAAATTCTTCTCTGCTCCTAGAAACCGAAGTTGATGCTTTAAGTCAAGATGAAGATGGATTTACACCATTGGTATTACATGGAATGTTTGTCTGATTTCTAGTATTCTACAAGATTTATTTTAGATGTGGGCATGTATCAAGGGTCACACAGAGACGGCGGTGATGCTGTATAAATGGAATCATACTGCACTAAATATTAAAAATAATAATCTCCAAACTGCACTAGAATGTGCAAGAGTCAACAGCAATTTAGATTTAGTTAAAGAACTAGAAAAATTGGAAGCAAGACGAGATAAAGCAAGCATGCTACTTCATTCCATAAATTCATATAATGATAATACAAATTCATCTCCTACAGTTATTTCACCTGCCAGTTCTGTAGCATCTCTAGCTTCTGTAGCTTCTACAAGTAGATCACATGATGGAGTATTTCTTAGACCAGGAGTAGTTACAAGGTACGCAGAGAAATGATTTGATTAAGAAAATTTGACCTTTTTAATTTCAGGAGTGAATCGCATAAGTACAAAATGTTAAATTTAGACATGGATTCTATGAGCCCATCAGATTCAAATTCTTCCAACAAAACAACAGTTTATCTTCCAAATCCCTTGCTTTCAGAAGCCAACATACAAAATCGTATTGCCGGTCACCGCTTAATAAAGAGACCGTCTGTCGATAGTGGTATTAATATGGCTGGTGGACAGTCAACTGACAGCCTACCATCTTTGAGATTAAGAAATATAAAAAATGCATGTGGAAATAATCCTAAGTTATCAAGGTATACTGTTTTCTTACAAATTATTAGTGCCAGCTTTTAAATGTGCGAAATGCAATTTTGCTTTGTTGGTAGATTTGACAGAAGTATGTCTCTTCCGTTGAGCTCTCCCTTATCAAATCAGGAAAATTCTTTTGACAGTGAGACCTCTGATGGTGTTCATTCTCGAAAAATGGATTTTGCATTGTGTGAGTATTAAGAGATTTTATATTAATTTATGTTCTTAAAAGTGGTATGAGTTTTCAATAAAAGTTTTATAAAAAATCAAATCAACTCATACTACTTTCAAGAAAAGTTCTAAAAATACATTATTCTAGAATCTGAAACAGGTAGGTAAGTTTTAATTTTTAAAATTGTATATTTTTTAAAATAATATTTTTGCATGGTCATGATTGGTTTCTAGGCATAAAAAGTTGATTAATGCTTTAAATCTTAATATTGCTTATGTTTTTTTTTTGTTTTTGTATAAGTAAAAGCAGCTATTTTAATAAGAACTTAAAATTGAACCACACAATTGATATTTTTATCCAGTGAAAAAAGTTAGAAAGGAAATTTTTTTAGATTTATTAGAAATAGGTTTTGTATTTGATTTATGTTGCGCTGATTTATGTTTTGGTTTGACGGATATATAGGCGAAGTGGGCAGTGGGCCCCGCAGCAATAGCCCCCTGATTGACGTGGAAGCCGTGTCTGATGATGAATCGGACACCCACAACAGTGCCGTAGGTCAGTGTGCTAATAACCACTACTTACTGTTGTCTGTCGATGTTGTCTCACTGTTGCATCTGACTGTTCTTACTGTTCTTGGTGTCTTACCTACTTACATCTAGTTTTGCTATTAATAGCTAACAATTTTAGTAATAGAATCCACATTAAAATGTTTATTAAAATATAATTTCATAATCAACATTGACGTATTTGCTCTTTAAACTAAAAGCTGAATAATATTATTTTTATTGACAAATAAAGTGTTTAAAGGGCGCAGGTACTAATAATTCACACATTATCTCGTTATACCTACTATTATTTTTGCCGTTTATTAGTAGGTATCTGAACTTTTTTTATCTGCTTTTATTATGTGCATTTGCTTATTGCATGCTATTTAAGCGGTGTGTCATTAAGTCATACAATTTTTTTTATACAAGCATCAGGTCGCACTTATACTTTTCAAGATTTCAGAGTATCTTGGAAAACATGTAGAAACCGATTGTATTACTTTACATTGTTTTTTTTTTGTTAATTAGAATAATTTTATTCACAACTTCTAAAATAAAATACAATTGACTAAAAAACTGCAACTCAGTTTGGTTGAATATTAAAATTTTATCAAACCGAATTTAGTGTTCCCACTTTAATAATAAGAAGAAATCATACCTGTTAATCCCATTATGTAGATATAATTCTTTTATCAAATATATCCCTCTAATAAACATCTTCAAGGAAATTATCATATTTTTCAAAATTTCACTTGCAAATAATCTACCAGTACCTAAACTCTTAACAATAAAAAAATTTCGTTGTTTAAGAGTTCATTCATAACAAACGTACAATTACAATTCCGTGTACAAAGCTTGCTAACAAAAATTCATTTTTACCCCATTACCACTTTGGCCACTGAAAGCGCCTTTACCTCGAATATTTTTCAACTAATCGGAAACCCAGCAGTGTTTTATATCATGATATGAAAGATTACAATGTTTACTTTCGTAATAGGTTTGAATTTTATTTTAAATTAAATTACAAGCGAGATTTTTCAGAAGAAGTAATAGCAAATTCAGTCAAAAATGAAAATGTTGTTTTGGGGGTAAATCAATAGGTGGAAAGATAAAAAGAATGTTATCATCTACCAAGCAACAAAAATTCAATATGTGTAAATGCGCCCTTAACTTCGTAGTTTGGAATCCAAATGATGAAGTACATCTATTTAACTGAAAATTATAAGTAATATTAGCGTAGGTAAAATACTTAATTGGTGTCGACCGACGTTTCCAAATGGAAATATAGTGAAAAGGGCTACTGTTAAATTTTGCCTTAATATGGTTCTGTATTGCAAAAGGTAGTAATATAAATTTTCCGGAAAAATTAGGTTCGAAACTTTTTTGGGAAATTTTCCAGAAAATTACCAGGAGAAATTGATAAAGATTTGTTTTTACTAAAAATGACGAAACAAATTGTACTCACTTTAACAAATCAAATAAGACCAAACATATGTATAATGCACTTTGTTTCATAATGTGAGCAAGGAAAGCACATCGGAAGGAGTATTCGTTTGAAAGTTAAAATTATTAAGAATTATATTTGAGGACGACACACAACTCCCTACCTCACACTTAAAAATAGATGTGTGGGTTTACCCATTTACTGAAAACGGTGCAAATTTAAATATTGGGAATTTTCAATAATTTCCGGATAATTTCCAGTTTGGAAAAGCTGGAAAATTACCGAACTTACATCACTGATAAATACTGTCTTAATTCTAAAAGCGTCAAGAAATTTGAAGATGTATGTTATAAAAATTTAAAAACTGTTTAATGTTTGCTTATTGGAAAACTTTTGTTGTGTGTAATTCCGCACCCCACGCCAGTACACTAGTATTTTTCTGGATATCCGCCCAAGTTTTCAAAAATGTCATTTTTTGTAAAAATTAAAATTCCGGTCCTGTGCTCACAGATTTTGCTAAAACTCATAAATTCGTGAATGCCAAAAACCAAAGCTTTGAAACTTGAATGAATTGTCGGAATAAGTTTAATTTTTTGGGATTTTTACTCTAATCCTCTACTGCTGTTCTTGGAATTGAATGATAATAAAGTACATCGTTCTTACCTACTATGCTAGTAAAAAAGGGCGGTTGTCATAGCATTATAACAGCCGCAACTGACTTTATAGTCCGTTCGGTCAGGCTCGCTTGCCTGCCTCAGGTGCCACTGCGACGGTGGTAAAATTACAGTGGTATTTAAAACTACAACAAAATTGCACCATTATTTTGGCAATAGTTAAAGTAATCTTGCGGAATCACTTTCTTCGAATACTACGCCTTCAAAGGTTATGATAACACTTTCAGAACATTTATTTATTTCTACATGTTTTTTGTGTTAGTCAACTCTTTTGTAATTTTCTATTAATGTGAAAAAGATTTCTAATCTACAGTGTGTCGTATTTAAGATGAAGAGAGTCTGATATTTTCGTGATTTTTAATAGTATAGAGATTTGAATATTTGTACAGTGGTATAACTTCATGAGGTGCATCTTTTGAAGTATTCAACTTCAACTCAAATGTAAGTTGTAAACCCAGTCTACTGCGACTTCGCGAATAGGGCCAATTCTCGATATTTTGCTTCGCGTTGGGGAAATATCGAAAATAGTTATTAGAAAAATTGTTCAGAATCCAATTTAGTGGAGTGGGACCCCGCTACTAGTAGCCACATATTTACGCGTCTATTATATAAGGTGCATATTCGTTTTACAGTGGACCATTAGAGTTTTCAAGCAAATTTAAGTGTATGCTGTTTATGTATTATTGCAACATAATCTACTGATCGCTATCATTACAAAAAGAAACTCTGAAATGCGAATAGAGTACGAATTTATGTTGAATTTTATTTATTTGTGCTGTGTAGGACAAAAGAGCAAACAAGGTTAACGTTATACACCTTTCACATAAGGTTAACCTTACCTCTTACACAGAACAGTATATGGTCTATCATGAGGCTGTCAGAACTTTGTCGTAGTTTTAATATAGATTGTTGGAAATTTGGATTAAAAAACTCCCGTTTTTGCATACAAAAAAAAGGATACTAATGTTTAAAATTAAGGCTAGAATAAAGAATCTCATATGTTTTGAAAGCAGACATTGTGATCTTTTATATGGTGCCGAACACTATTTTTAATATAATTTTTCCAGTCGCCTCCAGTGCTAAAAGCACAATTTTCTTGATTGGGGCGTGGCCTACTTTTCTTATTAAAGGAAGAAAACTACATAGTAGAACACACATTAGAACCTCTCAGATGGCACAAAACTAGCTATCTTGAAATTTTATCAAACTGCTAAATTTTGAAAGAATTAAAAGTTTTATTTGCCATGATATTGCTCAAAATAATTACTGTAGTATAAGCTAATAAGATTCACAAGGCACCGACCGCGTTAATTGCTGATAGTCCAGTGTGCATGGTTGGAAAACAGAAATAAAGTTGAGTGTAAAAAAATTAATTAAAATCATTATTTACCAGCTTTTATACTCTATGAATACCGTTTGTGATAACAATTTATGACATAGAAATTTGTTAATTAATTAATATCAGTAAAAAAGGTTTAAAATTGTGGCTCAAGCTTTAATCATCTGCTTAAGTTATTTCATTTTCTGGTTGAAAACTTTTGTCAAATCATTGCAGAAAAAGGAATATTAAAACAGTTAAAAAAATTAATTGTTATAAACAATTTGTTATTAACAATTTTATTTAATTTTTCAATGACACAAAATTCTCTATATTTTTATAAACTTATGCCATATAATCAAAGTTTTTAAATAACAACTGTTAAAACGATCTGTGAAAAAAACACTATATTTTTTATGTTTCTTGATACTTTTAAAAACAGCGTTATTTATGAAAATTGCAAAGAAAATATTAAACGTTTATTTCAACAGTAAATAAGTATTTTTTACGTCTTTGATTATATAAGTTTATAAAGATATGGCAATTTTACATGTGACTGAACAATTAAACAAAATTAAAATTTATTAATAGCAGATTGATAATAACAAAAACAAATTTGAAATTGTTTTAATATTTCTTTTTTTGCAATGATTTGAGAGGACATATATGTTTTAAATAAAATAATGTTTTCAACTTGTAATGTAACTTTTTATTGTTTCTTAATATTTTTTAGTAGTTGGTGGAACTTAAAAAGAGATTTTCAGATTTGTCTATAAAGGGAATAAAAAAAACCACAAATTAAAAAAATCATAATTTTACGATAATTATGCTTAATTTATAACTTGGAGCTTTACTTTGTTGAAGTTCATTTTAATTTATTATAAATAAAACAATTCTTAACTTCAACAGGTTTTGTATTTTAACCTTATACGTATATCAACGTGTTTACACGTCATTATCAAAGGCAAGATTAAAAGTAAACAGTTGGTGTTGCTATAGGGGCAATAAATCTTCATAACTTGATCTTGGTTTTCTATATCTGCGTCCAGATGACTTGATTTCTCATTCTAAAACGCCCAATAACGGTGAAAAAATTATGGGGGTGTTTATACTTGTAACAACGTACGTATTCCTTGTACCTAATATCAAAATTTCTAATTGCTTATCCTGTATAAACCGAATTAGAGATTAAAAGTAAACAGTTGGTGTTGCTATAGGGGCAATAAATCTTCATAACTTGATCTTGGTTTTCTATATCTGCGTCCAGATGACTTGATTTCTCATTCTAAAACGCCCAATAACGGTGAAAAAATTATGGGGGTGTTTATACTTGTAACAACGTACGTATTCCTTGTACCTAATATCAAAATTTCTAATTGCTTATCCTGTATAAACCGAATTACAGGGCAATTTAATTTGTAGATGCCTGATTTTAGTAAATTGTCTGTGTTTTCTTTAGCATTAAACAAATTGTTTAAAATGGTTTTCGCTATTTTACCTATTAAATTTAGAAATATACTTCCTTATCTCGCAGATCGGAAATTTTCCGTTGTACGAAAAAAAGTAAAATAAATTTTTCGATATCTAAGTTTTCGATGGGCAGACAATTAGAGCTCGAGCCACAATTAAAAATACTTTTTACTGATGTTAATTAACAAACAAATTTCTGTCATAAGTTTTACCACAAACGATATGCATATAGTACCTATAGAAGCTGATAAACAACGATTTAAATTTTTTTTTAAGGTTATCTTTATTTCTGTTTAAAGCATTGCAGCCGTCATTACTACACTGTACTGTAAGGTAGTTTAAAAACACTTTGACTGAAACAGCTCAAGATTTTATGGTGTTGGTGGAATTTACAATATTATGGAAAGTTTAAATTTTTTTAAAAAGATTTAAATTAAAGGGACTAACTACTGTTCTTATTGATTTCAAAACTCTATTTAAATAAAAAAACTATCATTTTTTTGTAATTTATGAGATTAAAAAACCACGTTTAATATTATATCACAGAGAAATGTTCATATAGACTGCAAAAGCCATTCACTCTCACAGCTTAATAACAACTAATGCATAATTGGATAACAGATTATCTAGATTACCATACTTACATAAATATATTTTTGACTTCAAAACTAATATTCTGAAACCAATAATATTAGATGTAGTAAATGCAGTATTTTTTAATGCTTAAAAACACAAAATATAATTCATACCTATGGGTATTATAGTTTTCTTACTTCTGTTCCAGTTAACCTTCTGCTTAGCCACTTTTTTAACTTTGTATAACTGACTAATTCAGTAGTGGGAGATAAAAAAAAGTGGCTGAGAATAGTAGTAGTACTAACTAGATGTATTAATTTCAAATAGAGCATTATTAACATCAAATAATATTTTATTTCATCTAGGGGAGCAAGATGCTCGAGTGTTAACACTGGCAGAACAAATTATAGCTGCCATGCCAGATCGCATCAAAGTAAGTTTGTTTTGAATTTATAAAGTAAGAAAAAAAATATTTACATATTAATCTGTAGAATGAGAGTGAAGAGATGATGTTGGATCACAGCCCAGGCCCTCCAGAAACTCTACCATCTAGTGATGCACTATCTGATGTTTTTATGGAACCGTTGCTTGATCAATCTGCATCTAGTTTTGAACCTGCTGAATTCAATTTTGAATTCTCCGATCACAACTATCGGTAGCGATTACTGTTTATAGGGCGATTACTTTTATAAATGACTGTTTTCTTTTTAGGTACTATGATGTAAGCACACCTTGTTCAAGCCTTAGCCCGGCATCATCAAGTTGTCTGCAGTCTCCTTGCTCTTTTACATTGGATTCACCTTCCCCTCCACCAACAACAGCAGATTTTTGTGAATTTTTCCAAGCATCAGGAAGTCTGTTTGAAAAAGATTTTTCTAATCTTACTTTATCAGGTAACTGCGATTTTGTATGCATTATTATAATTCAGTAAATGTAAATTGGTACTTTGTCTTATGTAACAATTTGCTTCTTAAAAAATGAAGTTATTTATGAAGGACAACATGCAAAACTAAAATTGTTTCAGATCAAGAACAAAGAGAGCTGTATGAAGCTGCTAAAATAATTCAAAAAGCATATCGTTCTTACAAAGGACGCCAACAACAGGAACAGGATAAAGAAAGGGCAGCTGCTATAATTATCCAGAATTATTACAGACGTTATAAACAATATGCGTATTTCAAACAAATGACTCATGCAGCAATGGTTATACAGAATGGCTTTAGATCCTATTGCGAACATAAGCGTTTTAAGAAAAACCAGGAAGGATCTGTCAGTATTCAAAGTTACTATCGTAATTACAAGGAATCAAGTGGAAAGGGAAGTCGCGAGGGTACTCCTGCTTCAGGTCTTAAGTAAGTATAAAGGTAGACATTAAATTTCTTAATTTTTGCAGAAAAAAATATTTTGGGAATTGAAAACGTCATTAACCAGATAATAAAATTCAATAGCTGAAAAGGAAGAGAGAGAAAAGGGAGCCCGAAGTATTATCATATCTTAAAAATAAACTGAGGTTTTTTTGATGTAACTCTGATTACGATGGGCCACTAAAACAGACGTTTTATCATCTCATGTTTATTAATAATAAGTATTATGCTTGTTAATTTTTTAGACTTACTAGGAAGATAAAACACTTCAAGAATATAAATTTATTAAATGCAGTATATCAAAACAGTATCAAAAAAAATTAACTAATATAGATACAGTGTATGTGGTTGACTTTACATGAAGATGCCTAAATATTTTATCTATTTTTTAATTCAATTCGTTTTTTATTTTTTTTACTAGTTATACATATCCACAAGAGTTATGTTCCCATAGTGATAGTTTTTTTCAGCATAAAATATAAGCTTGCTGCGATCAAAACAGATGGTAATAATTAAAAAATCATATTAGCTGAAACAATAATAAAAATTATGATGAAAAACTTATTAATAACTTGGAGCTTGACTTCGTTGAAGTTAATATTAATATATTATTATAGATAAAATAATTAATAACTTCAACAGATTTTTATTTTAGCTTTATACATATTTCAACGTACATTTACGTCATTATAAAAGCCATGATTAAAAGTAAACAGTTGGTGTTTCTACTATATAGGAAGAAAGAACATGATGACTTGATCTTTAGTGTTTTTTAGAATGATTTGGTAGTTTATTTATGAAGTTTTAATTTTTATAAATTCACTAAAATCAGGCATTTACAAATTAAATTGCTCATATTATAATTTAGTTTATGCAGGCCAGAGAACAAGAGAAATTGATATAAGGTACAAATAACACATACATTATTACCAATATAAACACCCACATAAATCCAATTATTAGATTGAAATTCGCAAACATTTAAAAACTACCTTTAATAATTCAGCAAGTTGATCTCTTACATTCACCATAACTAGAAGTTTTTGAATAAGGAATAAAGTCATCTGCAGACATAGATAACCAAGATCAAGTCATCAAGTTCTATTGTTCTTATATAGCAACACCTCTGATAATCACGTGTAGAAACACATTAAAATAGGTATAAGGCTAAAACAAAAAGTTGTTGAAGATATTAATTTTATTATATACGGGGTGTCAACAAAAGTAGTCTCACTCCCCCTTTTTACTTTCCCATACATCTACTGAAGTAAGTAAAAATATGATTTTATGCCAATTTTCGAATTTCAGATTTTAATGGAAATACGCACTTTGGAATCCAAGGAACCCAAAAAAGTTGTTTTTAAAAATATCTGTCTGTGGGTGGGTGGGTGCGTTCGTTCCCCTATATCTCCGGAACCCTTTGCGTGATTTTGATAAGATTTGGTGTGTGGAAGTTTTTTAGTTGCAAGTAATTCTTTGTAAGATCGTTAATCGGAACCTGAACCGGAAACGGAAATTAGACCTGTTTTTTTGGTAGACTATTTTCTAAACATTTTTTCATAAGAAAATGTACAATTATTCTTCAAGAAAGTTTACAATAATTTAGGGTAATTCAATAACATACAATTATCAATCAACCATATGTAAAGAGTGATTCTGATAAATTTGGTACCCCGCATGCGACTACAGAGGTTGATTAAAAAAAAATTAAGTTTGAATCGTTTGTTTTCTAAACAGGTTTATTTTATAATACTAATACCATAAAGTAATTCTTTATGGTACTAGTACCATAAAGATGAATTTTTTGTTGATGCATTGGTTACCATAATATTAATATTATTGTATGATTTAAGAAAAAACATGTTACAGTTAATTTGTGGTTCATAATTGAAATTAGTTGAAACCAATAGCCATGATGTTTTAAATTTTAATTACAAACACTAAAAAAAAAATTTTTGTAAAATAACTGGCTATAAGACGATATTTTAAATAGTACCACCCTCATTGTTTTTGTTTTTTTTTATAAAAAGTCTGTAAATACATTTCTAATGAAACATTTACATTATAATTATAAACTAAAAAACTGCAAAAAACTTTGTTTTGTTCTGATATTTTAAGAAAAAGTAAAAATTGTGAAATAGAACTAGCAATGTTTTAGTTTAAAGTTTTGATACAATTGTGTCATGGCAAAGGTATTTAAAAACTCTTTATAAGAAATCAAAAGAATGTGGGTGGTACTGTTAAAAAAAATCGTTTTTTTAGTATTTTTAATTTTAACTTAAAACATACCATGACTGGTGGTTTAAACTAACTTCGATTTTATACTATAAATTTACTATAACATGTTTTCAATAACTTGCTAATATAAATATTGATTTTATGGCCATCCTCATGCAGAAAAACAATTGCAGTTGTCTCCCTCATTTATTAACAAACTGTAAATTTACACAACACAGTTAAAAAGACAATTTTGTGTTCTGCTAGAATCTTTTATTAAAAAATATAGAGGGTGCTATTTAAAATATGAAATTGCACCATTTTTGGTTAAACCCGAAGCGCGAGATTAATGACCTATATCTGAAAGAAATCCAAGGTGAGACCATTTTCGTTGATATAGGTACTAAGAAAAGTTGTTTTGAATCACAAGCTATGTCTTAATATCGAGTCTCGTTAATAAATGAGCATCAAGTCTAAAAATCGTGTTAGTGATCAAAATTGCAACAAAAATTAGGAAAATCTGTTTCGAGTTACAAGAATAGCTTAAATTACTAGTTGTATCGGTAAATGAGCATTTTGACAATTTTAATGTTTTCTTCAGTCAAAGTACTGCCAATTTATCATATGAATTGTAACATGATTCCAGAAATATACAATTGACGTAAATGTTTGTGGTAAATTTGCTTTTAGTTTTAGTAATTCATTAGTTGTACTCACAGTAATCTTCGTATAATAAATATGAGCTAATTATATCAGTTTTTGGATTTTAACGAAGCAATAAAAAGATGAAAATGCTATTTTTTTATGAAACTTTGTAATCACACAGATATTTGTGATTTTAAACAACTTATATGAATCGGTCTATTCAGAACTGGGCCTCGGCCATGGACACATAGTTTTAAGAAAATCAATAAAATCTGCTTTTCAACTTGTTCATTGATAATTTTTATGTTCTATTAATGTAGTTACCTAGATATGGTTTTCTTAGACTCAAACCATTTGTAATTGGTTTTTAAATATTTTGAAAATAAAAACGATTTCTTACTTCAACATGCCTCGACTGAACTCTGAATTTTCTTGAAAATTTAAAAAAATATATAGAATTACTTGAATTTTGCAACACTGTTAGCTACACTATTTAATTGATTGCCTATAAATTGTCAAATTCTCAATGGGTACCAACACAACCTACGTTATTGGCAGAAAGGTTCTCAGTCAGTGAGGACACTTTTAGCAGCAGTTTAAGTTATTTTTTACAAAAACAAACCTGCTGCCTACGCTAAAAAAAAGTTTCCTGAAATTTTCGCATACTTAATGTATCTAAAAGTAAAAGTAAATACGAGAAGTGTTTTGTTTTACTTCCATCAGTTCATGGCCTACTAAAATTTTTTCAAAATAAATTAAATGACGTGGTCTTTCCATGGCACTCTGATGAAATTTTTATTTTCTGTAATAAAATGCTTAAAACTTAAACAAAACGCAAAGTGTGACACATCGGTGAAATCAGAATTAAAAACTTTATCTAAATATGAAAAAATTTAAAATACCAACCAGAAGAAAAAAAAATTGACAGTCGAAAATGAACAATGGCAACAGTTACATCAAATCTGATAAAAAATTTAGATTCAGCATAAAAAAGTTTCCTAATAATGCGTTAACTAGAAATATGTAGAATAAATGATAAATGCGTTATAGCCGAAAATAAAAAGTCCAAAATTTCGTTTTTTTTTTCAGATATTTGAAAAAACAGAGTGGCTACTTTAAGTTTCTTTATAGATTATTGTTAGGCATGAAATTTGGCAACTTTGCCCCAATTTAACCAACTCTCTATCTCTTCAAATAAGTGAGATTCCCATGGTGGGGCTCGAATTTGAAACAGACTGTATAGCGGCCATATATAAATCTCATTTTCTTCCAAAATGACCGAGGGCTTTTCTGCAACCACCGATTCATATAGTAATAATTTTTTTTCTCTATTTTGGTTGTAGTATACACTGAAAAAAGTTTTGTATTGTGAAACTTTCCGATGTGTCGAGATGTATAAGTGGTAAAGAAATAAACTAATTGAATTAACAATAAAGTAAATGTATAAAATGTCTCAAAAAAACCTTACAATGTCCAACTCTGTAATTACAATTAAAAGTACAATCCTGAAATTCTTTATGTAATAAAGTCCCCTTCTTTTGTTTTCCTGCTTAACCTACTTTACAAACTGCTATATCAGGTCACCTTTTCTGTTACCTTATTAGGCATTAATTTTGAACCTTCGAAGACAGATTAGGACATTGGGGAAAAACCTAAATTATAGCACATCCTCAACTACATCACCTAATACGATTTAAAAAAAAATTAAGTGGGTAGTTTTTAAGAAATAATTTATAAAAATTGCAAAATAATGAAATTTTCCAGTTTTTACAGGTTTCAGTTTTGAAAATACATTTCTATTATAACATATTACCCTCCTAGAGCTATTACAATATACAATTTTGTCATTTTGCCAACTTATTTTTCGATAAACAGGCGTAAAGTCAAAATTTTTAAATCATCCTAGCTGCCACCATTTTCATGTTACAGAATTTGAAGAAACAGCATTTATTTTGCCTCGATGTCCTTTGTGAATACTTGCCATTTAGTACAAAAGTTATGTAATGTAAAGTTTAAGCTACCTACCTTTATGTTTCTTTTTCTTAGTTTTAAAAATATTTTGAAAATAAAACTGAAATTAAAATAAAGATAATTGTATTAAAAAATTGTTAAAAAGATATGTAGGAATTTTTACTCCAATATCGTAATTTTTTTTTGCAGAAGAACATATTCTCAACGACGTCAACATCAAGCAGCAAGAAAAATACAGCAGTTCATGAGGCAATCAAAAAATAAGTAAGTAGTAAATATTCATGTATTCTCAAATATTTTCAAAAATAAGTAAATCCAAATAAAAGATATTATTTGAATTGATTGTGTGGTAGGCACATGGTGTAACATTATTAATACATATTTAACTATTAAAAAATTAATAGATTATTAATAAAATAAAACTCTTGGTAATTGTTTCACAATTTGTTGATATTTATTTTCTCGACTTAAGTTTCAACCTTCACGGTCATCGTCAGGAGTTTACAAATCAAACTAATGCTGAATCTTAAAGATGTACAATACTACCCTACCCATTTCCGGAATTTTGCGTCGCCGCCCTGACTCTAAGTGTTAACACATGTGTTTTTATGCTTTGTATATTGTAGGTCAAGGAGCGGTGAATTGCCTAAATCGGTGTGGTCGTTAACTATATTTTTATTATTATTTATTGCCTTTGTAATTTCTAAATTTTCCAATTTATTTAAACGTTGGCCCTTGTTTTCTACGTGTAGAATTTTTGTATCTGTGTGTTTGAAAAAATGATTGTTTGTAATACAATGTTGGGAAATGCCGGTTGATTTATGATTATATTTAATTGATCTAATGTGTTCTTTAATTCTTGTATTGAAACTGCGGCCAGTTTGTCCTATATATATATTGCATCACAATTAGAACAGTCTATTTGATAGATACCATTTTTTGAATATTTTTCTATTGTGTCTTTATTGTTTACTAGATGTTTATGGAGTTTGTTCGGATTGTGCATAGCTACGTTAATATTTAATTTTTTGAGCCTGTTAGAAACTTTATAGCTAACTCTACCTATATAATTGATTTTTGACCATATTGTTTTTTCAATCGATGCCTTTTGTTCGTTGTACAAAAGATGTTTTACATTTTCTTTTTGTTTTTTCTTTAAAATGTTATCTACAAATTGCTCCGTGTATCCGTTTTTTAGGGCTATAAATTTAATTGTGCTAAGTTCTTTATTGAAATTTTCGGTAGACAGTGGGATATGAATGGCTCTGTGTATCATACTATTGAAAGCTGCTTTTTTAACTTTGATTGGTTGTTTCGAATTTGAATGTATGACCATGTCTGTACTTGTGGGTTTTCTGAAAATATTGTACTCTAAATTGTTCCCTACTCTTTTTATGCTTAGATCTAAAAAAAATTCTATTGTGAACTTAATATTATTATGAATTTTATTGATGTTATCTAAAAATTGTTGTATTTGTCTGTGTGTACCTAACCATAAGCAAAAAATATCATCTACATATCTAATCCAGATTTTGACATTGTTACTAAAATTGTTGTTTGAATTAAAAACTTTTCTTCAAAATTAGCCAAAAAAATTTCTGCTAGTAGGGGTGAAAGTGGGGATCCCATCGGTAGTCCCTCCTCTTGCCTGTAAATTTGGTTGTTAAATTAAAAATAATTTTGTTCTAATTACTATTGTTTATTTTATTGAACGTTATTTCTTTTGCTTCTTTTATTGGAATTGATGTGAAGAGGTTGCTAACATCAAATGAGATTAATTTTGCATTAGTGGGTATCTGAAAATTTTTTAGTTTGCCTATTAATTCTAAAGAATTTTTTACCGAATACTTTGAAAAACAGTTTATGTGTACGTAATCATCTTTTTTCATGATTGTAACTGTATTACCTTTGTCCGCTTTGGAAACAATTAAGTCATTTATTTTAAGTTTCTTTTTTAACCCTTGAAGTGTTTTTTTGTGAGAATTGTTATTAATTTTTGTTTTTTTGTTTGGATTGTGATTGTAGATCTTTCTTGATGATATCTGCACAAATAGACTTTTCTATTGTAATTGTTTGGTTATCTAAATCTAATTTGTCTAATGCTAAATCTACATCTATTGCCAATGTTTCATAATCAGAGATTTGTAAACTCCTGGCGATGACCGTGAAGGTTGAAACTTAAGTCGAGAAATTAAATACCAACAAACTGTGAAACAATTACCAAGAGTTTTATTGTATTAATAATCTATTAATTTTTTAATAGTTAAATATTTACCAAATAAAAGAGCCTCTGTCATCTTCTTGTTATGTATTTATTGAATAACCAAAACATAATATATTATGTTCTGTTATTGCATTCCTAGTACATGGAATGAAAAGTTAAGCACAGGGGTAAGTTTTGTTCTGATGAATAAAATAATGAATATTCCTGAAATTGTTAAGTTTTCAATTTTATCAGTACGCTTATGTTTTTCATATTCATTAATTTTAACATTAATTTTAAAAATGTCATAAATGCAGAAAATTAAAAAAAAGTTGTTTAGATGAATTACTAGCCAGAAGAGCTTCTTTAAAATGTATTTAAATTATTGTTACAGATTACAGAGAGAACGAGCAGAAAGAGAGAAGCAGGCGGGCCAGTCAGCGGATGTCCTCCAAAAGTTACCGTCTCAAGGGGGCAGTTCCATCACAGGCCCAAATAACAGGTATTTCATATTTTATTATACTCTGCTCGTCTACTTTAAAAAACATATTTGCTAACAAATCTCTTTCAAATTGTCTTCAGCTTTTTAATCTGTAGACTATACATGTTAAACTGTAACTAACAAAAACATCCCATTTACCATCTATGTGTTAAGAATAAATATTTTTCTAAATTTCGCCCAGAAATAAATTTTTTTGAAAAGTTTTGAGTTTAACGCCATGTAGAAGCATATAGACAATCAGCTAGACCGACCATTTTTCATAAATACTCCCCTTCACACGGTAAAGGCGTGTGGGGTATCGTTTTTTTTTAATTTATTTGCTTAGATTTCGAAAATGACAACACGGAAATCGAATGTGGTAGCTTTCATTCTTTTTTTGCAAAAAAAAAGTGCTCTTCGAAAGACGATGCATCTTAGAAGTGGTAGAAGGTAAAAGGATGCTAAGGATTAACAGTCGAGCAGTGCACAAAAACACCAAACAGGAACAGGTCGCCTAGAGTCCCAATCACCAACACTTCCAAAAACACGAGATGCTATTAAGGTATCGACACTCAATACGAGTGATACAGTACAAAAGACCGCAGCCGAACGCATTAAGCAGTGCACACACATATAGAGTACTGCGTCCGTCATTTTTGGCATAATGAATAAGGACTTCGTCTCTAGTGATGCAGTTTACTACAATTTCTGTCACAATGATTCTGAAAGTTTGATTCTAAAAAGAAACGAAAAACCTTTTTATGTGAGTGTGATTTATTTTGCAGAAATCATTGGGCAAGTTTTGTGATAAACTGCATCACTAGAGACAAGGTTACATACTAGCGCCTAGTCGGTTAGCTTAACAAACTGTTCCTACTTTTTATTGGTACATTTCTATTGCACAGGCATTCAATTAGCACTTTTTTAGCGATAACCACCAAGTTCGTAATGGCACAGATTTTTTTAAAACACTGTTGTTGCGTTTTGCTGTTTACGCGAGGTTTAGGTTAAGAGCAGTTACATTTTTAAAGAAAAAAAATACGAAGATAAATTTGCATTCACTCACTAATTGACGTCAGGATCGGCGGTTAAGCTAGGACACTAGCGTCTAGTAGGTTACATTCATACGTTATTTCACAAATGCTGGATGTTGTACTCTATTTGTCTCTACACTGTTTATTGTGTTGGGCTGCAATCCATTGTACTGTATCACCGATATTGAGTGTTGATACCTTATGTAAAGCCTCTCGTGTTTTTGATTGCTTGACGTATACTTATCTGTCTTACAATAAATGCATGTTCTTGGAAGTGTTGGTGATTGGGACTCTAGGCGACCTGTTGCTGTTTGGTGTTTTTGTGCACTGCTCAACTGTTAATCCTTAGCATTCATTTTTTAAATTAATTTTTGTATGTTTTTTATTATTGTATTTTACCTTACACCTTTCATGATAGTAAACAGGGAAATCGGGCAGGAAAGCTTCACCAAAACGGTGCCTATCTGTGTCTTTCAAAAAGCATATCTTATCTTGATTTCCTTTCATTACAAAATGTACATAATTTTTTTCTTGCCATTCAATGTACTTAATTAAATGTTTTACTTCATCCTGCAACAAAAATCAGAAGAAATAGTGGGTGATTGTGCTGTCACAAATTCTTTTTAAAATATATCAAAGAGTGCGGGGAGGTGGGAGGTGCTCGAATTATCCTTCCTGGTCTCTCAGTGTACACAAAAAAAGAAGAATAATGAGCGCTATATAAATAAAACTTATAAATTGTTTAGTAAATTGTGAGCTCACAGAATAGCTTTTACATGTTTCGATTGCGGAATGACTGGAAATCTTGTGAATTTGACCCGTGATAACTCCTTTATTGTAAATTTTATATTAAAAACACATGACACCTTTTTATACAGAATTTTAAGCTAAACAGTTTTGGTAATAAACATTTTGCTTTTTTACAAAGTTACAAAGTCATAACAAACAATCATAAAAAGTGTGGCTTTTTAACCTTCTTATGCAAGACACCGTATAAAAGCTACCACATTCGATTTCCAGGTTGGCATTTTCGAAATAATAGCATAAAACTGTATTAAAATGACACCCCACAGGTTTTTAGTGGGCGTAGGGGAGTATTTACCATCCCAACTGATAGTCTAATGTATTTTGTTTTGGTCCTTAAATATGTTTTATCATTTGAAAGTAGTTGATATTCATTTATTACATGTGTTTTCTTTGCAGATCGGATAACAACGACATCTCAGATTCAACTTATAATTGTTCCAAGAAATAACAAAGAAAAACAGGATTATTTGACTTCTGCATACTTAAACACACCGTTACATTTAAGTTAAACTTTTTAACGTTTAACTGGTTTAACAAGTTGTATAATACACATTTAAAAGTACTTCACATGTCACCAAGTGACTCTAAGCTTAGGTCTATATAATATTTAAAAAGGAAAATATTTATGTGGTTTCTTATGTAATATTATAATTGTAGTATCATCAATTTTTCTCTGATATACTTATTCTCATAACAGTGTCTAATTTGGCTGTTAAATATAATTACTAATTATTAGGCATTTAAAGTAATGCACGGATCGACAACAAAAGTGAGATGTTTAGATGTACGACCTAACTACTTCTGGTCATATGATACAGAGCTGTGATTTTAGTTTAGTGAAGTTAAAATCATTTGCGATGGTTCATTATCAGTATGCAGGATTGCTTTACAATTTTGAGCGTAACAGCTGTTATAAATGAGTTTTATTTTATCTTAATTAATTCAAGTTATTAATATGTTGTGCAATTGAGAAAAATTAAATCTAACTTATGAAATTGTGAACTGCAAAGACTCATTTTTAATATATACTGTAGATTTAGTAATTTATAATCTGCATCTTTGGTTTTAGTAATGACTGTCTCTAATTGCGTAAAAAGCAAAATGATCACGTAAATCGACACTTTACGAATTTTGAATCCAATATCTACTGTTGGTAGCATAATGGATACAAAAATTGCATTGACAATTTTGATGAACACTGTTTAAGGTGCTGAAGTACTTTTGTTGTTGAATTTTTCTATCATAGATTAGTTTCTCGAGTTAAAATAAGCTGGAAATGTGTTAAAACATAATGAATTGACACCCTTAAATATAATATTGGAGGTACCACTAATGTGATGATCTGTTCAGTAGATATGTCTGTAAGACATAATTGAATAGTATGTTCCAAAACTTATTTCAACTTTTTAGTGGTTACAAGGAAAACTGAGAATGACACAATTACTTAAGAAATATTGTTAAAGGGGGGTAATACATTTGATTGTAGCACTAACTACTAAATTATGTAAGTCACTAAAACTAAACATTTAAAGTGGATATGATTGATCAGAGCCAGTAATCAATTAGGTTCTCCAGCATATTTTAAGGTCATAGAAAAACCGAACATTGCTGTTTGATTAAAAACACAATTTTCTTTCAATTCTATACTTTTATGTTTTAAAAATTCGTATATTAAAAGGTTCTTAATTAAACTTTTATTGTTTTGACGTAATGATTAAGTTTTGGAATATTCTATAAAAAATCTGTTCGTAGTAAGGATTGTGTAGTCATTTCTACTCAATAAGTGTGCATAATTGTTAAACAGAAGTTCTAGAACCAGTTGCAAATCATTTTAACAGCCAAGAAACTTATAGTAGTGAAGACCTAGTCTTTAGCATAAAATAACTTATAAAAGTTACCTTATTCCTCATTTAAATTTTTACTTTGGTTTTAATATACATTAGCTTTTTTAAATTTTAAACATTTTAAATATTACAAAAAAATTCTGTTAGTAAACTATTTTCCACTGCCATTTTAGACTAGATTCAGTGTTGTAGATATGCAGCGTGTTCTAATTTGTCTACCTACTAAAAACAAAAAGTACCTATTTAAGAGCAATACACAAACCTTATTTCTCCCATGTAGTTACAAGTTTGTTTTTTTACCTAAGCCGTTATGCCAAAGATAGAGGCGAAAAATCTGTAAAATAGACATTTTTTGTAGATTTCAATATATTATATAATTATAGTTCATTCTGCTCATACATATCAGTGTAGAATAGTGACGTAGGGTAAATACGTAATAATAATTTGAAGTAATGAAGCCACTATAATAAAAACACCCGCTATACAATATTGAAGTTTTGCAATATCCTTTACATATTGTAAGCTTTACCTTTGTATTTGTTTGTGTATTGCGTTCGAGTATGTAAAATGTAATCACTGGTGCTCAAAAATAATGTTGCATGTGCACAAATTAGTACATTGTTCAGATATGAAACCACACATTC
Organism: Ctenicera cuprea; assembly: GCA_958336395.1. Classification (NCBI taxonomy): domain Eukaryota; kingdom Metazoa; phylum Arthropoda; class Insecta; order Coleoptera; family Elateridae; genus Ctenicera; species Ctenicera cuprea. The sequence goes on along the minus strand of OY284491.1, from coordinate 44,427,851 downwards.
TGAGTTATTTGAAAAAAAGGTTTAGGCAGTAAAAAATTACAATTCCTCGCACTTTATTATTATTACAACAAATCATTTCTAAAGTTCGTATTAAATGATAATTCTATACAACTTTAAAATTCCAGTTTTTTTTAAATTGAAGTCGTGCAAGTTCATTTTTCAATAAACTAGTTATTAAACATTTTTCAGAAAATGATAATTCTTCAACATTTTAACATTCCAAACCAAAACATGTTATACTTAGAAATATTTTTGCGCCTTCAAAGATTTTATTTTGAAATTCATAAGTTGTTTAATTTAAAATTTGTATAGAGATCAAGTTTTTCTGGATTTCCAAATTTTTCGTATTACTTTGCCAATTCAATTTTTTTGGAATTTTTAGGTAAATTTATATCCTGGTTAAAACTCTATTATCAATTTGCTAAAGCCTAACTAAACATACTATGAAAAACATTTAGATATTTTTGATATTTCCTAAATTACATATTAGTTGGTTTGGTAATAATAAATATTGAATAACTTCATTTTTTTATTGATTTGGTAAAATAAACATTTTTGAGGAAAGACTTTTGGTCTTAAAAATAATAGAAATTTTTAATAAATATTAAAGCAAATATTAAAAAAAAACATTTTAATGAAAAGTTGTTTAGAATAGATACCAATATTCAAAAGCTAACGTTGAAAGAAAAGTTCGCTATCTAAGAGATATGTGTTAAAACAATTTTAAATTAACATGCAAAAGAAAAATGAGATAACAATTTTAGCTTTGCAATTCGAAAATTGTAATTCTTTACTATTCTTCTGTAAAGAAAATTTTGCAGAAATTTAACTGTTCTGATACATATTAAATTTGAATAAGCTTAGATATTTGTTATATCTTGAAAGAAATTAGGTAATTTTTTGTATTTAACCAAACTACACACAAATTATTTTACAAAAATTTTCCAATTTTCAAAATGCTGATGCAGTTTCATATTTGAATAATTTACTAAAGGGAAGGTTTTGTCATAATTTATTATGATTTGTTATAATTTAACTTAAAGTTTATCTAAATGTAATTTAACTTTTAATGTTGTCAATTAAGAAGAGGGAAAAATGGAGTTGGTTATTTTATTTTAACTATTATAAAGTACCTGCAGATGGGATTATTTTTATCATTAAAAAAGTATTTTTAAAAGAAAATCGAGAATCACGAAAATCCCTCCTTGTACATAGCTGTTGTTCGTTTTGAAATTTTATTCTTTAAACCATAATGTTATAAATTATCTCTTATTAACATTATATATTAATATGCATTGTATATACTAATGGAATTTACATAAACTTATAACCCAAACTGTAATATATATATACATATATAAAGCATAACATACAGCATTGCAATTGCAACATAGTTAGGCCAAATTAAAAATTAGGTTTAGCAAAATATATATATAAATATATCGAATTTTTGAATATTTTTAAATCAAAGTATATCTTGTCCAGTGTAAATGTGAAAATGAGTATGTACGAAAATCTGTATTTTATACTATAGATATTGCTTCTTGCAATCTTGAGGTAACAACACAAGATCCATCAAAATTCGTTCTCTTCCTGTAATAATCTGCTTTGCCCATGCGGAGGCCTAATATAATTGAACTTCCAAGTAGAATTGCAGTCCAAACATTTTTATCTTAATAGAATCAAAAGTAATACAATCATAAAATAAACAATCCAATTTTTCCATTTACTCTCGCATCGATGAATGATTTTACATAGCTATATATTTTCGTGCACAACTAACAGAAGTATTTTTTTAGGAAAGCTGTACGAAATTTTGGAGTAGGCTTTTAGTAACGAAAAACTAATTTTTATTTCAAAAAATTCCCCCGATAGAACTCTGGGAGAATGGACACGTAAACAACACCAAAAATATCAAAATATGTAAGTCGTATTTTAAATCAATATCTATAGGAATAAATTTTATCGAAATATATTATTATATATTCAAACTAAATTTTATAATTACATACATACCTAAAAATATTTAAAATTGTATTTATACCTAGATGTAGAACATTTAAAGTACATTCGTTGTATCGATTAAGTTTATTTACCATTTATTGATATTAATATTTCAACATATTCGCGCTTAAAAATCCTATTCAATCCAGCAATTTAACCTTTGAAGTATTCATTTAGTTGATAGTTTTAAATTATTATATTAAAGGACACGATGCAAATTATTCTCGAGCAAAATTCACTTTGAAAAATAAAATCGATGAAATAAATTAGTCGAGAATAATTCGGATCGCAGATAATGTAGCTGCACAGTACCTACATACCTACCTTGTCTGTATTAATAATTCATATACGAATACATTTCAAGTTGTGAAACCATGTATATCGATCAACGATATACAAGCTTATGGTATGTCATATACAATGGTTACTGCACTCTTAAATTTATTTAAGCAATTATCTGTACAATTTTAAATATGTACTTAATTAATTTATATAACTTGTTACTTATACACCTTATTTGCACTGTTATATAAGTTTTAGAGTTTCTAGTTACCCCTGTCATTCCATGTTTAAAAAAGAGTTAAAATTTCGTATTTTGATACTTATATATTTTTACAGCGTATGTTTAATTCGAGTTGAAAAGCATACTTTGCAAATTGTTATTAATACTAACTCTATAACTATGTACCTGCCTGTTTCTAGTTGATTTTTAAATACTGTTTGGTTGTACGAGTGCAGTTTTTAACTGTTGCTACTTAACAATTGTAATTAATAAACACTTTTCTCAATTGACTCAGTCTTTTTTACTTTCTCATACTTTCACAGTGTGCAGTGCAACTGGTGATTTTATGAAAATTTTTGATTTTGACGGGAATAGGTACATGTACATGAAGCTCCCGCAAAATGTCTATCTGTGGGTGTGTGTTACAGTGACTATATTTGATACCAACTTTTTTGCTACATAATATCAAAATTATTATTATAAGCTGCTTTCCTTTTTAAATTAAAAGTTGGAGCATGGGCTGAAATCTTCAGCAACTTAATTTTAATATGAAAATGTAAACCTATGCAAGGTAAAGTACTCCAATCGTTCATGCAAACAACATAACATCAGCAGGGAAAGTTGTTCAAAATTAAAGGTAGGTATGTATGTTACGGTTAAACTGAAAACTAGTTTACAAACTAGCCAGCTGTTTATTATATCCTTGATTTTGAAACTGAAGGGTTTATTATATGTATACAGGATAAGTTACAATCAGAACAAAAAACTATGAAAGAAACATCATAAAATTTAACGTTATCGATAAGTGTAGAAAATGTACCTTACCTGGAAAAACCATAAAACACGTTACCGCTGGATGCCCCGTCTGAGCAGACAAAGATTACCTTTGCAGGCATATAACCAAGTGGCAAAAATTATGCATTCTTGACTGTCCCTGAAAAGAATGAGTGTGACTTAATAAAGCATAAATTTTGATAAACAAATGTTTGGAATTGAATTATTTCACGTTAAAAAAGTATAGAACCGAGACATTGTAAACTCATACAGAAACCTATTTCCAAAACTTATTGTTTCTGAAAAAAAGTAAAGCATAGATAATTGACATCACATCTCACTCACAACTTGTGCATAAGATCAATCAGAAGAAATACAGAAAATACTAGAACCTGACAATGGAAGTAAAATGTTTATGGAAACTGTGTGGTGTCAAAATTGTGCCACTGATCCTCTCTGTTGAAGGAGTATTTACAAAACAGCTGAAACAAAATATTGATTCATAGGACTACCAGACGACCATACCACAATTATGCAAGAAGGTAGCATCCATACACATATGCCATCTAGTCTGGAAGTTCCTATGATTTTAAAATTACCTGCACCTAGTTTAGTTAACTCTCCTTCAGTTTATTTCTCTAACCGACTTATGAATTAGGAGAAAAAAAATAATTTTTTTAATTATTATTAGTAACATTTTATTTCTTGCTAATACAAAATATATGTTTACAATCACGTTGTACGTAAAACAGCCGAATTTTTGACTAATCTATAAACCCTCTCTTTCATCGTTTACTATTATGCTCGATAAACATAATTTAAACTTAATTTGTACTGTCTTTTTTTAAAGTAATGTTGATTTAGGCGGTCTACAAGAGGTTATGGTTAAAAATAGTTATATTTTAACAGAAAATAATGCTTAAACAAAGTTCTTTTTTAAAACAATGTTGTTTGTCTAGGCGGTCAACGCAAGGTTATGATTAAGAACAATTATATTTTTACAGAAAACAATACAAAAATAAAGATCAATTTACTTAAATCAAGCAGTAAAATATCAATTGCCTTTTTATCTTACCATATACTTATTATTTCTTAGGATAGGTACATTTAATATTTTCTTACTGCAAAACTCATTAAAAATGTATGTGCATATATTACTTTTTTATTGTGAATTTATTATTCTTTATGCCACAAAATCTATTAAAGTATCATGTGCTTTATTGCCACCCTATTATTCGTAATCAGCCTTTACATCCCACTGCTGGGCACCGGCACTCTTCTCTGCCACGTACTCTCTTTAGCGCTAAGGTGGAATACGGAGTGGCAGTAGCTCAGAGGTTGGGCGCTCAGCCTATAACGTTAAAGGTCTAGGGTTCGATTCCCCGCCGAAGCAATGCAGAAATAAAAATCTATGCTGCAACCCGCCACTCACATTCCCCAATCCGGTGTAGGCAGCTATGGGGTCTTAATGCCTGAAACCTTCTCTGGAATTTAGTCGTTCGGATTCGACGTTAAACTGTAGGTGCCCCATATTTCACCCTATTATTACTAATAAGCAAATAAAACCTTTCTAAAGGAGGAAAGTTTATAGATTATTAGCTAACAACGGCTGCTATTTTAGAAGAATTTAGAAATGTCGTTAAAATAAGCGACATTTTAGTTGGTATAAAATGCTATAATATTCAGAGTTGTATGATTTGGCTGGGGTATTGTAATCCCTGGAAGGCAATTTTTGGATGTTTGTTACAGTTCAATGTATGATTGGAGGTTTGTGAAGACTGTAAGGTTTTCATATTCAAACTTATAAACTCAGGGTTGCGTATTATTGCAGTAATTTCTTGTTTTTAAAATTCAAATAATGTGGTAACCATTATATCGTTTGTATTTTCATATTTGTGAAGTTTTGTTTACACTGAAAGAAAGAAGAACACAATCAAATTGATACGATTATTGTTTATGTTAATTTTAATTATTAAATAGTTCAGAATTGTTTTAAAAGGTTTTATTTCTAAGAAGTTTTAGACTTACTTGTTTTGTGTTTTATTTTGACATATTTATATTCCATTATCAAAGGTTATATTAAAAAGTAAATAGTGTTGTTACAGCAACATTAGAAGTTGGTGACTTGATCTCGATAATCGTCTGCACATGACTTTATTTTCTATTCCAAAATATCCAATAGAAGTGAATTTAAGAGATCAATTTGCTCATTCATTAACAGTATAGTTTTTTGTTTTTGAATATCAAAAGCTTCTAGTGTATTTAATTTACGTTTATCATCACAAAAGTGTAAACATTTTATAGTGTTATTAGATGTTATTAAATCATTGTGTTCTAGTAAGTGTTTAGCGTAATTGGGTTTATGTGGGTGTTTGTATTTGTAACAACGTACGTGTTCTTTATACCTAATATGAAAATTTCTAATTGTCTGGCCTATATAAACCGAATTACAATGTGGACAATTTAATTTGTAAATGTCTGATTTTAGGAAATCACCTGTTTTTGGTTTTGCATTAAGGAAAGTGTTTAAAATGGTTTTAGTTGTTATTTTTGTTAAAATAATGTTGTCGATCTAGGCGGTTTACGCAAGGTTATTGTTGTTAACAGGCAATTTTTTTAAGCAAAAACAAACTTGCATCCGCCGATAAATAAGTAGGGCTCGGGTTTATATGCACTTAGATTTCCAAAATATGCATGCGTTTATGCTCTATAAATGTATTAAATATGCACTTGAAATATGCAATTTATGCATCTATGATATAAAATCTTGCCCAAAATGCACTTTTACGAGTTTTTGATTATTTTTTAATTATTGTTCTTTTTTTTGAAAAATAAATCTCAGCATTACAATTTATTAATTTAAAAATATATAATCATAGTTAACAATAAGTAAGTAAACATGATAAATTTTAAACAATATTATTTAATATCATTAATTATGAATTGCTTTTACAGTATAAATAATTGCAATTTACAATTACCTACAGTTTTAGATTTTTTAAATATAAAACTATGCCTGTTATCGGCTAAAATTGCTTTATATTTTGAGAAGCTTCTCTCAACATCACAAGATGTAAGAGGTGCATACTAAATTAATGTACTTCTTCTAAGGAATAGTCTTTTAATTCATCCTTCAAATTACTTTGTCCATTTAATACATTATTGATGTTTTTAATTAACTTAAAAGCTACATTTTTATTTATACTATCATTAAATTTTTGTTTCGAAACTGTTGGTATAATATTCTGCTGCAGAAAGCCACATACCCCATCTTGTCAGTATTGGTTCCGGAGGAAGTGGTAAGACGTGTGCTACTTCTTTGAATACCTGTATACGACTTGGGGCTTTACAAAATACTTTTTTAACATTAGAAATTAGAAAGACCCAGAGCAATACAAGTTAAATGTAACAGTTTACTATATATAGAATTTGGAGTCCACTTCCGGCTTTCAGCATGTATGATGCACCGTCAGTGACAAAGAAAAGTACCTTTTCTCTCTGATTTTCAACAAGAGTGCGTTTTTTGTATATTCTTGTTTCTCGAACTGTCAATATTACAATTTACTTTCGACTTAGACCGCGTCGTCATTTGGGAACTACAGCTAGCATAATCAGGCAAGGACCGACCAGTAGCTTGTCTGCCTTTACAAGCATTTGCTATAGAAGTTTGAGCAATATTTGTTCGTAGGCCCTGCCTACCTAAATAGGACCGTGTGCTTAGTTTATTTAAACCTTGGGGCGGACAATCCTGGTTTAGATATGTAGACGATACTTTCGTCGTTTGGTCTCACGGACGCCAAACACTAGAACAATTTCTAGTACACCTAAACTCAATTCAGAATAATATCCAATTCACAATGGAAGTACAGGAAAATGGCAGTATTCCATTCTTAGACGTACTGCATGTCACACGTAAACCAGATGGTAGCTTGGGGCGCGCAGTTTACAGAAAGAAAACACATACAGACAGATATTTAAATGCAAATTGGCATCATCACCCGATGCAGAAAGCAACTGTTCTAAAAACTCTAACAACCAGAGCAGTCCGAATATCAGATGCAGAACACCTGTAACAAGAGAAAACTCACCTCTTGATGTCGTCACAACAAAACGGTTATACAGCCACAGAAATTCACAGAGCAATCCGCAATGCGGAACAGCCCAAGGCTAAGGAGGAACTGGCACCTCCGGAAGGCTTAGCTTTTGTACCTTACAGTAAAGGCATTACTGATAAGATTGGGCATGTTCTTAGAAGGTACAGCATAAAGACAGTCTTTAGGACTAATAAAACTTTGGGAAACGGTTTCAGATCCGCAAAGGATCAAATATCAAATTTAAAATCAGCTGGGATCTACAACATCCCTTGCTCTTGTGGCTCAAACTACATCGGACAAACTGGTCGTTCCATTGAGTTAAGATTGCGAGAGCACAAAGGTGATTGCAAACACAAACGCATCATAAAATCTGCGGTGGCTGAACATACTGGTTTAACTGGGCATAAGATGGACTTTGACAATGCTCGGGTACTCGCCAGAGTACCTCATTACTTCCCTCGTATCATACCTGAAGCAATTGAAATTGAGAAACAACCTGACAACATAAACAGGGAGGATGGTTTTAGACTCAGTAAAGCTTGGACTCCGGTAGTTTATCCTCTGAGGACTCCTAAGCATCATCGATCTCACGATCACGCTCCACCGGATCCGTCTTTGCCCAACGGTGACAGCCAAACAGAACTCCGCCGTTCTGCTCGACTGGCTCAAAGAGGTTTAAATACCTCCGCTTCCCCGATTTGAATTTAGTGTTCTATTCACTCTGAAGATGCAAGCTGCAATGTCTTGCGAAACGTTAGTTTGTATGGGTTCACAAACAGCTAACAGGCATAAGCCGATTAAGTATTATTGTCTTGGCAAGCAAAATACATTAAGCTCGAATCCTTGTCCGCCCCAAGGTTTAAATAAACTAAGCACACGGCCCTGTTTAGGCAGGCAGGGCCTACGAACAAATATTGCTCAGACTTCTAGAGCAAATGCTTGTAAACACAGACAAGCTACAGGTCGGTCCTTACCTGATTATGCTGGGTGTAGTTCCCAAATGACGACGCGGTCTAAGCCGAAAGTAAATTGTAATATTGACATTGTAAATCTCGTAATTAATAGTTATTTAAGTATCAAGGAATGTAAGGACGTAATAACATCCGAGGTAGGCGAATACGAGCTGAGGCGGAGCCGAAGCTTGTCGCCTGCCGAGGATGTTATTAGTCGATACATTTCGTGTTACTTATTAAATTTTTCACGCTACCGGCAATGTAAGTAGGCCTACAGGTAGAAATTTAATCATATTTTCAAAAGTTCGTTTTGACAGCTGTCATCGGAATTATTTTTTAAAAGCCCCATTATTCTAAGTTGTCTGTGCTTGTTACCATATCAACGAACAGTTAAAATCAACATTATTTTCCTAGGGATGTAAGTGACACTATTAAGTTCCGTCGTCAAGGGTAACTGGTACACGAATGTTATCAGCCATTTACGATCCCTGTAGCTATGGATGTAAGGCCTACTTACATTGCCGGTAGCGTGAAAAATTTAATAAGTAACACGGAATGTATCAACTAATAACATCCTCGGCAGGCGACAAGCTTCGGCTCCGCCTCAGCTCGTATTCGCCTACCTCGGATGTTATTACGTCCTTACATTCCTTGATACTTAAATAACTATTTTTTGAGATTTCTGTATTTCAATTAATTTCACTAAAATCACCATGAAATTTTCATATGAAAAAAAAACTTTGTAGTGTATAGAAAAATTATTTTTGGGAATATAAAACTTCCACTCTTCTGGAGGTGGCGCGCATAAACTTGCAAAACACTTGTTACTCTCTTGGTTTATTGATAAAATTGCCACGCACTAAGGCATGCGAGACAAATAGATTAGATCGTAGACATTTTGTTTTAAATTAATGAAACAATTATAACGAAAAGTTGGCCTCAAACAAATAGCCATATTCTATCTTGATTTAGCTAATTAAGCGTTTTCGGTTGTTTCATGCCGCATTTATATATCGAGTCGTGATTAGCAACCTTTCGGTGTCACCTTGAGTTCATGTACGTTGCCACTGCTTAAAATGCTAGCGCGACCATGCTACCTCGTCTAAACGAGTGGAAGCTTTAGGTTCACAAAAACCCAAATAATAATAATTTTTCTAAACTGCATAAAAATTATTCTAGACTTCTAAAAAAAAATTTTTTCTAGACGTTTCATTATTTTTTATCTATTCACAATTATTTTTTTCGATTTTACACATTTGAAAATAGATTTTTGGTGCGTCAGAATTTTCTTTCAAAAAAAAATAAAAAATTGGCAGAAAAATAAAAAATTGCTAAAAATTATTTTTATTTATACAAAAATAAAATAATATATATTAAAGAGCATTTTGTTTTATATAAATAAAAGCGCTTCATATATGAAATTTTTATTTTATTTTTACATGTATATTAAATTTAAAATAAGATTTTTTTTCTAATGAACTGTTAATTAAATCCCCAGCATTTAATTTAAAATTTACCTTTCAAAAACAATTCAAATTGTTGCATGTTTTGATTGTATTAATTTGAGTGTTATCGTTTACTTTTGTTTCTCATAAATAGTCCATCTATTTTTGGCGTATTTTTCTAATAAATTTTGAAACTTTTATTCTGGCCCACTTACATTTACGGACGTCCTCCTCCGGTCCTGGACTCAATTACTGTTATAAATTATATAAATTCACAACTCTGCTGTTCAGTAATTCGCTTTAATAAAATGGTAATGGTAATCCCCTCTAATAAAACGGTGGCAACCCTTCAAACAAAAATTAGTAAAAATACTAAGCTAAAAGAGTAATGCTCACATAATAAAGAATTTCAAAATTTTAGTGTAACTACTACGAAAGTTGTCGGCAAAAATGTGATTAGACTGTTTCTTCTTTAAGAGGCTGTAACTCCACAAAGAAGTGTTTCCAGACCCAAAGTTTATAGAAACTGTTTTATTGTTTTTTGGTCTGCCATCTGCCGGTAAAATATTTACACCAATTTTAAGACCAATATAAAATACTAGCTCAGTATAGGCTGTTCAAAATTATCGGGCTTTCATTACTAACTTCGTTGATATTGGAGTTACAAAGTTGGTTAAATTAGTAAAGTTGCAGTTTTTTGCTCTTCGAATATTTCGACGTAAAATTAAATTCTGAATAGAAACCTTCGAATGCAATAGTGGATAAGAAAATAAAAGTACTGACGAAATACTTTTGTGGCTAGCATCAAATTGCTTCATACTTGGACATAATTTTGTTGTTAAACGACACAAATAATAACTCTTTTATTATTCATTTTAGATTAGTATTGTACATTTGCATACAAACTTTTACGTTTAGAATTTATTGTTCTTTCAGAATATTCTAAAATATACAGAGGTCCATTTAAAACTGTTATTTTTATTAATAACTGGTACTTACGATTATTACAGCATTAACTGATTTTGTAGCTCCAATGATAACGACGTTAGTAGTGGTGCCCCGATAAGTTCGAACAGCCTGTATACTAATTACGGACCCTTCCACCTGTCTCAACTTTAGTGACGACGAGCCCGCAAGCTGCTGCCTGCTGCAGCTCTTATTCCCGAGACCGTCTCAGCGGAGGAAACATTCGTAGCAACGCATGAGGGGTTTATAATTACATATAACCTTTGATTATAGTGTATAGTCAATGATATAACTAATAATAGAACATTTCGAATGAAAATAATCGAACAATTCGATTATCGAAATATCTCGAGAGCTTACAGAATATGATTAATATGCTTTTACAATTTTTAAGTTTTTGGGCTTTGTCTGCTTCGTAAACAAGCGTTGAATCCGTAGCCAGTACATTAGTCAACTGTAAATAATTAATATGAATGCATCATACTACGAGTCATAGTATCATTATGCGAATACAGACAGAATTCACGGAATCTGAATGAATAAAAACAGCGTTCTTCACCAATCAACGACGGGAGACACGGGATAAGAATGATTTGATTTGAACATTCGCATATTACCTACTGATATTAGGAATAATCGACACAGCACTTTGGCTTGGCACCGCACTGTTTTGCTTTGCCTTGGCACCGCACTGTTTTGCTTTGCCTAAAAAAATTAATATTTTAATAAATTTATTAATATTTAGAATAATACTGTTTATAAAAACAAGTGGGACACTTCACAATCAAAAAATAATAAAATATATTTTTTTATAGATTTTTTGTGAAAAAGTTCCAAACAGCAGATTTTTTTGTCCCTGGTCTCATTTAAAATAGATAATTGTATTATAAAACAGAAAATGTATCTACTTTCGCACTTTATAAAAATATTACTTAACAAACAAGCAAGAATTAGCAATAAAATGTTTTATTTATAAATTCCAGCTTTGCTTCGTTAAAGTCCATATTTAATGAGTATCTGTATATAAAATACTTAATTACTTCAACAATATTTATTTATTTTAACCTTATACGTAGGTATTTCGGCATGTTTACATGCCATTGTCAGAGGTTATAGAAAGTAAACAGTTAGTGTTGTTATAGCAATAGAACTTGGTGACTTGATCTTGGTAATCGTTTTAATGCCTTCTCATTGGTGGTGAATTCACTGTTGGGAAGTTGTAGGGCTCCTAGCCGAGTACCAGGACTTTTTGCAAAGTTTTTCTGTTCGTGGCATACTCTCTATTCCCTCGCAGTAGACTTTTCAGGTTGCTTGTTTTGCATGCCTAATCGGGTTCTTGTACTTTTGCTGGGATTGCTTATTCGCAGTTCACAGGTTTCCTAGTACGCTTAGCTACATTAAATAGTTTGGGAGTTTGTTTGCAAAGTTTATTTAAAGTCGAGCTCCACCAAGAGTTTTTATATTTTGATTTAACGACACTTAGAGGGCAGTTTTTCTCATATGACGTTATAATGGCTCTCGGTACGGATTCTACAGACAACTCAATTTATCTCACACACTTGGGCTGTTGTAAAACGCCTTGTGCTCTACTCGATAGGGCTTCTCTATAGAAGGCTTAGTTGGTAAACCTGAGCTTTCTGTACGTCTCTACGGTAGGTAGGTTAAATTTAAAACTGAAGCGTATGTACCTAAGCAGTGGTCAGAGAGTGAGGGCTCCGACGATACGTGCCAGTCTGCTATCTCTTGGGATATGGAAAAGGATCCAAGAGTTATGTCTATTACTTCTTGCCTTCTTGAGGTGGCGAAGGAAGGAGAGTTCCCTCGATTTAGTATTTCCAGGTCAGTTGTTTGTAAGAACTCTAGAAGAGCCTTTTCTCTTGCGTTGACGTCAGTACTGACCCACAAAGTGTAGTGCGAGTTGGCATCACAGCCAGATAGAAGGGCTATCCGATGGTTTCCACGATGTGCTAGCTCCTCTAGTTCTCGGCTAGGGTGGGGCGAAGGTGAGGCGAAGGTGAATCGTATAGTAGATAAACAGAGCAGATGAGTAGGTTCTTCCGCTCTGCATCTATGTTGCATTTCACAGTGATCGCTATCAAGTCTCTGAAACAAAAAGATAGCATAAGTATAACATCTACTGTATTAGAAACATAGATACAGGCTCTGGAATTTTTATTAGAGGCACAATAGAAAGTTGCGCCTACTTTAGATGACAAGCCCTTAACATGGTCTCCGTGGAATCAGAGTTTCCGGCCTCACATTCCGTCTTCTCCTTTGCAGGTTTGTCCAGCAGCGCAAAAGTCACTCTTTTCATTTCTAGGAATGGTCTAAGGTATCTGGCTTTCAGAACGATGAAGGAAGCCTCGTCCACTTCTAGCAGGAGACGCAGACCTTTGGGTGGGTCCTTCGTTCTGCTGAACAGTCTCCAATACCCTGTACGGAGTCTTGGGTTTTGTTTTTTTAGAAGAGTGTAAATTTCGGTGAGTTCCTTAGATTCTCCAGGCATCCATACCATCATCTTTTCTAAATTTGGGAGGTCGCTTTGATGCACAAGCTGGAGCTTAGTACCCTCCCATGGTCGAAGTGATTTCAGGGCCTCTCTTAGACACTCTTTGGATTCTTCATTGACACATGTAACCATGAAGGCGGTCTGGATCAGGCATGACTCATGAAAGCCTGGTAGTGCCTTTCCAGAGGAAGAGCCTACCAGCTGTTTCCATATAGCCTGTTCTAACACAGTAGATTGCTCCTCCGAGAGTTTAGTCTAGGGGTAGCCATCGCTACCAATGGCCACCCTACGGGAGCCCTCCACCGTCTGAGAATAGCTGTGTGGTTTTAGGTAAAGAATCTTAAGTTTTTCACCAGTTGTCTTAATTCTGGAGGAGTTTCCCCTTTTGGCAGCCATCGCTTAGAACCGCTTGCCGTATTGGGATCCTCCTCCACTTTGTCTAAGGCAGCTTTGGTTTTCCTACGCTTTTTCTTCTCTGCTCCGCAAATTGGCTTCCTTTTGGGACGTTCTTCAAGGTGCAGTTTTTGCATGTTGTCAGGAAGCTCTTTTCCAGGAGTCTCAGGTGAGTTAACTGTCACGTTGCTGGATTTCCCAGAAGAAACTCCGGCAGCGGTATTTGTTAATGAGTCCCTGCCCAGTAGAAAATCCTCATCGAAGAGTATTTGAAGTTAGTTTTCAGGATCCATATGAATTTCCACCAGTAGAAAGGAAATAGAAGTCCATCCTCGTACGGGGACAAGACTAATTACAATGGAAGGTCGCCCAGTACTCCAAGGGCATCGTTCGGGACATTAACCCAGCTGCCATTCATCCTTCGGCACGATTGCTTCCACCTTAACTTGGAAGATATTTATCGACTTCTTAGTCTAGATTCGCTGTACTATCCGCCGGTCGTCATTACATTAGTCAACTGCAAATGATCAAGCCGAATGCATGATACTACGCGTCATAGTATCATGATGCGGATTCAGACAGAATTTGCGGAATCTGAATGAATAAAAACGGCGTTCATCGCCGAGCAATCACGGAGGGACAACGGGATAAGAATGATTTGGTTTAAACATAGTAGCAATAGTCGACAAAGCACTTTGTCTTGGTACCGCGCTGTTTTGCTTTTCGCGGTCATTCCAGCGCAATGTCGTATTTGGAAATTTTAGTATTACTTTAAAAGTTTAAATAAATAAAATATTAATATGTAAATAAAATATTAATATGTAAACAAAATTATTAATATTTAGAATAATACTGTCGATAAAAATAAGTGAGAAACAACAACAAAAATTGCTAAAAATATATTCTTTCTTTTAAAACACCATGCATGTTGCAAAGTTATTATCCGACGATTTTGTAAAATAGTTTGAAACAGCAGACGTTTTCGTTTCTAGTCTTATTTGAAAAAAAAAATAATTGTGTTATAATACACAGAAATGTATCTACTTTCGCGATTTATAGAAATATAAGTTAACAAACAAGCCAGAATTAGCAATGAACAGTTGTTTTTTAATTCTGTAAGAAATAATTGCTTTGTTTTAAAGACTACACCGGAAGTTTGACTTGCGTACGCAACTAAACAAAATAAAATGGTTAAGCTACCGAAGCAAAAAGCGTGAGATGACGGTAGCGACTACCACTACTAGTAATGTTGTAAATTCGAAGCCGATGATTTACCCTATTCTTTTCGAGCGGTTCAAGGAAAGAGAATGAGAACGAAAATTTATTCATAAGAGCATTCGAGAAACAAGCAGAGAGCGTTTTTTATTTTATACTACTTTTTACTACGTATAGGTGCATGCATCCGAATGACATTCGATTATTAAATTCATTTGAGTGACAATCACTCGCTTATGCTCATCACTAGATATAACCTTTACTTAAACGGAGTTACAAAAAAGCGGGGGCGTAGCCCATGGATTCTGCTAGTCATAATGAATAAAACGTCTCTTACATTTCCGGAACAAATGGTCTAATTTTGTTAAACTTGGAACGTCGAGGTCTATCAAAAATTATCGTGAAAACAAATTGTAAAAAAGTTCAAAACGCGCAGAGAAACTTAGATGCTTCTTATATCATTGTCTCAACAACTGAACTTTGTAAACTGAAAAATCTAAAAGGCGCATCTTATACCTTCGCGGATATCCAACTTTTTTTTTAAGTCACTAACTGCAAAATAACGGCCGCTACAAATAATTTCAATAAGTTATTTTAACACCTCTTTACTCAAAACAAGTTGGCTGTTCGGGATAAAATCTTGTGTCGTCATAGCCCTTGAGGCAGTGCGTTTTACGAGAAAAATGGAA
The DNA here is from genome assembly GCA_958336395.1 of Ctenicera cuprea. Classification (NCBI taxonomy): domain Eukaryota; kingdom Metazoa; phylum Arthropoda; class Insecta; order Coleoptera; family Elateridae; genus Ctenicera; species Ctenicera cuprea. The sequence goes on along the minus strand of OY284491.1, from coordinate 44,412,307 downwards.
AAGTACTTTGCTTTCCAGAATACAACAGTAAACTAGATAGTGATATCACATCAGCTAAAAGTGCAGTCGCATTTTTTAAGATTAGGATACCCCTACATCTACGCTAATGGTTGAGATCTTTTGAATATGTAAACTACCAATAGGAAAGGTCGACTAGCTTAAACGTTGAGTCAAATTTGAAGGTTTTTGAAAAAGCCATTCTAGAAATATTAAAAAACAACGATTTCTTCCCGAAACTTCCCTGTATCTTGAAAACAAAGCGTTTGTCGGCCCATGTTTATTTGAAACGATCTGCTTATTTTTGGATGTTGTATCAGTTGGTGAATTTTAGAACACTTATTTTGGGATACCCTGTAGAACACAAACATTCTAAACTTATACAAAATTAGCTCCAGTATGACGTTAAAAGCTTAATATTATTATCGCAAATATTATTTGGGCGTTTTGAAAAAGTTAGTCCCGGGTGGCAAGATACCTAAATCCGGCACTGCCTAAAGGAACGTAGTATCACTTATGTACTACACTTTTTTAAACCATTGAAAACTGACTGAAAGAAGATAGAAGACATTTGGTTTAAGTTATGATTAGAATAGACCAGTAGCGGTCCGTCCTATTAGGCAGGGTAAGCAGTGCCTACCCATAACTTTTCAAAAAACTTTGAATAAAAAAAAGTTACATTTACACTTTACACAGTTTTCACCATTTAACACCACCGCCTAACATTAAAAAGTAATCCACAAATAAATAAACCATTGCCTTTAAACACAGTTTCGCTTACGCGAAGGCCGAGCTTATCGGGCCAATGATTCCAGCTACGACACAATCAACCAATCTATTATTCTTAATACGTTTGCATGCTCATTGATACGAATAATGCAATGATCGGATAGACAGATGCAACGAAATAGTAGGGATTTCAGAACGTAATAAGCACGGCAAAGACACGGCTTCTGTAGCGGCCTCACGGCGCCGGTCAGCAGCAGTTGGTTGCAGCGTGCAGCTATTGTGTGTTTATTTATTTCATGTAGTTTGCAAATTTGCGGTAAATATGGAAATTCTCGTTGACCGCTGAATACTCTTACGAAAAACAAATAGAAATAAAAAATCATGGGAGATGTACTTCAAATAACTAGGGCCGGTACAGACAGACAGTAGAAAGAAATGTAGATCGTTTAATACTGATTACTGGTAGAGATATTAAAAATAAACTATTTTACTGGAATTGCTTACTATGTTTATCTATATCTAACCCCTCAAAAGTATAATCTGAAATAAGATACTCTGTTTTAAAAAATTTTCCGCTGCAATTAAAAAGCATGCGTAGACCAAAGAACATTCATCTCATTCACTGTTGATTGTCCTAAGTCTTGCCGGATTACTTCATTTGGTACAAACCATGGGGCGTTTACTAAGGATCGCAATACTTTTGACTGAAACTGCAAATGTTAGATTAAAATTATTTGGTAAATCACGCATTAAGTTGGGTTTGCGTTATCAAATAAAAGTGCATAACGACAAAGTGAAATTTAATAGGGATTTTATGCGTAGACTAATTTATTTAACAACAGGTCTTGGTAAATTAGAGTGGCCGTAATTTTTTAACTTTCTAATCTTAATGTTAAATAATTTTTGCCATTGCCTACCCAAATTTTGTATCCACGAAACGCCACTGGAATAGACCACTACATGTTTCGTTCTTATTTGAACTCGTCAGGCAATCATAATTCTAGCCATAATTGAAACCCAAAGCAAACAAGCAGATATGGCAAGAAATAAGGTAGAAGAGATTCGGTTTCAATGTGTAATCCTCCTGTAATGTTTTACTTTCTGGCATATAACTGCTTATTTGCTTTTGGTTTCAATTACGGTCAGGATTATGTCCACCTGACGGATTCAAAAAGGAACGAAGCGGGTAGTGGTCTATTCTAACCATAATTAAAACCAAATCTCTTCTATCTTATTTCTTGCCACACGGGAGCTTACGTGTTTTGTTCTTAGAGGCCGGCGTGGTCGTTGATATCTTGCTTTGCAGGTTGGGATTACGACTTGTCGGTTTGTTGCTTTGCAACTTTTCTTCCCGCACAGCATAGGGGGCGCTACTTGTGTAAACCTCCTGTAATGTCTGAAAGAAATTTCAAGATTGTTGAAATATTTTAAATATTTCTAATTACGCTGAATTGTTCATCAATGGTAGTAATATTTAGAGGAGCTAATCTTTCTCTTCCTCCCAATTTATGTCTGACTAAGCTTATTCTTATAAGTTATTTGTCTTGCTTTTTTATGTTCTTTGATCTCAAGTTTTTCCGAATAAATCTATATTGATTTTTTGCTTTAATTTCGTGTGGAAAATGAAACTATTTTTGGCTACTAGCTGAAGTTGAATTTTTATGGCCCTACCGGCAACTCTAAACGAAATTAAATTAACCAGTGAGTAGCCTACAACGATGATCATGTCAGAAGATATTTCTAATTTTACGTTAGGGACAGAACTTTATGCAAAAGCTTTTGAAAATACAGTGGCGTAACTTCGGATTTTGGGCCCGGGGGCAAGATACCTGAACTTCAACAATAAAGTAATTGGCAATAAGAACAATTTCTTCAATAGGAAAAAAAATATTTGCAGTCTAGTAAATGAAAATAAATATATTAAAGCCGTGTCTAATTAAGATAAGCAAATGTTAAATTTTCTGAAGTTAATGTGTCTAGGTCGGTACCAAAAAGTGTGGGTGTTGTGTTATTACTAAATATAAAATCACTTCAGTATTTTTCATTGTATAAGTACATACTTACTTACATGGAATTTAAAATGTTTTTTGTCGAATATAAAAATAAAGACTGTCGAAAATCAAAAATTTTTATTGAAAAAACTTTGTAATAGAGAAATTAAAAAAATAAAAACTCGTGGCTTGTGGCAGGGTTCCGGGGGCCGTTGTCCCCTCTGCCCCATGGTAGTTACGCCCCTGTGAAAATATAACGTCTATATTTTTGTAATTTGGAAAAGTCTTTTAATTTCTTTGCTTTAATTTTAAGTTTCAACAACGTAAGTGAATAGTGAATACCCAACACAGTTAAAAACATTCTGGGTAGGGAATTTCTTAGGATTTTTGATATTATTATTGAAGGTTCTGTGGCAAACTCAATATGTGAATTGATTATAGGTGCAATATGTGAACATTCTTTATTCGTTTTGGAGTGGCTAATTCTTGCTGTATTTCTTTCGAAGTGATGTTGATATTTAACAGCAAAATAACTTTAAAATTAAGTTTCAAGATGTATCAGCAGTTTAATTTTAATTACTCGGTTTGTAATCAACAACAAAATAATAAAATTAAGTATAGCCTCAAATTAATTTGAGATCCCGAAAACTAAATTTAAAAGTTTATGAAAAATGTAAACAATATTATTTTAAAATTAATTTTTTTTACGTTTTTCATGCATATACTACCAAAACTATCAAGATTATAGCGACAAATTCCTATTTGAATATAATTGTAATAAATAAATAATAATAAATTATTTACTTTTATGCAAAAGTCATAAACGAACAATTATGTCGATAGAAGTGACCTACAAAACGTGCCTTTCTGTATTACGTAAGTTTTCTTTAATCCTTGTTTAATTTTACAACAAATCCAGATTATAATTTATAGCTTTCCATCTCTGCTCGTTAAGATAACCAAATAGCCTATTAACAAATATTCTAATTTTGAAAACAAGTTAATCAAACTTATCCTATGACTTTTGCTCTTGATAACCTCGTATCAGAAAAGAGATTTACTTATTTATAGCTGGCGACTGGGTTAAAGGTCTACAGAGATATTGCTATCTACCCTCATTTAAACATGAACGTTTTATTATCTAGTTCTTTATCACATGCTCGGAAAACAGACGACTTGAGAACAAATCTCGACGTGGAACCAACAACGTCTCAACGTCTTTGGAAATAATTGTCATGCTTGCGCCATTAGCAAGCTTTCTCGTGCTGTTGCATTAAAAATCCTGATAAGTTGAAACCAGTAAATCGTAAACATGTATTTTTAAGTGTTAAGTTATTTTTGTAGTTAACTTGTGCTATAAGAATCAGTTTGGCAAAAAACAAAGATTTTGCCAGAAACAAATTTTTGCGTTAGAAATTTATTTTATCGTGAGTCCAAAAATGTAAAAGTTACATTTAAAATAAAAAAAGTGACATTTCTGGAAAAACTCAAAACGCAAAAGCGCTCTGATTTAAATCGACTAATAACGATTTGTAAAAAAATTTTCAAAATTTTCAATAATTTTCAAAACTTTCAAAAATGTTTTAAATAGGTACTAACAGTTTCAAAATATTAAAATTTCAATATTCGAAAATTTTTAGAAATCTTCAAAATGTTTTATAAATCTTAAAAATTTTTAAAATTTTCAAACATTTTTGAAATTTTTAAAAATTATCTAATTATTTAAAAACGTTTAAAATTTTAAATTATTCAAAATTTCCAACATTTAAAAACACAAACTTTTAATATTTTCAAAATTTATAATTTTTAAAAGATTCTATAATTTTTAAAATTATAAAAATTTATAAAATATTCAATAATTTTCAAATTAATAAAAAAATTTTAAAAAAGCAATATGTTTAAATTTTTTTAAATACTTCTGGTATAAAATATGTAATTTTGAAATCGAAGCTGTTAATATTAAAATATACTTTCGGCTTATACCGCATCGTGATTTTCGAGATTACACCCAGCATAATCTGGTAAGAACCGACCTGTAGCTGCCTTTATAAGCATTTGCTCTAAATATTTGAGCCAGATTTCTTTTAGTATATCTGGTTTTTCAGAACTACAGATTACTCTGAAGATGCAAGCTGCAATGTCTAGCGAAACATCAGTTTGTATGGGTTCACAAACAGCTAACAGGCATAAGCCGATTAAGTATTCTTGTCTTGACAAACAAGATACATTAAGGTCAAATCCTTGTCCGCCCTAAGGTTTAAGGCCCTGTTCAAACAGAAAGGGTCCGAACCACTCTGACTCAAACATTTAGAGCAAAAACCTTATTGAGGTATACGAGCTACAGGTGGGTACTTACCTGTTTATGCCAGGTGTAATCCCTAAATAGTGACGCGATCTAAGCCGAAAGCAAATTGTAATATTGATGATAATAAATCAATTCACTTTTCTGAGGACAAACGCAACTGTTGTTAATTTGTTTGCATTTCTTTAGCATAAAATACGCGTAAATGATCTTCTACTCACTCAACAAAGTTCAGATCTTGTAAGATTTCGAATTGTTTTCCTTCTATTATTTTTAGCCATATTTAAATCACAACAAAATTACTCGGAATTGTTAGGTTATATTTTGTTCTGTTTTTTTTCTCTCCAAACATGAGTAATAACTTCAGACAAAATAAGCAAAACTACTAAAAGTCCTATAATAGGCATTTTAAGGAAAAAAGGTTATCATCCGATTGTCGGACGAATATCCAGGGCCTAAACTTAATTCGTTTATCGTAATTAAAGATAAAAAGTTTACACCTGGTATATGCAGCTGTGTTTCTAGGGATGTTATATTTAGATATTTTTATATTTAAAGGATTTTAGGCTTAAAGAGTTTCTCCATGATTTATAGTCTGTCGCGATCTAAGTAGGGGGTACGTAATATACTTGTATTTGACTTTTATACAGTTATAAAATAAACGACAAGCTCATACTTTAAAATTTGAAATCTGATTTGCAATTAATATAATAAATTATTTACAGACCTACAATTCTTGATGTAATTACAAAAATGTTTTCTTCAGAAAGAGTCCCGAAACTTCGTAATTCTTCGAGCTTTTGTCAAAGTCTCTGATTACCTAATTATTATAAACTTCAATATGAGAAAACAATAATAAATTAATTAAATAAATTAAAAAAATTAACATACATTTAATATTTCGACAAAATTTAAGAAAATTTTCAGAAAAATCCGAAGGCGGAAGCGGAAGTTATATATTTTTTTTTTGGTAGCAAGCTCCTCGAAAACAGAATGTTTTAAATCTAAACAGAGAATCCGATATAAGACCGTAGGGCAAATTCAACGATTTTCTGACGAACTTTCTAGTTTTTAAATTTTTTGAAATATCTAACTTAACGCCTTTGTTATTATTTGGTATTGTAATAGCGGTAGGGGGGCTCAATATTAATATGTATAAAAACGTGTAAAAATGAAATTTACGTCTAGCTCCTTGGGCCTACAGTCGATCCTACCTCACATGACTTGCATCCTCTGCATGCAGCTGTAATGTATGTAAACCACAACTTCGCAGTGGCACAGATGGATATGCGGGTGTGTTCGGGTGTACCACTTTTTTACTGCATAAGTAGTTGCGAGGTCGAATCTCGGTTGGGACCAACTTTTTTTTTATTTTATAGTTTTTTTTTAAACACTGTTGTTGCGTTTTGCTGTTTACGCGAGGTTATTTGTTAAGAGCAGTTACATTTTTAAAGGAAAACTAGGAAGACAAATTTGCATTCACTCACTGACGGCATACTAACACGCAAGTCTGGTAATAAAGTTAAAAAAAAAGTTGTTGTTTTCTATTGATTGCAATTTATTAGCAATGAAAAAATCGGGTTTAACAATGCAAATCTCGATGTAAATATCACACTCGCACATATGCGAGCCAATATTAGATGATATTGCGCAATTCAGGATCGGCAGTAGCCCAAGGCACTACACGCTAGTAAAAATGAAAACTATAAGGTAAAACAATTTTTCAAAATTTTGGAAAATTTCAAAAAAATACTGCTGGTAAACGGGCCACAAAATTTTTTTATAATATTCTTGAATTGCACATTTTATTTTCTTTAAAAAAGTATAAAGTCAAACTATGATTAAATTGACAAACAACGCCATATTTTAACTTTTAATGGTTTAATAACATAATCGTAACAGCCGTGAAACAAAAGCTACTTGTTTTATGGTATAGGTCAAAATATCATTAAATTAATATAAATTTTTTATTTTATTTACTCCAATATTCGTACAATCTACCCAGTTTCGGTGGGTATTAAATACATGGTGTGTTTAAGTATTACATTGGCTATGTCTATGTACAATGTCATGAAGAGAGATATTCCATTGAATACTCTCTAAAATTAATATAAATAGGGAGCAAATTTGATATTCAAAATACTCTAGGGGTATGCAATGTGCAAGGCTACGAGAACTTTGGGAACTATTAAAATTGCGAAGTAAAAAAATCAAACTTTTAACATTTTTAAATTTTTGTACGCTCATACGCTGAGGATAAGCTACAATGTAGTTTTTTCCAGTTCGCTAATTTCTATAAATTTTTGATAATCAAAAATTCATACCGTTTTATTTAATAAGTCGGAGACGTTAAACATTTTTGTTTAAACTGAATTGCTCATGTTTGGTAGTAGGAATAATATTCATAATATAATTTATATTTATATTTATAACAATGGAATTTTCACAGAATTACAGCGACAGTTTGCACTAATGTTATTTTTTCGACAATTTTTTTCTGTATGGTGTGCAATTTTTTTTATGGGCGTGGTCAAAAATTCTAAAATCTTACATATTCATAGCGATTATTCTTAAATAAATTATATTATTTTTTTTAATAAAGTTCTAGCAATTGTAAAAGAAAACAATTGTCGAAAAAGGTCGCTGGTACTTTCCCATACATTTTATGTTTCAAATAATCGCGCGCCAATAACCGAGTAAATAACATTGTTTTTACAGAAACTAAAGCAAGAAAAAAAATAGTCACGCCCCAGGACAGCAGTGATTTGAACTTACCGTATAAGAATAGTGCTATGATAACTTCGGCTAGCCGCATAGGATAGAAGCACGGTAACCGACCGCGCCTTACAGCTAATTAGATGCTATTCGGACTCAGACCAAAATCGCTGTAAAATCTCTATTTTAAGAGTAATCAAAAATATATGAAGAATGAAAAATATATTTTTTAACTGGACCTAATTGATAGACGTAGTTAAAATCACGTAACTTTCCGAAAATGCGTTGTTGAAAATAAAATGTATCATTTTTTCCCCTAATTTTTTAATGGTTGAAAATTCTTGCTAATCCCAATAAACTTCAAATTGACTATCGAACTGCTTATAGGTTATAACAATTCGGGTTTGCGTTTTTGTATCAATAATTAATCTTTCAATATTTAAAATTCCTGAGAGGACGTTAGAGTAAAATATTTGTAGCGGACTTCATTTTGAAAAAAAAAAACAGTTGATTTTTCTATAAATGCACTACAACGCTATGTATTAAAAATTTCAAAAAAATGTTTAGATTATAATGTATACCAAAAAAACAAGTCTAATTTTCGTATCCGGCTTCGATTAACGACCTTTCAAAGAACTACCTGCAACTACAAAACTTCCTTACACCAAATCTTATAAAAAGCAGGCAATTCCGGAGATATAGGGAAACGAATGTACCCACACACGCCCCCACCCACAGACAGACATTTTTTAAAAACCAGCTTTTTGGGTTCCATGGACCCCAAAACGCGTATTTCCGTTAAAAACTGAAATTTGAAAATTTGCATGAATTCATAACTTCCATTACTTCAGCAGAAGTATGGAAAAGTAAAAAGTACCAATACTTGTGACTTTATGATCAGGAAAGTGGAAGAGAACGAGTGTACCTAATAAAAGGAAAACACGTTTCGTCTTGAATCTTCAATGTTGGAAACGCATCTTTTCATTCGAGTTTGGCTTATATACGGAAGCAATATGGAAGTGGAAACAGCAATTTTCTAACTTTTGATAGTTTTCTTAGATTAGATAATTCGAAATCGTTATTGAGCGAGTGAAATCTTAAGTCGTGTTAGTCAATATTATAAAAATGACGAAATCTTGTGCAAAATACGAGGCTGTTATCTTGTTTGGTATTCAACTTTAAAGTCTAGAGGATAATATACTGATAAACTAATGAGCAAGATATTATTGCAGTGGTTGGCAAAATTAGCGTCAATGATGCAACATTAAATAATAAATGAGCATCAAAAAAACTGAAAAAAATTGTGTCTTAGCTTGAACTGCATCGAAATTAAAAAGTAAAAACTGACACAGCTAACAAAGCAAAATTTTGATCTGCTTTTTAAAACAACTTGATTTGATAATGAGTTTTTCGGACGGATGAAAAGTTTATTTGAACTTATTATTGGCGAGCCCTTAGTGGAAGGAGGTTAACCAGATCTGTTTTTATTTAAGATAATAATAAAGCCGCCTGTAAAGCCAAGCTTTTAGAGTAAAAATGTGTATTTTTCGGCAAATTTAGCCAAATATAGAAAGGCAGCCATTTCCAGTATCTAACGTAATGAAATAAATTCTGTTATGTTACAGCGCTTTATTATTTAGTAACTAATAAGCAGTGCATTTAAGCAAATGACGGTTTATAGTGAAGTTGTGTTACACAAAATGCATAGAAAAGTTTCAGACATGCCTTTACGAAAACAAAATTTAACACCGGCCAACTTGACCACCTCGTGTTTTGAACACTTGTTATAATAAATAAAATACTTTATTACTTCAACAATATTCATTTATTTAAACTTCATACGTATTTCGACACGTTTGCGTGTCATTGCCGCTAAGGAAAAAGTAAACAGTTGGGGTTGCTATGGGAACAATAGAACTAGATGATTTGATCTTAGTTTTCTATGTATGCAAAGGAATTCATATCTCATTCCAAAACGTCCAATAATGGTGAATTTAAGTTCAAGTCGTCTGCAGACATAAAAAAACAGGACCTAGTCATCTAGTTCTATTGTTCCGGTAGCAACACTAACTGTTAATTTTTTTAACCAATTTTTGACAACGACCTGTAAACACGTCGAAATACGTAGAAGGTTTAAATAAATCAATATTAACTTCAACAAAATAAAGCTAAATCTTATTTAAAAAATGGGCGAAACAGGTCGCAGGTACTTTCCCACACTTTTTCCGTTTTAAATATTCTCGCGTCAAGAAGTGAATAACGTTTACATCTAGTCATCTCCAGCCGTAACAAACTGCCCGCACCAGACTCAAGGCGTGGGTTACGTATGGGGCGCGCTTGGCGACTACGTAGTAAAGGCTATAGGTAATGCGCGGATCAAAAATGGTTATAACAACTTTATTTATGGAGTTATTAAAAATATACAAAGAATGAATAATATTTTTCTTTATTAGAGCTAATTGATAGGCGTAGTTAAAATTACGCAACTGAAAGGCGTCGGAGTAAAATTTGGAAGATTTGTAAAAAACAAATTCGTAGTTCGTTGCAAGCTCTATTGGCACAGAAGTGTATAAAATGGTGTGAGCAGTTTTTGAGAAATAATTAATAAAATAATCATATGTTTTGAACAAAGATAATGCACTCCTAGTTATCGTATTTTTTTAGAATTAAGGAACGGGCGAAATGTGGTTATTCTTTTTATAAATACAATGAAAAGTCTACAACGACATCAAAAAAATTGAGAGTGAAGCAATAACAGCAATAGAATTAGTATCCTCGCAATATTTTCAATCATTACAAAAATACAATAACGGGTTAAAGCCTTTTTTTTTTCATTTGCAACAAGAAACCCACTAAATGAAGTTATTCCAGAGTTTGCAATAAAAGAAGTATATGCGTATTCTGTATCGAAAAAATTTTATTCAGAAGCTGTTAGTAATTCTAAGACTTGGGCAACACAATTTTTTGAAGAGTCAAATAAAATGAAATATTTTCTTCTTAAATCAAAAATGTCATATAAAGAATTTCAAGAATTTTTTTTTCTATTTTATAACCAAGCAAACAAATGTGTTTTCGAAGATTGAGTAATAATGACATGTTTCATACATATTCTGCCCGGTTAAGGTGTTTTGTAAATCACATTAAAGAGCGGGAGGTAAGGAAAGAAAACCTTATGGCTAGGTGGAAACCGTTTATAGTGATCTGGTGAAAATTGATTGCGACTTAAATATAATTAAACCTGTACTCAGTTTTCATTTTTTCACTTCTCGGAACAAACGCACAGTATGAGAGCCGTTTTAGTGTTATTAATTTAGAACTACTGGGCGGAGGAAAAGAGTCGACTAAGAGTTTCTACATTAGAACAAGTAATGAAGGTGAAATTCAATGTAAAAAAGGGGGGGGGAGAGAATTTTGACTAGCAGTAAAAAATGATGTAAATTTACTTCGACAAGCAAAATCATCGGTAAAATATGAATAATTTTTGCTTTTACTAGTATGCACCGAAAAATAAAATAAAAATCTTATTATCTATTTTAAAAATGTGTTCTTTTTTATTCAAAAATTTCTGGTAGCCCTATGCATATGCAGTACAATGCTGCCTATAGCTGCATTTTGTATTATTATTGTTATTTTATAGTATACAGGGTGATTTTGGGAACCGGGCCACTATTGCCAACTTTTTATTTTAAAAAATGCAAAGTTGGTTAAATTAGAAAAAAAGTGTAACTTTTTCTTCTGGTTACGATGGTAAAAACAAAAAAGCAATTGCACATCGCGTTTTCGAGTTATTTGTTAAAATAACTTTTTTTTAAACGGAACACCCTATATTTTTGAACTGCAAATTTGATTGTCTTTAAAAAAGTATAGGGTCAAACTATGATTAAATTAACAAATAACGCCATATTTTAACTTTTAATGGTTTAATATCATAATCGTAACAGCCGTGAAACAAAAGCTACTTGTTTTATGGTATAGGTCAAAATATCCATATATATATATAAAAGCACAAAGGGTTTTTTCTCCGGTTCCTCCAGCGGCTACCGCTTCACCAATTTGGACCATTTTTTTAAAATGAAAGGTCTCTATCCACAGATGGAACACGAAACATTTTTATATTTTTATTCTACGTCGATTTATTAATAATAATTGTTTTAATTTATAATATATATGAAGGTCGGCTAGACGCGCGTCACTTGGGTCGCCATCTACAATAACGTCGCGTGTCATTATTGGAACTAATGCATCACGTGACTTGACATTTCGCCGGTTCTGCAACGCTGTCTGTCAGTGCATTGTGTGCTGGGGTAACACTAGTCATTAAATTAATATGTATAAGAGTAATTATTACAGTAACTGTTCAAATTGGGCACTATCATTATCTAGACAGCAGTAAATTCTTGAACTACAGTATTCGACGCCCGACGTAGCATTCCGTGGGCAATCTTTACAATGCATTTGTAATGTATGCGACTAAATCTCTACACTATTGTATCTATCTTGCGATTCATGTCAGGTGACCGTGGGGGCCAATGTACATCTTAAATGTTAAATAACATTAGCATAACTGCTAAATGTCAAAATAGAAACAATAAAACAAGCGAAGTCTACCTTTTGTTTACGGCTGTTGCGATGATGTTATTAAAGCATTAAGTTAAAACATGGCTGACTAGATAATGATAGTGCCCAATAAGAGCAGTTACTATAATAATTACTCTTATACATATTAATTTAATGATATTTTGATCTATACCATAAAACAAGTAGCTTTTGTTTCACCGCCGTTACGATTATGTTATTAAACCATTAAAAGTTAAAATATGGCGTTATTTGTTAATTTAATTCTAGTTTGACCTTATACTTTTTTAAAGAGAATAAAATTTTAAATTCAAAAATATAATAAAATACAGGACGTTCCGTTTAAAAAAAAGTTATTTGTTTCAAATAACTCGAAAATCCGATGCGCAATAGAAGTATTTAGTGATGACGTAGGTAGTGGGAGCTGAAAACATGTCACGATCCAAACAACTCGCCTAGTAACTGTTGCTATAAGCGTTATATGCGAAATTGGTCTTTATTGTTAAACACGTTAAGAGCTGTTGATTGAGCTATTTGTGGTATTTAGTCTAACTGAAACTATTTTAATTATTATTTAATTACTGTTAAGCCCAGGAGGTTGTAAAAACTAGAAAGTGTTCATAGTTTTCCTGTATTTGAAGTGTTAGTAAAGATGGCTCAAAAGCACGTGTTAAAGTTATCTTCTATGAATAACTACTTCAAAGATGAAACTCATAGAAAAAGGCGAAAATGCGTTAGAGTCGGGGCATGTTTTGAACATGAAGTACAATGACGACACAAAAACTATTAATGGTTCAGTGCATGCTAGCATGAAAGACAAAATTTATAAAGTTGAGGTAAGTTACATTTATTTTTAATACTGGCAACTTATCCTAACCTAACTAAATGAAATTGATTAAAAATACTAAATAATTCGATATTATCTCTGTTTATTTCATAGATATTTTTGGATGGGGCTAAAAATATAATTAAGTCGACGTGTACATGTCCACGCGGTCAGCTTTCCTGCCACCATGTGTCAGCAATGGGGTTGTTCGCACATTATAATGTATCGGTGACTGACCAATCCTGCAGCTGGTCTGCACCAAAGCAAAGTGCTCTTGAGCAGGTGGTAAAAACTATCGATGAGATATTTCCACCAACAAGAGAGTACAGAGCTTCGAAAAGGGATGTTACGGAGCAGGAAATTGAACATCTTCGAGAACAATTGGCATCGTTTGGAGGTTCAGTAGGTTTTACCTGGCTCTTAGCCCCCAAACTCACATCACAGGAGGAAAATGTGGTAGTAAATATTCTTAATTGCAGTGAACATATTGATTTATTATAACTACAAAGTATTTATACAGAATTTAACAATAATAATACATTGAAATACAGGTTGTGCTAATAAATTGTCATATAAAACCAATGAATTATGGAAAATTTACATGTGTAGTTTCATTGTACTGTAAAATGCATTTAATATAATATTAATTTTAAAACGCACTTGTTACCTACTGAAAATCACATGTCTAGTCTTCGGGTTACATTATGCTCGAATATTGTTGGCCCGTTGTTCTTTAACCCATCTTTAAAATGGCAACTGCACAATCTCGAACCATTATTGGGTTCTCTGTCTGCTCTCCTAAATGCAAAAAATTACAAAAATACTGAGTAACGTCCTCAAAACTTAAAAATCTGATATTTAAAAAAGTATCAACATAACCTAGTTTTTACCTTGTAAGTTTTATCCACCGTCGCCTTTCCGCTGGATCCTTTGGAAACGTAAAAAACTTACACGTATGTTTTTCATTATAGTGCTTGCAATCTGGCGCAAAACACATCATTTTTAATGCACAAAATTAGGTTTTATTTAAAAAAAAAACAGAAGTTCAATGTTCGTAAACCTTAAGCTACACGACTCCTTAATGAACTCTGTAAATAAAGCTCAGAATTGACTGTCACACTTGCAAGCCCGTTACCGTGCAAGTTGTTTGGATCACAAAGTGGTTGCTAACAGGTCTAACTACGTCACACTAAATGCTTCTATTGTTTTTTCGTTTTCACCATCGTAGCCAGAAGGAAAAGTTACACATTTTTCCTAAGTTAACCAACTTTGTATCTTTAAAAATAAAAAAGTTGGCAATAGTGGCCCGGTTCCCAAAATCACCCTGTATAGAGACGTTCTTTTCGTTTATAGTTTTAGTTTTGAACAATTTACAAGCTACATTAGTTTCAGTATTAGGTGCAAGTTTGCACAATTCAGATTGCATTTAAATGGATAGATTAGTAGCTGAAAATCTTTCATGCTGAAGTTGTAATCATATTTGTTTTTAAATTTTATTGATAAACTAGCATGTGACAAATTTCAACTTACATCTGAAAACAATAAAAAGGAAACTAATGTTTGCAACATGCTGCATGAGTAGTAACATAGTGAAAAGATACTTGGCAACATTGTGACCTTTGACACTTTTCTGTAGGGTGGGGGGGGGGGGTGAAATACGAAGAAGGAATTAAATTTGGTACGAGTAATACATCCATACAATTAAATTATTTCATGGCATTACCAATTTTTCACCACTTCCAGTTATGCCGGAATTGACCATAACTTTCTTATTATAAATGCAACACCCCATATATATTTACATATTTGGAATCAGTATAAAATTCTGCATACGACTGTGTACTTTGATTGTTTTTCTTGACAACTTTAAAATTTATATTTAATTTGTTTTATTCTGCGCCAGAGTGTCCATAAAACTGTTCAATATTGGTTCATATTCTTTTTCGGGAAAAGCACTTCCTAACTTTACGATACCCGTAAATCGATATTTTATTACATTTTTTACTAGTAAAATTAGCTTTTAATTAGTTGTTAATTAAGGGCGTAACTACGTTCAACTACAACAGTCGTTATACTTTGAAACAAAAGAACATCACAACAGTCAAAACAAAAGAAGACAGCAGTTTAATAACAAAAACAAATACAAAATAAGTAGAAAGTAAATAAACGGCAATTGAGAACGTTTCATTTATAATAATGTAGAATTGATTTTTAAATTTAGCTCGCAAATGAATTTAGAACATTTAAACGAATAAAAGACGAAAAATAGTTTATGTGCACAGGTAGTTGTTTGTTCAAATGTTTTAAACTGATTCGCCTGCTAATTTTAAAATTCAATTTTACATTATTACAAGTAAAATGTTCTCAATTGCGGTTTATTTACTTTCTACTTAATTTGTATTTGTTTTTGTTACTAAACTGCTTTCATTTTTTGTTTTGACTGTTGTGATGTTCTTTTGTTTCAAAGCATAACGATTGTAGTTGACCGTAGTTACGTCATTAATTAACAAATAATTAAAAGCTAATTTTACTAGTAAAAAATTTAATAAAATATCGATTTAGAGGTATCGTAAAGTTAGAAAGTGCTTTTTCCGAAAAAGAATATGAACCAATATTGTTCCATTTGAAATTTCTGACTTTTTCTCAAAATACTGTACGCCGAATTTTAAAGCGCCCGCAATCGACAGATATGGACAGCAAACGATAATAAACAGAGTTTTATGTTAATGCTATGACACTTTAGACGCAAAACAAAAAAAGCTGAAGTGTGGACTTCGAGTGGACTTTCCCATACTAGATATTAATACCTGCCTTATTTGCAAGCTTGTAAATTTTCCAATTATAAAGTAGTACATTTCGCAGACTGCTAGATTTCTAAGAAAGTAAGCTATATAGGCAACCATCAACACCATCCATCCAAATTCGTAGAAAACGCCACAGTGTAATTATAGCTTTCAGAAAAATATCAAATTGTAGCCAATCTTCCGTTCTAACAGCCTACAACGTTTAAAAAAATCGTGTGTTGCAGTTTTGAAATATAATTTTTTTGAAACTTTTTAATACTTTCAAGAAGCGCTGTTGCGATCGTTTTCAAATTTTCGAAATTAATTTTGTTTCATCGTATACCACCTACAAAGGGCACTCAAACCAGTCGGTGAGACAACTACTTTTTGCGTAAATGGGCGTTAAATCTGAGATTATCAAAAAGTTGTAGCAGCCACAGTTTTGGAGCTAGAGAATTCGATAAAAACGTTTTCGATTTGCCTTAAGCTCTTCTCTCATTTTACCGAATGTTAGATTCCTAAGAAAATAATTTACATAGGCAATCCTACAATGTCGCATACCGTACAAGAATAGTAAGGACAGAACCGCCCTCCCTACAGCTAATTAGATTCGCCTCAGATTTCGGACTAAAAATCAATATAAATGGTTTATTTAACGAGTTATCAAAAACATGCACAAAATGAAAAATATCTTTTTTAACTAGAGCTAATTAAAATCACGCAACTGCCGGAAAACGCGTTGTTGATATTAAAAGGTGTCGTTTTTTTTCTTAATTTTTAAAATAGTTGAAAATTAATATTTGGGAGATGAGTAAAAAATAAATTTGTAGGAAATACGCGTTGTCGAGATTTTCAAAAAGTTGTAGCGGCCGCCATTTTAAAGCTACAGAGTTCGGTAAAAATTTTCGATTTGCCTTAAGTTCTTCTCTCAGATCCCGTGCTCCAATTTTCCAAATTTAGTTTTAGAAAAAATGCTATTAAAAAAACATGGATAGCTTCCGTTTCCGGGTTCGGACTTTTTTTGAAAACTGATGTACACAATCGTATGCGAGTTTTATCCTGATTCCAAATATGTAGAAATATACAGGGTGTTGCGTTTTAAATAAGAAAGTTATGGTTACTTCCGGAAAACTAGAAGTGGTGAAAAAATTTCTAATACCATCAAATAATTGAATTTTGTAGATATATTACATATACAAAATTTTATTCGTTTGTCTTAATAAATAAAAAAAGCGGGTGAACCCCTTTTTGTTTACACCCAATATACCTATAAACTGTACATACATTTATAGGTTTTTCTTAATGTGCATCTAATAAGTCTGCAACAACTAACGATAAGCTGATGACTCAACCCTAACTTCTCCAACTTAGCAGTTACTATAAGAGCAGAATAGAAATTTTAATCCACACCCAACGCTATAGCAAGTAGTGAGTCATGTCTGATATACCGTTTGAACTCACGCCTGAGTGTTCATTCGATAACAATTCTGCTAAATAGATAAATTCGCTGAACAACGTTTTTTCAACTGCCTTGCCGCACTTGTAATTTTGTAAATTCTTTGGTATTTAACCAATTTTGAGTACATACTACTACCGTATACGTGTATATATTAAAGGGACAACTTTTTGTCATAACCTTGTCATTTTTTATATCAATTATTAAAATTTGTCTCAGGCTCGCTATTTCTTTTATGCGATAGTGATAAATAACCGGAAATCACTTCCGTTGGCTTACCTGGAACTGATAGCTCAAACCAAACAACTGTATTGTGATGTGTGTAAAGGTAAAGATTAACAATCAGCGTTCGCTTTCATTTGGTATTTTGCAAGAGCTAGTGTGTGATATAAAATACATTCTGCAACTTCGCAAAAATTTGCAGTCTCGTTTTTATTCCAATTTTAAAAAAACGAATATGCATTGCTTCTGCTGATTTGTTTATTACCAATGCTTTGTAGAATCCGCCGCTTAATTGTTTAATTGATTGATTATTATTTTTAGAACAGCAGTCATTGCTAGCAGCTACAATTTTCTTGCGCCTAATACAATCTAGATAACCTATTACGTTATTAGAAAGCACAGTCTATTTTCTTAACTGCACTTATGTTACCTTCTTATCCCACCTCGTTCGATCTGGTTAAGTGTATGTAAACACACACGTTTTTGTTTATCACATAATGGGATAGGGGATGAAGGTCGAAGACTTATTTTTACGTGGCCACTCCTGTATAAGGTGGTGTACATAATCGATCCGTGGATTTTAAGGGAGTGGCTGTTCAGCCCCAGATACAACCTACTGAACACCCCTAAACCACCTCCGTTTTTTGCTGTTTCATGCCCCTACCTGGTTGTAATTCATTGCAAGGGTTAGGTGGTTCCTTTTAGTTAATTGATTGTTAAATCTGAATGTTGTGGCTGCTTTAGCTGGAAAAAAGATATATCAGGGTCATAAACCTTGTGCGAGACATGCGTTTGCACGGAATCTTTTCTACTCAGCGTATTAATCTCACAAATCTGAATTTCTTATAACTTTATTGTACCATTACAGCTTTAAATTACTTCTTATTAAATAATTTATACGTTTTTAACAGTTACTTGTCGCCTGTATCCTTGAATGTAGATTCTCATTCACTTGAACAGTCTCGTATTCTTACCAAGAACTTGTTACGACATTCTTTGATCTTTCAGAACTAAAATGATACAAAAAACTTTAAAAGTGGCGCCTCGTGGACCTGAGAATACGTGAAACGCTACAGGAAAAACAAATAAATAGAAATTTCCTTATGTTTGTATATTAAATCGGTTCTCCTGTAATAAATATTTTATTTTTATCAATGTAAATATTTTACTTGCCAGAAAAATTAAATTATTACAATTTTTTTTTCTGACGCAAAAAAAATTATTTTGAAATATGTTAGGTAAATCTAAAAAGCAATTTTGTCAAATTAAAAATAAATAATTTTGTGAAGTCGAGAAAAATAGTTTTGAAGTCTAGATAAATTATTTTTGTGAACGCATATAATGAGTCTTGTTTTAGCCAACTTTTCGGTTTCACCTTGAGTCTCTGTACGTTGCCAGTACGAAAAATGCAAGCGCGACCGCGCCAGCTTGTGGGAACGAGGTGGCGCGGACGAGTGGTGACAGAAATAGTTTTTAGTCTTCACATTATTTATTTCATGAATCAAATATAATTCAGGAAGAGGCACTTCACTTACTTCAACTGAATATTCGCCACTGAACGGCGGTGAATATGAACAGGGGGAAATAGCGTTAGATTTATTATAAAAATTTCAAGGTTGTTTAAAGATGCTCTAATACGCAGCCTCTTCAGTCTTCATCCTGGCATTTTAGTGAATTGATTTTACTCTTCGGTGTTCCGAAGTAGTAATTTCAAACTGTCCATTTTTGTAGAAATTCTATATTAACTTTCCTTCCAAATATTTAATAATATTTTTTGTACGTTATATAAAACATAACTTTAAACAGGTGAATATACAAGCAAGCAAAATTTCCATAGAAGGAAAAAGCTTCTAAAGTTCCGAAACATAAAAATTAAAAAAAATACGTTTCCTGTTGTTACAGAAATCTTCAAAAGTAGAAGTACAAGAAAAATTATTGACAGGTTCTTCCCCAACTGGCTTTTGATTGATTCAATTAAATATTCGATTTTGTAAAGAGAATATTTTTAAGTCTATACATGTCAATAATTTTTGCAATTATAGTCTGACAAGAAAAGTATTTTATTGTTATATAGCTGCAGTACCTCCCCATAGTGAAGATTACTATCTGCAATCGATGCATTTATCAATGCCACTTCCGTACAAGCCGCACTCGACTGCTTTTTATCTTATTCTGAGAGGCAAAATCATTCCTACGTCTATATTTAGCAACGAGCAAGGTAGAAATGCGAGAGATTCTTGTTATTCACGTTTTATCTTTGCCTGAAGCTGCACCGCATTCATATTAATTAAAATTAATTACCATTTGAGCGATATTTTAAAAAATGTTTTATTTTATACTTTTGAAATTCAAAACTAATGCTGCCTGTAAAACTTATCATCTAAAGAATAAAGCCTACCTCGACATGAGTTTCGTTAAAAACATTCATACATCGTTCTTCAAAAATTTATATTACAAACGACCGTACAATGTGTTTTTTTTATTATTATTCAAATTAACTGCAGAACTTCTAACAAAAATGAAACGGTTTATTTCGTGAAGATATTATTTAAATCTTAAAATCAGGTTTAAAAGACCAGTAAATTTTGACATTGTTTTTAAATGACTAATTTTAATAGAATTACATATAAAACTCTTGGAAAATTTGTTTTTGCAGAAGCTGAATCAAATAAATGAAATACTGGGAAGTTAATAAATGCAACAATCTTTAATAAAATGGCAAAATAAAATAGAATCGCGCACTAATAAGAACATGTGACAGGCGTAATTATACAATCTATCGAAACAAGTTTCTTGAATGAATTACACGTCCAACGGCACTGATAGGTTGTACAGAATAACGATGAACACAGATAAAGACAACTTTTGCAATAAAATGTTGGCTTCTACCACAACCGGCACTTTACCAACAATGACAAATTGTTGAAGCTGTGGTAGTTAATTGATTTTCTAATGACTTTACTTGGAATCACCTGCATTGAACGATAGCCCATTATATCTAACGCCTACGATGTAAAACCCAGATTAGTTGGCATGTACGTTATACAAATGTTGTTTATTTTTATCATTTCAATTATTTTGGTAACAGATTACGAACGATATGTATTAACTTTTTGTAATAAAAGAAGTTCCTATAAATGTTCACAAAATATTAACAATGCCTGTAAACGATTAAACACAGTACTATTTATTGTTGAAAGGAAGCACGTTTTATCATTAACATTATACTAGCAGAACCCGTGGCGTACGCCCTATGCATTTTTAGCTAACTTCTTTTAAAACATGCATCCTTTTCGAATCGTCGTAGCGTAAACGTGACACAGTTTCGTATTTAGTTGAAGACTAGTAGAACCCACAAGCTGTGCTGTAACGGGCCCAAAAATAAATAAATGTGAACAGTAGTATTCAAAATCAGGAAATATTTATTTATTTGGTTGCAAACTGACGCGTTGGTGTTGCCACTAGTACGAGACGCAGGATCAAACTGCGCACAGGCATCCCTACTTCGATAAGTGTTCTAACCATAACGACCTCACCCAGAGGGTAGAAGTAAAGGATACAAAATCAATAACCTTCGATAGAAAACTCACTTCTTCGAGTCGACAACAACTGGCGGAGGACTCCACGGTCCTCTGGGAAGCCAGTGCTTCGGATTGTGGATCGACAACAAACAGGCCAGCGGGTGCAGTTTGTATTCCCACTACCAAACCGACTAGACTAGCTAAAAAAAAATACCGGACAGCTCCAGGGACTAGCACCTAAACCCATTATTGATCTCGCTGAATCAATGGGGCTTAAATTTTACTAAAACATAAAAACAGTTTACTGGATAACGGTCGCTGCAACTCTTCCTGGAAGAATAGTCCCTGCTCAGGTGCCATGTAACGTTTCAGTAGAATTTAAGCCCTCTTAATACAGTGAGATCAAGCACAGTTGGTTCAGAAAAATCAAGCACCGATGATTCAGTGAGATCAAGCACAATTGGTCCAGAAAAATCAGACACCGTTGATTCAGTGAGATTAAGCACAGTTAGTCCAGAAAAATCAAGCACCGTTGATTCAGTGAGATCAAGTACAGTTAGTCCAGAAAAATCAAGCACCGTTGATTCAGTGAGATCAAACACAGTTAGTCCAAAAAATCAAGCACCGTTTATTCAGTGAGATCAAGCACAGTTAGTCCAGAAAAATCAAGCACCGTTGATTCAGTGAGATCAAGCACAGTTAGTCCAGAAAAATCAAGCACCGATGATTCAGTGAGATCAAGCACAATTGGTCCAGAAAAATCAGACACCGTTGATTCAGTGAGATTAAGCACAGTTAGTCCAGAAAAATCAAGCACCGTTGATTCAGTGAGATCAAGTACAGTTAGTCCAGAAAAATCAAGCACCGTTGATTCAGTGAGATCAAACACAGTTAGTCCAAAAAATCAAGCACCGTTTATTCAGTGAGATCAAGCACAGTTAGTCCAGAAAAATCAAGCACCGTTTATTCAGTGAGATCAAGCACAGTTAGTCCAGAAAAATCAAGCACCGTTGATTCAGTGAGATCAAGTACAGTTAGTCCAGAAAAATCAAGCACCGTTGATTCAGTGAGATCAAACACAGTTAGTCCAGAAAAATCAAGCACCGTTGATTCAGTGAGATCAAGCACAGTTAGTTCAGAAAAATCAAGCATCGTTGATTCAGTGAGATCAAACACAGTTAGTCCAGAAAAATCAGACACCGTTGATTCAGTGGGATCAAGCACAGTTAGTCCAGAAAAATCAAGCACCGTTGATTCAGTGAGATCAAGCACAGTTAGTCCAGAAAAATCAAGCACCGTTGATTCAGTGAGATCAAGCACAGTTAGTCCAGAAAAATAAAGCACCGTTGATTCAGTGAGATCAAGCACAATTGGTCCAGAAAAATCAGACACCGTTGATTCAGTGAGATTAAGCACAGTTAGTCCAGAAAAATCAAGCACCGTTGATTCAGTGAGATCAAGCACAGTTAGTCCAGAAAAATCAAGCACCATTGATTCAGTGAGATCAAACACAGTTAGTCCAGAAAAATCAAGCACCGATGATTCAGTGAGATCAAGCACAATTGGTCCAGAAAAATCAGACACCGTTGATTCAGTGAGATTAAGCACAGTTAGTCCAGAAAAATCAAGCACCGTTGATTCAGTGAGATCAAGTACAGTTAGTCCAGAAAAATCAAGCACCGTTGATTCAGTGAGATCAAACACAGTTAGTCCAAAAAATCAAGCACCGTTTATTCAGTGAGATCAAGCACAGTTAGTCCAGAAAAATCAAGCACCGTTGATTCAGTGAGATCAAGCACAGTTAGTCCAGAAAAATCAAGCACCGTTGATTCAGTGAGATCAAGTACAGTTAGTCCAGAAAAATCAAGCACCGCTGATTCAGTGAGATCAAACACAGTTAGTCCAGAAAAATCAAGCACCGTTGATTCAGTGAGATCAAGCACAGTTAGTTCAGAAAAATCAAGCATCGTTGATTCAGTGAGATCAAACACAGTTAGTCCAGAAAAATCAGACACCGTTGATTCAGTGGGATCAAGCACAGTTAGTCCAGAAAAATCAAGCACCGTTGATTCAGTGAGATCAAGCACAGTTAGTCCAGAAAAATCAAGCACCGTTGATTCAGTGAGATCAAGCACAGTTAGTCCAGAAAAATCAAGCACCGTTGATTCAGTGAGATCAAACACAGTTAGTCCACAAAAATCAGACACCGTTGATTCAGTGGGATCAAGCACAGTTAGTCCAGAAAAATCAAGCACCGTTGATTAAGTGAGATCAAGCACAGTTAGTCCAGAAAAATCAAGCACCGTTGATTCAGTGAGATCAAACACAGTTAGTCCACAAAAATCAGACACCGTTGATTCAGTGAGATCAAGCACAGTTAGTCCAGAAAAATCAAGCACCGTTGATTCAGTGAGATCAAACACAGTTAGTCCAGAAAAATCTGACACCGTTGATTCAGTGAGATCAAGCACAGTTAGTCCAGAAAAATCAAGCACCGTTGATTCAGTGAGATGAATGACAGTTGGTCGAGAAAAATCAAGCACCGTTAATTCAGTGAGATCAAGCACAGTTGGTCCAGAAAAATCAGGCACCGTTGCTTCAGTGAGATCAAGCACAGTTGGTCCAGAAAAATCAAGCACCGTTGATGTACAGAAATTCCCGTTGATTCAGAGAAACAATCGTCTGAGTGTTCTAAAAGAAAACCGTTTACCGAGTGAAATCTGTGTTATGTACCACAATCCCGTGGGCTATGCTACAACGGGCACAAAATTAAATAAATATGAACAGGTCTTATTTTTAAAATCAGCAAATATTTATTTATCTGTATGCAAATTGACGCCCGAGCATTTCACCGAGGTTGCACGCACAAGCCAACGTACAATCCCACCCGCAACACCGATCACGTAACAAAAGAGCGTAATAGAATCAGAACACAGTTTTTCACAGCCTACTATGAGAAAACGGTTTTCGTTATTTGTGAAAATATACCCATCAAACCTCATATAAAAGAAAAAGGGGAAAAAGCTCTGTCCAATGATGACATGGCCGCCTTTGACGCATATTAAAAAAAGAAGTTAACGTCAATATCTTAAAAATTTAAGTATCTATAAAAATTTTAATTTCATATTCAAATTTGTGTAAAAAAGTGTCTTAAATATTGTCAAAGGCGCTTTGCGGTATCTTTGATAATAATCAAACTGTAGACAAAAATCGAAAAGTGAAAATTTTAGTTTCTTTTAGTCTGTACTGAAAATTAAGCAAAAATTGTAATATTTGAATGTGGATCATAGTAGCACTTGAGATGCTGAACAATACTTCTCAGTTAACGTTTACAAGGTCCCAAAGCACGAGGCTCATGTCTTAGACGCCCTGCATATTTGTTCCCTTTTAATTTACTAGGGTTTAGTTGGACGTGCCTAATTTCTGCACCAAAGTTTTACTGATTTACGATATATCACTCAATTCCGATAAAATTTGGGCATGTTCATTGTTCACTCTCTGCACTGACCGGTTCTTTAATTTCCTATTCCACGTTATTAATATAACCATTTTGTAATTTTCAAGAAATAAGCCTTTTGTCTGCCTATTTCATGTTAACAGGCAAAATTTTGCCGATTATACGTGAAATAGGTAATTTCGCAAATTCGGCGTAACACATTAGTTTTAAAAAATAAAAATCAAAATTGAACTTCTCCTTCTTAACGATGCTGTTGTATATCATGAATAGTCCTTGTATCAACTCGTGTAAATTATCATAACTTATGAGATCAATTTTAAATTATTTCTTGTTACAATGTTAAATAATTGCAGAGTTAAGAAATAACACCACTACATCAGAGATATCTTTGCATATTTTACGACGAGGCACTCCAAAAACCGCTATTTATTACGAAACAAGCTGAAAGGGGCAATGTCCTCTTCAATTTAGTCACCCCGACAACGAATTCTTCGTATATTTAACTTTTTGCAACTTCCATTGCAGAGATTACCTTTAATAGAACAAAACAATGTAACGTCTTATGGCGGTATTATAAACTTTATGCACTGTAATGTAAGCCTGTATTTACCTGAACATTTGTACATAATTTATATTTTTACTATAAGAATTGATTTAAAATTAATACCTTTCAGGAATTGTTCGACAGGTTCCAGCATTTTTATTTATGATAACTTGAAATTAAATTAAGTTTGCTTGAAAAAAATTAATAATAACTGTTTTGGCAAAACAAGATGCAAATTCAAAAGCTGTTGATAGGAAAAAAACTGAATTTAATTATGCAGCAACAAAGTGTGGTTTTTGAGCAACTGGTTTTTACATCGTAAATTCTACTTCTTCTCAGAAGTCTTCTACTTCTTTAAAAACCTAACCAATTAATTTTAAGCATAAATTACTTTGGAAGCTTTATTATATGCACATTAGAACAAAATACTGGAACATTTTTTAATTGCCGCGTTTGAAGTCATTATGAGATTAAAGCAGTAACAGTTAAATAACAACTACTGTTCCATCAACGCCACAAGAGCTTCCTTTCAAACGTTTCGCTTTCTCTTCGCCCCTATGCTTTCTTGTCCCATTCTTGTATACCATTTATTACATTTTTACTTTTCACTGTAGAGAAGGTGTTTATCAACCCCCCCCCCCTCCTATCCCATACACTTTAATTATTTTCAAATTCGGATTTCTAGTGTTCTTTGAAATCTATGTTTATACAGGATGCGACAACTAAAGTGTTACAAGTTGATATCTCGAAGACTATTAAAGATTGAACTCCAAAATATTTTTTGATTTTATACGAAGCAAGGGGCCGTTATTATGCTAATACTGGGCTTTTAAAAACAACCGTATTATAAGAGTTGAAGGTAACTTGAAAATTTTAAATTGGATGACAGACGAGGTGTAAACTTTAATGCTCGCCAAAAAGTTGCTTATTCAGAAGACCAGTTCATTGCCATTTTAAGTAGTTTTGTAATAGTCATAGCTTACTAGATATTGGCAAAAAACTAAAATTTAATGTTTTCTTCTTTTGTTCGTAGCTTTTTTATTTATAAACTTTAACAGTGTATTTTTGCAGTGGTAGTGTAACACATAAGAAAGAATTTACTGATGTATCCAGAATATTTTTATGGCGTACGATTTTCGAGAGGCGACTTGTTTTTTCTTATTGCCGCTATATCAAATTTTTACATTTTTAGAATACGTTATTTATTCTCTAGTCAACGATGTATGACATTCCTGTAAAACACTCGAAACTGATATATGAAATAATTAAAAGCTTATTTTTTAAATGTTTTTTTTTAAATTTAAATGTGCAATAATAATAAAAACCAGCTTTGCGTAAAAAACTAACTGTAACAAACTTTAATAAACGGGGGCATACAATTGTGACATTTTAAACACTAATTAAATTTTGTTTGATCTAATTTGGGATGCTTATTTTATAAGACACCTTCAATTAAAAAAAATAAACTCGCTCCGTATTTTACTATTTATAGAATTTCACCCCCCCCCCCTATTACTAGGTGTACTAAACGGTTTTCAAAAAATATGTAAAATATAGACTGTACTACCCAGTGG
This sequence comes from Ctenicera cuprea, assembly GCA_958336395.1. NCBI lineage: Eukaryota > Metazoa > Arthropoda > Insecta > Coleoptera > Elateridae > Ctenicera > Ctenicera cuprea. The sequence goes on along the minus strand of OY284491.1, from coordinate 44,385,615 downwards.
TGGTTTCTCCATTGGGTCAAATGGTCATTGACCTCCCAATGAAATATGAAAAAACTCAATAATTACTTTTTGTTTGAGTACATGTTATACACTTTAATATTTAAAAAATACTTTATGGTTAACTTTTGTATGAGATTTCTATGCGAAAACGTTTATTAAAGAGCTGCCGCAGGATCCGAAAACGTTTGAACATTTGAGTATTTCGCGCGCATTATTCGAATCTATGCGAGGGTCATTTGGCTGTCAGTCCCCAATTCCCCCAGTCCCCAATTCAGTTATACGGCACTGAATAAATCCGCTGCCTTAAAAGGCCTTCAAATGAATAAGAGTGAAATAGAAAGCTCATTGCGGTAAAATTCATATTACACAAGCTAAAAGAGGATAGAAGTATCTGCATATTAAAGACTTCAGGGACACAAACCCACAACTTCCGAGAATTATGCTGTCAGCGGTCCGTGATAAGCACATGCCAATACCCGCCTAATTTGCGGGCTATGCACGTACACGACATAGTAGTGTGAAAACAGTTGATTGTGTAATCATAATTTAGTGGTGTTGTACGATGTCCGTGCAAAATAATTTTGGATTGTGAATGCCATGTAAGAAAATGCTTTCACTTGTTTCCACTGTCTGCTATTTTGTGATAATTCATTTTGTGATATTGACTGCACACATTCAGAAACTAAAATTCAAACGCATTTTTTTATCGGCAAACCACATGAAAAATTTTGTACATTTTGACACACTGGCATTGTGGGTATACATTTACAATAATTTTACTAGAGAGTGCTTATCGAAAGTTTATTCAAGACTCCAATGAAAATGTTAGTAAAAATAAATCATTTTGTCAACGTAAAAGATGGGTTTGAAATATAAGGCTACCTAAAACTTGGGTAAGAACAATTTTTTTCCAAAAAAATACTTTAAAATACCTCCTAGTACACCACACCACGAGCCGCCACTGGTACTACCTATTTTGATGCAGATATTAAAAACTAGAAATCATCACATTTAAAATTATCAAGCGACCCCCCACTTCTTAAAATAGGGTAGTTTTTAAAAACCGACTATTAGCCTAATACACTCTTTATTTTGTCCCACAAAATACAAAAAAAAATATTGCTCACTTTTTGTTATAGTTTTGAAGATATCAGCATGTAAAACTTTATTGTCGTACCCTGTAGGAGGACATCTTAGATGGAATACCGTACAAAGCGCTATGTGTAGGAAGATATAGGCGAGGGAGACAGGTCACTAGTACTCTTCTTTAGATAACTTTTCGTTACTACTTTGTGTACTTTTTGGTAACGAATTTAATTTCTTGAGTAAACACACACCAAAAATGTACTCTTTTTAAAAGTGGCTATAATCGAACGGCTTTCAGAATAATTCAATTGTTTCCCCAAAACACGCAAATAGTTTGTACGAACTTTGAGGGAAGGTTCTGGATTTTAGATTAGTCTGGAGGGTGAGAAAAAACTCATGCGCACTTAGGTCACAAAAACCAGGCACACTGTGCTACCTCCAGCAGCTCCCCAACACGGAAATCATCTAAGCCACTTAATTCTTTGAATAAACTCAAGAACATCCGCGATTGGGGTGTCGCTGATGACGACCATGTCAGGTCAGAAGTCCCACAGCATGGATCCTCTAATTGTTGCGAGGGCAAGACAGTGGCATAGCACGTGTTCTGCTGTCTCGTCTACCACGTTATATCCTCGATAGTTGGGGCTGTCTATCAGCCCCATCTTGTGCATGTGCTTGGTTAGAGTGCAGTGCCTATTTAAGATTTCTGCAACCAGTTGGAGATTCTTTCTGGACACCTGCACACAGTGTTTGGCTGTATTTGATGAGGGTGCTGCGAAAGCGGCTCTTGCCTGATAACAGCTTTGGATATTATCCTACAATTTCATAAAGCTGTTTAAGGTTTCTTAATGTAGCATAGTGCTGAACATCGTTAGGGAGACAAGTTGTTAGGAGTCTTACGACGTCGTCAGCTTCCTCATTACCTTGATGTTATGTCCCTCCGACCAAACTAGGGATACAACATTGTCTTTGAAGATATCTTGGAGAGCTTCGTAGCACTGAAGTAATTTTACAAATACTCAGGGCCAATAAGACAACTGTACTATCGCTGAAGTTACCAATACGTTAATTCTTATTTTGTCGTTCAAAAACTGCATTTGCACCATGCATTATCGCCACTACCTCCGCTGGGAAGACGATAGCATATATTTGGCAGATCAATAAATATGGATATATCCGAGTGGTGGGTTGTCCCAGCATTCATATATACACTGAAGTGTCAATTGAAGGTATACTTATAAGGAAGGCAAGCAACCACTGCATCAAGAAGAGAAATTTTTAGGACTGCCTCTTCGAGGATGCGGATGTGCGGCTATCCACATCTTTTGTATACCATAGCCCCGTAAGGCGTAGTCTCATGGCAATCCTTATAGCTGATATCTCCACTACTAGCGCGAGTAGGGAAATGCATAGGACCGCCTCTAAGGTCGTCATTGTGTTGAACAAGTAGCCCCTCTAATAATAAAACAGGTGAGACGGTGTCACGTCTCACTTTGGCTGCTGTTTTAGTCTGTCTGACTCTGAACCACCAAATTAGTGCCCCGTAGGCATAGCTTAGCATAGTCCTGATGACGGCTGAATACAGCCCACATCGTAATTCCGGGAATAGTTCCCAGAATATTCCTAACGCGTGGCGACACTGCCAAAGGTTATGCGTGATTTTTCTGCCTTAGGCTGTAAGTGTTTCTTCTAATTTAGGTGTTAAAAATGACTCCTAGGTATTTGACGTTGTCTGATAGATTGAAAAAATGCATAGGATCCCCTCTAAGGTCGTCATTGTGTTGAACAAATAGCCCCTCTAATAATAAAACAGGTAAGACGGTGTCACGTCTCACTTTGGCTGCTGTTTTAGTCTGTCTGACTCTGAACCACCAAATTAGTGCCCCGTAGGCATAGCTTAGCATAGTCCTGATGACGGCTGAATACAGCCCACATCGTAATTCTGGGGATAGTTCCCAGAATATTCCTAACGCGTGGCGACACTGCCAAAGGTTATGCGTGATTTTTCTGTCTTAGCCTGTAAGTGTTTCTTCTAATTTAGGTGTTAAAAATGACTCCTAGGTATTTGACGTTGTTGTCTGATAGATTGAAAAAATCCCTAATAAGACTGGTGTACGTAAAAATGCAATCCTCCTCCTTCTTGTTAATAGTACCACCTCTGCCTTCAAGGGGTTGACAGATAGGGTCTGTTCTTTACACCAGTCTTGAATTATTTGAAAAGCCGCCTGCATTAAGAAGCAGGGCGTGTTTTCAAATTTTGACGCGGGTAGTAATATCATCCGCATAGCCAACAGTGTAAAAATCAGCATCGTTGAGGGAGTGCGAAGTGCTGTATACCACTGTGATTCATAGCAGTGGGACAGGACGCCACCTTGGGGGCATCCCTTCGTTACATCTCTTATAGAGCTGTCACCTATATTATTTTTTGATTAATAAGCTCTTAAACGGCCGCCGTCTTTGTCGCGCTGAACACTTTTTGACTCTGCGCGCTGTTACACTCGCTTACATATTATTAATTATTTTGGCTTTATTCTTCTGACCACATTTTTATTGCTTTTTTAATTGATGATACATCACTTCTGACTAGAATCTCATTCAATTGAGCCTCCGAAAGACCTTTACGAGCCATTTTACAATACCAAATTAAATGCAACACCACTCCCTTTGCTCTCTAAACAAGACTGAAACATCAGTGCATTTGTTCACCAATAATGCAGTATTGGCTGCCCCTCCAAAGACTACCCGTAAAATTTCGATGGTAACATCTTTTGCAACAAACGGTGCGCCAATATAAAGCATTTGAGTAAAGTCGCTTATAGCAGTTCGCCGTAGAAATGTAGAATGAGTATCCTGGGGCGTAGCGCCTCAGCAATGGCAAGTGTTTGCGACTTAACTCCTCGTAAGCAGTCAAGGGGTAACCTGTACTGCTCACATAAGAATGTGTTTTATCCACTCACTTAGAGTGGGAGCAGCACCGTGCCTACGTAAGGCAGTATTAATACTGTCGAAAGATGCCTTATCGGAAGCCACGTCAAGGTCATTGAAAACTTTTAGGGTAGACATTTGATTGTCTAAAATGTACTACCTTCAAAACAAGAACACATGCAAGATAAAACGGAAAAGTAGCAAGAGAAGCGGAAAAACTGGGCCTAAAAATAAACAAAAAGAAAACAAAAGTCATGAATATCAATGTAAATAGGACAAATGACATCAGACTAGACGGGGAAAATCTAGAAAGAGTAGAAAAGTTTTGCTACTTGAGAAGTATAGTGTACAAAGATGGAGGCACAGAACAAGACATCAAATCACGGATAGGTAAAGCACAATATGCCTTTCATATATTAAAAACAACATGGAGCTCAAACGAATTATCTCTGAACACCAAAATAAGAATATTCAACACGAACGTTAAAAGTGTACTCTTATATGGCGCAGAAACCTGGAAGGTTATAAAAAAGACAACATCCAAAATACAGGTTTTTATAAATAAATGCTTCAGACAAATACCAAGAATCAGATAGCCGGATAGAATAACAAACATTGAACTATGGGAACGCACACACCAGGAACCTATAAGCAAAACAATTAGAAAAAGAAAGTGGAGCTGGATAGGCCACACTCTAAGGAAACCACAGTGGGATATAACTAAACAAGCGCTAGAATGGAGTCCAGCTGGCAAGAGGAAGCGTGGTAGACGGAAGGAAACATGGAGGAGAAGCTTCCACAGGGAACTCAACACGCTCAATAAAACATGGAACCAGATTAAGGTCGAGGCCCAAAACCGAGTGAGGTGGAGACATGTCGTGAATGCCCTATGTTCCAATGGGAATAAAGAGGATTAAGTAAGTGAGTAAGTTGATTGTCTAACGATTTCTCTGTCCAATTTCCCACGGTATGTAGTGCGAATTCTGTGAATCGCCCAGGGATGTAACTAATTTGATTTCAAATAGTATCTCAAGCGCCTTTAGTAAGAACGAAGTGAAACTGATTGGATGATACGATTTGGCCAGGAAGTAAGTCACTACGACCCGATTTATAATATAGTATATTTGCTAGTAGGTTTTACCCACTTACAGGCACATTACCAATACCACGAATGAAACTGTTTTGAAAATACAATACCTAAATCTTTCACTTGGATTGTTATTTGTAATGTAATGTTAGTAATACTGTAATTTGCTGTAATTGGAGATATCTTTCTAGTAAAACATATTTACATTTGAATTCATTTCAAGCTAAATATTTTTTTATTCAATTAATTGAAACTCCAAAGCGAAAATAAATATGTTAAATGTTAATAAATTGATGTGTACTTACATTACATTTGTGACTTTGTACTTTCAATTATATCAATATTTAATTGTGTAAATCGTGCTTACTGCGTTTTACTTTCCCATACTTCTACTGAAGTAAGGAAATTGCAAAGTGCCAAATTTCAAATTTTAACGAAAATATTTGGGGTCCAAAGAACGCAGAAAATGGGTTATTATAAAATGTCTGTCTGTGGGTGGGTGCGTTCGTTTCCTTATATCTCCGGAACCCCTTGACTGACTTGTATCAAATTTTGTAGGTTTCTTAGCTGCAGGTAGTTTTGTAGACGACGACCTACCGTTAATGGTATGTGGTAGTAACAAAGAAGAGATTGAGGAAAACATAGAATCGGCAATAAGAAGTATTGAAATATGGATGGAACAGAAAGGGCTACAACATGCTCCTCATAAGGTGAGCTGGTAGTACTTAAGGGAAAAACACATTGAAGTCCGTCTAGGTAAAGATGAGGAATACAGAACAAAACGTGACAGCGCATCCTAAAGTTTTGGGTTGGGAATAGCACTTGGCAAAAACATGAATATAGCCATACATAGAAAAGGAAACCAAAAAGGCCGAAGGGACAGCGACCAAACTGAGTCGGTCAATGCCTAACGTTGGCGGAGCCAGAGCCCGACGTAGGAAAGCGGTGTGCCACTATGTTCCATGGCGTGCCAATAAAAAAAAATACACACAAGCGAATAAATATAAGAAGATGCTGGAGAAGGTGCAGAGCAAAGTGGCCATAAGAGTGGCAGGTGCATACCGGACGGTGTCGACGAAGGCGATACAAGTGGTAGCAGGAATGATCTACAGCCACCTGCTGGCATTAGAACAAACACATTAATGGGAGAAATAGAAGGGGACAGAGGAACATGGCGAGAGAGGAAACCTTCCGTAGATGGGAAGAGGAATGGAGCCAGGAAGAGATAACTGCTGGATAGACCAGACAGTATACCCACAGTGAGTCCATGTCGCGTAAACACGGTTAGAAACTGGGTCGGGTGCTAGACCCAGTTTCTAACCGGGCACGAGTGTTACGGAGTGTATCGAGAGTGGGCGATACAGGACATTGGGAAAGTCTTAAATATTGAAAATATTGTATATGCTGGAAAACGAAGAGAAATGGAGGATAATAGAGACATTTGTAAAGAAAATAATGAAAAACAAAGAGGAAGAAGAGAAAGAGATGCAAGCAGAAGAAAGAGGTAACGTGGGTTAAGTAATAAACACTAATAAAAGCAACTGAAAAAAATAAAAGGTGTGTGAAGAGAAGGTGTAAACCACAACGAAACAATGCCGAAAGGCGATCCCGCTGCGGCCTATAAAAAGAAGTCGGTAGGCGTTTGAGGCCGATCTACCCAAACGAATCCGACACTCTTTAGATAATACTAAGAGTCTTTTGAAAATTATCCTTTCTTCACTCAAGAAGAAGAAAAATAAGTAGTTCTGTAGAAGCTTTTTTTAATAGAAACCCAAACTGGAAACGGAAATTAAACATGTTTTTTAGGTATCAATTCTTTTAAATAACTCATTGAAATTTTGAAAACAGCGTTGTAGTAAATTTAAAGGCAAATAAAATGGTTGTTTTTGAATGCTATATCTAAAACTAAGGCCACTGCGAATTTTCGAAAATTTTGAATTTAATGTCCGATTACTCAAAAACAAAATATCCAATCAATACAAATTGTTATATTATTTAATAGCTTTTAGTAAGTATAATCAACTGATGTAAAAATATTTTTGGAAATATGAATTTAAAAATACTAGCTGCTCAAAATTTTGGACATAAGATGATTCCTCAAAAACTACCCGTACCGTTTTTTAACTCGCTGTGGCGATAGAGATTGCAGTGGGCTACAAATTTGTTTTTTATTAATCTCCCAAATTTTACGGGAACGCCCTCAAGAAATTTTTGAAACATTTTACATTGATTAATTATTTATTAAAAAACGCAAACATTAATCGTTATAAACTTTACACAGTTCAATAGACTCTTTGAAATAGTTTATTAGGATCCACCATATTATAAATTAAGAAGAAGACGATACTTTTTATTATCAACAACGCGGTTCCCGGAACTTACGAGACTTTAATTACACCTTCAATTATCTCCATTTGAAAATCATAGGTTTTATTCTTTGCATATTTTTGATAATTTATTAAATAAAGTTGTTATAACCTTTTTTGGTCAGAAGTCGTGAGTGCAATATCTAGCTAGCGTCTTTATATAGCCGTGCTGTGCCAACGTTTTGGGTTTGGAGCGGCCCCGCGAATATTTAAAACCTAAAACGAATGGGAAAATACGAGCGACTTGTTTCGCCCATTTTTAGTGGATAATTTGTATATTCTTTGAGGCTTTCGAGGTTTCTCGAACTGTAATTATTACAATTTCCTTTCGGCTTAGACCGCGTCGTCATTTGGGAATTACACCCAGCGTAATTCTTGTCCGCCTCAAGGTTCAAATAATAGAAGCACACGGCCCTTTTTAGGCAGGCACGGCCCACGAACAATTATTAATCAAACTTTTAGAGCAAATGCTTGTAAAGGCAGACAAGTCGGTCCTTCCCTAATTATGCTGAGTGTAACTCCCAAATGACAACGCGATCTAAGCCGAAAGTAAATTGTAATATTGACAGTTGGACCATAATTCATACCATAAAATTAATATAATAGTAGTATTTACGCATCTTTATGAATCACAGCCCTTTAGAGATACCCATTCTATTTTTCACAAAAATTGAATTACTTATCTCAAAAACCATTGGGCTTAGTGACTTTCAACAAGAGTACTTTTTCTGTGTATTTGTGTTGGAGGAATGATATTTTCGTTTAGAAAATAGTACTAATGTCCCCATTCATCTGTGCAGTCCCTGAAAATTTTATTCTAACTAAAACTAGTGCGAAACATATACTTTTAATGAGTTTGATCGCATGCAAACTTTGTTTATTATATACAGGGTGGTTTATTCAATATTAGCCACCGTTAAGGGCCCGTAGTTCGAAAACCTAGCATTGTAGGCTTATTGTTTTATTTCTAGATCAGAAATCCCGTGAACGAATTATGAGAGCTTTTTCTGGTATAATGACAGAAATAGGTTTCCTTTAAGCTAGCACTTCTTGAAGGTTAATGGACGATATTACTCCTGAACTTAAAGTTAATCCACCAAGCGGCGCACCAATCGATAGGGACTTTCGAGAAGCACGCGAATTTTTTTCCCATAAGAGTTACAAGTAAAATACAAGAATTTTTAATTTTAAAAACACAATTGTTAAAGTCGTTTAGGTTTATATACATATGAAGGTAATTTAAAAATAGATATAATGAAAATTATATTTCATCTGTATGTTTCAAACTATTTTTAATATTTCCTCAGCGCAGCAAACATTATACTAATATTACATGCGCCTGTAGGTAAAATGTAAATTAAAACTGCGTCTTTAAAAAAAATAAATAAAATACAAAACAGTTTTTTATTATTTCAAATTAACTTGCCATTTTACAATAAAATACTGAGAAATACAACATACATAAATTATGCAATTTTGTTTTACGAAGCATAATAGGTACTTGTATTAAATATAATTTTATTGAGCAGAATAAGAACATTTTTACTTCTTACTAACTGTTTGTCGTAAACCATTGCAATTTCAATAACAAACGTTTCTTCTTGTGATAAGGCTATCAGATTTTTTAGTTCTTCTGCTTCTCTATAACGTAAATGTACACGGCTGCAACACAAATTTAAAAATAATGTAACATTGGACATGTTTAAATATCACTAAGTTACCGACCGATGTTGCCTTACTGGATCTGGATTTATTGAAGTAGGCTCTTGTCTTCCCATAAAATGCGAAGAACAGATGCATGTACGGTCGTTTACATTTTTCACAACAAAATCTTTTTTCTACATGTCTGTATTAATGACTAAGTTTATCCAAATTGACCGAAGGTTTTGGAAAATATAATTAAAACCCATCCATCTTCTCTAGAATACCCACATTCCGATTTACATAAAGCAATAAAACATAAGCATAAATCGCTGCCTAAGCATTATAAGATATCTACTACTTCTCATTAAAGAACTCTTCCAATAGATAAAACAACAAGCAAACCATAGGAAGTACTTGCTAAATACAATAACTAAACAAAGCAATTTAACAAAAGGTGGGTTATGATTGTAACAAGTCATAAAAGTTGCCTAACTGATGTGCTTACATTGTCGTTAAAACAGCAGCCAGAGAAAGTTTTTTCTGTGTTAAAACATGCTAAAATAGGTTAAATTATTCATTAAGAATTAAACTAAGTGAAGCAGTTTGCCTGGATTTTTCCATACTTTAGACATTATTACTTATCGTATTTCGAAAAGAATTACAACTAAAAATAATTTTCAGTTTTAGAGTAAACTAGAGACGATGTAGCAAATTTATAAGCAAAGAAGCTGAAGTGTGGACTTTCCCATACTAAAGCTTATCGTATTTGCAGAAGTGTAAATTTTATAATTATAACCTTCCATTCCATCCATCTCAATTCATAGAAAGCGCTACAGTAAAATTAAAGCTTTAAAAATAAACTGTAGCCAATACTAGATACTAATACTTGCCGTTGCCGTCTTTGCAAAAGTGTAACATTTAATAATTATAGCGGTGTACAGTTCAGCAAGTATTAGATTTGTAAGGAAACAAGCAGCGGGAATTTGAATTTGCGATAGCCTGTTCAATTGGTTTCGGTACCGTAACTCTACCCATAGAACAAGCGACTACCTGCACGACCAAAGCAAGGTAAGCGTCCGCAGGCGCGCTTATTGGCGGATTACAAACTCCGCTTCGAATGTCGTACAAAAATGGCTATATTAGCTTTATTTGGAAAGTTATCAAAAATATGCAAAAATTAAAAATATATTTTTAACTAGAGCTAATTGATAGGCGTAGCTAAAATCACGGAAATGCCAGAAAACGTGTTATTGACATTAAAAAGTATTGTTTTTTTCCTACTTTTTTAAATAATTGAAAATGTTAGCAAAATTTTAATAAAGTGCTTTAAATAGTCTACCAAATTGGTTAAAGTTAATAACAATCGGCGTTTGCGCTTTGAATAAATAATTAATCAAGCTCAAATATTTCAAAAATTTTTGGAAAGCGTCAGAGCACAATTTGGGAGATAAGTAAAAAATAAATTTGTAGGTCAATGCAAGCTCTATCAGCTCATAAAGTTTAAACAAAATCGTGTGGACAGTTTTTGAGAAATTTTTTTTGAAAATTTTGAGCAGCGCCATTGCTGTATTTTTAGATTTTCAAAACTAATTTATTTCATCGTATACTACTTAGAAAGGGCTCTCAAACAAGTGGTAGCTGATCCCGATCAGACAACTACATTTTGAGTAAATGGGCGTTAAAGTCGAGATTTTCAAAAAGCTATAGTGGCCGCCATTTTAAGGATAGAGAGTTTGGAAAAAAGTTTTTGATTTGCCTTAAGTTCTTCTCTCAGATTCCGTGCTCAAATTTTCAATATTTGGTTTGGAAAAAAACGCTACAAAAAAAACATGTCTAACTTCCGTTTCCGGTTTTGAATTTTTTTAAAAAGCTTAACTAGAACTACAATTTTCGATATACCTCTTGATTTAAAATTACATCAAAATCGGTCCAGTATACTTTCGCATATAGAAGCGTCACCCACCAGACAGACATTTTTTAAAACCACTTTTTTGGGTAAAACGCATGTTTTAGCTAAAATCTAGATTTCTAAAATTTTTATGAAAGTAATACTTCCCTATACCGAAGGTATGGGAAAGTAAAAATGGGGCGGTATAGCAGGAAAATAACCCCTCTAAATATTGTTGCTGTTAAAAATTAAGTTGTGAAGCTTATTTTACTATCAATCTTGATCAATTTAGCCTAAACCAAATTATTTCATCGTCTCCCGTTTATTAAATAAAAAGGCATGAATTTTCTATTTTCAAAAATTCATAGAAGGCTTGAGATATAAATAAGCGGACTAGGATGTCAACCAAATTGTAGCTCTGTAGGAAACTAACAAAGTTTTAAAAAAATATGGGCACATTTTTAGCAATGTTTTTTTGATAACGTCCAAAATTTTCACTTCACTTTTTTTTGGCACAAAAACTATCTTACACAGTAACATTGTGTTCCCCTAGGGCTATTGTAATACCCAAATTTCATCTCGGTCTGCCAATCAGTTTTAGTGTATAGTGTAATAACTAACGGCGCATTAATGTTAAAATTTTCGAAAATCGTAGCTGCCGCCACTTGGAAGCTAGAATTACCCCGAAAAAGGCTTAGATTATTATTAGCATTCTCTATGATATTCTGTTCTTAAACTTTTAAAATTCCACTTATAAAAACATAATAATACAAAAAAACATATGTAACTACCGTTTCCGGTTCCGAATTATAAAAAAAAACTTTCTGGCCCAATAAATTCTCGTTGTAATCGGACGTTAGAAACACACACACGTACAGGCCGAATTATTTTTTAAACCACTTTTTTGGGTTCCTGAAAGCTTAAGAAACGCATTTCCGACAAAATCTTATAGTCGGAAATTTTCACTACCAGAATCGTTTTCCCGTACTGGAAGTATGCGGGAAAGTAATGAAGGTTTTCCATTGAACAAAAGTTTTACGAAAAAAAAAACATTGGAACATAGATGTTGGCAGTTGAAAGTGTTGTGGTTAAATTATTTGATTTAGAAAAACACGGGCTCGAAAAGGTTTCCTTACGAAGTTACAGCCTCCGGAAGGGGAAACAGTCAGAGCTTTTTCTTTTGGAGGGTGTAACTCCGCAAGAAAGCGTTTCCGCACCCAAAATAAAACTATAAAACTATAAACTATAAAAACTATTTGCTTCTCTTAAAGAATACTCAACAGTGGCTATCACTATCATACCGCCAATGGTTGGTTGTAAAGCGATAGGGCTCCGAAGGTTGAAGGGCTACCGGTAAAAAAGAAATAAATATATCGAAATTTAAAATATCAGACTACGGGTTATTTATGATAAACAAATTATATTTTAGTATGTTTTATAAACTAAAAAACGTATTATATGGGCTAAAAATTTAACGACTTTTAATTCCGGTTTCACCAGAAATTTCTTTTTTCTTATCAACGACTAACTATTTACAATCTGCTACTTAGCATTAAGTAAATTCTTTAAATGAAAAGATGACATGCAAAGTAATCATCCAGTGATGACACTTTCAGTTGCTTAACTAAATCAATAGAAATGCTTGCCTTAAACTATTACATTTAAAATAGATCTTCCATAACAGAATGAAGGAAGTTTGATATTATGTGTTCACTGTCTAACAGTGTTAAGTAACATGCTAATTAAATCTATATGGTAAACACCAGAAATGAAATTAATTTTTTTAATGGAACATCATGTATATTTAGGCATATCCGGAAGAAAGATAAAATTCGGTTTTGTTTAATATTTAGGGTGCTTTGACCCATCATAATTGATTCTAATCAATTTACATACTGTTACTGAATGGGCTTTGTGGGTCTTACTTATTATACTTACTAGCAATGCTACTTGTAAGTTTTTTCCATTTGTTTCACAAGGACTAGTGACTTGATTCGGCATTGTTTAAAATAAAGTTATATACAAATAATCAAATTCCAAAGAAAAGCACAAGTTATGGGTATCATTAAAGTCCTTGAAAAATTTTGTATTTAAAAAGGCATACGGGCCACCACCTTTCCAATTGAAAACAATAAGTTACTTTGAAAAATACTTTTTTGCAAATTTTCAAAGGTAATATTTCAACTGGTGTGTTTTCTAAGTTGTAAATTTTATTTGTTTAGGCGTATGTAACTTGATCAATTTGAGTGGGTCAAAGAACACTTAATAGTAATCAAAAATTTAAAAAAAAATTATTTTGTGTGTCCTAATGAGAATATGCAAAATATACAGAGTGTTTCGTTAAAAATAAGAAAGCTGCTGTCATTTTCGGTGATATCGGCAGTGAAAATATTTAGTTGAATTTTTACCTTTTATAATTTGTTGTTATATAATCTACTAATTTGCATTTGTTTATCTTAATAAACAAAAAAAAGAGAGTGCGCCATGTTTTATTAACACCACCCGGTATATATACTATAATACACAACAGTAAATTTAATAGGGTCTACATTCCAGTGTTTGTTTTTAAAAACTAATTTTGTTTTCCTTTTTAAATAAAATGTTTAATGATTTAGTGTTTTATAATAGTATATTAAAGTATAAGTGGATAAAAAGGTCTTTAAAACACGCGCGATTTTTCGAGCACGACGGCGCAGCCGGAGTGCTCGAAATAGAGCAAGTGTTTTAAAGACCAGTTATCCACGAATACTTTACGCTATTTTTTTTTATTGGTGCACTTTGAAACCATAAATATTGGTATTATTACTACAAAAAATGGAAATAAGAACTAATAATGTAAAATGGTTGAATTCGTGATGTGACATCAGTATACCTTTCGTTGTCATGGAAATGAGAAAAACAGAAATTAATTTGCAATTTGTCATCAAAGATTAATTGTTGTCACCGCACTGCTTAAAAATGAATTCTAATATCGATTTTTTAAATAGTAAAGCAGAATCGCGGTTAATACCGCAAAAATCTAATGATGCGTATAAAAAAGAATATGACAAGTTCATCAAATGGATGGAAGAGCAAAAGGTAACAGATAGAAATGAACGAGTTGTGCTTGCTTACCTTCAGAAATTTGTTAGTAATATTTTATTTGACGTTACAAGGTACTCCTGTCAGATCAATAATCAAAAAATTGTCATTTAGACTTCACGTTTCTCGAGTTGTTGATGTTGCCATGGTAACTTTAAAAAACGCGCGTTTTTGAAAGTTCGATTTAAACACGCTGAGGCGTGCTTTAAATAGGTAAAATGGGGCACCAATAAAAAAATAGTGTTTTATTTTATATTAAGAAGTCAAATGAATTCTTAAATTCAGTGGCGTATTTGTAGTCCAAAATGCTTTAATTTAAGGTACCACGGTAAAAATTAATTGACAACGCTATGAGTGCCCCCTTGCCAAACAAAAATTGTCTGGAAGGGTCTTCAAACTTATTTAGCGACCAGGCCAAAAAATCCTAGCTACGCCACTGACATTCAGACGTTTATGGCAACTCGATTTTTCACAAAAAATGGATAATTTCGAAAACCGTTAGAGTTACAACCTTTCAGCAAGGGTACATTTTTGCGTATTTTCAATTGAAGAATAGGTTTTTAAGACAAATATAAGATTGAACATATTTTTGCAAAATGTTACGGAGCCCCCAGCTGGTGCACGTATTCAAACAAAAATAAGAAGATAGAAATATTACACTAAATGGATAGCGTCCACATATCAATTTTCAAAATGGTAATGCACTACTCTTCAAGTTCTCCACAAAAAAATGTTCGAAACCTTCCATGTTCCAGAGGCGGTAACTCCGTAAGGAAGCGTTGTCGGACTGAGGTCTATCAGTTTTTTTTGTTATTTTAATTTATAAAATTTGCCCTTAAATTTGATACAGCTTCTAGGCTCACCCTGTATAGGACGGGGTAAAATATGGAACCCTTTAATATTGAGTGAAAATCAGCAGTTTTGGATGAAATAGGAAGCTACAATCATTTTATTAGCAGCAACAGTAGAAAATTTCGCAGTGGAATAATTAATAATATGCTCGCATGAAAGTAGCGTGGGCGTACTCTGCGAAAAATGCGTATGCGACATTTCAATCAATGCTGTATGATTTACAGGGTGCTTCAAATTCTTTATGGAGTGGTAACGCATCCTGTTACGTCAGCGTAATCCAAAAGTGGTGTTGGGTGTGTCGCCGGCGGCGCACGCACTGCGCGCGACATCGTCGGGCCATGTGTTGACCTTGCGCGACCTTCCCTCCTCATCCGAACAGACTTGCAGAGAGTCACTGAACCCCCTTCACTGGCTTCACATGTTAAATATGAAGTCACGACCATTGAGAAGCTGACTGGTTGCTATTGATATTTCCTTTAACTTGTATGAAGCCGGTCGAATGCCACTTGCCACGGGCGTATTATAAAAATTTCGTTGTTTGCTGCATCTGCGTTCTTATGTAGCTTCTTTTTAACACGTGAATTTAAATCTTACTTAACATCAGGTACTCAAATTTTACTAGTCACAAATTTTAATATTTGTTGCAATTTTGAACGTCGCGTAGTACAAATGCTGAAAATAAATTCTTAATATCGTATTAATCTGAAATGCAGGGTATTTCGAAAACGTCTTTCATAAGTAAGTTGAAGGGTGGACTCCGTCAAAAATAGTCAAAGTTATGTCCGAAAACGCACCTCTCTACGATTGGTGCAATAAATTACGTTTTAATAATCACAACCCCGCCAATAATTAATATTTGTTTGGATATTTTACCGTTGATGTATTACATTTTCGCCCGTTTTTGTTGACATTCATCAACCAGGAGCGTAGATAGAGGAGGGTGCATGTCATATATTTTAACTTATTTTTTACACATTTAGCCAAGAACTTTTGACTAATTCTACACATTAAAAACTGATTTCGAGATAATTCAGTATTTGTGAAAAATTGAATTGTGATGTAAGTCGAAGTTGAAAAATACTTACCTATATAGGGTTATATGAAGCATATAGTTAGTAGGTACTTTAATAAACCATTCATATAACTACATCTTTTACATTAAATGTCGATCCAAATTCATTGAAGGTGTCGGTTGTCACAAATTTTAATACCATTATTAAAATCTTTGTCTTATTTTAAAATTTGAAAAGTGGTTTGGGTTCAAATCCCAAGGTTGGTGAAATGTACTAGTTAGATGTATTTGTTAACGCAATATCTTTCGGAACAGATGTAAAACTGTGAGTTGTATGTAAATAGATGCGTGTACAATGTACATGAAAGATACATATGCGACAAATGTTGTCTTGGTGATTACCATTAGTAGCGGAAATATGCCAGATAAATAAATATACGTGATTTATAAGTGTAAATTAAAAAAAAACGCTTAATTGAATTTCGCATTAAAATTTAATGTTAATCTAATATTGAAGATAATCGCAGTACAGAAGCAACAATTCTGCGAAATGGGGATGGGCAAAGCATTTCACCTGGATTGTGGTAAAAGTATTTCAAAATTCTTTTCCTTTCATATTTTTGAAAATATTGTATATCATAGGTTCGTCAATTTTGTTAGTAGGATGTTGATTGTGTTGTGTAAGTACTGACTCTCTGGCTTACTGGTATATACAGAGTTCAGTCAAAAGTCGTTAGACCTAAGAGACAAGATGGGAATAGTCAAAGTTAAAACACAACATACCCTGTAACAAATAAATAATAGAGTTTTGGACGAAAAAGATATTGTAAGATTAGAAAATTTTCATTGAAAACTGAGGAAAACATTGTGACTGGTTTTTCAAAAATTATTTTGTGTATAGTTTTCAGGCTTGGAGATCGCGTAGTTTTTGAAAATAGTTTTGTACTATTGCTATTGTCATAGTTATTAATATTGCTATCGCTATTGCCGGATACTATTGCAATTAATGGTACTGTTGCTGTTGCTGCTGCTACTATTACAGTTACTGTTGGCGTTTCCGTTGCGTTTCCGTGACCGTCGACGTTACAGTGGCCGTTACTGTTACTATTACCATGACCTTTACTGTGACCGTCACTATTACCGTTACCGTGCCGTTATAGTTACCGTTCCATTACCTTTACCGTTACCGTTATAGTTACCGTTACCGTTACTATTACCATACCATTACCGCTAATGTTACTGTTACTGTTACCGTTACCTTAACGCTACCGTTACCATCTTATGTCTGCCGTTGATAAAAAATGTACCGCACGTCAAACTATTTTCAGCAAAGGTAAACTTGCCCAGACAACGTTTTTAATACCAATACTTTCCAAATGGATTGCACTTTCAGGAACGCAAAAAAAGTGTTTTGCAAAATAAAATAAGTGTACAGGTAAGTTCATTCCCTCATATCTCCCAAGGATATAAATCTGATTTAATGTTTTATAGCAAAAATTCAGCGAGAAAATCAGAAAAACAGATATTTATGAGAAACCCAAAACCGAAAGCCGGAAAATGTAGCTTGAAAAATGTTCAGAAGTTTTTTTGTTTTTTTACTTTCCCATACCTTCGGTACTATATTTTAACGGAAATAAACATGTTGGGGCTTAAGGAACTCAAAAAAGTGTTTTGTTGTCTGTCTCTGGGTGGGTGTGTGTTTGACGCCTCTAAAAGCTAAAGTGCTGTACCGATTTTAATGAAATTTCAAATGAAGAGGTATATCATAAGTTCTAGTTCGAGTTGAGCTTTTCAAAAAAATCTAAAACCGGAAGCGGAAGTTAGACATGTTTTATTCCAAAACTAAATTTTTGAATTTTGAGCGCAGAAGTTGAGAGAAGAACTTAAAGGCAGATCGAAAACTTTTTTATCGAACTCTATCTTTAAAATGGCGGTCGCTACGGTTTTTTGATAATCTCGACTTTAACGTCTATTTACCCAAAAAGTAGTCTGATCGAAATCAACTACAACCTGTTTGAGAGCCCTTTGTGGGTAGTACGCTATGAAACAAAATTAATTCAAAAAATCTGAAAACGATTGCAATTTGGTTTTTTGCTAAAAGCTATATTTTTTTACTGTGACGCTTTGTATAAATTTTTGAAGATTGAAAATGGGTACCTTTGTATTCATTAAACGGGGTCCGATTAAAATGTTTTGCTACTCATCACTACAAGTAGATTCAAAATCTAATGTTAGTTTGTAGATACTTTTATACTTGGTGCAGTTACTGTAGAAAATGTAAATTCCAAAAATTTGAAATTTTTCAAGTAATATTTTTCAAAAACTGGCTATACTGCTTTTTTAAATATTGTAGTCTTATAGAGCCGAACACGTGCTACAATTTAGTTTTTTTCCTAATGCCATAATTCCACTGTACCCCCTGTGGTGGTACGCTCAAGAACCTTCACTTAGGTAAGAGGTTGAACAAAGACACCTTGGGCGTGACCGGGGGCGTTTTAACGGTCACACCGGTGATTTCAACTTGGTTCTCGGTAAGATTTAAGGTTTACCGTAATTGGGATCATAGAGAACTGGGTTAGTGACTTCACCAGTTGAAGTGTTACCACAGTCTAAATGAATCAGTCATTTCACTCTCCCAAATTTTGTGTATCCGAATTTCAGTACGCTGTTCAATGCGTAGCATAAGGCGCAGTAGTTCTTCACGTGGTTATGACAGTTTGGCGTGGTTTTGTAAAGGTTAGATGACAGTTGACGCTTGTGAATTCTTGTTTATAAGAAGTGTTTTTGAACAAATTCGGAATTAAGTTATTTTTGATTTCCCAAAGATCGGCAAAGGTAAGATTTTTGTTTTATAAAATAAATGAGGGCAAAATTCGTTTCATGTTTTATTTTTTAAAGTTTATTTTGATGGAGTAGTACTTATTATATTGTTCGGTATTTGTAATTATTTGTTTAAACATTGCAATAGAAAAACCTAACCTATAATGTTATAAACACTCAAAAACTTTTATGTTTCAAGGTGTTCTGTTTGGATAGCTAATTCTGGTTTAAAGGAATTAAGCAAATTCACCGTGGAACATTGTTATAAACACCATAGGCTTTGCAGTTCGCGTTTCGAAGGTTCTATGTTCTCGAGTTTACTTAAAAATCGCTTGAAGAAGACAGCCGTTCCTACTTTATTTGATAATTCAGAATCAGGTTTGTACACAATTAATCATTTTATTTTTCTTTGTAATAAACAATCATTGGTACAAATTTTTTAGATGTTGCCCATCAGTCTATGACCTCAACACAAGAATTGTTGACTTTTACTAGACAAGAAGATGTTTTAGATGTGAGCCATCAATCGTTAACTTCTACGACAGAAGATGTTTTAGATAATAATAAGATAATGTGTACTGTTACTTTAGGGCATATGAAAACAAAAATAGAGACACATTTGGTAACCTAATGATGCCTCCAAAAAAACTTTTATGAATATGTAAGCCAAATGGATTTAAAATTTTGCGAACTTTTCCCAAATTTGTCAATTTACCATAATGTAGGTAACCGTATAAAACAACAGTTGGAGGAATTACATTATCACCACCCGTGTAGCAACTTTCCCTTTGATTACTTTTTATCCTTATTTGTTCGGGTTAGAATTTTCTACACGTTAAAATTTATTAACAGAAATTTCAAGAATTGTAAAGATAAAAAAAATCATAAACTTGATTTTTTACAGCATTTGTAATTTTTTTTTATCGGCAAACTTTATTTTATAAATAGAAATGCTGAATTTTGATAACGTCTTGCATTGTTTTAATTTAGATTTGTTCACGTTAATGGTATTTTAACTTTACAATGTAGAATTTTGTGTTATATTTTTAAATAAAGACATATTACGTTTTATTGTAGTTTAAATTACAAAAAGTTGTTTATTATAAGAACTGTAGACTTATCCACTAAACTTTGCAAACATTTTATGCAGAACAAAAGTATAGCACTATACTACAGAACGTTATGCTTTAAAAAATTATAGCTGATTCACATAATGTGGGATTGTCAATGTGGTTAATACATAGACAATAAATATTTGATAAATATAAAACAAGTTATGTTACGAATTTTTCAAAATACAATAACCCATTGATTTTATTTTTGTTAGATAATCCACAAAAGTCGCTTTGATGACTACACAAATTACCACTTATGATGTAATTATTATCAAAGTGACGTTTGTGATTTGTTATTTAATAAGAAAAATTAATAGTAATATAAAAGTTACTTGTAAACAGACAAGGATGTAAGTACATAATATTTAAATCAATGCGCGCGCTTTTTCAAATTCATAAATCGCGCCGATGGAATCGACGCGCGGCATAAGGCTTTTTGTGTGACACGAACATCAAAGTGCCGACAAGGGAGTGAAATGACTGATTCATTTAGACTGTGGTGTTACTAGTCCTCAGTATGAATTCCTAGCACATGATAGCGTTCTTTGTAACGGAATCTGCGCTCTCTGGCCGTAGAAAAAATATGCCTACACCCCAGTCACTACGTCGGGTTATTAATTTGCTCAGGCGATATACTAGATGGTTGAAAAACGATGATTTAAAGCAGGTGAAGGTGAGCTCTAGGAAGAAGTAGCGTGGCTGCTGGTTTTAGGAACTTAGGAACTTGGGCCCTAGGCGTTAGGAGCAGTTTTCCTGCTCACGCCCACTAACAAAGTGCCGACCAAGGGGGCTCGTCCATCTACACACTCTACACTGTTGAGGTACCGGTCACAAAGATCAGACCAAACACTGACTAATTTGGGCAGTGCGTAGTCGACTAGGACTGTATACTGCAAGTAGCCCAACTGGTAGGGATCGCTTCGATTGCTCCGAAAAGTGATTTTATTGACTATTACCACGGGGACTAGGTTCGAGGCTGCAGGGGAATAGCAGCTTTCGTTTTGGTCACGGTGTAGGGCCCGTAGTGACAATCGTAAACTAGAGTCTAGCCCCTTGTCCTTCCTGCCGATCCTGAATTGCGCAATATCATGTAATATTGGCTCGCATATGTGCGAGTGTGATATTTACATCAAGATTTGCATTGTTAAAGCCGATTTTTTCATTGCTAATAAATTGCATTCAATAGAATACAACAAATCCTTTTTTTTAATTTATTACCAGACTTGCGTGTTAGTCTGCCGTCAATCAGCGAGTGAATGCAAATTTGTCTTCGTATTTTTTGTTTAAAAATATAACTGCTTTTAACAAATAACCTCGCGTAAACAGCAAAACGCAACAACATTGTTTAAAAAAAAACTAAAATAAAAAAAAATTTTGGTCCCAACCGAGATTCGACCCTGCAACTACTTCTGCAGTAAAAAAGTAGCACGACCGGACACACCGGCATATCCATCTGTGCCACTACGATGTTGTGGTTTACACACATTTCAGCTGCATGAAGAGGAGGTGCGCAAGTCATGTGAGGTAGGATCGGCAGGAAGGACAAGGGGCTAGACGCTAATCAATCGTAAGCCTATGCAGGCAAGAGCCATTTTGGTGCGGTTCGACGGGAGAGCTGCATTTCATCTCATGGACTAATCTGTAGAATCAGTAGAGATTTAGATAATCTTCCCTCACAAGTGCGGGCTTAGAGCCCGCAGTCTGATGTGGTGACTGGTAGCTTGTTCTCGTTAATTCTTTGTTAGCTTAAGCAGGCGCATTGGCTGAGCTTAACTCAATCCAGCCCGAAGAGGAACGTGGTGGGTTAAGGCTGACGCTAAATGCCGCTACGTTAGACGAAATGGGTTGGCTGTAATAGCGACTCTGTGGCACCTTGTATGGATTTTTGAAAATCAAAAATTGGTAGCTATTTATTTATTAAACGAGAAAAAACAAATAACTTGTGCTTGAGAAGAATTACACATCTTGACTAGTAGAACCAAAATTTAATGGCAGTTTTAAAAAAATATATATATATATATATATATTTAGTAAAGTTACACGTCCCCCTTTCTCTAATATTTTTGCTGACTAATTTAGCATTTGGTTGGCTGTAGAAAATGGTAATTCCACATATTTGGAATTAAAAAAAAAAATTTCTCACTCACAAAAATGTTTGGACTAAGCTGGCATGGCATCATTTTTGCTGACGTAACAAAAAACGACTACAACTTGTTTAACAGCCCTTTGAGAATAGTATACCATGAACTTACTGGTCGATATGTTATATAACCATTGAAATACTAGGGTTAATTACATATTAGGCACAGCTCGAATTTAGTTGCAATGTTATTTATTTATTATTGTCTGGTCTAATGTAAGTCACAGTTAAAACATTTTGTAAATTACTGTTATTAGCTATGGTGCTCCTCATAAATAGCCGGAGGCTTTGGGCTACTATTTGACTACTGTTACCGTTTGACCGTTCTATTATACTCTGTTATTACGTCAGTATCGTCGACAAAATACCTTTACGTGAGTATTTTCTTCCTTTATTAGCACACAATCTGGTAAATTATAGGGTGTGCGGTGCATAATTTTCAAAAGTAATGCTCTATTACTCGACCCACGCTTCGCTGACTATTGATTGTCCGGGTATAAATTATGCGTATAAATGCACGTTGTGTGAACCTTATCAGGAAAATTTTCTTTCTATTTTTAACGGGCTATTGGTTTAACTAAACGCACATTATATTTATCGTTACTTTATTAGAAAGGCAATTGCAATATTTAACTTTCGTTATTGAAACTAAAAGAAGGAAAACACTTTTCATTGTTCATTTTGCTTTCTCACATTGGAATATGAATAAATATCAACTTTTGGATTCTTTTCTAATTAATTTGTTTCTGGACGTAAAATCGACGTTGAATCAGTTAGTCAGCGCTTCTCAAACAGTGGGGTGCGCCCCCCTGGGGGGGGGGGGGGGGTCAAAGCTGTACAGGGGGGGGCGTCGAATAAATAAACAAGACAGAATTATGCAGATCAGGTGATAATGCTGTACCACATCGGCAGCGTTGCCAATATTGCCAAATTACAATATTGCCAAATTGATTTAAATAAGTTTCTGCGTATTGGGTTATTCTGATCTAACTTATATTATGCGGGGGGCGCAGAATTATTCAAGGTAAAAAAGGGGGGCGCGAAATACGAAAGTTTGAGAACCGCTGAGTTAGGCAGTGTTATTAGGAACGTCTAGACAGAAAATA
This sequence comes from Ctenicera cuprea, assembly GCA_958336395.1. NCBI lineage: Eukaryota > Metazoa > Arthropoda > Insecta > Coleoptera > Elateridae > Ctenicera > Ctenicera cuprea. The sequence continues at coordinate 44,362,493 of OY284491.1, read as the reverse complement.
TTTAAAGTAAACTGAAAAACTTTCAAAATATTTTCAAATTACTTAATTTTTTCCATAATATAGAAAATATTCCTACAGAACTTTTTTAGAATTTTTCTTTTTCGGGCTTTTCGCGAATAAAAAAGAATGGTGCGATTTTATGTTGAAGTGTTGTTTAGTTCTGAAAGAAGCGACCTCCAAGAGTACTCTGATTTTTTTTAGTTTTATGAGAACTTACTGATGGTTAAAAACTAATGTTTTTCCTACGAGTTTTTTTTTTGTTGTTTTGGGATCATTGTTCTTTATAAAATAATATTTCAGTGATAACGTCGAGATAAAGATAATTTTTATCTTCCTGGCTATACGGAGTATACACACATCTTCAAACGAGTGTATTTTGTGACTTTGCTTATATAAGCAAATGAACACTGTATGTTGCGAGAGATATGATTCATAATATAATTGTGTAAGGTTGAATTACTTTCGAAATGTGTTTCCTTTCTACAAAATTAAAGGAAATATTACAATTTAAACATTGACATTTGAAACATTAATTACATTTTTGTATATAAAAATAAATTACAAATTGATGAAATCTTTACGTAAATTTGATGGTAAAAGTCGCTTCCTTCAAACAAACATTTTTCTGCTTAGAACCAGATCATATCAACATATTCTTGTTGAGTACGTTATTTGCTATACAAAATGGCAATTTACGACCTTTTTGACCGGTGCTGAACCTTTTTATTAACAAGCCCAAATAGCCCATTTGGAAGATTTTTTTTAACATATATAACGTAATATCTCGAGAATTGGAATATCGTTTGATTTTTTCTGTTTAAAAGCAGATGCATCAGCTATGTCTATGATCTCATTTTAATTTCCTAAAACAATTTATTTTTTGCCTGAAGAAACTACCAATAAGATTTTTTGCTTTTGAAGTGGTGAAATTTTTACTAAGCGACAAACTTTTTAATTTGTAGATTTTAACATATACATGCAGGGAACAAAATTAAGCATAAACTTTTAGAAATATTTAAAGCGAAAAATGGATATCATATCGTCATGATTTTGATGGTATGAATGTTTTACCAAAACGCCACGCGTTGATGTTTCTACTTTCTATGCTGTCTATGACGCACCGTAGGCGTAACAATGTAAGACATAACAGCATATTCCAAATCTTTAATAGTGCTTGAAGCTGTATTTAAAAATAACTTTATAGTTGTACCTTTTCTTTAGTTATTAATACAACACAGAAAGAAATAATACATATATGTGATATAATATTAAAATAATAACCTGTAAATAAACGATTCTGAATCAGGATCTTCGAGTACACTTACTAAACTATTGCTACAATATTTACAGTTGCATTCACTGCAGCATTTCATTCCCTATAATATAATATTACCGATAAAATAAGCGCTGCAGAGTGTCTGTGTGTGTGACTGTAGATATGTACCTATGTATGTCTATACACTTTACAGCTCAGATGCTTTACCCCAATATATCCCAAATAAGGTTTAAAAGGTTAGCAATGACACAATGATGTAACGCAGAGAGATTGGTCCGTCAAAACTGAGGTAGAAGGTGGGGGATGCTGTGCTTCAATATAAACGAGATCGAAATAGAAACTTAGATTAATTTTCTACGCTTGTCGAATAACCGATCTGCACAAGCGCGATCTTTCTGCTCGCACCCTACCATCAATTTTTTGTTGATCTTTTTATGAACATGTTAAACGACAATAGGAACAACTTTATACTGAGAAAACATCTTTGGTAGTTTTTTTTGGTTGCTTTCCTAAACAGTCGCCAAAACAGTAGTCTTAGGGGTGTAAAGAAAGTTTAAAATTAATTTTCAAATTTCACTGGTTACAACTAGAAAATACCAAATATCATAAAACCAAGTGTGAGGGGGTAGGGGTGTTCTACTTTATTATAAAGGTCTCTCGAAAAAGAGCTTTATATTCATATTCTTGACATGTCGAATAACCGATCTTCTTAACACTCCCCACTGCTTTCTATTAATTATTAGATATTTTTTAAATGTACAAATTCGGCTTCATATACTTGGTATGAAAACGACAACAGGAAAACAACTTATATGGAAAGTATTGGTTCTGGAAATACAACAAATTTTTAAAATTATCAAATTCTTTAATATTCTCAAAATTATCAAAATTTGAATATTTTTAAATTTCGAAACTTTTAGAATTTCCAAAGTTTTGAAAAACGTTTTATTGTAAATTTCAGAAAATTACGAAAATTTCAAACATTTTAGAAAATTACGAAAATTTCGAAAATTTGAAAATTTTAAAAACTTTTAAATTTATCAGAAAACTTTCAAAAAATTTCCAAAATTTTTAAAATTTTCAAAACTTGAAGTTATTTCGATAAATAGAAAACGTCTAAACTTTTTGAAAATTTTGAAACATTCAGTATTTTCAGTAGTTGAATATTTGGATATTTCTGCGACTTACAAATTTTCATATAATTTTAATATTTTCAAAATGTCCTAAGATTTTTAAACATTTTTCGACATGTTCCAATTTTGCAAATATATAAATAATTTTTAAAAGTTTTGAAATTATTGAAAAAGTTTAAATCAGAGAATGGGAAAGAAAGCAGTGGCCTTACACGAGGAAGAGTTCGTTTTCTGCACTACTAGCGGTAATATAATTTTAAAATAAGTTTTGATGCTTGTTTACTTAGCAACGTGTTAACAAATCATTATAAATTTAGGTATTATAATAGTCTTAGCTGGGAAAGGAAATTTTAGGATAAAAAGTATTTTTTCTATTTTGGTTCTTTAGTGACTACTTTATGAAACTCATTTGGATTTCATAAAGCAACTCTTTAAAGAATTCGAAATTTTATTTTGTTAGGTTGGTGAAAACCATGTGACAACAAAACCTTCACGCGTTATAAACATAACCTTCAAATTGTAAGTTCTAAAAGTTAAGATTATTTAGCGTATTTTCCGCTACTTTGCGTAGCTCGGGCGGGGTGTTAGATAATTCTTCTTCCATCTTATCTTCAAATCTTAGGTATTTTAAAAATTAAATCACTTTCAAACACAGTTTGTCTCAATTTTAATTTGACAGTAGTTTGAATTGTATGAAATTACTAAATGTCACCAACAGCCACATATCAAAATCAAAAAACATAAAATTTTCCTAATCGATTAAATTTTAAAATTAAAATATAAAATAAGGTAATTTTTAACTTTTTTGGACCAAAATAGAAAAAATAGTATAAAATACACGTTTCATAAGACATTTAAGCGCACTTGTCCATTAGAAAACTCGCCGCAAGCGGCAAGTTTTCTAACTTGGACGCGTGCTCTAAAATCATGTCTTATGAAACTTGTTTTTTAATATACTATTTGAAAATGTGTACAAATATTAACTTTGAAGTTTTTTAGATAAGAATGTCTAAAAGGTGGGGCTTACATTATTGTCACACTTCGTGAGCTAACTGAACTAGGAATGTATTGTTGCTTAGTTTTTTTATCAATACTCGAATACATCTTTGTAAGTCCTCTGCATTTTTAAAATTTGGAAATTAATGCCGTTATATTAACAAATGTGTGTATGATCTGCGTTTTAGCTCAATTTCTTATCACTAACAGTAAAATAATGATTTTAAATTTATTTGATGGTGGAAACTTGTAACTTTTAGGAGGATACTGTTTCCCTGCAGTATTTGTTGGGAGGTCGAAATTGGCTTCTGTCACCTCTGCTGCTCTTTATCTTTATATCCAAAAATCGATTTGTTTACCGCTTTTTTGTGAGCAAATTTAAACCTCTGACTGCACTTTGGATCTTCTAAATTTAGTATTTTTAGATTTTTCGGTGGTTTTAGTTTCTGTGCCAGTGTCTATTTACATTTAAAAATGAAAGATACTTAATTGTTGTATCCCACTTTGCTTGGGAAAACCCCGATATAGAACTTATTTGTAGTATACAGAAGTGTGACACATCGTTGAAATCAGAATAAAAGACTCTATTCAAATATGGAAAAATTTAAAATGCTGATCATAAGAAAAAAAAAGTTGACAGTCGAAAATGAGCAATGGTAACAGTTATACCAAATCTGATCTAATAATTCGTTAACTAGAATTATGTAATATAAATGACAAATGAGTTATAGCCGAAAAATCCAAAATTTCAGGGTTTTTTTTAGTTTATTCAGAAACTAAGCAAGATAGCTCCAGTTTCTTTTCAGATTATTGGTGGGCATAAAATTCCTTAACTGTCCTCCAATTTAACCATCGTCGTATCTCTTCGAATAAGCGAGATTCCCATAGTTAACACGCAATTTGATACATGCTGTATATAGATATACAGGGTGAGTCAATAGTGCGTTCTCCTTCGATATTGGGTGAACCTTTAGAGATACGATAATTTTTCAAATACAAAAGTTTTAGGGTGTCATACTATCTATCATTCAAAATTATTTTCACTTCTATAGGGTGTTTCATTTTTGCGTCACAGATTATTGATCAATTTTTTTAAATGGGACACCCTATATTCAACTACATATTCGAATGCACCATCAAAATTGCTACAAGGCCATATTTTGTTTTTGGAATTTGGCTGCATGGTTGCCAAGCTATTTAACTTTTCTTGAGATTTACTGATTTTGCAGAGTTCCCATCAAAAAATCATTGTGACCTGCGGTTAGGAAACGGAGCAAAACAAATTCATGTGAGTAGTTGTCAAAGTATGCTCTACCTCTTGCTACAAAACTAGCTCAAAATATCGAATACGCTGTTTGTGACAGACGGGCGAACTTGACGAAAGTGAGGGCGTTAAAACTTGTTTTTTTCAAATAGAACACCCTGTATTTTTTTACATTATTAGTTGCAGATCTTAATTACTTTTCATTTTTGTAAAGTATGTCCTATACCTAAATGTTACCCTTTTCGATATAATTTGACTTTTTTCCATGTATTCATAAATTTGGCCAAAAATTAGGCATTTCTTCTTTCGGATTCATCAAAGTAGTATTCTTTACAAAAAACACAAAGCAATGAGCATTGACAATGTGTTACATGGTATTCAAGAGAGTGCTAGAAAGAAACTTATTGTGGTAAAAAGCATATTTTCACAAAAACACACAGTTTTGAATAAATCCCAATATTTCTTTTCATGAAGAATGCCGAGACGAAACAAAAAAAAGTTTGACATACATATCAATAAGTTAGTTCATCCATTATTAGTTTCGAAGTGTATAATAATGAATTTTTCTCAAGAGGAGTGTGTTGATATGGTGTTCGTTCTTGGAGAAGCCGAAAGGAATTCCCTTCTGGCTTCTCGCATTTATGCACACGCGTTATCCTGAAAGAAGACATCCGCATCATACTGCCTTTGAAAAACTGAAAGAGAGATTTGAGAGAACAGGTAATGTGGCATACAACAAAGATGAAAGGCTCAAGATTGCCACAAATGAAGAGTCTCAAATGGAGGTGGTTTTGATTGTTACCGAGGACCCCCATGGAAGTACTAGAGAAATCAGTGGAGAACTTAATATAAGACAGACATCAGTGTCGAGAATACTCAGAAAACATAAGTTCCACCCGTATCACATTCAGTTGGTACAAGAGCTACTCCCAACTGATTTCGAGAAGAGATCTAATTTCTGTTCCTGGGTAATCAACAAGACGCGACAGCAGTTTAATTTTTTTATTTCGTTTTGTTTAGTGATGAATTAACTTTCCATAGAAATGGGTTTGTTAATAAACATAATTGTCACTATTACGACACTCGAAACCCCAATTTGTCAGAACAATGGATTACCAGCATCGATGGTCTATAAATATATGGGCAGGAATTGTTGGAGGACATCTTATTGGACCACATTTTTTTGACGGACATTTGAACAGACCTATGTACTACGATTTTCTGCAAAACGAGTTAGAGAGAATGATAGATGATCTTCCATTAGATATAAGTCGGAGATTATGGTTTCAGCACGATGGTGCGCCCGCTCATTTTTATCTTACAGTGAGAGAATATTTAAATGCCAGATTTGGAGATCATTGGATAGGACAAGGAGGACCTGTTCAATGGCCACCAAGATCTCCCGATCTGACAAAACTAGATTTTTTTTGTGGGGATATGTTAAAAACATCGTGTATAAAACACAGGCCACGACGAGAGAAGATATGATGCCAAGCGAATCCGCCAAGCATTTCGAAGTGTTACACAAAGTTATCAACGCATTTTTACGGCGAATAAAAACTTGTAGACGTCAAAATGGAGAACAGTTTGAACATATCTTGCAATAGGAATTTTATTCTTTTGTTCTTTGATTTTTTTTTCATTTTATGGTTTGTCGTTACTTATTCATTGTACTTCTACATTTCCATGAATAAAATGATTTATTTTTCCATGATTCAATACTACTTTGATGAATCCGAAAGAAGAAATGCCTAATTTTTGGCCAAATTTATAAATATTTGGAAAAAAGTCAAATTATATCAAAAAGGGTAACATTTAGGTATAGGACATACTTTACAAAAATGAAAGGTAATTAATATCTGCAACTAATAATGCAAAAAAATACAGAGTGTTCTATTTGAAAAAAACAAGTTTTAACGCCCTCGCTTTCGTCAAGTTCACCCGTCTATCACAAACAGCGTATTCGATATTTTGAGATAGTTTTGTAACAAGAGGTAGGGCATACTTTGACAACTACTCACATGAATTTGTTTTGCTCCATTTCCTAACCGCAGGTCACAATGATTTTTTGATGGGATCTCTGCAAAATCAGTAAATCTCAAGAAAAGTTAAATATCTTGGCAACCGTGCAGCCAAATTCCAAAACCAAAATATGGTCTTGTAGCAATTTTGATGGTGCATTCGAATATGCAGTTGAATATAGGGTGTCCCATTTAAAAAGATTGATCAATAATCTGTGACGCAAAAATGAAACACCCTATAGAAATGAAAATAATTTTGAATGATAGATACTATGACACCCTAAAACTTTTGTATTTGAAAAATTATCGTATCTCTAACGGTTCACCCAATATCGAAGGAGAACGCACTATTGACTCACCCTGTATATATGATAATAATAAATAATCAAAATTTTGATTGAGAAACACATTTACATTATCTTAATACATTACGTTTCTTTCAGATTGTTAATTATTTTAGCGCGGACACTGTTGCGTTGTCTTTAAGGTCAGTATTAGATCTTACATTTACAAATGGTATATTTTGTCCTACCTTGAAAAACGCTAATTTCTAAAAGGAAATGAGGACGAATGGTTTTTTAAACCTGCAGTTTTAAAATTTTCTACATTTTCTAACATTTCTTCGATTCTAAATATATTTTTCAGCTGTTTGAGATTATTTTAGGCTAAGCCATTTAATTTATTTCTGGATCACTAAAATTCTTACCTTTGAATTTGTTTTACTTTTTTTACAGGAGAATCTAGGCGACTCTACAAACATCCCTAAACATAGATAAATTAATTGATCGAATGATTGTCTCAAAGAAGTTATTTAATTCAATATTATAGATTTCATGTATTTTGTATACATGCAGTTTCATACGTTTAGGTTCAACGGTTTCCTGGAGATTTCTCTCATCTGTGTCTAAAACAAATGTAAAAACATTAAAATAAACGTTCACATTCCGACAGTTCTCGTTAAACCACGCGTTCATTCCGTATATAGCAAACTAGTCATCTGTAACTGATAATGAAGTAATTTCTTTGCAGGAGTCAAGTTTTTCTCTTGGCTCTTTAAAGATTTCACCCTGCAATTATGTATTTTAGTGTGCAGTAGGTGCAGTAGCTTTCATTTTAAATTATTTTTCTAATTATATAAAATTAACACTGTTTTCAAAATCCCTAACTGTCTCACCATAACCACACAAAGGGTTTTTACATCCCGAAGCAGTTTATCTGCCGTGTTTTGACAATAAATTGTGATTATCGGTCATGGTAATACATTATTTGTTGTTAAAGACGAGGCCGCGTGTGGTGAGTTAAAACATATAATCATATTTCAGACACGTTCATAAAAGAATACTTATTGGTATTGATGTAACATAATCTGCTGATAGGTTTCATAAAGCAAACACGCCCACATAAGCTGGCCCAGCTTTAGTTTACACTATTAATACATAGACGCAACACAAATGCATTCCTTATTGTTGGGACGATCGGTTTCATAACTCTTTAGCAATTACTAGCAACTAACTCTAATTTATTATGAATGATGTTACTGTTCATAAATATCTGCTCGTGGGTGACTGCATTACTAAGAAAAAGCTTTCTCTTAAGAGATATGTGTTTTTGTCCTTGCTGACCGATTTCTATGAATAAAGATGAATTTCATTTTGGAATTAAATGCAAACGTCTAACAAGATTTTTTTTCTTTGTTAAGGCACTCACCTGGAACTGAGAAAAAGTGATAACTAACTAACAACTAACCTTTTTCCCGTTTTTCTTTTAAGGAATTTTTTGATTTTATAATAGATTTTTTTATCGAGAGATGTTTTCCCTGAAGATTCTGCGGGTGTTTTAAATGTTTTAAAAATTTTTTTCCGGAATTGTCTTCAAATTTTTCCACGGGATTTTCTTTCCGGAAGCGACTCTGAATTCTGATACCGACTCAACGGAGAAAACATACGAAGTAACCAACGAAAAAAAAACGGGGAGCGTAGGCGGCGGATTTTGCAGGTTCTAATTTAAATTTACAATTTGTCAGATATTTACTTTCATAGGGCATACAAATTTGTATCTAATAATCATAACAATTGTTGTTTGAGGGGTTTTGGGGCTACTAATTAGGAATCTAGGATCTAAAATATAAAATCAAGATGGCGGATTTAAGATGGCGGATCCAAGAAATGCCAAAAATTAACAATAATATATTTAGTCAAAAGTTCTACATAATCACTTAATACTAAGATAAAACTACTTACATTAATTATGGTAGTCAGAGCCCAAAGAGACCGATGCGTAGAGGTATGGGAGCAATAGCTCTTATTGATGGTAGAGTCAACTTTAACGGATTTCGAGCAAAATATACATAAACAAACAAACTCGATTAATTCATAATTGTAAAGTCTCAAATTTTCTGATTATAATTAATTATTAGCGTTCTACACAGCACAACTAAATAGAAGTTAACGTAAATGCGTAATGCAGTTGATCAATAGAAGAAAAATATGTGAAGCAGTGAAGCCCTGCCTCGTGGCCGTGATGTTTTCTCCTCGGAGTTTGTTTTTGTAATGGTAGCTATCAGCTATCATCTATTAAGTATCAAAAATAAAAACCAACAATATTAACCAGCATTAACCAATTTGGTTATCTGCATTTAAAACTCTTAAAACGGGCCGCTGTACAAAAGAATACGTGCCTTATACAATGAACGGGCAAATGTGTGGTTTCTAATGCTTACTGAGGCAGGAAATTAAGCCTCGCCGAACCGCCTATAAAGCATGTTGCGCTTGATGTAACTACCACCATTTTAGCAAGTTGTAATTAGAGGCGGTTATCAGGAACACTTTGAACCCTGAGTTTAATATTATGTCAATAATAATACTTTAAACTTAGGAAAAGCAATGTACTTTAGACTTTTTTTTATGCATAAAAATATTTTTTTAGCCTATTCTATTCCTGTAATCAAATCACTAGTCGCAACCGGTATCGAATAATCTTGATTTTTAATCACACCTACTTGATGTTTTGTTGTAGTTTTGTTTGTAGGACATTTTAGTATATGGAAGGGGAAAGAGAAGCAGATTCGGCCATCTTTAGAAAAGTTCTAAACAGCTGTTTTTGCGCAAATCAGTTTGGTGATACATAATATACTATGAAAAATTATTTAATAAAGTTTAATAAAATTACTTTTTGTATTACTCGTATAATATATAGTAAAATTTATTAAAAAAAATTTAATAACCGAATGTATTTGGCAGTGGCGGTTTGCCTTATTAGGCAGGGTAGGCAGTGCTTAATTGCTTACCTATAATTTTTCAAATTAAAAAAATTCGAGTTCTAAGATTGAATAAAAAAAAGTTATCTTTACATTCAATTTTTACTTTTTCCAAATAAATAGACCGTTGCCTTTATACACTGTTCCGCATACTGACACACCCAAAGGCGAGCCTTGTCGTTGCCAGCCATGACACAATCAACGAATCTGATATTCTTAATACGACTGCTTGCACATTGATAAAGGAATGTAATGGTCCGATGCAAAGAAGTAGTGGTGATGTCAGGGCGCAATAACCACCGAATACGCGCGTCTGTTCCTGGTTCCTGTAGTTTTATATGCTTCAGTCAGTCAGCGCCAATCAGCAACGTGCAGGTTTGTATTTATTTCATATGTTATTTGCACGGTTGCAGCGAAGATGTAAAATTCAGTGATTAACTTTTAAAATACAAATACTTGTTTTGTTGACATTTGATAAGGATAACGAGCTTAATTTTTGAAATACGGAATTTTTTAGTTTCTTCATCTGAATGATAATTTTAGGATTGGCATTTGCTTATTTAAATTTTAAACCCACGGAACGTCTCTGGTATTGGGTTTTTACTTTTTGTCTGAAGTGTAAAATTTTGCAGTTGGGGCACTTTTGGCCACTGCCGAATCTGTCCCGAAATTCAGTGGCTGAATGTGTCCCACCCCGTGTTTTCACATTCAATAGCAAGCACTGATAAAATAGAAAAGTGTTGAGGTTATGTTGTTAAAGAAATCGTATACTGAGATAATAGGCGACAAATTATATATTTTATTAAATGCAGCAGTAAGTAGACACAAAATCTAATTTACCTAAAAACTAAATTTGACAAAATATTTTTATATGTTTATAGAAGGCACCAAAATCCCTTAACTTTGTTTGGATATGACAAATGTAGTTTAGCTAACACTGTACATTTTTATTTGGCGCTATATTTAAAAACAGACCAATATATAGGGAGTGGCCGAATCCACCCCACAGCCGAAACTGCCCACCATTCCCCTACATTTTGCTGTTTTAATTATCTTTCTAAATAAGTAACAATTTTGAACAGTTTGTTACGTATTTTTTACAAGAAGTAAAATAAGCGAACCACTTTGCCTGTATTTTCCTATACTTAAAAAATTGTTACTTATATTTGCTAAAATGTTTTTGTATGAACGTTTGCAGCAGCAGTGTCAGTGCTATTATCACTCTGACAATGCAAGCTGCAATGTCTTACGAAATGTTTGTTTGTATGGGTTTACAAACAGCTAACAGACATAATAAACTGGTTAAGTATGCTTGTCCTGACAAACTACATGTCCTAGGAACAAATCCTTGTCCGCCCCAAGGTTCAAACGATCTAAGTAGACGTAGACCTATCACTTGCTCTTCTCCAGACATACAAGGTAGAAGCAGAAACACACAGCCCTGTTTAGGCAGGGAGGGGACAAGAACCGCTTTGGCTCACAAACATTTAGAGCACATTCTTGCGGTTCCGTACCTATTGGTGCTAGGTGGAGTCCGCAAGTCTCAGCCGAAAACAAATTTTAATATTGACAGCTACAATAAGCAACGTTGCGGAGTTACAGCTCCTAAAAGAGTGTCAAAGAAAAAAATCTGCTTTAACTATCAGAAAGTTTCAGATAAAATGATGAAATTTGTTGCAAGTGCTTTACTGATTAGGAGCAATAAGTGCATGCAGTTTAATGGAAAATTGTTTGTCGCATATTTGCGTTGTATATTTTTTAGGCTATTATATGAAGAATTAAACAAAAAAAATGTTTACTAGTGTAATTATTTTCCAAAAGTCACCTTGTTCTAATCAAATAGAAAAAAACTTCAAAATTATCCTTAAACTGCCAAAATGGTGTCTTGGTTATGTAGGTGTGTAGATAAATTTACTTATGCCCAAAATTTATATCACATATTTTGTGAAATGACAAACATGCATGTAATTTTCGAAAAGCGCAGTAGACATGCCACCAAGAAAAATGGAAACAACCACCCCTAAAATATAAAATACGTCCACACTCGTGATCATTTCGCTAGTTTATTGACTAGCATTTTTTTTAAATTATTATTAATGTAAAAAGATAGTTCGGGCAAAAAATTCTAAAACTAAAAAAGGTTTTGTTTCGTGGCTTAAAAGATTTTTCTGTCAAATTTGCGACTAAAACATTTCCCATTGTTGAATTTGTGATTAATCAGTACACCTTACTAGATTTTAGTCGAACTGCACGCACATGCTTCTAATCATTAAAGCACATGCATCAAATCTTATCATTTTATTTCAAACTGTAGAACAGATGCACCACAGAAACAATTTGTTTTTCGGCACTTTGAAGGGCTGCATAACGACACACTTTTGAACATGGGTAACTTCAGGTTAATTGTTGTGATTTGAAACACCCTTTTACATATGCAGAATAATTAATAATGTTTGTACAACGTTTTACTCACGTCAAGAACATTAAAAATGAAGGGACCTCTTATTTTCGATTTGCTCTATGTCAATTTATTAGATAGCTAAGAGCACCCAAATCGAGCACACTCAAATTTGATTGTTTTGCATTTTCGGACCAACGGAATGATTGCAGATATCATTCATAAATAAATTTTAGGACCCCATTTCTGAACTCATAGCCACCATATAAATTAATATAGAGCAAAACAAACAATAACATAATTCTCCACTTTCCCACAGAGATGCAAGGGCAGCCTGGTTAAATTAAATACATTATTCGAAGCTACCTATGTAAAGTCTGCTCTAGCTTTGGTAGTGATATCTACGAATATAGCGGCACTTAGCGGAGAGTTTTGTAGGTGCATCGCGGGCGAACAAGATAGTCATCTGCTATCTACTATTTATCCTTGAGTTTGGGTAGTATACGCTCCAAAAAGGTATGGCAAAAGCCGCGTTACACCTGTAGTTATGTTGAAACCATTTTTTATGAGAAAAAAACGATTGCTTTATTTTATCTTTTGGAATACACTTTCCGCCAGGCATACGATACGATAATCAGGAGAAAACTCTACGAGGCCCTTAAAAAGCTGGGGATTCCAACGAAACTCATAAAATTAGTAAAAATGACCCTAATAAGGACCAGTTACAAGATTTTGATAGATGGGCAGGTTACGGAAAGTGTTACTGGAAACAAAGGTGTGAGGCAAGGAGACCCTATCTCGACGGTGCTGTTCAATTTTGTCCTAGAAGCAATATTGAGGGAAAGTGGTATTGAAGCGAGTGGAATAATTTACCAAAGAAGACATCAAGTAGTTGCATATGCAGACGACCTAGTTTTAATTACAAGATCAAGAAAAGAATTAGAAAGAATATTTAGGAAACTAGAAAGCACAGCAAGAGCATATGGGCTAGCAATAAACGAGAAGAAAACGAAGTACATGGAAATGCGTCAAATCACTGAGAGAGAGAGAGAGACAGTGGTCAGCTTCAAGGTGGAAGGAAGAGAGTATAAATTCGAGAAAGTAAACAGTTTCGACTACCTGGGGGTGACACTAACAAATACCATAGATGAGAGTGTAGAAATCCAAAAACGAATTACAAAGGGTAGCAAGGCAGTAGGTGCTATCAGTAATATATTGAAGGCCAAAGAAATCTCTAGGGCCGCGAAATTAAGAATCTACAAAACGATTGTACGACCATCCGTAACATACTCAAGTGAATTATGGGCAATGACGAAGCAGATGGAAGTAAAACTAGAAATATGGGAGAGGAGAGTTTTAAGGAAAATACTGGGAGGAGTGAAAACAGAGGATGGCGAGTCGGAGTGGAGACGAAGAACTAACAAAGAGGTACAGGAAATTTATGGCGACCCACCAATAACGGCATTCATAAGAGCCCAGAGGGTAAGATGGCTAGGGCACGTCAGTCGTATGCCGGACAACAGACATGCGAAGAGGATGCTGGAAGGAGGAGCTGGTGGAAAGAAAAAAAAAGGTCGCCCAAAAAAGAGGTGGCTGGACGCTGTGGTGAAAGATGTGAAGAGAGCAGGAGTGGAAGATTGGAGAAACAGAGCAAGAGACAGAGGCGGATGGAAAAGAGTAATTAGTAAAGTTAAGGAAATGTAAAATATTAAATGTAAAAGGTGAAATGTAAAATTAAATGTAATCAAAACTAAGCCATGGGCCTAGAAGGCCTGCAGTGCTGAAATATATATACATTTTCTTGATATCAATAACACCAAAGATTAGAAAGCAAAAAAAGTGGGTGACAAGAAAAGTGGTAGCTCCATAAATATAGTCTAGTCTAGTCTATTAAAAACTTAGTTTGCTGCTACGAATAAGCAATCTGACTGAAACAGAAACGCTTTGTCGTCTTCCGTTTGTTTCTATTTTTTTATTGACTACCAAGGTTTCTAGAATCTGTTGTTGTGGCAATAAGTAAAATATTTAACAATAAAAGACAAAAACACAAATGAAGTCCGCCCATTGGAGGAACTTCTACATACATAACAATTTAGAAAACGGTGCGTTGCGGTAAGTCTAATGGGTAGATCTTAAGTCTTCTCACCCGGGGAACGATGAGAAGGTCCGTGGCCAGAGTATGAGGATGGTTGTTTAGACGATCTTGATATCGGGTGCTTAGGCATCTCTTCTTTTACAGTAGTTACTTGTAAATCACCGTAGATGACGTAATTTGGGATGTATCATAGAGCATTGCAAATATTTCGCAGCGTTTTGGACTGCAAACGCTGGATCTTCTTAATATTGAAGTCACTAGCTGATCTACATAATTGTATCCCGTGGGTTCACGAAGGTTTAACTATAGCTTTGTATAGGAAAAACTTGTTCAGCATTTCAAGGTAAGAGTTGCGACCCATAGGCCAGCACATCTTGCGATGTATGTGACCTAGTTGGAAGCTTTTGCACCAAATATGCTTCTTCATCTTTTTGTGGTAGGGAATTGTTGTTCCACGTCACAAGCGGACACTTTTTCTTCACGAGGGTAAAGATAACGTGATTAAACATTGGCTATTTGCTTTGGTGCGCCAAATTTTAAACCAGTTCTCGATCTTGTCAAGTATGGCTTTGCCAGGGTATGGCTTTTGATTTTGAATTAAACAAAGTGTTTAAGATGTTTCTAGCTATTTTAAAACTTACTTTGTATTTATTTGTTTGGTTTATAATTTTATCAATTTTTTCTGATTTGTTACCAAAATAATGGGATCGAAGCATATTTAATTGTATAAATGAAGTTAGAGTATTCGGATACATTTTTTGAATGGCTAATTTATAATCTTTTTTTTTTAATTAATGTATCAATAAGTTTGGTATTATAACCATTACTGTATGCAATTTGTTTAATAATTGGAATTTCTCTATTATAATTAATTTTATCTAAAGGGACCGTCAAAGCGCTATGTATCACGGAACTGTATGCTGCTAATTTATGTGTTTTATGATGACAAGAATCGTGTGGTATTGTAATGTCTGTTTGTGTAGGTTTTCTATAAACCGAGTACTCAAATTTATTAGTTGAATTAATTTTTATGTTTAAATTTAAAAAGTTAATGGACTTATTTTGTTCAGTATCTAGTGTAAATTTTATGTTTGGATGCAAATTGCAAATTAAAAATTCAGTTATTAATTCAAATGCACTATTAAAACATTTTAAAATGTCATCAACATAATGAAACCAAAATATGACTTTCTCAGATTGATTTGATTCGAATATTTGATCTTCTAGATTTTCAATAAATATACTAGCTAAAAGAGGTGAAATTGGACTTTCCATGGGTAAACCATCTTTTTGGAAGTAAATTTTTATTTGGTTTGTAGCCGGTTTAGCTTGGTACTGTTGCTTGAGAAGTGGGTAGTTTGCCAGCGGTTTTCACCTTGATGTGCTCAGGGATTTCTTCGTACTGTATTGGGTTTGCATACCATGCAGCTTGTTGTATGTTTTTGTTAGGTGCTGAACTGATTTGTCTACGTTTTGATCTGTTCTCAGAGCCTTCCACTGCAATTTACGTAGCTGGAATTTTTTTTTGGCTGAGTTTGGATACTTCGTGACGTCTAATGGAGTTTCGGACAATGATGGCAATATCACTCCGAGGCGTTCCTTCGGGATGTTAAGTGTGGAAGTCGAATATAGTTTCTGTCAGTCATGTGTGCCCCCGATATCAACAGGACGTCTATTATTTGATTAACGATGATCATTTTAATTTCTTGGTCATTTGTGACCAAGTCATTTAATATGGCAATTTTGAGTTGAGTTTAGACATTATTTTATTTTGGTAATCACAGCTGTCAGGAGGTTAAATAATACGTAATTAATTATTATTCAAAATATCATAGAAGGTGTCAAAGGAAAATTGGAACATTAGGACACTATGTTACTAAATCGCAGCTTGTCTCTATAGCTGTATCAGCCTACAAAGTCTAAAAAATATCGTGTGGCTAGTTTTGGGAATTTTTTTTGAAAATATTTTAAACTTTGTAGTTTCTTTTCATTCCCAGTATTTATGCCTTCACATATTCTGCTAAGTAGTACTATTGCGCCTTCTTAGAGCTATTACGATACCAAAGTTAATGATCTGCTTACTCCTTTTTCAGTAAAGATGTGTCAAATTAAATGTTTCCAAAAATATGTAGAGAATGCCATTTTAAAGATAAAAAATCGTTGGATTTTCCATGAGAACACCTTTTCTACTTTGCAAAATAATTGGAAAAAAATATGTTTGAAGCATATTTTGGCGATGAATATTTGATGCAACTATTAATTCCAAATCTGATTCATGAAACTATGTGTTCAGGAGACATGAGGGAACGATGCACCCATCCTACCCACAGGCTGACATTTTTTAAAAACATTTTGTTTTGGTTCCGTGAGCTCCGAAACTTGTTTTTTTTTTCATTAAAATCTAGAAATTGAAAATTTCCATGAAATTAATACTTTCCTGTAGTAAACATATGGAAAGTTAAAATCGATGCTAATAATTAAAAAAAAAGATTGTGAAATGCAAAATCAGATTTTTAATTTTATAACATTTTCAGATGTAGTAAGTTTGGTGTTTATGAAGAATTTCATTACTTTTCACTGACTAAATTTAACTCTGTGAGTTTATTATTACTTTGTTAAAAGTTATTCTAAAGAACTTCTCTACTAAAAAAATATAGAAAATTGGTAAACATAAACAAGCAGTCTGCTTTTGGTCTTTAAATACTACCGAAGTAATTAAAACTGGCTACAACTAATTACAGTAATAATTCTTGGCGCCAAACCAAAGCAATTAAGTCACATTACTTTCACAATGTGCAATTACCGCGTTAGGTAGCTAAATAATTATATTTACATGTCAGGAAATAAGAAACTTTTAGTCGTGATCATGCTTAATTACCTACTTGAATTTCTTGAACAGGAGTTCTCTAAATTAAAAGCCAAATTAGGTAACATATGTTTCCTAAAATAATACTAAAGTGTTGCAAATAATTCCAAATAACTTTACTGTAATCAACAAAATGAAAACGTTGCAAGATTTGCATTTAATTTCTACTTACACCTGCCAATCCTGCTTATATGGTATATTTAGTATCAAGTTGATCTGCATAACCACATAACGCAAGCACATGCTGGCAAAAAAATATTCAGACACATAAATAGACTCGATCACCTTGCAAGATACTTTTTATGTCAAAACTTTCTAATACTTCGAGCAAAGCTGCTAAATTATGTGGTGACATTACACACTTTGTCATATAGAGCTGATCTCATTTCACTGTGTTTATTATCAATCGCTTCAGGGATCATAAGGATAAAACAAGTTTTCAAATAATTAAATGATAAGGCAACAGTGAAATTAATTGAATTTTGATTTAAATTGCAACAATTAATTGTGCTTTACTATAACAGTTATACATCAATTTTATGCAATTTAATTGTACCCGTCCAGAAAAGGAGTTTTTAATCAAAAAATGTCTCGAATAGTTAAATATTAAAAAATAGCTTTTTTGCAATTTTTTTAAATAAAAATTAATTTTTGCATTTAAAATAGTTTTTTTTGTAAACAATAAGCTTGTGGCTAAAACTATGTTTTGCTTTGTACTTTAATTGTCTATTTCAACTTGTAGAACGCCAATTATTGTTGAAACCAGCTGTACAGAACAAATCAAATTTAATATTTTGAATTGATTGAGCGGTAGGCACGTGGTGAAACATTATTAATAAATATTTAACTATTAAAAATTAATAGTATATTAATAAAATAAAACACTTGGTAATTGTGTCACAATTTGTGAAATTGTGAAACAATTACCAAATATTTATTAAATAAAATTTAATATTGAAAATAAAATTATCAAAGTACTTTTTAAGTTTCTGTTTAAATTTAGTTCTATTCTTTAAAGAAATTTCGCTTTTAAAATATAAAAATTTGAAAGTCAAATCTTCAATGAGTCACAATAAAAGTCAATAGGCTAAGAAGTATAGTA
Source organism: Ctenicera cuprea (assembly GCA_958336395.1). Classification (NCBI taxonomy): domain Eukaryota; kingdom Metazoa; phylum Arthropoda; class Insecta; order Coleoptera; family Elateridae; genus Ctenicera; species Ctenicera cuprea. Next base: position 44,344,086 of record OY284491.1, on the reverse strand, counting down.
GTGAATTTATTACCCACTTTTTCAAACATCCCGTGTAGGAAAAGCAGAAGTATAAAGAAAAGTTATATATCGAGATTTAAATAAAAAAATAAATTTCAAATTCAGTTTTTTGAAAATGCATTTCAGAGAATTGCTGCATGGATGCGCTCGTTCATTCCCCCACATCCCCAGAATTTTGATAAAACTTGAAATGTGGTGGGTATATAAAAAATTTATAGGGAATTTGTTGTAAACAATCCGAAACCGGAAACAGGAGTTATACATGGTTTCTGGTATCATTGTTTTCCCAAAAACAGACTTTATAATAATAATAATAATAATATATATAATAATACAAATAAGAAAACAAAGTTCGATAAGAGATGTAAAAACAATTGTATACATGTGCGCCTGCGGGCGTTAGTGCGTATAAGTGCATATTCGTGCGAGCGCGTGTGCGTGCGGTTGTGACCATATGCACACACGTGAATGCATTTTACAGCTCACATTCCTTAATGTAATTAAACCAAACTAGAGTAAAACGATTGGCAACATTACTCGAATGAAATCGCGGAAAATAATGCTGGTTCGTCTTAGGAAGGCTGTATGCATTAATAACAAGTGCGAGTTGTGCGTCTAAAAAATAAACTTTAGTTCGTAATTCATGTCTACCAAACAGTTAATTTCTATTTTGAGTTTTTTGAAAAAATTCCGTTTGAAATTGAAGGCAACGTTTTGGTTGATTACTTTTATTTGAATAGGTTGCGATGTAGAAGCATCGCCAAAAACCAGTTCAACCACGTCGTGTGAAGGCAACAAATAAACATCAATTTTGAGTTTTTAATGGACGAACGTAGTTTGAAACTAAAGAACAACAGAAATCAGAACACTACGTTGATTCACCAGAACAGAACAGACTTAACATATAGCTTACAAAGATCAATTTTTATAGTCTAACTTCAAAATAGTGGGCGTTACGATTTTGAATTTAATGCATTTTTACTCAAAAATGAGTTGGCAAACCGAGATTAAAATTTGTATTTAATGCCAGTAGCGAGACAAAAAATTACTATAGCAGGGTATAAAAATGGCACGTTCTCAAAATGTTGGAAGTTTTCAAAAAAATATTCTTTCAAAATTGTCCACGACAGTTTTTGTAACTTTTTGAGCCGATGGCGTTTGCAGTAAACTACAAATTTATTACCTACTGCCTCTTTCCAAAAATTTATGAAAAATTTAAAATTGAATAATGATTTACTCAAAACACAATCGCCAGTTACACAGTTAAATAGATTACTTGCAGTACTTTATTAAGATAAAACGAAAGTCGAAACCATTGTAAAAATTCAAAACGATATTTTTCAGTCTTCGCATGTTTTTGACAACTCTTCAAATAAACTATTTATAACGATTATTTGTCCGAAGCCCAATATCCCAATATCTAGCGCCTTGCGTAAGTAATCCCTATAGCATCGGAAAGTACCAGCGACGTGCTTCGGAAAGTATCAGCGACGTGCGTCGTTCATCTTTTGGAATAGTGTGGACTCATAGAGCTACGGATAAGCTATAATTTAGTTATTAGCTACAGAGTTATTCTTACAGGCATCGGAACCTTAGCTCAGTGTTAGGAGTACTGCGATTATTCTGTAACTATTGGGTTATAAAGAAGACATAGAAATACTTTTGCAAACATCAAGGGTCAAAACGAACTGCCAATTTTTACTTTCCTCTCCTTTTTGATCTAGATTTCTGCTTTTTACTCTATTATTTAACGAATCCAAAAAAGTGGGTATTTAAAAAATGTCCGTCTGTGCGTGGCTGCGTGCACTCGTTTTCCTATATCTTCGGAACCCCTTGACCGATTTTTATAAGATTTGATATGTGGAAGTCTTCTAGTTGCAGGTAGTTCTTTGTAAAGCCGTTAATCGGAACTGGAATCGGAAACAATAATTAGCCCTGTTTTTTTGTATTATAGATGGTATTATAAACACTTTTTTGAAATAAAAAATGGCGTTGAAATGAATCTAAAGGCAAATCAACACACACCATTTTGTTTTAAACTTTCTGTGCCAATAAAGCTTGAAATGTACTACAAATTAATTTTTTACTGATCTCCCAAATTTTACTGTGACGCGCTCTAGGAATTTTTGAAGAATTTGAATATGATTTATTATTTATTCAAAAACAAAAGCGCCAATCGTTATAAGCTTTAAACAAATTAATAGACCACTTGAAGAAGTTTATTTAAATAAAAAATAATTTTAAATGAAAAAAAATTAAGGAAAAAACGATAATCTTTAATGTCAACAACGCGTTTTCCGGAAGTTCGGTGATTTTAACTGCGCCTATCAATTAGCTCCAGTAAAAATAGTATATTATGCAACAAGTTTTATAAACGGCATTTTAGTCACGAGTTATATTAGGCACGAGCGGAGCGAGTGTGTATTAAAACGAGTGTCTAGAGAAGTTTATAAAACGAATTGCAAACTATACTTTTTCTACGACCATCACAAAAATACTAAAATTTGGGCACTTGGTCTGTTGTCGCGTCGCGTCGGGTTATTTTGACAGATTGATGACAAGTGACAACTAACTTGATTTTTAGTTTCAATTGATTTTTGCGATTAAAAACCCTAGAGCCCGTGACTAAAGCGCACAAAGTCACAGGTTGTCGAGGTGTATTTAAAAGATCACTTAGCGTCATGGAAACATATGCGATAAATGGTATTTTAAACACGGAAGTAGAAAAAATATATTTTTCATTCTTTGCACATTTCTGATAACTCTTCAAATAAAATTGTTATGACCGTTTTTGATCCGAAGTCGTGATTGCTTCTACGTGAATGGCCGTGCCGTGTTAACGCCTTGGGTTTAGAGCGGGCGGCTTGTAGCGGGTGTAGGTGACTAGATGAAGATTTCAATCACTTATTGGCCCGTGAATGTTTAAAATGTAGAAAGTATGGGAAAGTACCACCAACCTGTTTCATCCATTTTTGAACTAAAGTTATGGTACAATCTTGGTCAAACTGGTATCAAATATACATTTGTGTCTTCTGAACCCTTTCGAATATATTATCACTATCTATGCTGGAAAGCAATTTTGAATTTTAGCAACATAGATGAAACTACTAAAAACTATTTCTATGGAAATTTGGGTGCAGTGGTTAGTAGAGAACTTCTTGTTTCGCCGATCTCAAGTTCGAGGAGGTTCATTCGAGTTTAAAAATGACCCATAGGTTTAATTTAGATGTAATTCTAGATAAGTTTAATGATCTGTAACCGATAGTCGAGCAAAAAAATAATGTTTTCTATAGAAAAGAAATGACATTTGATGTTGTTTTTGGTATAACATGTTAGGAACCTCGACTAGGTGTGCTTGCCAAAAATGCAAGATGTTAAACGGAATTTTCTTCAATGTCGCTCGATGGTCTTTTAAAATAGTAAATTGTTGTAGGTGTAAAAAACCCATGCCGTTTTATATTTTTCTATCTGCCACATCAAGGTTATAAAATGCAAATTGCCCAATCTAAGCGACTCTACTTAACGATTTAACGCAGTCAAGTGGTTTAACGAACGACGCGATAGAAGTGAAACAAGTGGATGGAATAACGTTTTATTGAGAGTGCATGTGTGCGACTTTAACTTGAAAGTCGGGCTAGTTTGCTTGGTTACCTCGCGCGTGTACCACAGGTATTGCATTTTATACACGTGGCTACCTTGATAAAATTTGTTCCTTTTGTACCTGGATATTTTCTGTGAATTTATTTGCTCTGTGCTCATATAGTTATATTAAATACTGGGTGATTAGTGTTTTCATACCATGATGGAAAAGGTAAGGTTTTGTAAAAAAAATGTTATCAAGAACATTGTGGGAACTTTTCCTGTATGAACTGGAAAAGCAGATATACCGGTTGAGAAAATTGTTGCAGTTTTAGCAGATTGAGATGTATAATTTTCGTTCCGTATCTTTATCAACGTCGTTTAATGATGTTGACAAACAATAATCTTTTCGTTTTTTTTTTGTTGATAAAAGTTTTGAGAAACTCTCAAATCAAACAATAAGGATAATTTTACAAAAATGAGGAAATTTCGAAATAAATTAATACATTAACATATCTCTACATGCCGTCGCTCCAATCTTTAATCGCATTTCAGAAAATATTTGTTATATACGTAAAGTCGGATTAAATTTTTCATAGTTCAAGGGTTTTCGTAGTGGTCACGCGATTTTTCCTACTTTTATACACAAAAATGATTTCGTTTTACTTGGACGATTAGATATCGTGTACGCGAATTTACGACACACGAATTGTTACAGTATTTTAAGGCCGAAACGTTTAAAAAAAAGTTATTGAGAAGTCGGACAAATACGATAAAAGTAATAATTTTGTTTGAAACTGCTTAACGTATCTATCTCACGTGTTTTGTTAAATTAAAAAAAAACTTGCTTTTTTTATTTTATTATTATTAATTACAACCTATTTTTTTTAATAATTCTACAAAATACACCACATGCATACGCTAAAAGTAATAACGTGAGGTCGTAAACGTTTTGTCACATCAACAACCATTGCAAACGGCAATTCCTTAGAACACAAAAAAAGGAAATTTTTTTTCAGTCTTTTTCAAATTTGAAAACATTATCGTGAAATTTAGACGATATTGAAAAATTTTACGTTTTTGGCAATATCTGAACATTACAAAGATTTCTCAAAACCTGAAACGTTATCAAAATACACGACAATTTATATACAGGGTGTGGCATCCCGCTGTAATTGGTCAATTGCAGGTTAAGTATTAGAGATAGAGAAAACTTTCTTAAATAAAAGTTATTCGAGGTCGTGTGTACTATCACATCAAAATATTTTACATTATACAGGATGTTCAATATCAGAATGGGATAAGCAAACTTATATTTTTTTAAACTAAACACCCTGTATATTTTTCCAAATTATTATTCGCCTTTTATTTTGCTTTTTACGACTGTTCTTGGTTTTTTAATTCTGTTGCGGTGTTGCCAAATTATTCAACTTTATTCTGTAAATTTGACATTTGCAGACCTTACTAGTAAAATTTGTACAAGCCGTATTTTTACAGATTAAACATTTTTTTTTTGGGAAACATTAGTCAAGACCATGTGCTATTCTTTAGATGTTTTAAAGTTGAATTTGATTATACAGGATGTTTGTTGCCGCGGTCCAAAATTTTCGAACTTTAATGTGTCATAACTTGATTTTTTCAAATGAAAATTCGTAATGTAATGTAATTGTTTAAATAAAACTAAAATCTTCTTTCTCATATCACTTTTCATTTGTTTTCATTTCTTTTAAAGTAATACTGCGCGGTAAACTTGAATAGATTGTCCAAATAAGATTAAAATAAAAAAAACAAGGAAAACTAGTAGAGATAGGTATAGGGAATGTAATAAATGTTTGATGGGAAATTCACAGTAGAATTCAAAAATTAAATGAAAATTTGGAGATTTTATTTGAAAAAATCAAGTTATGACACATTAAAGTTAGAAAACTTTAGACCGCGGCAACAAACATCCTGTATAACCAAATTCAACTTTAAAATATTTAAAAATTAGCACTTGGTCTTGACTAATAATTCCCAGAAGACTTGTATAGATTTTACTAGTAAGGTCTGCAAATGTCAAATTTACAGAAAAAAGTTGAATAACTCGGCAATAACGCAACAGAATTAAAAAACCAAAAAACAGTCGGAAAGCAAATTAGAAGGCAAATAATAATTACAATTACAAGAGAGCTGTCACACCATAATACGACGGCGGCCGGCGGTTGTTTACGGCGACTATTTATGTTGCTGCCACTACTGTTGCTACCTACAATTTGGTTATTTATGGCTTACTTTAATTCTGGCGGGACGAAAAAAATAACCAGTAAGCATTGTCAGTTAGGTGTATTTATCGCATATTGATTTACATATTAGGGGCTCGATTATCAAAAACAAACGTTTTGATAAAAAAACCTGCAATGTTGGTACTACTAGCTGCCATTCAAGAAGAACTAGCTGTCTCCGCTTTTATACTTTCCCATACTACCAGCATGCGAATGTATTGCGCTTAGTTGTGATTAAGAACATTTTCGAATTTTGACGGAAATACATGCTTTGGATCTCCAGCAACCTAAAACAGTGATTTCTAAAAACGGTGTGTATGTATGGGAGTGTACCGCGAAATCTCAGGAGCTACTGGACTGATTTTAATAAAATTTGGTATACCTAGATACGACGAAAAGTTGTCGCGTCATTAAGTTTTATTTTGCGATTTTATAACTATAAGAACAGAATATGGCAGAGGGCGTTAAGACAAATCGACAGATTTTTCAGATCACTTTAGCTTTAAAACGGCTGCCGCTACGATTTTTATAAATTTTCCGCTTTAACAGCTATTTACTCAAAACGAGTTGAAAATAAGAATTTTGTATAAATGAAAACTGCGAAAAGAAAATATCATTTAAATTTGGAACATTGTCAAAAAATTATTACTCAACACTGGTCACATATTTTTTTTAACTTTGTAAGCTTCTAGAGATGGGCTACAATTTGTTTCATGTCCCAGTTCGTTAATTCCTCTGTGACGCCTTTTATGAATTTTTTAAAAACGTATTCTCATGTCCTTTTTAATAAACCGAAGGCGATAAAAACTTTGTGTTTAAGCTAACGTTCTCATGAGTAATAATAGAATAAAATTCAGAACTTAAGTTTTAGGTGCAAAAATATTTCGGGGGACTTACTTTTCCCTCTCCCTAATTTTGACGAACAAGTTTGTCAAAATTCCTAAAACTAGAACTAAAAACATAGTTCGCTGCACTACAAACTTAAATAGCTTATTTACTATTAAAAAAAACGCATATTTTATGAGTTGCGCCTATTATTAAACAGGGTTTACTACAAAACTGTTTACTACAACTTCTAGGTGCTTTAGTAAGAACTCTACTTTTAGTGACGACGCATTGAGTAACATGTCTTACATCTCGAGACGACTTAGGTATTTATTATATTGACGAGTTCCCATATTTACTTTAAAATCACGTAGGGTAATTCAGCCCATGAAGCTTCGATATCGGCGAAATGTATTATTATATCATTATATCTCTGCTTTATTTGAATAAGGGCGAATTTTATATTGGAATTATATGCAAATGCTAATTTTTACCCACTTTTTTAAGAACTTTTTTCTGCAGTTATGATAGGAGATTTTTCGGGGGATATTTTTCCTGATGATTTTACAAGGGATTTTCTTTTTTTACAGGGTTGTTTTTTCCGGACTTTTCCAGGGTTTTTTCTCCGGATTTTTTTTTGTTTTTTTTTTATTTCCGAGAGCAGCTCATGCAAACCGACTCGGCGGAGGAAACATTCGCAGCAGCGAGCACCGAGTATGAAATTACCAAACAAAATCAGGGGGCGTAGCCCACGGGTTAGGCTAGTTTAATTTAAAAGATTTAAAAGAGTTTCTAAAAACGTTATAGTGAAAAACAAGACACGATTCGTTTAATTAAAACCACAATAACAAAAAATTTCTAAAAGTAATTAACAATTCAACGCTTGGTTTTATTTAAACATAGTCTCGCACATTTTGCGATCATTATTTTTTCCAAGTTTTAAATAAAGCATTCTCATGGCAGTCACATGTGCGTGAGTGCGGTTGTTCTCTGCGGGGTGCGAAACCATCGCGGCCATTTCTCCTCGTCGCGTCGCCCAAAGCGTCATCGGCTTCGATCACGAAAATGAAAAGCACTTACAATGCACAAAACTACCTCGCGTAATTGCATTTAAACATTTTTATTACTTTATGGCGTTACATTATCGTGACAGTTATTAAGCGTTAAAGTATGATTATTTGCAGCTACTGCACTTTATCATAAACTTTCTGCTTTTCGATTTTCTATTACCTGTAGTGAGCAAAACTCGTCAGATGTAAGTTTTGCTGAATGGACTTTTTAAAAAGATTGTCACGCAATGTAAAACGTGTTCTGTACAACTTGCTTCAATCAATTTTTATGCAGAATAATAATATTCTGCTTTGACTTTAGAACAGTAAAGTGTCCAAAACTGCTTTCTACTTTTTCTAACAATATTGATTTGGTACAAAATTTCGATTTCAGGATTTTACGAATAACCACATTGTGGGGCCTTAGTTATTCTAAAAATATTTTTTTAAATGTCTGCATGGATGGGTGGTTACTATTATTCGTCTGTTCCGGGCGTTCTCCTATTTCGTTCAAGTCCATTGCTAAAATATTTTTTTTAAACGTAGACTCTGGGACATATATTTTCGGTCTCATGTCGTATAAATCAAAATTGAATAATTATAAAATAAAATTAAACGCCTTTTCTCCAAACATTCGAACTTGAAAATGGCTATACCTTCGATTTTTTTGGTAATTTGGCTTAAATAAACAGACGTCTGTTTCCTTAAACCATCTAGGAGACCCGGCCTTGAATTGGTTTTGTATTAACTTTAGAGGGCTAAAATTTTATTATAAGCAAATGTTTTCTATCTTGGAAATTTTATATCCATATTTTGATTTTAATTTTTTTCAAAAGAAAAAATATTAAAAACCAAGAAAAATTGATTGTAGTATTTAATTTTTGTAATATTTTAATTTAATTGCAAACAATATTAATTCGTAAAAACCAAAATCGATTCCATTATTTGGTTATAGTTTTTATTTTGGCGATTATCCAATTAAACTGTTTAGGTAAACGTCCAAAAAGAAACCTCCCAGAAGTTGATTCTCAATGGAAGAGAAGATGGTTCCTATTGTTATTTAACCTGTTCACACCGATTTTAAGGTCAAATTTCGTACATTCTTTTAATATCGAAAATTCGTTGGTGGGTGGTACGAAGATCGGGCTTGCACAGATCGGCTATTCGACATGCGTAGAATACGAATCTAAGGTTCTTTTCTGAGCGCATCTATTTTGAAGCAGTCGGGTGGTTTTATGATATTTTGTGTTTTCTACGCAACTAATGTTTATCCTTTGAAAGCTCCTAATGTAAAGTATACCGATTTTGAAGCCAAAGTTTGTAAATTTTTTTTAATCAAAAAATTGATGGTGGGGGCAGTCAGTGGGAGGTGATAGGGAAATCGTGTTTGCGCAAATCGGCCATTCGACATGTGTAGAATGCTAATCTATAGTTCTTTCCGAGGGCGTCCATGTTGAAGTAGAACACCCTTTCCTTCCCCCCCCCCTTTTTAATACATTCGCCCGCTTTTAATGATATTTTGTGTGTTGTAGTTGCAACGAATGTTTATCTGTTAAAATCTCAAAGTCGATTTTTTATCTCCTATAGGCTTTTTGACCGATGGCCGTATTTTTGCAAACACTTGATTAAACTGTTCAGGTAAACTCTTAGTACCTAATGTTTTTTCAATGTAAAGTTGTTTCTATTGTCATTTGATATCCTCATACCGAGTATGAAGCCGAAATTTTTGAAAAACCACAACACCGATGGTGGGGGGCAATGGGGGGTGATAAGGAGATCGCGTTTGCGCAGATCGGCTATTCGACATGCGTAGATTACGAATTTAAGATTTTTTTCCCAGCGCGTCTATTCTGAAATAGAGCTGACTGGCTGACTAACCTCATTTTCTTGCGGTGTCATCCATCCTATTGCAATTAACAATCTTTGAGCCAAATTTTATTTTTCTGCGTTAAGGCGTCTGGACTGTAAAGTATGTACAGACACACAGACAGACAGATGCACACACAGACACCTTTTGCAGCGTCCGCATTATTGGTCTCCCAGGGCCCTACAACCTGCTTATTAGTCAAAATGTTTGTCATAAAAGTAACTTTCTTTTAGTCATAACTCGTATATCGACCAGTAAACTTAAAGCAAAAAGAACTTCGCGGAATACAAGCATTTGCTCCAAATCCAACCTGACGATCACAATACCTTCCTCTATAGCAATACCTTGTATAGCGAGAAAGGTAAAAATTATGAGGTATATTTACCGCAATGTAAAAACATTGCGGTGACGATTTTAATAATTTTGATCCAAAAATCTAGATAGTGAAGAAAAATATAAAATACTGCTAACATATTAACAACAACAACGTCTAAACGAAGTTTACAAAAAATCTCCCTTGTGTTTATAACTTGGTTTTTAAAATGTTTTGAGTCTTCTGGCCCTGATAATATTTATAATGCTATCTGTAAATTCATGAGAAAACACGAAACTCTACTGGGCGGAGACAGTTCAAGCAATTTTGATCAAATAACTTTATTGTGCAGAATCAGTCGAAGAAATAGCATTCTCAATTTAATAACATTTCTGAAAGTTAACATCATTTAACTGTTTTAACATAATAAAGTAAAGAAACCTAAAGTTTATTCAGTATTAATATTATTATTCTAAATTCTATTGCAGGCCTTTCAGGCCTTGCCATTCCTCTTCATTTCTTTCTGTCTGTCGCAATTGCTCGTCCAGTTTCCTATACCTGATTGCCTTATACGCTCCTCTACTGCATCGATCCATCTTCTTCTCGGTCAGCACCTATTAGACCTGCTCATAGCAAGATCTTTGTTGTTCTTTCTCCTGGGAGTCTTTGAATGTGCCTCAGCCATCGTATTCTATATGATTTAATTATTTCCTCTATTCCTGACTCCCCATACCTGTTCATTAGTTCTTCATTGGATCTTCCCTTCATGTTCCTCCATTTTTTGTTCGCTATAAATTTTTCGAAGTGTTTTCCTTTCCCAACTTTTCCAGTTTTTTATGTTCTCTTTTATTCAATATCCATGTTTCACTAGCCTGCGTAAGCACCGGTCTTACTGTCTTATATATTTTCGCTTTTGTATGTCGTGACACATGTTTTGATCTTACTATCGATATTACACTTCTCACACTTTTATTTCTTTTCGCTATTCTCGCTTCAATTTTTTTGCAATTATTGGTCTGCTTGTTTTAGTACCTTTCCTACTTGAAAAACTCTCCTTACGTTGCCATGTGATCTTATTACGTTCTCTGTGTTTTGCAGTGTCATTTTTGTTGTATTTATTGACTTTTTCGGTATTGGTAGCTCTTTCATTATTATATAAAGTTTTTCTCTATTTATGGAATTTTACGCTTGCTTCAAATCTATGACCATTGTACGTAGTACTATTTTATGTTCGTAAATCGTAACAGTTCACTAGGATTTGTTTCGGGAGAAATATTTGGTTTATTATTTCTGAAGCCGCATTGATAGTCTTTAATAAGTTCCCCCGTGTATGCACTTTTTTTTCTTTTCAAAGTATAGTGGGTATTTTGTATGTCGTATCTACCAAAAATACTTGCCGCACGGTGTTATATCACCTTTTTTCTATGTTGCACCCTTTTCTGCCTTTTCCCCTTCTTTTTCTTCGTCTTTTTTATTTAGTAATTCCTCGCAGTATCCCTACCATCTTCCTGTTATCTCTATTTCTCCTTCTACTAGGTTCCCGTTTTTGTTCTTATAGTAGATTGTGTTACTTTGGTATCCTATTTTTGCTTTTTTTGCTAAAAATTTCTTATTTCTTTGTTTTTGTATTTTTTATCTAGCATCCTTATTGTTTTTTATTAAACATTTTTTTCTTTTTCCTGCAAATTTGCTTTGCCTTCTGTCTTTGTTCGTTGTATTTTATTCTATTTTGTTCTATATTCTTCTATTTTCTTCTGTGTTGTTCTTTATCATTTTTTCTTGAGCTTTTTTGCTCTGTTCAATTGCTTGCATATGTTTCTTTTGCCGCCCCTTTTATTGCATTTTCTATTAGTTGCTATTTTTCGTCCACTTTAATGGTTCTATTCGTGTTGTTTAGTTTCCTTGCACTTCTCGTCTATAGTGGTCTTGAGTATTCTTTCTTTGTAAATTGCTAACTTTATATCAATTTTCTATTTTTCTGTTATAGTGTTTTCATATCCCTATTCCTTGTTTTGATACTATTCGCACTAGGTAATGGTCGAAATCTGCGTGCGTGCGTGCTTGCGCTGTCATATAGATTCGTGTATGTGTGATACAGCGGGAGTATTGTTTTTCAATTAGTAAAGGGTGTGTCTGATTTGTCGTCTCACCAATTCATGATGTCCACGTTCCCTTGTATACCTATATCTTTTGGTTCGAATCGTGTATTTCTTACCATGTTTTTTTCCATTGCTTATCAGTCTGACCTTGTTTGCATGTTTCTTCGAGCTTGCTGAATCTTTCTATGGTTGATATGTACATTTGCTTCTTTACTGTCTTCGCATTATACAGGCTGTATTATAGGTTTCTCGTTTGCCTCGTCTAGAATCCTCCGCCATGTATCTTCGCCTATGGTTCTCTATCTATTCACTCCTATAGCTTTAAGGTTGTTATCTGCCCCATCCATCCATCTTAGCTTGGGTTTGCCTCCTTTTCATTTGCCTTTTGATAGTGATAATACTAGACGTTTTGCTGGGTCTGTCCTCCATGCGCATTACGCTACATGTCCATCTCATTCTTCCTATTTTGATTACTTTTACTATGTAGATATCATCATAGAGTTGATAAAGCTCAAAGTTATATCGTCTTTTCCATCCTTCTATTTCCATCACGGGATCATATATTTTCCATAGTATCGTTCTGTCAAAAGTGTACAGGAGCTTTTTTTTTCCTGGTCCGTATCCATGTCTGTGAGGCGTAGGTTAGGGCTAGCCAAATTAAGGTTTTATATACAAGTGTTGCGATCTGAGGAACTTTTCCAGACTACAATATAGTACTTATTAGCTAATACAACCTTTCTTTTAATTTCTTTTTCCAATTTATGTTTGTTATTTATTTAAGATCTTAGGTATACGAATTCGTTTACCACTTCAAAGTTGTGTTTGCCCACTTTTAGGTTTTGCTTCATTCTAGTTCGATGTGCTTTTGCTCGGAGCACTATCCTAAATGTAGTTTTTGCTTTGTCTATTTTCAGGCCGATGTTATTTGCTGAAGCTTCTAGGTACATTGTAATCTATACAAACAAATTTATCAAAAGTTGTAGTAGCTTTCTTTAACACCTGTAGAAATAAATAAACTATAACACCCTATATGATTTGTTAAAAATTTCAATTTCACTGTCCGTAGCTCAAGAACTAAAGAAGATTTTGTATTTTTGTTACTACCTACTCGAGCTCGTCTTAACAATTGATCCAATAACATGCAGAGTTTTTTTTTCATAACTAGTGTAATATTAACAAAGTTGCCCATACTACATCAAAAATGAGACACCCTGTACAGTGGGCTATACCTACAGTAAACTATTGTTCTCAGTTATAAAGTTATAATAGTAAGCAACCTATGACATGCAACGGGTGTTGCCTACTGTGAACGTCGAGGGGTTACATGATAAAATGGACAGCCTGTATAATTCCCTATACTGTAAGTATGGAAAAGTAAAAAATATACAAAAACTAAAATGTCGGGCTCTGCACAGCCAACAACATCCTGAATAAAACAATTTTTGTTCTAAAAGTAAATGTAACAAAAATGTTGATGCTTATCATTTGCAATTCTCCTTGCTTTAATTTCCACAAGTTCGACGAAATGCGGACAGGTTTAACAATGGCAAAATGTAGCCAGCGATTTTACATTAACCTTGATGTTTACCATGGATTAAATCCGAATTGGAGTTATTTACTAAAAAGGCAATAAATCTTGAAATAAAACAAATTTATAATTTAATTATAATTAAGTAATAAGTACCGATTTAAATATTTCCGTGGCGCCTGCTTAAAATAAATAGAAGTTGTCATTGAAAAATTAAATGGTGTTTTTATTATTAAAAATAAACTACAATTTCATAATCACGAACAATTTATAATTGTATTATAATAGACACGGTAATTAAAGCGATAAATTGAAATTGTAACTTTTTCGCTCTATTAATTTCTGTTAAATTATTGGAGCGATAGATAAACCTTAGTTTTCACGGGTTATAAATAACCATGCTTCATATATTCTTACCAGTTGCAAACTCAGTTCGGTTTCCTTGAATGATAATTTATTATAGTCTAAGCATAGTATAAAAACACTTTGCAAACATGTTTGATTTCCCCTTTACCAGATTTTTTTATCGCCCAATTGAAGGAAACTTAAAAAGTGCCCATTTCCAAATTCAAAACCTCTTATATACAGCATCTCAGGGAAGGTTGGAGGAAAACAAGATTATAACTCAACAATAAAAAAGTTGAAGCGTTTTGCCTAGAATAGAATACTAGCGTCTAGTGGCTTGGGTATTTGCCGATCCCACCTCACATGACTTACGCATCTCCTCGGCATGCAGCTAGAATGTGTGTAAAGCTATCGGCGTCAGCAGAGATCGTAGCCTTCCTCAATCACACGCACGTGTTTTAAAATTTAAAACGTTAGTTGTACGACTACCTTTTTGATGTTTTGCTTATATGTTGCTTTAAAAGTTAAATAATAGAAAAGACGTACAATATAAACTAAAAATTATTATTTAATAATTATTTAATTAAAGAGCTACAGTGAAAGGGTAAAAAATATTTCACTTTACACTTATACTTTCATTAACTTGCTTCACTTTCGATGTAAACATCACACTCGCACATATGAGAGCCAATATTAGACAAGGTTGCGCAAGTCAGGATCGGCTGATACCCAAGCAACTAGACGCTAGTGAATTGAATTATCTCTACTTTAACACCTTCAGGTCGCGGATGGTACAGGGAGGGAAATGGGGCACTGCCCTCCTAGCTATTTGTTACGATTCAGTATTTGTTTTCTATTTTTACTGTTTATTGAGATTGTTAGTAACAGGAAGTTAAAGTGCGTCAAATAAAATGCAACAATTGTTTTCAGAACAGCGAGTAGAGGCAGGACATATGCAAGAGTGACATCTGAAAAGGAACTGCACGCTGCAGTAGGAAGTAAGGGGTTTACAACAATACGGCCACGTGGGTTCGTGGTAGGATATACGATGTCAGGTGTAGTTCCTATTCTGTAATGTTAGAGCCATATATTTTATAGTTTCTAGTCTAAATGTTACGGGAACTGAAGACGGTGACCTAAGCGAGGTTACGCCCTGCGGTGCTTTGGTAAGAACTGGAGTTGCTGCTGGTTTCGGAGAAAAAATGAGGTTATTTATTTTGCAGCTCTGGAACGCTGTATGCAGTACAACTGAGTCTGCGTAGGACCGTTTGATAGATCTAGCAGTAGATGGATGTATGATTTTAATGTTTTGACCGTATTTAAAGGTTCGGTTCCTTTCTATTCTGAAATCAAATCAAATCAAATTTATTCAAATTTAACTACAGTAATATAATAATAATAAAGTATAATACAATAATCCTGCACTTAAGCGAAGCTTGTGCGTCCAGTTAAGAACTATGATAATAAATAAACTAAAATATATAGGATAAGTGGATAAAGAAAATATGATATACTTCATTATAAGTACTCCAAACTTAATACTATAATAAGATCACGAACTAATGAACCATGTCCCGTTAATAAAGACTAAACTGTTGAATAGACAATACATATGTGTAAACTCAAGCTCCGTCAACTGTAATCAGTACTAGCTATGAAACATTCTTTGTATGAAAAGGAAAAAGAAAATTTGAATATGCAGATAATATATAGGTTAACGTTGATAACTTTTATTTAGATAATAATAATTCAAGAATTTTAAGTTTATAAAGTTTTAAAAATGCTGATACTTTTTTGGAATACAGCTTAATGTTATTGATTTTTTGAAACTCACTGGGAATAATGTTAAATATTTTAGGACCAAGATAGTTAATATATCGAAAACAAACTGAACTCCCGTCAAAAATGCAGCCCTTTTATACCCCTTTCTGGCCATCGTCTCATGGCAAAATAACAAATATTAGCCATCGTCGCTGAGCAGAATAACAAACATTTTGAAGCGTGGCGCCGCAGCAGGAAACCAGTCGTTTCTTGTTTAGTTTTATATGTTAATTCAAACAACGTTTTCAGAGGGGGCGATCTTAATATTTTTCAAAGCAAAGAAATCGTTTTTGATTTTTTATTTTTTGTTTTTCCTTTCTTAGGGTCCGTCTGCATGGTTCCAGAGACACTGCAGCCTAGAGGGATTATTGTGCTCACCCTGATTTTTGTCACACCCATTCCGTGATTCTGGTTCCCTGTACCATAAGATACAAGTCTCTCACTAGGTGCGACTCATTCGGTTTCATTATTGGTTTTCCGAATATGCATTGTCTTTTTTTAAACAACGCATCACAGTTGCATTAAATATGCATTGTCGTTTTAGGTTCCCTGTCGCATAGTCTGCAAGCTAGGTCACATGGTCGGTTAGGAAACCTGTGGCGATCCTAAGCTAAATCGTGCTAAGCAGTTCTGCAGTTCTTTTCATGCAAGGTCCGTTTATCAACGTCTTGCTGTGATTGTGTCCTGGCTTGGTATTCCAGTGTGTTGTGTACTCATCTCGTATCCAGTCGCTGACATAGCAACAGATTGTGCTCATTGGCACCCCAGGGCAGTTCAGGTCCGTAGTAAACCCTTGTTGATCCCTTGTCTTGCGAGTTCACCAGCACGAAAGAGACTTTAAGACTGCATGGCTATCGGACCAAAATGTAGATATGCTTATGCTTTTCCGCACACATTGTAGAATCGCGTAAATTTTTGTTTAAAATACGGTGGCGTACTTTGCCAGCGACAACTCTTCTCTGCTTTGGTTTTTCACCGCATATGCCTGCTCCAGTACCCGTCTCTGATTTTGAACCGTCCGTATACCATGTTAAACTTCCGGAAGGAAAACCCTGTCTAGGTTCTGTCCAGTATTTGCGCTCGTAGATTATTACCTCAAAGAGTGTGGCTACAAGATGTTTTAGAGTCATAGATTCCGTCCTCATCTCAAATAAAAAACCTCCTATGCTACCAATCAAGCTTGTATGCTCTCTACCTGTACTTAGTTTGTACGTTGAGTTTCGCAGTCTGTATAGTGCTAATCTGCCTTCTCTCCTAACCAGAATAGGAAGCGGGGAAGGTCCAGAAGAGTCTCCATAGCCGCGGTAGGCGTTGTTCTGATTGCCTCCGTAATACCAAGACAAGCAAGCCTTTCAATCTTATTTAATCTTAATTTGGTGGTTTCCTGTTGGAACTTGAGCCACCACACCAGGGCGGCGTATTTTATGCCTGGTCTGACCACCCTGGCAATACTTGGCCTTAGATCTCACGATTTGTCATAGGTTTGTCTGACTACCGCTAAAATGGTCTCCGATTTCCTTCTTATTTTTCCAATATGTTGGTTTCAAGTAAGTTTGGAGTCTAAAGTAACCCCCAAACGTTTTATTTTCCCCGACAGATTAATTACTTTGTCGTTAAGATGGGAAGGTTTCAAGTCTTTTACATTTTTCTTCTCGTACATGGTACTACGGTGGTCTTTTGGAAAGTGACATTGAGGCTTTCTCCTTCGGTCCACTTTGTTACCACGTTCAGGGCTCGTTGCATACGTTCCATGACTATGTTGATAGAACCCTCTTCAACTAGAATTACCAGGTCATCCTCGTATTTTAAAGTGAAATATCTTTCATTACTGAGGTTCCATAGCAGCCCGTCCACATCACGGCATAGCAGGGTAGAGTAAAAGTTCTCCCTGCAAGCATCCTCTTGTCGCCCTGACTACCCAGGTTTCATTTAGTAGGGATGTATACACTACCCTACCTTTTAGCATGTCTATTTACCTGCAGTGGGTTTCGTCTACCCCAGGTTCCTGATGGCTGTGACGATAAAGTTAAAGGATGCATTGTCGAAGGCTCTTTCCGATGTCCAAGAACGCCTCTAAAAAGATCATTTTATTCTCCAGGGATTTTTCCACTTTTCTAATGAGATGGTGGAGTGTTGTTTCTGTTGATAGTCCCCCTCTGTAAGTAAACTGATTGCGGTGTAGTGGACTGGTTACCAGCACACCGTCCCTGATGTGCCTATCGAGCAGCTTCCCAATTGTCTTGTGTACGAACGACATAAGACTCGTGGACCTGTTTGATTGTAAGATTTTACCTGAGATAAGTCTGTCAGCCTTTGGTAAAAAACCGCCCTGGTTAGTCTCCATATTTTTGGGATGTAGATCAGAGCCATGCTGGCTCTTAGAACCATGCAGATTCTCTGCTTAGTCAAAAATCATTTATAGTCCTAGCAGAAAACGGAAGAAGTATGTTGCTTAGTGATGTACAAACTAGACAGTCTTGCATATTTGCTGTCAGTTTTAATGTCAACTAATTTTTATTTGTTATGATTAAATGTCATTTAAAGACGGTCGAGGACAGAATTTATCAATCGTGTAAACTTTAGAAATTGTTACTTATTATGTTTACAAAAGCATTTCTATCAACGTTTTACGCAGCACCAGTAAGTATAACACAGTGTTCAGTAAGATGCACGGTATAAGTAAGTGACATTGCAAAAAAGTAATTGAGTAAGATGCTAAGCTACCGAATTATAAAAATAACTGAGAATATACATAATAACTGGTTACTTTTTGAAGTTACATTCTCTTAACCCCTACCTATTTATCCAATGACTACCAACTTAACAACAAAAAACACGTCTATAAGCTAAATAATTTTTTTGTCAGCCTTGTTAGAAAGTAGGCTTTTCGACCCTCATTTTGTGGTTGAAAGTTGACAGTTACTAAGCAAAATTACGTAGCCTCCTGCCGGGAGGCAAAGTAATTTTGCTCCCACTTTTAATTGTGAAGGTTTCTTTATTTTCTTTGGATACGTCTTGTATACCATAGATAAATTGGATACGTCTTGATTACCGTGGATAACAAAGGTATCTATCTTACTTGCAATAGCCGGTTTTTTAACACAACTGTCAAATTAAAATAATATTATTTAGATTAATTTTAAAATCATGAGTGAAGTTCTGGAAGAAAGTGTCTTTTTCCCCCTGTGCGCTTGAATCGCTTTTGGGTCGTGAACTAAACGTCACCCAGCTCCCACCAATAACTACATCATTATTTAGGGAAACGGCGGATAGTATGGGCCACTTAAGGAAAAATATAAACAATTTGTGGTTATAATCGGTTATAAGCGATAAAAATCTTCTTTTCAACTATATTTCTTTAAGTACTAGAAATAGATTTAGCAATTAATGAAGCGAACAAAACATAAAATGTAATTAGTGTTAACCTTAGATTTTGAACATTTCAAAAATTGTCGGGTAGTATGGGCCACACCAAAATGATTAGGTTTTTAAATTACAAAAATATTTTTCTTATTGTTTAATACTTGTATAATGTATTACAGCACATTTACCCTATCATTTATTTAGCTTACAGAGATCACAATAGTAATAAAGTAAGTCGTCAATGTCCGCACAATGAGCTCATGTGCCCAGCCTTCATACTTTTTAAACTGGATCCAGCTTTCTTCATAATTTTCTCCGCTCCACATCTACGTCATCTTGAGAAGTGCTTGGTGTAGGATTGTCATAATCAAACATTTTTACCTACCGGCGAATCGTTGAAAGACGAACTGGCCCATACTTCCCGCCGGCCAATACTACCCGCCGTTCCCCTACCATAAAATTTGTTGCATATTTAATTTCCCTGTATTAAAAAATTATCTGTTAATTTGTTTCGTTTAGAATGGAAACCATATTGCGTAAAACTGAATAATTTACGTACTATAAACAGAAAAAGTTTAAAAGCAAGGGCCGTTTCGATTTAACAGTAAATTGGCCTGTGTAATTTAGTCATGCGTCGTTTAGAGTTGATGATTTGGTCTACGAAATAAACTGATTGTGCAGTAAGACGTTACCGTGAATCTAATAGTTACAAACAGAATATTTCTTTTTGTTCTCAGCAAATAATCAATTTTTTAATTTTTCGGGAAAAGATTGTCGTTCCTTTAATTTGAAACTATTTATCTACTTCAAATTTCAGTAAAAAGTTTAAACAAATAATAAAGAAAAATTGAATTGGTTTGACGAAAAGGGTGGCAAATTATGACAATATTTTAAAGCGAATTGCAGGTTAATAATATATTTAGTTTGCAGACAAACTCATTAAAAGTAACATATTATACATAATTTTTATAAAAAATATTTTTGATATGCAAATCAAAAGTTTCGAGGGACAATATTGAGGTTGGTTAAAATGATAAAACTAAAGCCGGCATCTTTTTTTATATTGATTTTTAGTTACAGTAAAAATTTTAGCAGTGTTTGTCTGCACTATCATTTAGATGTTGAATAGAAGTGAAAGCAGAGGCGCCGTAAGGCCGGGTGAAGTGAGCAACTGCGTAGCGCCTGTACGATTTTCGTTATTGACCACGGGGGCCATAAAATGTCCCATAAGCTACAAAGTGATAATACATGCAAAAATTACAAATAATGTAAGAAATCTTCCAGTAAATTCAAATTGATAATAAATTTATTTACTCTCTATCATGTCACAAAAACGTTATTGTCTTTCTATCCTTAAACTAGCATGCATAACCTTTTGGCAGTGTCGCCAGGCGCTGAAAACATTCTGAAGGCTATCTCCCAAAGTTACCCTGTGGCTGTATACAGCCATTATTAACCTATGCTTTGTTACGGAGCACTGGTCTGGCGGCCCAGAGTCAGACAAGCTACAACTACAACCAAAGTGGGGCATGTGCAACGTTTTTTCTGTCTTAGTATTAAAGGAGCTATTCGTTCAACTTCCCCAATTCCTTGTTCTAACTTATCCTTACCATCTTTTCTCGGCTGAAGGGGGCTTAGGACTCCGGTGCGGAGTCCGAAAGACTCCTATAGCGCCCCGCCTTTTTACGGGAAATGAACCAACACTGATTTTCCTTTTTCTTCCACACCCATATCCTCGATCTTGTAGTCTTGAAGATTCCTCTTCTCGGTGCGGTGGTCGACTGCCTTCCTCCCAAGTATACCTTTAATCGGCACTTCAGTGTGTATGTGAATGTTGGGTAAACCACCATTCAAATATATTCATTTTTACTGATGGGTCCAAAAGAAGGCATAGAACCGGCGCAGGAGTTTTCTCCGATGATCTAAACCTACGCCAAAGTATACGCTAGGCAAACTCACCACTGTTTTCTAAGCGGAGGTAGTGGCGATAACGCATGGTACAAATGTAGTCATTGAACGACAAATCAAGAACCAACGTATTGGTATCTTCAGCAATAGTAGAGTTCCCTTACTGACCCTGAGTAGTTCTAAAATTACCTCAGGAGTAGTACTTCAGTGCTACGAAGCTCTCCAAGATGTCTTCAGAGACAATGTTGTTTTACTCGTTTGGGCGAAGGGACATGATGGCAATCCAGGTAAATGAGGAAGCTGACGAGGTCACAAGACTGGCCTCAGAACAGCTTCCTTGGGGGCCGAAACCTTAAACAGCTTTACGATAAATTGGGCTAATATTCAAAGCTGTCGCCAGGCAAGGACTACTTTTGCAACACCCTCACCAAAAACAGCCAAATACTGTGTGCAGCTGTCCAGAAAGAATCTTCGACTGGTTGTAGAAACCCTAACAGACAGCCCCAACTGCCGAGGATGTAACTTAGAGGACAAGACAGTAGAACACGTGCTATGCCACTGTCCTGCTCTTGTATTAAATGGAGAATCCAAGCTGAGGACTTCTTCCCTGACATGGCCGTCATCAGCTACAGGCCAATCGTGGACGTCCTCAAGTTCATTTAACGAATTGAGTGGCTTGGGTGATTCGTTGGGGAGCTGCTGTAGAGGCAGCACAACGACTTCGCTTTCTGTGGCCTAAGTGCGAGTGAGTTTTCTCACCCTCCAATCCTAATCCAGAATCTATCTATAGAACATGATATACCTAAGAATGTTGATTTAACTGAATCTGTTGGTTTGTTTGCCGTTGCTGAAAACGAGAAAAGTATTTTTTTTTATTGAAACATTATTTTTGACTATATATTGTTTGTCATATTTGTTTGTGATTGTATTTGTAAATATGCTTATTATGTATGTACAGATAATTGTTTAACAGTGAAAAAATTAAAATCAATAATAGAAAATATCTTATACATGTATAAGATGCCAAAGGTACGGGCATACGAAAAATTTCTGCCATCAACATCCACGCTGCGTAAAATGTGCCGGAAATCATCTAACCGCAAACTGCCTTAGAAAAGTGAAAGACAGAGACGTCAAATGTGTAAATTGCATGGAAACCCACCCGGCAAATTACAGGGGATGTGTCGTCCATAAGCAGCTGAGGCAACAAACATTTCCTGCACTACGTCAAAGAAATAATGTTCCAATAACAAGAACGGTTCAGCCTGGGATTTCATACACCCAGATGGCTAGGGAAAAATCACAACAAACCCAATTTACCAACAACACAAATCAACCAATGCAACCAGCAATGCCACAGCAAACTAATGACATGTCGGAATTAAAAAACATGATGAAGCTCCTCATGGAACACATGGGCTCAATGTTAAGCCTTATAAACACCCTGCTCCAGAAATAATACAATGGCTCAAATATATAAAATTGCAACCTGGAACGCCAATGGCCTATGCCAACACACTCAAGAAATCAAATACTTCCTACAAATTCACGATATAGATATAATGCTAATTTCAGAATCGCGCTTCACAAATAGAAGTCATGTAAACATCCCTAAATATAACATCTATAGCACAAATCATCCAGATGGGGGTGGCCATGGAGGGGCAGCAATAATTATAAGGAACAACATTAAACATCATGCACTAGAGAGATATGAACACGACTACTTGCAAGCTGGTAGTATTGCGATAGAAGACTACAGTGGGAACCTAACTATCTCTACAATCTACTGTCCTCCCAAGCATAATAACAAAAAGGAGCATTATGAGCACTTCTTTAACACTCTGGGCAGCAGATTTATCGCCGGTGGCGATTACAACGCATCCTGAGTGGGGGTCAAGATTAGCAACGACTAAGGGTAGGGAACTAATAAAAGCTATGAAAGCAAATAACCTAAAAGAGTTATCTACTGGTCAACCTACATACTGGCCAAGCGACCCAAGAAAGATCCCAGATACAATAGAATTTTATATCACAAAAGGCATAAATAACAAACAAGTCAAAACTGAATCAAGTTTGGACTTATCTTCGGATCATACACCTGTAATAATTACTATATATTCGAAAATCCTAGAGAAATCAAAACAACCTACACTCTACTCCAAAAAAACAGACTGGGAGCAATTTAGAGCTACACTAGATGATATAATTGTAACAAACGTATCACTTAAAACGGAGCAGGAACTGAACAGAGCTGTTGATAATCTAAAAAAGGCTATTCAGAATGCTGCATGGCAAGCCACCGTTGATTCGGCCAACACAAAAATAAAGGAAGATCCCCCAATAATAGTTAAGCAAAAGACAGCCGAAAAGCGTAAAAGCAGAAAGCTGTGGCAAACTACAAAATCAGAAGAACACAAAAGGAAATTCAACAAAGCTACTAGAGAATTAAAACAGCTGCTCCTCAATCTAAAAAACCAAGGAATCCAACAATACTTGGAGAACCTGGCGCCCACAGAGGCCAGTGATTATTCTCTGTGGAAAGCTGTAAAAAAGTTAAATAGACCACTGCAGACAGTGCCACCTATAAGAGATGAAAATAACAGATGGACGAAGAACGACAAAGAGAAAGCCGATGTTTTTGCAAATCACCTTGAGAATGTATTTCAACCTTACCCATCAACCTCCACTCCAGAAGAAAATGGAGAAATCTACAACTATCTTGATGCACCCTTCCAACTTTCACTTCCTATCAAAAAATTCAAAACGAGTGAAGTAAGATCAGTTATCAGTAAAGAGAGCAACAGCAGAAAAGCCCCTGGTTTTGATTTAGTAACTAGGAAAGTATTACAAGAAACATCCAAAAAATGCCTAGAAGCCATTACACAGATTTTTAATGCCATCCT
Organism: Ctenicera cuprea; assembly: GCA_958336395.1. Classification (NCBI taxonomy): domain Eukaryota; kingdom Metazoa; phylum Arthropoda; class Insecta; order Coleoptera; family Elateridae; genus Ctenicera; species Ctenicera cuprea. The sequence continues at coordinate 44,320,222 of OY284491.1, read as the reverse complement.
CAGACTGGGCTATTTCCCAAACCAATGGAAAGTAGCCCAGATCATAATGGTCCCAAAGCCAGGAAAAGACGCACACATTCCATCATCATATAGGCCCATTAGCCTATTACCAGCTTTATCGAAGGTATTCGAAAAATTATTCCTAAAGCGTCTGAAGCCAATATTGGAAGAAGAAAATTTAATCCCCAACCATCAGTTCGGATTCAGGAACCGACACACCACTATTGAACAGGTCCACAGAATTGTAAAGAAAATTAACAACGACCTGGAAGGGAAAGGATATTGTTCGGCCGTCTTCTTAGATGTGAGCCAAGCGTTCGACAAGGTCTGGCACGACGGCTTACTCTTTAAACTAAAAAAACACTTGCCTCACAACTACTACCAGATCCTCAAGTCATACCTTTCTAATCGTAATTTCCTGGTAAAATATCAAGATGAGTATACAGACCTACATCTTATAAAATCAGGAGTCCCACAGGGCAGCGTTCTGGGTCCCGTACTATACCTAATATTTACGGCTGATCTTCCTGCTACACGACAACGGCCACATTTGCGGATGATACCGCAATACTTGCTTCACATGTCTACCCTGCTGCAGCATCTAGAAACCTACAAATTAACCTAAACAAAATCCAAGATTGGCTCAGGAAGTGGAGGATAAAGGTAAACGAGGCCAAATCAAACCATATCACATTTACCTTGAGAAAATAGACATGCCCGCCAGTTACTTTAAACGGACAACTAATACCGCAGACCGGTGATGTGAATTATCTCGGTATACATCTAGACAAAAGATTAACATGGAGAAAGCACATCTTTACTAAGAGGAAGCAACTAGGGTTGAAGCTTAACAAATTGTACTGGTTTATTGGAAGGAAATCCCAACTCTCAATGGGAAACAAAATCTTGATTTATAAGTCGATACTCAAGCCGGTTTGGACTTATGGGCTCCAACTCTGGGGATATGCGGCGAACTCGAACCTCGAAATTCTGCAAAGGTTCCAGAACAAGGGGTTAAGAATTATAGCCGATGCTCCATATTATGTGCCAAACTATGTCATACATAGAGACCTTCGAATTCCTACCATTCAAGAAGAAATCAAAAGTGTGAGTGTAAAATATCGTGCCAGTTTAACAAACCATCCTAATACTCTAGCCACACAACTATTAGTGAATATGGGTGTCAGACGAAGGTTAAAGCGTTTCAAGCCCTCAGACTTAATGAACAGATTTGACTAGGGTCGTGTTTGCAATTTATTACTGTTAGTCTCAACAAATAAGCATGTAGTTATGTTAGTTTTAGTAATGAAGGTGTTTCGCTGGAAACATCTTCACATGTCAGTATATTAAGCAGTCATACCAATTACTTATTGTCTAACTAGACAGATTGTAAGATAATAAAAGTTATTATAAAAAAAAAGAAAATATCGTTTTTGCTCGGTGTGTCATTTATTAGGCACAACCTAAATATTATGAACATAAAATAAAAAATTTTATACAGGATATATCAAATTACGTGTTAACTATGGGGATCTCGCTTATTTGAAGAGATACGACTATGGTCGAATCAGAGAAAATTTGTGGAATTTTATGCCCACTAATAATCTAAAAATATATTGGACCTGTCTTGCTTAGTTTCTGAAAGAACTGGAAAAACTGAAATTTTCAATTTTTTGTTTTCGGCTATAACTCATTTGTCATTTATATTACATATTTCTAGTTCACGCATTATTGTAACAGTTTTTTATGCTAAATCTAATTTTTAAATCAGATTTGGTATAACTGTTACCATTGCTCATTTTTGACTGTCAACTTTTTTTTTCTTATTGTCGGCATTTAAAATTTTTTCATATTTGAATAGAGTTTCTAATTCTGGTTTCAACGGTGTGTCACACTTTGCATTTTGTTTAAGTTTTGAACATTTTATTACAGAAAATAAAAATGTCATAAGAGTGCCATGGAAAGACCACGTCATTTAATTTATTTTCAAAAAATTTTAGTAGGCTATGAACTGATAGAAGTAAAACAAAACACTACCTTTATTTACTTTGACCTTTAGATACATTAGGTACGTAACTTTGTTTTGAGCGTAGGCAGGTTATGTTATTTTTTACAAAAACAAATAAATGACAACATTTCTAACACACACAATTTACTGAAAGTTTTACATGTAGTTTTTATGTTTGCAAATGACATAACAAATTTGAATAACAGGTTAAATAAATACAACAGTTAACACTAGAACTGCACTAATACAAACAATTATTAAATAAATAAATAAAAAAAGCTCGTCTAAAATAAACTCTCTAATCCGTGTGTTAATAACTGTGTCATACATATGTTTTTGTAAAAAATAACCTAACCTGCTGCCTACGCTCAAAACAAAGTTTCCTGAAATTTTCGCGTACCTAATGTATCTAAAGGCCAAAGTAAATAAAAGTAGTGTTTTGTTTTACTTCCATTATTTCATCGCATACTAGAATTTTTTCAAATTAAATTAAATGCCGTGGTTTTTCCATGGCACTCTTATGAAATTTTTATTTTCTGTAATAAAATGCTCAAAATTTAAACAAAATGCAAAGCGTCACACATCGTTGAAATCAGAATTAAAAACTCTATTCAAATATGAAAAAAATTAAAATGCCGACCATAACAAAAGAAAAAGTTGACAGTCGAAAATGAGCAACGGCAACAATTATACCAAATCTGATGAAAAATTTAAATTCAGCATGACAAAGTGTCCTAATAATGCGTTAACTAGAAATATGTTATATAAATGACAAATGAGCTATAGCCGAAAACAAAAAATCCAAAATTTCAGCTTTTTAGGTTATTCAGAAACTAAGCAAGATAGCTTCAATTACTTTTCAGATAGTAGGCATAAAATTCCACAACTTTTCTCTAATTTAACCATCGTCTTATCTCTTCAAATAAACGAGATCCCCATAGTTGACACGCAATTTGATACATCCTGTATAAATGTCGAAATTTTGAATTTCAATGGACGAGATCAAGGTTAAAGAAATTTTATTTTATAAACAGTTGCAACGATTAACATTAAACATTAAATTTGGTGAAATGTTCCGACTGGTATTGTTGCATTTGCCACATAGCAATAGCTATTTTAATAATTGAGATTTTCCTTTAGCAAATGTCAAGTGTAACACTTTGTTTATAAAACTTGCAAAATTGATTTCATCTACATCTTATCGCAAATAAAGGTCTTACCACTAACCACTATAAAGGTCAAGCTATGGTACAGTCGCTTTTAAAAATAAATCTATGTTAAAAGTTTCTAACAAAATAATATCGCACGTGTTCTTAAATTTGATAATTTTTAACGTGATACTACTTAAGTTTAAGTACCATAAGGTTTGGTAATGCGGGTGGGCATGCAAGTGGCCATTTTCGTTAATCCAGTTAGTTATTTGCTAATTAAGCATGTCTGAGAGATTACGCGGATTCCCAAATTAACTTACAAAAAAAAAGGATGAAACTTTAATGATGGCATGTGTATGGTGCGTGTTAGCAACAGTATGATTACTACGTGTGCGTGTGAAAGTCAAAAATTGAGAAATGAGAATCCTTATCTCGCAGATAACATTCAAATAAACATCAAAAAGCAGTACTTTCATTTGAATATTGTGATTGTAAGTGTAAAGAGACTTCTTAAAATTATGGTAAAAAACTGCCCCCCTCTATTGTTTCCTGTAAACAATCAAGAATTGCTGGATGCCAAAAATTAGTATACGGGACTTCGCAGAGGCTTCCTGTACTTTAAAACTAATTATAATTTTATATTTCGTAAAAATATTTTATGTAAGGTTCTAGCACTAGCAGTCACCATGTAAGATTAGAATATTTCTCACATATTCGACATACCGGGTTTCCCAGAAAAGTTGAGCTAAATGCAAAATGCATGGGAAATTATATTTTTCCAGATTTTATGTTCCCAGCATACTTTGGCTAAGAATTTAAACTGAATTATTGTTATTAGCTGTTTTTAGTGGTTTAGTTAACAAATAATAATTTCTACATATAAAATTAAGCAAAAATCTAAATATTAATAAATTCAAGACATGTTCTTTTAATCCCAGAGTAACAATAATGCTTTGTAATGTCTCTGTAGCACTACGCTTTAAGCTGTCTTTCATACAGAAAACCCGTGTTCTAATCCTAATAATATGTTACTATAATGCAGTTTAAATTCTTAGCCGAAGTATGCTGGGTACATAAAATTTGGAAAAGTATAATTTCTCATGTGTTTTGCATATATTTTCTGGGAAACCCTGTATAGGTATAAGGGAACAAACGTACCCACCCATACACTTCGTTTTTGAACATTTTTAATTTTCACAGTTTTTGGGGATTAGTAACATCTCTTTCGCCATAATAGTTTTCTCTCGTGGGTGTGCGGGATCACGATATTTCAGCGCCTAAGACGATGTTTCAACGTTGCCCCCGTGCCCTCAAATGCAGGATTTACAAAATTTTGGAACATGTCAAAAATTTTTTTTTCAAAAACAGCCCACAATTTTTTTTAAAGTTTCCGAAGTCAATAGAGCTTGCAGTTAACTACAAATTTATTTTCTATTAATCTTTCAAACTTTACTGTGACACTTCTCACGAATTTTTGAAAATTCAAAATTCATTATAATTATTTACTCAAAAACACAAACGCTAATCGTTATAACTTTAAACAGTTCAACTATTTGAAGTAGTTTGTTCAGCTAAAAATGATTTTAAACTATTTTAAAAATTAAGATACAAAATGATACTTTTTTTAAATCAACAACGTGTTTTTCGGAAGTTTTTGATAACTTTTTTAATAAACTGTTTAAAGCGATTTTTGGTCCAAAGCCGGAAGCGCAATATCTAGCGCCTTATCGTGGGTAGGTAGCAAGTATTGAAAGAGTTCCTGAGTCACCCAGCTCGCGAATATAACCAAACACTAACTCAGACCGGCAATACTTGCCGCGCCTGATGGCGCTGTAATTATCGCTAAACATATCTGAGGTAGCATAAACAGTAGCAGGTCACTATGTACACAATAAAAAAATAAAATATTCGACAAAAGTGATTTAAAAAATAATAACACCGTGGTCAGGATTAAACTGGGAACCTTTGTCATGATTGGCGGGGGTCCACGCCTCTACACTGCACAGACGCCTTTGAAATGCGTACACATGCTAGTGTACTGTATATTTTAGTTAAAACAATGTTGTTCAGTCATTTATTGTCGCGAAAATATAATTCACATATAAATATATATAAAAACGCTTACTTACATTTTATCACAGCGTTAACGAGGAATAAAAAATCGTTGTGCCTTATTTACGTATGTTGCGTTGGTGCCTTAAAATCATAGCAACTACAAAGACATTACACTTAGTAAAATAATTTTGGTTGGCCATAATGTTTTATTCATTATATTCTCTTACTAATTATAACTCGTGTTATGATTAATTATCGATGTTTTATTTTTGTTAAAATCGAAGATGCACGTTTACTCGTGCATTCGCACTCGTTGAATCTGTGGCTCGATTTCAATTTGACAATTTAGTCAATAATAAGAATAGGCTGAGAATATTTGAAACGTAAAAAGTATGGGAAAGTACTAGCTACGTGTTGCGCCCATTTTTTTGTAATTGCCTTCTAGTAGTTAATAGCAGCTACTCTTTGTTTTTTTATGTAGCGCGCTATGTAAAACAAAAGAAACGTAAAAGATAAAGTTGATTGCATTGCAAGCCCTATGCTATACTTGGTGGGATTGGCAGAAATGAGGCGTCCATTGCCTACTACAGGGGTTATTTTTTTTAGACGCATGATAAATTATTTAGAGGTGTTAATACAATTTTACCGTTTACGTTTCTTTTGTTTTACACAACATGCTAGATCAAAAAACAAAGCAAAGAATAACTGCAAGATGATAAATTAAAAATTAATCAATAGGTTCTATAGGTGCGGCCATTATCATAGTAAAATTTGCCACTTGGAAATTGATCTTATTATTAGCATACGAAACAGAATGTAGAGGTAAATTTATGGGTGGTTGGCACGCAATTATTTATAATATTTATAGTCCTAGCGTCTTAAAAGGAACGTTCAACTTCCAACGAAGTCACCTCGAAGTAATTTGCAATAAAATTTAATTGAATTTTACTTTTATTTTAATGTTTGATTATTTTTTAATTACTATTAATACATTAAAGCAGGGGTTAGTTAATTTTTAATAAAATTTACCCTTATCGTAACTCTTCTGGGATTTCTCTATGCATTCGTGCGTGATAAGATGACCATATATTTTCCGCAATTAACTAAATTTTTTAGGCAAACAATGCATTGAGTTAATTAAATTATATTATAGTCCATGCGGTACAAAATCCTAGAAATTCTTTCTTCCACCTGGCATATACAATTTTTGGCCGCGAGGAAATGTTCTCCTTTTACTCGTATCAGTTTCCAATATATACAGGGTTGGGCAAAAGTACGGAATAATGCATATATCTCTAATACGACAACTGCGATTTTGACAAAATTTTCTACACGAAAGTTCCGATATACGGCGGATACAGTGAAGGTATTGGCGGTTTAAAATGACTTCCGGTTTAGCCGGAAATGATATCAACTTTATTATTTTAAATAGAACACCCTGTATATTTTTTGATATATCGATAGAACTCTTTTTTTGCGAGTTCAGTGATACAAGGTTTGATGTCTTTATTTTTAATAATTCTAGAGATATTGAACAAAACACTCAACAATAATGTTTTCTAATTTGTTTTATTACCTTGAAACACATGACAACAAAACAATGAAAAACAAACAAATAAAAAAACACAAATAACATCACTTGAGAAGATGCTCAAAATGATCACCATTTACTTCGTGGCAATAACGAAGTGTATGTACAAATCTTTCAGTTACATTAACAAGATGCTCTGCAGGAATTCTTCTTATTTCACCAACAATTCTGAGTCTCAATTCTTCCAAATTATTTAGTCGTTCAGTATAAACTCTACATTTTAAATGTCCCAAAAAAATCCAATGGATTCAGGTCCGGAGAACGAGCGAACGTATTGTTTAGGCTTCTCGCATTCTTTTGTTTTCATGAGCTGCAATTAACAATTAGAAAATATTATCGTTCAGTATCTCTAGAATTATTAAAAATAAAGGCATAAAACCTTCTATCACTGAATTTGCAAAAAAGGGTACTATCGATATATCAAAAAAAATACAGGGTGTTCTATTTAAATTAAAAAAGTTGATATTATTTCCGGCTAAACCGGAAGTCCTTTTAAACCGCCGATACTTTCATTGTATCCACCGTATATCGGAACCTTCAGGTAGAAAATTTTGTCGGAATCGCGGTTGCCGTATTAGAGATATTTGCATTGTTCCATACTTTTGCCCAACGCTGTATACTTTCTTAATGATTATGCTTTCGAATTTAGATTAACATGCTATGAACCGAAAAGTCTAATATTTTTTAATTTTTTCTTCATAATCATACCCCCACTGTTAAAATTACTATTTTAAATATCCTAACAATTTTATTTGAATTACAACTTTTAGCTCAAACTCTCTTTTCCTTTATATCTAAGGTTTGGTTTTGGAATTTTAAAGACGCTTATACCACCCTTTGTCATTTAGAGTAAGGTTATTTATATATGATTCTATTTTTGATACGTAGATCTTACTGCTGATAAGCTTCGTATTTCGTTATTATTATAGGGGATGATTACCAAAGTTTCGATTTTAACAGTGACGTACGTATTAACGACATCAGCTAAACTTTCTGGAAATGTCTATTCAAGGAAGTTCATTGCAAAAATTCCTCAGAGTTAAAAGTATCAATAGACTGCGTATAAAATCTGTCAGAAAAAAATTGTTGCAATTGTTACTTTCGCCATAGATTAATAACTCCTTAGATATCTGACTAATGGTTATGCTTATTTGGTTAGTACCGGAACAGCCCGCATCGCGTCGCTGTCATCGTTTGGAACAGACATGTACTATCGCTACTATCTGCGCGGTATGTTGCCGTTCGACGCTAAGTTGAGTGAAATGGCTATAGCCAAGTCACGTGTTTTCAACTTCGTACAATTAACTAATTCCTAATCTCAGAAAAGGTAAATTTCGTTTACCTGAGCATACTTATACGTAATTATTTACTGTGGCACCTATTTGGCTTATGACTTGGAGTATTAAAGAACTACTCTATTAACAATAGATTTTGCTATTTTAGTAAGCGCAATTACGAATACTACAGGTAATAACGATGTGTGGTATTACTAACTCTGAAAATTTTGTTATTTCTATGCAAAATTATTTTATATAAATTTAAAGTAGGTACTTATGTAGTATATTTTTACTTTTCTGTACTTTCAGTATAGGGAAGTATTGATTTCATGCAGATTTTCGTTTTTGAGATTTTAACGGAAATACATGTTTTGAACCTCCGAGAACCCTAAAAAGTGGTTTAGAAAAAATGTCCGCTTGTTTGTTGCTACATAAAAATTTAAAAAAAGCATACAATGTTGAGTATTTATTAACAGGACGACTTACACAAGATGCGTTAGAAGATACATTTTCTGTATTGCGCCAGAAAGGTGGATTTAATGATAATCCAACTGCAAGAAGCTTTAGATTATTGTTCCGACATTTTTTTTGTGCAAATTTACAAAAACCGGTGGTAAATTCAAACTGTGAAGAGGATCAAGTAGAATTTGTATTTAACATCAAGGATTTATCAATGCCTCTCCCACCATCTTCTTCAAATGCCCTGATATCTGCGAATGCATATAATAAGGATAAAGAGGACACCGAGATCAGCAAGATAAGTATACGGAGTGTTGCAACACGCGAAATCACGTTAGAAGACTGCTCTATACGGTACACTGCAGGATTCGTATTGCGAAAATGTATATAGAAATTTAAATGCAGCACATGCGAAAAAGAACTCAAAGGTCTGTCAGAACCTCGCTGTCTGCGATCAAAACCTAAAATTAGAAAGAGTAAAACTGACACCGAACTTATAAAACAAAAGGCTTATCCCTGCAATGTATCTGTTTTCGGAAGACGTGCGCGCCCAACGATCTAACTAATGCGGTTGTAAAAGTAACAAACATACTTCCTGGTTTTCTTACTGCTACTGAATCTTGCATAAAACATAGAGAGTTCATAATTCGCTATTGCTTACTAGTACGTTTGCAAAAACAAACTACCTGGGAGTCAAAATATATTCGAAAACCTAAAAGTGGAGTAAAAATGAATTCTAAAATTCGCAAATTGTCACATATTTAAGATTACGAAAGCTTACTTCTACCTATGTTTGTTCAGGATTCCGTCCACATTTCAATGAGAAGTTTATAATACAATTATAATAGTATATTTAAGCTATGTTTAAGCAACATCATACTAGCAATAAGATTAGTTAATTAATCAATTATTTCTAATATTTCTATCCTAAAATTTAGATTACTGGACTTTTGTGCAATATTAAACAACAATCGGCTACTAGTTCAGAAATGTATTCTCTATTTTTAATTAAAAGTATAAATACTACATTCCTAAATAAAGCTACTATTGTCATAAATTGAGATGTTTTTTTTTTAATAAACAAGATATGAATTTCTTGAGAAATGCCTCATCAAAATTTATATCACGTTAAACATAATAAATGTATATATAAATCATAACGTATACTATTTTTGCTGTAATTTTAATATTCTTATTTATAAAAATATTACTTAAGCTTAATAGTTCAAAAATGTATTAATATAATACTTGAACAGGTAGAAAGGAAACCCTGCTCAGTGCTTTTACCTGCTTCAAGATTTAATCCTCAACAAAGTTGACCAGTTAAGTGGTTCATTGCTTTTATTCTACCAGGATTCACTTGAGTAAGTTTTCAGTACCTGCGGGTACTGCCACCTAGGATAGTTTAATGTCACTATTTCGAGCAGAACTACTACACCATTTAAATCAGTGATCTAAGGAGTTATTAATCTATGCTTTCGCCTACTGGCTGTCTGTGGGGGATGCGTCGTTCCCATATATGTCCGGAACCCTTCAACCGATTTCTATAAAATTTGATAAGTAGAAGTTTTTTAGCTGCAGGTAGTTCTTTGTAAGATCTTCAACCGGAACCGGAAACGAAAATTAGACGTGTTTTTCCAATATAGATTTTTTCATAAACGCTGTTTTGAAACACATCGTCTGCCGGCAACATTTAAATAGCCGGTAAACTACGTAGCACGTTATCCGATGACGTACCGGCAAAATGTTGGTAGCTGGTGCAGTTCTGTTACTGGTCGTCGGTGAGCCGATAGTGCGCACGGCGGCTGTTAATAGCAGATGTTAAAAATATAGAACACATACATGAACAACACGTCGTCTGCCGGCAACATTTAAATAGCCGGTAAACTACGTAGCACGTTATCCGATGACGAAAATGTTGATAGCTGGTACCAGCTCTCTAGTCTTTGTGCAATGGCAAATACTCGCTTAGATATAGTAAGGCGGCTACACTAAAATTAATTATTTATTATCGAAGAACCATCAACTCTAAATTGCTGCTGCTTTTAAAATGGCGGCTGATTTGTAAAAATAGAAGACTTGAATTAGTAATGCCAATCGTGTTACTGCGTATGTGCCCGCATAAGCTTTCTAAGTGTGATAACTATATTTTCATTCTGTGTTTTAGCGTTATCCTGCAAAGTTCTCGATGGCGTAGATGGAAATTGCGTGTGTAGCCCGTTAGTGCATAGGGGGTTGTAGGATCGAATCCCCACCATACCTAATTTTTTTCAATTTATACTGCTTTTTAAAAGAATGTTGTCGGTCTAGGCGATCTACAAGAGATTATGGTACTAAAACCGTTGTTTTTTTATAAAAGAGTAAGACGAAAACACGCTCAAATCAATTGTAGTCAAATCAGTAACATTAGTAACAGTAAGAGGATTGGGGCTGGTGATTTAACGTTCCCTATTGTTCATATTTTAAGTTTTTAGCAAATTCCTGAAACAATTTTGTCTAAATCTTTTTTGATAAAAGTTTCGCAATTTCTAAATATCTATATTTCTACTCAACAAAAATTTCAAACAAGTTATTATATGTACAAAGCGTTTTTAAATAAAAGTGGAACATTCAAATGTTTCGAAATGGTGTACGAGAAAAGTTTCCCTATTTCAAAAAATGTTTAAAGAAGGATATAAAGGAAAGTTATTTAGTATTAACTAAAAAGCTTAAATGTATATTTTCTAAACAATCGTCGACTGTAATTGTGTTTTTAGAGTTAGGCCAAGTATTGGGCCAAACAAACACAAAAACTGATTTTGAATATGTTATTCACGATAGACATATCTTCGTTCGCAAGAACCTTAAATACCAGACGTTTTATCGTAAAACGATATTAGGGCTAGCCAAAACATTGCAGCTGTGGTTAACATAGAAAATTGACAGTTTCTTCGGAGTTTGCACGGCGAAAAATTTTGGGCGTACGTCAAGGTAATTCGTATGTACTTCGAGTAATTCGACATGTATTTCGAAGTAATTCGAGTTACTTTAAAGCAGGGTGCAAAATAATCACGATTTTTATAAAAACATCAAAAAAAATGATTTTTTGGTTTAAATCAAGATTTTTTGATTTAAATCAATTTTTCTGTTGTCTTGAAACCTGTGTTTATCTTTATAAAACAGGACATGTTTTTAAGTTCTCCGTCCACATCTGTGCATTTGTAATACGTGTAAGACTAATATGTTTAAATATACCTAAATAAAGAAAAGTGAAACACAAACGGGAATTTATTTTGCACTTCTGTACTTACAGAAATTAGTTTTAGACTAAAGACTTCTGCCTGGTGTTTTAAATTTGTTTACTTAACAATAAGTGCAATGTTGTATTTGACGACTAATTTTAAGCTATGAGCATGAGCCATGCAATCATTTAAAATTGACCATTTATTTTATTTATAAATTCTAGCTTTACTTCGTTAAAGTCCATATTTACTGATTATCTGTGAATAAAATACTTAATTACTTTAACAATATTTATATATTTTAACGTTATACGTACTTCGGCATGTTTACATGCCATTTGTTCATTCATAAACAGTTTTATGTTTAATTTGTTTTATTATTAATACAAAATCATACATTTGCGTTTGATACTAAATTTGTAATTGCTTTTTCACATTTTTTTGTTTTTCTACAATAAACATTCGAAAAATTGACGTTTTTGATTAAATTCATGATTAAAATAAAAAAATCGCAACGATTTAAATTTGATTTAAATCAAGTTGATTTAACTCTTCGCCCCTGCTTTAAAGTACTTCCAGTCAATGCAAATTGTCATTCTATTTAATAGCCCTTAATAAGTATAATCAAGTTGTTCTTGAAAATACTAAAATTGTAAAAATGCTAGCTTCTCGGAGTGTTTGGACAGTTTCAAAAAATTATTCTTCAAAATTTAACTGAAGGGAAAGTTATGATTTCATGCAAATTTTCGAAATTTAGATTTTAATGGAAATGCGCGTTTTGAGGTTAAAGGAACCCAAAAATGTGGTTTTTAAAAAATGTCTGTGGGTAGGTAGGTGGGTGGGTGGGTTGGTGCGTTCGTTCCCCTATATCTCCGGAACCCCTTGACCGATTTTTATAAGATTCGGTGTGTGGACGTTTCTTAGTTGCAAGTAGTTCTTTGTAAGGACGTTAATCGGAACCGGAATCGGAAACGGAAATTAGACCAGCTGTTTTTGGTATAGATTTTTTTCTAAACATTTTTTGAAATTTTATTGCATAGTGTTTTTTACGTAGTATGAGGGCGCTCTGTCCGTACCTACGTAACCAACGCCTTGAGTCTGCAGCAGGCTTGTACCGGCTAGATTAGATGTAAATTTCCATCACTTCTTGACGCGAGAATATTTAAACCGTAAAAAGTATGGGAAAGTACCTGCGACCTGTTTCGTCCATTTTTTAAAACTTTGTCTTCCAGATTTTACTCTGACGCCTTCCAGGAACTTTTTAAAAAATTGAAAATGATTAATGATTTATTCAAAAACCAATCATTATAAACTTTAAACAATTTGATAGACCATTTGAAATAGTTTATTAGGAAAAAATTTTATAACCATTTTAAAAAGGAAAAAACGATACTTTTTAATATCAACAACGCGTTTTCTGGAAGTTACGTGCTTTTAACTATGTCTATATCAATTAACTCTAGTTAAAAAATATAGTTTTAATTCTCTGCATATTTTTGATAACTTTTCAAATAAAGTTTTATAGCCGTTTTTGGGTCCGCAGTTCGAAGCGCAGATAATCAGCCGTAGGGCGGGCGGTTACCGTGCTTGCATGTGGTTTAGAAAAAGTTATCGTAGCTTACTGTTTTTATACGGTAGCGACATCGTACTGCACAGGCTGTCGCAAGTTCAAATTACCACTGAGGCGTTACAATTTTTAATTTTATTTTTCTTGCTTCAATTTTTGTTAAAACAATGTTATTGAGTCAATTACTGGCGTGAGGATATTTAAAACATAAAAAGTGTGGGAAAGTACCAGCAACCTGTTTCGTCTATTTTTCATAATGACTTTAAAGGAATTGGGTTTTCTGGTAATCCATACCGATTATTAGAAATTATTTAAAAATATAACGACCACGAAACAGCTCCAAGTCAGGTGATGACAATGATTATGAGCGTTTGTTAAAACAATAAATTCAAGGACGTAACTACAAGTGGACTACGTTGGGCCCAGGCTTACCTAAAAAAATATTGGCCCGTTGACTGGCCCACATGGCTATCATCAAAAAAATTACATCAAATTGGTTTGAAAAAATAAATTTTATTTCGTATTTGTTCATTATACAATCGCGAAATATTTAGACGCCAAATTACTTCTAAAATACAATAAACTATTAAAGAATTAGATACTTGTTTGTAGTTAACTATAGTTACGCGGCTATTTATAAGTGTTTAGCTGAAATATAGTACGTGTGATGGCATGAATGTTGGAATGACCATTTAAATGATGTCCAAAAGCAGGCGCACTTTAAGTACTACACTGCTACAAATCTTTGCTTTTTCCGTTTATCAAGAAAAAGATTTTGGTTTCAACTATAGCTAGGATAGACCACGACATGTTTCGTTCTATTGGAACTCATCAGGTGGACGCAGAGGCCGCTAGTGATTGTAGATACTCGCTTAGCGGGTTCCTTTCACAACTATATATCGGTTTGTTGCTTTGCAACTTTTCTCGCCGCACATTAGAGGGCATTACTTTGTAATTCCCCTGTCGTGATTTTTTCCGTTTAGTTAACTTGCTTATGACTAATAGCAAGACTCACAATCATATTATTTAGGGAAGGGGAGGGGGTAGTGTTTTCCTTCTCACCCAATATTTGACTGTAAATATGCTGTATCGTTTCTGGTTTTGTTTAATAGCTACAAATTTCATAAAATGAAAACAATTTTTGTTTTTTTCAGAGAAGTCGCTTTGTAATTCCACTACAACACTTAGTTTACCTTTCGCTCAAAGCAATTGAAGTTTAGTCCCAAGGTTAGTTAATTGCCTATGTTCCACTTGTTCCACCCTCCGATTCGAGCAAGAAACGCATTATCATAGTCGCTAACGTTATTACAAACTTGCTTATGAAAAATATTATACAGTGTGTTGCATTTAAGATGAAGACAGTCGGATATTTTTGTTATTTTTAGGAGTAGAGATTTAAATTTTTGCACAGTCGTAGAACTTCATGACGTGCATCTTTTGAGGTACTCAACTCAGACGTAAGTTGTAAAACCAGCTTACTGTGACTTCGCGAATAGGGCCAATTTTCGATATTTTGCTTCGCGTTGGCGATATCGAAAAAAGTTATTAAAAAAAGTTGGTCAGAATTCAATTTTGACCGAGTTGTTTTAGTAATTTTGTAGTAAGTGCACGCACGGTCCGAGTTTTGATGTTCAGTTTTGACGAGAGTGCCGTGGAAGCAAAAAAACTGGTCTGCTGCTGTTGTTGACTTGCGCGCAAAATTACTAAAAAATTTTAAATGTGGATTTTGCGTTCAAACTCGGTGTATGAGGTCAAATATGGAATTTGAACAAATTGTTCTAATAACTTTTTTCGATATCGCCAACTCAAAGCAAAATATCGAGAATTGGCACTATTCGCAAAGGCCCAGTGGGCTGGGTTTACAACTTACGTTTAAATTAAATACCTCAAAAGGCGCAGCTTATGAAAATCTACGACTGTGCAAAAATTCAAATCTCGACTATTAAAAATAACGAAAATATCAAGTTATCTTCATGTTAAATGCTACACACCGTGTATAGCAATTTCTAAAATATACAGAAGTCCAGGAAAAGAGGTTTCTGTAGTATACCTTTTCTCGTTAATTTTTTGATAAACAATTTACAAGAAATTAATTTTGTAATCAATTTTGTTTTTGATAACGCTGCATAATAGCAGTTTAAACCGCCATGGAGTGTTTGTGCTCACTGCGTAGTTATAAGATGTTTTTTCTGAACGAAATAATGTAAAATTGTTTCACTTCGGAAAAGTCAATAGCGAATTTGACACGGGGCACAGAAATCACGTGATAATTTTGCACTTTTTTAATGTAAGTTACTTTATTGTTCATAGCAAGGTAAGTCGCCGCCCACCTACTTTTTCTTTGGCCCAGCTCTGGGCCACCCTTCCGAAAGTTTCTAGTTACGTTTCTTAATAAATTACAGTTTCATCCAACAGTTTTCAATATGGTTGTTCTAAGTTTTAATTTAATTATCCCTTTTAAAATAGCGTTCTTAGGAATTTTTCTAAACATTATGTTTCTAGAAAAATCTGTTAAATAAAATTTTCCAATTTTCTCATAAGGAAACTGTTGCTAAAGATTTTCTTTCGAAAAATCTTTCATTCAGGTGTATATCTTTTCGAAAACTTCTGCTTGATATATAAACGAAGTTTGTTTCTATTCCTTCAACATTATTATTTTATTTAAATAAATAATATTATTTTAAAGAAATTTTTTATTTTCTGACAATTTATGTATTTTTAGGGAAAAAATTTATTTTTTTAAAAATTGTTTTTGATGTACAAAAAATTTGTTTAGAAATTTATTTATTATCAAGAACAAATTTTGGGAAGTAGAGTAAAATAATTTTGTAGTCTAAAAGAATCAGTTTTTTGAAGTATAGAAAAACTATTTTTGTGAACGTATACGAGTCGTGGTAATTAGTTATCATTTCGGTTTCACCTTGAGCCCATCTACGTTGCCACTACGTAAAATGCTAGCGCGACCGCGCCACCTCGTATGAGACTACAAAAAGAATTGTTTTAACTTCGCAAATTAATTTTTCTATACTTTACAAAAGTATTTTCTTATGACTTCACAAATTTAGTTATTATTAATTCACAAAATTATTTTTTCCGACATATTTAAGATACTTTTATGTGTTCCACAAAAAAAAATAGTTTTTTAAATTGTATTTAATAATAAAATTTGATAGACAAATAAAAAAAAATACAAAACAAATATTATTTGTTTGAACAAAAAAATATTTATTAAAAGAAAATTTTGTGTTAAGAAATAAAATAAATTTTAATCCCTCAATTGACCTAAACGGTTTCATAGGTACTCCTGTTCTTCAGCGCTGTAAACTTGTTAGTGATGTCCCCATAAAGTAGCACTGTTTTTGAAGTTCATGTAACCACTCTTTTCGTATAGAAAATAAACAATTCCCTACCACGCAATGAGTCGAACTGAAGTAGTTGAGAGTGAATCGTACAGCTCTTCACCAGTCCCGTAACTACCATGGGGCAAAGGGGGCAACGCCCCCCCCGGGCCCGAGGCCTTAGGGGGCCACGCCACGAGCCACGAGTTTTTTTTATTTCTCTATTAAGAAGTTTTTTCAATAAAAATTTTTGATTTTCGACAGTCTTTATTTTTATATTCAACAAAAACCATTTTAAATTCCATGTATAAGTAAGTATGTACCTATACGATGCAAAATACTGAAGTGAGATTATTTTTAGTAATAACACAACACCCGCACTTTTTGGTACCGACCCAGACACATTAACTTCAGAACATTTAAGATTGCTGATCTTAATTAGATACGGCTTTAATATATTTATTTCCATTCTCTAGACTGCAAATATTTTTTTTCCTAATAAAGAAATTGTTCTTATTATCAATTACTTTATTATTGAAGTTTTTTTGAGGATGGGACCAGGGACCTTCAGGTATCTTGCCCCCGGGCCCAAAATCTGAAGTTACGCCACTGCTCTTCACACCAGCACTCTACCTACTGTAACTGAATTGCATTGTATTGCAATGTAATATTAAAAAGTAGTAATTAGTATACGCACATTTTTCGTCTAGTACTTGCAACTAATACAAATGATTTAAATCGGTAGCAGCTACAAAACTTCTCACATTCTAAAAAATAACGACTTTGTGGCGGAGTAGCTGACGGTCGTTGTGTGTCGAAGTTGTGGCTTATCGTAGCTTTGCGTAAAAGGTTCGCACAAATTAAGTGTGCTCAAACACTTGCCGAGTTGCGTCTTGTAAATTTTATTTATGCCGACGTCTCGTAATTTTGTAATTTTTTTCACAGCGTGTTTAAATAAAAATGTGTCGTTAACGGTTCTTTGTTTTTTTTGTACTAGGTGTAACATAAAAAAACAATGCGTTTTCCGTCTTCGACATTAGACAAAAAAATTAAAATTGTAAACATGGACAGACCGAAGCCAGAAATTTGTGAAATTAATGCAAACCACAAAGTGCACATATAGTACACTTAAAACAACCTTTAAAAGATATATTTGAAAACAAAACTAAAGTTTTGAAAGAAAAAATATTAAAGCAATGATGTATTAAAACAGGTAAAGAATGTCGAATTCAAAAGCGGCAAATGCAGTAAGCGCGGAATGACAAAACCGTCGAATACATACACAATAACGTTGTATACAAAAATATCGAAAACAAATAACGTTCAACGGAAAAATTGCTGATTGCAATTTATTTTCGTTAATATTTCCTTTTGGGAAAATATCACCATTAAGCACTCTCAAACCTTGCGTAGAAGTCGAAAAAAATACAGTAAAACAAAATGGATTCACGTTTTTGTCAATTTCGTCATTTGGCGCTTTAGTTTTCGACTCTACGTTTTCCCTTGGACTATTATAGCTACGTTACGCGACATTTGGGCGTTACCGTTTGGGCTCCGGGCTTTTGGGCGTCGGCAAACGCTAAATTATTTTTAACATATTCTAAAAATAAGGTATTTATTAGCCATCATTGAAACCAAATCTCTTCTTTCTTATTTATTAGTAGATTTTACACAATAGGTAAAACGATTTATCCTCCGATGTATAACGTAATGAAAGTCTTAGAACAGTACCAACGCCCAAACGCCCGGCGCGGCGCCCAAATGTCCGGAGCCCAAACGGCGGCGCCCAAAAGTCCTGCTTTGTTATAACTGGATACTGAAGCACTGAAGGTGGCTTAGATATGCGAAGGACGCACTATGCGGGGTGCTATGCACCCTAAAGTCTTCCGTACTCTACGCCTATGGCTAGCGGCGTTATCTAGCGCGTTCAAGAAATGTATTCTTTTGTTAGACGTTTTAAAGAACATCTCTTTAAGAAATTTTGTAAAATTTTTGTATTAACTGTTACTCCTACTGGTTACTTAATATATTTTTTGTAGTAAAGATTGTTGTAATTGTAACGCTTTTGACATCAAATTATTTATAACCGTTATTTTCAATAGCTGTTTGTACAGCTCAAATTGCGGCCAAATTTTATTCATTGGGTTTTTTGTCGCGTCGGTGATTGCTACGCCTCTGGAATATTTTTCTATTTTAACCATTGTGTCTAAATTTAACTTTAGACAAGCAAGTAGAGAGATAACCGAAGTAAGTACGTGTTTATTGGTTTTCGTATAATGGAAGTTTCGAGATTGATATTACAAGCAAATAATGCGATGATTGCAGGGCACGTTTACGGGTCATTAGATAAATAAATATGTGGTATATATATATATATGTAATAAATATTTGGAATAATCCTGGTAATAGCCCTTATCGGATGGACATTGTCCTTAGTCCACCCCACTCAGCTTTCCCCCACTGGTTACGTGCGCCGGCGCTAATGACATTGCTGGTTCTCGAAACGCCGAAAAACGGACAGTTAACAGTTAGTTACGGTTGTGGAAGTTCAGTTTCTTGACTCGTTTTCTAGTTTTGTTTTAATCTAGTTAAGTGCCTCCCATTACTATATAATTACATAATTGATGCTTTCGTTTGTTTCGAATTAAACTTGGTGATTTTCAAATAGTTGTTCTTCCAGTTTATAATCTGACCTCACGTTTCCGCTACTTGATACTGCACCTGTCGCCTGCTTCGATTATGTAAGTCAAAATTAGTTTTTCGAGTTTTAGAACAAAAAATTTGAATTTTTCGTATGCGAATGCCTGAGGAGACATTTGCCTCTCAGCGACCATAAATAGAATTATATATTTAAATTTAGAAGGGTTTTTATGGCCGATTGCTTACGTTATAATTTAATCTATTGTGCCATTGTAATGCGTAATTGTTCATTGTTTTCCTATTTTAAAATTTTGTACTTGAACTGTTTGATCTAGAACAGCACTTACTTATGTATGTACTTGTGCACTGGTTCTCAAAAACTGTTTAACTTCTCGCACCTGTTTGTTAAGATTCGCTTTTATTCATTTGCCGCTAGTTTGCTATTTAATTTTTATAGTTTCCGGTATTCCATAGTTTTTTTCTAATTGTTCAATTAAAATGCGTTACTTGAAATCAAAGATTCATGCTAATATAACTAACTTGGTGATTTTATTGAAATGTTTGTCAAATAGGGATTTCTGTGAAAGTATGTAAGAAATTTCAGAATGTTTAAGCAATTAAGTTAGCTGTTTACGCAATATACCTGAAGTTGTTGCATTTGCATATAAATTGTTCAGTTTGTTTCATAATTATTGCAAGGAAGGTTGAGTTTTGTTTTAAATATTCGGACGTGTAGAAATTCGTAAATTAGTCGAACTGGCTGACCTTATACATTAAAATTTATTACCTGGTTGTTTTAAAAGTTCTAATGCTGCCTGCATTTTTCAATTAATTATCTGAATTATTTAATATTTAATGGCCACGTTTTTAATAAGTACTGCTATAATTTTTGTTGAAAATGCCAAAATGCAGTTAATCTGAATTCAGCTCAAAAAGAATATACAGAGTGGTTCTTAAAGGTTTGTACGAACTTTTACGGCAAGGGTAATGCGTATACGCATCAAAGTAAGAAGTTCCCGGAAACTTTTCGTTGCGGATGAGGGCTCAGTGCCAATAGACTTTTGCCTCTTCCAGATGCTATAACGTAAGGAAGCCTTTCCGGGCCCTAGAACATATTATTTCTTTTCACGCAAATACGCGTTTTGGGCTCCAAGCAACGCAAAAAAGTGTTTTTTTTTTAAATGTGTGTTTGTGGGTGTGTGGGTTCGTTTGTTACCCTATATTTCCGGAACCCCTTGATCGATGTTTTTTCAAATTTGGCATGTGGAATTTTTTTAGTTGCAGGTAGTTTTGTATAAACTTTTTAATGGGAACCGGAACAGGAAATTAGACATGTTTTTTGGTATAAAGTTTTAGTGTAAACTGTTTTGAAATTTTGAAAACAGAGTTGTAGTGCATCTAAAGGTAATCAAATGGTGATTTTTCAAATGCTGTATCTTTAAAACGAAGGCCGCTACGAATTTTTGAAAATTTATACTTTTACGCCCTATTTCTCGAGTATTTTTGTTTATATGATAATAATAGTTCTAGCTGCTCAAAGTTTTTGACATTTTTATAAAACTTCCTCAAAAACTGCCCACACCATTAGAACCGATAGAGCTTCCAATGAAGTACAAATTTGGTTTTTTATTAATCCCCCAAATGTTACTCTGACGCCCTCCAGGAACTTTTGAAAAATTTGTTAATTCAATAATTAAAGCTTTTATAGCCGTTTTTGGTCCAAAGTCCAAAGCGCATCTAATCAGTTGTAAGGGCGCCGGTTTGCCGTGCTCCTATCTTATGCGGCTAGCCGAAGTTGTAGCTCACTATTCTTATACGGTACGCGACACCGTATTGCACACTACGCAGACTGTTACGTTCAAATCACCGCTGGCGCGTTACCTTTTTTTAATTGTTTTTGGTTTATAATTTTTGTTAAAACAATGCTATCACTTATTTTGACGTGAGAATATTTAAAACGTCAAAAGTATGAAAATATAAAGTAAAATAGAAAATATTTGGAAAAATATATATTAAAAAATCAAAATTTATTATCAGTTTCATTTATTAGACTAGATATTATGATGGCTCTGATTTTATTAGCGAATTAGACTTCAGTAGAAGAACCGTATAATTGGCACGAAATTTTACAAAAATTTACTTCTGCACAATTGAAGTTTAAACCTTCTTTCTCAATTGAGTCGTTAAAAAGTTTAAATGCAGACAATTATTTAAACAGCGCCGTAAGGAGCATATTTAGGTAAGAAGTGAAGAAAAACCTTTTTATAATTATTTAAAAATTTTATAATTATGTAAGGGTTCCATGTATTGAAAAAAAAGACAAGATTTTTTTAAACGTACTAAACGGTGAAACTTTGCACATAATAACACTAATTTATTTATGTGCGTATGTTAATCTAAAATGTGGAGAATGGGAGTTTTCTTTCGTTTGTTTATCATTAATAAATTCCGATCAAAACCTCAAAAACCATGTTTTTTTAATATATTCAAAAAAAATCACTGATTTTTGATTTTTGACAACCCTGGTATACAAATCGTCGGGAAAATAAGCTCTTAGAACAATGCCAAACCGGAAATGGAAGATAAACATGTGTTTTGGTATCATTTTTCCCATTGATAGAATTTAGTCAATCTAAAAACGGGATGTGATAAAAGACTTTGAAATAAATCCCACGCTTTATTGTCGAACTCTCTAATTTTAAAATGGCACGGCGCGGCGGGTTGATACGACTTTTTTTGGATTTTCTGACTTTAGCGCCTTAGTCATAAACGAGTTGGTAGCACACGAAGAAATTTGTTATTGCAACCGCCCTAAAGGGGCAATATTACGGCAATATACGGGCTTTCGTGAAGCCATAAAAACTACGAAGAAAACAATTTTGTCAAATTCTAGAAAATTTTCAAATAAAACTAGGCTTATAAATTTCGGAACGCCTTCTGTAAATTTTTGATATATAAAAGTAACGTAAAATGATGCCTCTTAAAGGAGAGACCATTAAATATTTCTGTTTCAGGTAGATTGCTCATAAGTGATGGTAGAATAACATTCGGAACTTAATTTTTATATATAGTAATATGTATTATTTAATACAGGTAATGTTTCCGTTCTTATTTTTTGCACTGGCAATTTATTTCTGATTTTTGGTGTTCTTGAATTCCCAGCAGTATTTTTGAATCACCTTTTTTGTCCTAATTTTGTGTGTAGGAACTTTGAATGTATTTTCCTCTGTTAACTGAACGTGTTATCACATGGCCATGCCTCGAGCGCAAACGAGTTTTATTGATCAGTTTCTTAATCTGAGTTTGGTCTGAAATAGTTTTGAAATGTATAAATCGGATTTTTTCCATGCCATTAAAATATATGTATGTATCAAAAATGTGTTATCAGTTCTGCTCGTTCTGCTTTAGATATTCTTGTTTGTCTCCTTTATGCGTTATTCTTAACATCTTTATTTTATGACTGTAATAAATCACCACGCCATTCGGAATAGAAAGTGCGGTTTAATTGCGTTTCCTTAAAAAGATTACTGCATTATTTAGTAATGTAATTTTAAAAACAGTCTCATTTGTTCGTAGAGTTAATGTAAATAATTTTACTTGGAACCAAAGTTTATTTACGAAGTCGTAAAATAACAGGTAGTTCAGGGTCATACAAATTGCTTTCTAGAAACGCAAGATTTACTTGTTCATGTTTACTTTAAATGCGAGTGCATTTTATTATGAAGCTAGTGGAAAATAGTATAGCCAATTAGGATCTTCAAAAGGAAAGGGCTAACCGCCATTGCGGAAAATTAACAACTAATTTACTTTAATGCAAGCAATAAAATCAGTTTCTCCTTAAAGCACAGTAGACAAATAAAAGTATGATTGTTGTACATAGTATTTTTTTAGCAATTAGAATTTTATCGATTATTAATTTGATTGATTTCAAAGTGAGCACGCCCTTGTCTTCATTAATGTTTGTCCATTCTCACCGATTCGTGTTTTCCATGTACATGAAACCTTTTTGTGGTCACGATTCGAAATAATCAATTGTTGGAAGCTTTAAAGGAAATTATGGTGGTTGAACTTACGACATAAACTTTCTGATTTCCTTTTCATTATGTGCTGTTTTATAACTTTACTATGATCTGATCTGTATAAGTTTTACCCCGTTGAATTTTATTTACATGTCTAGAATTTATAGTCTGCTTATGTACTTTACTGTTTTGTCATGTATAGTCTGCGTTGCAGCCACCACAGGCGATTTTATAAACGCCGAACTATAATGAAGTCTTTTTTCGAATTAATATAAATATATGTATATAAACAAGTATTAGTAATATGGTAATATAACGGGCTATTTTCAGATTGGTTTTAACCACTTGCAACCAGTGCCGGATTAAACCCTGTGGAGGCCCCTAGGCAGTAGAAATCTCGGCGCCTCCCTCGCAAATTATCTCCTAATAGGTTTTTAATTTTACCAACCAACAATTTTAACAAACCAATTTTATTACACAAAAACAAACGTTTACAATTATTAATGTTATTAAACAAAAATTATTAAATATTAAACAATAAAAATTGTTTGTTTCAGTCAGTATGTAACGTAACGCGGGGCCACCAAAAGGCGTGGGGTCAATAGGCTGGTGCCTGCTCTGCCTATTTGCTAATCCGGCACTGCTTGCAACGTACTTAGGAATGTTACCGCACTTGATAGAATGCCAGCCAGCATTCATAGTGTAAAATAATGATTTTGCAGTATTTCATGAAACTGTATAAACGCTACGTGCATGGACGTTTCACTAAAATGTGAAATATAATGTAAACTGTAAAATGCAAACGTGTAAACTTGTCTCATGTTGATCGAGGCCATTTAAGTGTAGTTTTATGCGCGTCGTGTTGATAAAGTTTACACGTTGTATTAGACAGTCGGAGGAAGAGACAAGTTATTTATCTAGTTGTTTATAGCACGATAAAACGATTTTGGTATTTGGCAGTTCGCTATTTGAATTAGAATTAGAAGGGACTAACGGTATAATAAAAGAATTTAAAACCTCGTTACTAGAAATTTTTTAAACATGCTTTAAGGTAGGCAATTATAATTTACTGAAGGGAGGCGATTTATTATGCGAGGGGATGACTCCTTATCGATGCGCCCATGTAAAATGGAATCAAACCAAAAACACTATGTATTTCTGTTGCCAACCTTGCATTCCATCGTTGCATTTCTAAGATTCCTTCAGAAACTCTGTTAAAATGTGCGAGTCGAAAAAATGTCGCCAGGCTGTTCAAGCTTTGTTTAAACATTTGTTTATCTAATCCAGAAATAAAATCTCTCTTAATTTATCACCTGTTTAAGGACCAAGAGCAGCTCTTAAGTTTCTCCTGACAGAATAAATTATTTCGGTTTACGTAACGATTGCGCTTACTGAAGAACAGGTTTAGACACAAATTCACCTTACGTCTCTTAACGATGTCTGAACAACTCTAATAAAATATACACTTTATTATCATTGCTACACTTGCATGGGCAAATGGCCAAAAAATTTCATCATATAAGTTTGTGAAAGTGGCTCTTCTGTATAAAATCGACCGTTTCTGAAAGGAAAGTCCAATTATAACCATTGGAAATTCCTGGCTATTTCACAGAATTTTTAAATTCCTACATTTATGAACGCAGTTTACGCAGTACTTTCTGTTACCTGTTAATCATTAGTAAAAAAAAAGGTCAATTTGGTTAACAATTAAGGAAAGTGTTTAGAATTGGAAAAATACATTTTTTTAATGTAATTTTAGCAGAATATTTCCTAACTCGTCGTAGCTCAAAATATTTTAAATAGTTTCAAAATGTAGACGGTAGTGGATAAAATTTCATGTTTGAATGCATCTCTGGGAATAAACCACTAGGCTGATTTCGCCTACGACATTTTTAAGTAATATTTGGCATATTTCCCAATAAACAACTAGAAAAATAGCTTTATTTCCGGCTGTAGACTGATTTGTATTAAACTCGTCTAGACCGAGCTTAAGGGCTAAAAATAAATAAAAATACGACGCGTCTCATTCCAAATTGCGTAATCTTTTTTTTTAATTAATTAAATTAAGTTTTGAATTACATACTGTTAACCGATCCTGTAGCCGCATAAATTAATCAATTAGCAATCAAAATTTATCAGATGTTATTCGACAACTCTGACCAACTGTCATTCAAATTAACCAGTTCATTAGTTATACATATACATTGCCAGTTCAAATATAATCAGTCATTGTGTGTGTTTGTTTCGGTTGTCGGATTAGATACATAGTAAGAATAGATTTTCATGAAACAAAGTAAATAGTTTCGTTTTGTTACTACTTGAAAGCGTTTGAAAGAAGGAATCGTGCCAAAATATTGAAAACTTTTGTAAATATTGTGTAGGTAATATTTATACTTTCACTTGTGTTTACCATTTTGAAGTACCAGTAATATAGTGGTTTTGTAATTATGCTTACTTACTTACCGAGTATTATTTTAAGAAAAATCAGGGACGCGCATCGTAACCGAAACGAAACCCGGAAATTGTTTTAATTTAAATGTAACCCGCACGGGATTCAAACTCTCGACTAATCTATGCCTCACAACGCTGTACACGCATGCTAGCACTGAGGCACGGCTTGTGTTGATAGTCGATACTAAAATATAGGCGTAGAACGCATATGTAAACAACATGTCATCCGCCGGCCAAATTTAAATTGCCTGTTAACTACGCTGCATGTTATCTGATGGCGGTATAGTGTATGCCGGCAAAATCTTGCCAGCCGGCCCCGACCGGCTAGTGATATATCGTAGGGAAATCATGTAATTGAGCATTTCATGAAAAGCCCAGGCATGGTCTCAGTCAGAGTAATTTACTTTTTATGATTTTTTTAAACACTGTCCAAAGTTTCTATGTTTCTAGGTTATCGACGAAAGTGCGTTTTTTAAAATAATTTCGTGAAAAGACGAATGTGATCAAAATCAACGCGACGTACAGTCTGTTCTTTATAAAAGCGCAATTTCACCATTATTTAAAATTGCTTTGCATAATTTTTTCCAAATAATCTCGTCGAGAGTTTTATTTCCCTTTCACCAAGAAATACAAAAGAGTACCGGTAACCGAAACCGAAATTATTAGTAGCAGTAAACCGTAACCGAACACGTAACCGTAAACCGAAACGTTATTTTTTTTCGGTTCACGTTGTCATTTTTTTTGTTAGTTTGTCCTACGTAGAATTTCTCGCAGCCTTAGCTCATAATTGTATAAACACCTTGTAAAGTTGAAGTGTTTCCATTTTGTAATTTTTTTCTAAGTATGTTACCATTATGGCAGTGATTACCGGTATTATGTGTTAAGCTGTACGTGGTTTTAAGTGCGTTCAAATACTTTTGTTTCATTAGGGAAATATTGATTATCTGGAAACTATTCGAAATCAAAATTTTGACGGAAATACGTGTTGTGGATTTGTGCTTCCGTTGTTAGTTTTCTTCAGTCCCCGGAAATCTTTTTCCAATAAAACCTTTTTTTTCCTCATGAAAATGTTAGGTAAGCAGCTCGCGCTAACCGAGGGGGCAGCTTTAAATAATAAACCGGCCCAACGACATTACGCTGAAGCAGCCGAAGGCAGTGAGGTGGTGATTTTGGCAATTATGGCTTAGCTCGTAACTATACGTCATATAATGTCTTTTTCGTTGCACAACCTGTATCTATACGACGTCTTGCATTTACCCTTTGGGAAGTTATATTAATGTGGGTTTGTTTTGTACAACGTTTAAATATTTCCGTTTAGCGAGTGCAATTACTGCCTCTGCTTTTATCAGTTTTTAAAGACAAGTAAATATGTCATTTTATGTTCTTATCTAAATGTAAAGCAATAACCAGTGGCGAACCAACATTGTAATTTTATGCCAAACTCAGATAATCTCGAGGTCACCCTGAATTTTATGCATATTTTCTAAAATAACGCTGTTTAGTTTCATAGAAAATCACATAATAGAAGAGTAACAGTTTTTAATTAAAGTGTTCCAACTGTTAGATTACTTTGTATGGCAGAGCAGGCACAGAACGTTAAAATAAAAATTGTAAAAATATTACATAATTAGTGTTTTTCATACAAGCTTTGAATTCTTTTTATGCAGAAATATTTTAAGTCCTGTTTCGTGGCTTATTGTTATTTCAGTCTGTTTCATACACTTCTATTCTTTTAACAGTAAAATTATTAATTATTTATTGCTGTTGTATAAATTTCATATTATTTTACATTAAAGAGATTTGGCCTATCTATTCTTTGTTACATATTAGAGAAAGTTCGAAAATTGGAAAATGTAAAACGTTAAAACATAATTAGTGTTATAAATAGCTTAAGTAGAATGAATAATTGCATTTTATTACCCAGGAGAGATTATCACCTTAGGGCTTGTAGTTAACTTAATGTTCTGTTAATGTGGTTGCTTCTGGATAATTAACGGATTTTCCATATTATTAAGTCACCGTAATTTCAGTGTTATGACAATTAATATTGTCTGGGAAGTTATACTTACATAAATTTATGACCGACTAGATAGCAGACTAGAGAATTTACGAGACCCACTTATGTTGCAAACCTTGGCAAGGACTGGATATGTAATCAATTACAATTTACGTTAACATTTGCGTTCCTAATAGGGAAATTATGACAATTTAGCTGAATTACACATTCATAATGTTTCTCTCGATTTCTATAAACATTTAGTTGCCTAAAGCCTTGCTCGCATACCCACTCTCAGAATTGAAAACCTCGGGAGTTTATACAAAATAGAAAATAATTGTTGTGTACGTACCTGACGTACCAAACGGGTATGAGTTGTTTGATTAATTGATCAACTTGTAAAATAATTCTAGTCGTGTCTTCGACGATGTTGTATGAAGCTAAAGTATTTGAATTTTTAAATCAAGCTGCTTAAAACGAAGGTATCTATCAACGCGTAATAACGAGAGATGTTCAAAGAAAACGTCGCGGATTAAAAACAAACCTTGTCATAAATTGTTTGTTCTTTAAATGATGCCAAAATTTAGATTTGGCACGGCGCGCGTTCTCGCATGCATAAAATAATAGCAAAAAAATAGCAACATTTCAAAATATTTTTTCCTTAACCCAATAGAGCCAAACGGCTTTTGCTTATACTAAAACAGCTGGTTTAGAATTTCAGCCAATATCAAGCCTTTCAGTTTTTATTTACAAAATGTTTTTGTTAAAACATAATAAGTAGAATATATTGGAAATTTTATTGAAGAGGGGGCGATTGTATTACAGCCTAAAAATAAACGGTTGGATTCTGCCACGATAACACCGTCGTAGACCGTGGAAGACTTACTGCTTGGCCCGCTTGCTCAATGGACCTCGATCTACTGGGTTTTTATTTGTGGAATCACTTCGAATTTATTTGTTTATTCCAGGGTTGGGCATGTAAACTGTTATATGTAAAATATATTGATTATACATGGTTATTCCGCATTAAGCATAGAATAATACCGGTGCAAAATCAGACAGTTGAAACGTAAAAAAAATCCATTGTGGGTGTATTCTTCGTATAGGGCGGGCCGCTATATGGGTCTTTCGGACCTCTTCAGCCGAGAAAGAATGGTAAGAATGGGTTAGAGCAAAACATTTGGATAGGGGATGATTTTCGACAGTGCTGTCCCAGTACTTACCTTGTGGGCCAAGAAAACCACGGTAAAATTTGAGCCAAGACAGCCGGCCGGGCCAAGGAATGAAACTCAGGCTTCCTGAATGGAAGGTGGACACGCTTACCACGGAGCTACCTTTCTCAGTTTTAAACGTAAACGTATACAGCTTAACAAGTGCGTTCCGCTACACCAAAGTAGAATAATTAATATTGATAAATAAAAAATTAAAATATCTCAAAGTAGTAAAAAACTAAACACGTAAAATAATTGCGAACACTGTCGGAATTATAGTGAAGGCGGAGCGGTACTCCCCTCCCCTGATGTAACGATTTAAAGGGCGCAATTTTATTGTACAGTTTCTTACGGAACCAACTGATTTGTCGTTTGGTAACTGCTGACAATAAACAATTAAAACCATTTTGCAAAGCGGTACGTTTGAATAGAGAAAAGGCGGCGCGTTCGTACCCTTGGATAGTCACATGTCTCATCCCCCTCTACTATTAACACACGCGTTCATTTACATAGTAAAGTAAACACAATAATTTTATGCAGGTGTTGTTTTAGAATCTATCAGTACATATTTTACATATTCTACATATTTTACATGTATAATATGTAGAAAAAGGTAGATATACCAACCAGTTTTATTTAACATACCTACATTTTACACATATAACTAGGTATTCTACACACTTTTCCACGTGTAATGTAGAAAATAATATTCTACTTTATAAGTTACAACCCTGGTTTGTTCTATAACGGTTTTCAGTATCAATGGTCGACGAGCTGAGCACATTTTGCTTTACTTTAAGGTATTTGTGTGGACATTAACTTTAATACTTCATTTTAGGAAAAGTAATAATTCTTGCTTTGGCATACGTTTTACGCTTAAATTACATAAAAGGCTTAACTTTTTATGAACGCCCTGTATAATGAATATAAAAAAATAAAAATAAATTGTGCAGAACTTTTTAATGATCTTACCGTAAATAAACATTTTTTACTTAACATCTCTTCTTTTTCCCTCTCTCTCATATCGGACACCAAATCGAATTACGTCATAGCCGTCCGTCGTGTTTGTTAGCGTTCATGACTAAAGTGACCATACGTCCCGTTTTCAACGGGACAGTACCGTTTTTTAAGCCATCGTCCCGTTGTCCCCGAGAAATCACTCGGGACGCAAAAATGTCCCGTTATGCAAAATTAAAACAATACTGTCCGTATTCATTTGTTTGCAAATTGAAATGAAGGCCAATAATGTTTTCATACAGATAACCAAACTATATGATCGCCAGTTCGGTAGTAAGCGTAAGTCTATGGGGCGCCAAGAGTAAAGTGAAAATTTGCTGTGCATTTCACGGTATTTAAGGCAATTTGTCCCAATATTTATTATACACTGTGTCCATAAAGTAACCTCCCCCCCCCCCCCCCACTAACTTTTGAACGACTTGATATTTTTCTACAAAATTTGGTGTGCTGTAATGGGAAATTAAATACTATTTTTCAGACCATATTAAAATTTTGTATCATCCAAAATGGCGACTGGACGCCATTTTGATTTTTTTTAAATAGAAAGGGGGGGTTGAGTGACACCTCATTGGAAAGGTCTTTTAATTCTGCGTCTGATCCTAAGGTTTCAAAGAAAAAAATTCAGCCATAACAAAATGACAATGTTTGAAGATAAAAGTCTATTTAAAAAAACTAAGAATTAAAGCTTAAATTAATTAAGTGTTCGAAATGTTTACTATTCACTTCTTGGCAAATAATGATATTTCTGCAAACTTCTGTAATGCGTTGCTCCAGTTCTTCAATTGTTTCTGGACGGGTTCTGTACACTTTCGATTTCAGATATTCCCATACAAAAAATCTAAGAAAGTTAAATCTGGGGAATGAGCCGGCTATTCTACAGGCCCCCGCCGAACAATCGATCTGCCAAAAAAATATCCGTTGAGAAAGTCAGAAACAGGCCTATAATAATGAGGCGGCGGACCGTCTTGTTGGAACATAACGTTTTCAATATTATTTCAAGCCACCTGAGATATTTCTGGGACAATTTAGTCCTGCAAATGAAAAAGTGGACTACTAGATAAGAAAATCAAAACAATTTTGAACTGAGGAGTCCATTGGTTTACAATCCGCCATTTTGTTATGGTTCAATATTTTCCTTTGAAATTCTAGGATCAAACGCAGAACTAAAAGACCTTTCAAATGAGGTGTCACTCGACCCTGAATAAAAAAATCAAAACAATTTTGAACTGAGCGAGTCCATTTGTTTAAAATCCGCCATTTTGTTATGGCTGAATATTTTTCTTTGAAACTCTAGGATCAGACGCAGAATTAAAAGACCTTTCAAATGAGGTGTCACTCGACTTCCCTTTCGTGCCCAGTCACCATTTTGGAAGATACAAAATCTTAATATAGTCTGAAAAATAGTATTTAATATCCCATTACAGCACACCAAATTTTGTAAAAAAATATCAAGTCTTTCAAAAGTTAGTTGGGGGGGGGGGTTACTTTATGGACACAGTGTATATACACACATTTAGCTAAATGCTTTTTATTTTAATAAATCGTTGTAGATTTAAATAAATTCTTAAACATTTGGTTTAAATATTCTAAGATTTAATAAAGCATTAGAGATTTAATCAAATCTTAAAACATTTACTGTAAATTTTCAAATATTTAGTAAACCTTTATGTATTTAGATAAATCTGCACATATTTGTTTTAAACCTTTCAATATTTAATAAATACTCGCAGATTTAATTAAATTTTTACCGATATAAATAAATCCGTACAGATTTAAACAAATGTTTCAACATTTAAGTTTAAGCTGTCACATTTAATGTTAACCTGTCATATTTATTTGACCTTGGTGGGAGCGTTCGACGCTTAAACAAAACAGACTGAAAATTACATTCTCAAGGGAATGTTGAGGAAACTTTCATTGTATGAATAATAAATTATGCAATGTTTATCTTGTTAAATATGTTGTTATTGATGATTGAACTAACATTAATTGTACAAATTCTTGAAATACGGAAAACGAGTTCATAATTGTTGAACGTTACCACCAGTGTAAACGGTCTTGGTCTACTATGTAGGCTGGGTGTACCAAGGTCAAATAAATATGACAAGTTAACATTAAATATGACAGCTTAAAATTAAATGTTGAAATATTTATTTAAATCTGTAAGGATTTATTTATATCGGTAAAGATTTATTTAAAGATGCAAATATTTACTAAATATTGAAAGATTTAAAACAAATATTTGCAGATTTATCTAAATACATAAAGATTTACTAAATAATTGAAAATTTAAAGTAAATGTTTTAAGATTTATTTAAATCTCTAATGCTTTATTAAATGTTGGAATATTTAAACCAAATGTTTAAGGATTTATTTACATCTACAACGATTTATTAAAATAAAAAGCATTTAGCTAACTGTGTGTGTATATATATTTAGCTAACTGTGTGTGTATATATAATAAATATTGGAACAAATTGCCTTAAGTACCGTGAAATGCACAGCAAATTTTCACTTTACACTTGCCGCCCCATATAAGTCGACGCTGGAATCTGCTAAGATTGCATTTGGCATTTTGCAGTGGCACAACTCATCTAAAAGCAATGTTAATAACTAAAGGCAATATAAATCAGTCTTGTCAAGAGTTTTATACTTATTTGAAGTCGCCACCTGCACTATTAAAACAAATTTGTTCTTTGGAGAAATATAAATGAGTTTAAAATATTGATAGTTATTTTATATTTGTTTTTCTTTTCCTGTTCATTAGTATGTACAAGTATAACATTAATAAACCAATAAACTTAATGTGTTCTTTAATATTTTATTGACAATAAAACCAATGCAGTGTGTTTCGTACAATATTTTGTGTTTTTATCGATTTTTTTTAAACACGTCCCGTTTTTGAAAGAAAAATAAATGGTCACTTTATTCATGACCTTAAACATCTTTTAACAATTTTTATTTTAAAAATTACAATTTTTTATAAAGTAGTACAGGTAACAAACACGTTTTAGTTATTTACTATTATCAAGCTGTAGTCTTCGGGGTAGATACGAAGTAAAATTCCACTAAATCTATTATTTCTGATCAAGGCGGGGTCTCTCTCAATTTTTATTTGGCCTTTGGCCATTACACTGCCAGTAAATTAGAAATGGAAATCATAATAAACTGAGATAAAGACCTCACGGTGCACCTGTCTTCTTGCCATAATTCATTTTGCATGTTGTAATTATCTGCGACAAGCTTGGCGCAATTTGAGCGCGCCCGTTACGTGCAC
This sequence comes from Ctenicera cuprea, assembly GCA_958336395.1. NCBI lineage: Eukaryota > Metazoa > Arthropoda > Insecta > Coleoptera > Elateridae > Ctenicera > Ctenicera cuprea. Next base: position 44,286,944 of record OY284491.1, on the reverse strand, counting down.
GTAAAAAGATTTTTAAAAGCAGGGAAAAAATGCGAATGTCATGAAGATTGTGAACTATTTTAAGACGACGTAAGCACTGATATTAAGAGCTGAAGTATTTACTTACGTCGGTTAAGCTTTCAACGGGTAGCATGTGTTAATGACCGCCATTTTGGCGTGACTTTGCTACTGTTGCTGCTTCCTCCTGTTTCGTCGTCGATGACGACGCGCACGATCCCCTGGATCAAGTTTAGAGTGCGCAATCGTATTCCTGGAACAACCCGCCGCAGCCGCAGCATCTCCTGCATCGAAATGAGCGCCCTGCGGAAAAGGATGGAGGACTGTTCACATCTTACCGGGCAGCATTAGATTACATTTGAATTTCTAATACTGTCAGGTAAAGATGTCGTCCGGACTCCTAATACAGCAATTTGAAGTGTTACATTCAGTTAGTCGAAAAGGTATTAAGTTCTCGAGTATCATAATTTTGTGCCATGTAAAATAAAAAATGCAAAAAATGTATCCCTCCTTTTATTTCACAAATTTGGTAATGAGAAAACGGCAACTAGGATCATAGTTTCTACACGTTTAGTTTTTGAACAGATCGTGCCCAACTTTTATCCGTAAAACTGTTTCATTCTCTTGATGATTAAACGTAAAATTAGCACAGACTGTCGTTACATGCAATGTCTCAATAATACACATTAAATAGCTCGATACTAATTGACATTGACTTTTGTTTCGAAATGGTATACAAATTTACCTACATTCTTTAACTTCATGGTTGAAAACTTCATTAAGTTGAATTAATTCGAGTGCCAAGCAGATGGCGTTCCGTGGATTCAAAATTTGGGTAGGCAATGGCAAAAATTATTTAACATTAAGATTAAAAAGGAAAAAAATTGCCGCAACTCCAATTTACCAAGACCTGTTGTTGAATGAATTATTCTACGCATAAAATCCCTATTAAATTTCACTTTGTCATTATGCACTTTAATTTGATAACGTAAACCTTTGTCTAAAGCCAAGGTAATGCGTGATTTGCCAACTAATTTAATCTTGCAGACAAATATGGTCGACGCGCGTTTCTTAACTGCAGCTGAAAGATTTTTTTAAAACAGAGTATCCTGTTTCAGACTATACTTTTGTGAAGTTAGATATAAATGAAAATATAGTAAGCAAAAATAGTTTATTTTTAATATCGCTACCAGTTAGGTAGTTCATTCTTTTATACTATTCAGTATTAAACGATCTAGATTTTTCCTACTGTCTCTCTGTAACGGCTCTAGTCATTTTGAAGTACATCGCCTATGATTTTATATTTTTATTTGTTTTTCGTAAGAGTATTTATTAAAATTTTCTGTTAAAAGCAGGTCAACGAGAATTTCCGTATTTACTGCAAATTTGCAAGCTACGTATGAAATAAATAAACACACAATAGCTGCACGCTGCTACTAACTACCGCCGACCGGCGCAAGTAAAGTACTAGAGGCCGTGCCTTTGCCATGCTTATTGCGTTCTGAAATCCCTACTATTGCTTTGCATCTGTCCATCTGACCATCGCAATATTTGTATCAATGTTTATGCAAACTTATTAAGAATAATAGATTGCTTGATTGTGTCGTAGCTGGAATCATTCGGCTCGATAAGCTCCGCCTTCGCGTTTGCGATAATTTTTAACGTTACGCGATGGTGTTAAAAAGTAAAACGTAAAGTAAACAACTTTTTTTATTGACAATTAGAATTTGATTTTTTTTTGGAGACGTTAGGGGTAGATACTGCCTAATAGGACGGAGCGCCACTGGTGGCAAGGTGGCCTAACTTATTACTCAGAAAAATTGTTTTTGATCTTGAATAACACTGAATTTGGCTAAAGAAATGTAGCAATGATTCACAATTTCCAATAATCGTTTTAAATATCTCACTCGAATTCTTGGAAATTCTGTAGGTAAATGTTGTTAGACAGCCTTGTAGTTCTATTTGCCTCACATTTAAACTGTGACCAATCGTTAGATGGTGGTTAGTTAAGGTATTTTCATTACAAAGTTGAATATTTAATGTTTAGTAGCTAGCTTTATTAAAAAAACTAACTTTAACCATTTTCAGGGGTTCACTCATGTCTCCTTTTCAGAACCACCAAAGAATAGTTTTTTCTTATTAATGGAAAGGGGAAGAAACACAACTTTATTCAAAATTATATGTAGAAACGATATTTGAAATTGTAGTAAAAATTAACTTGAAAATGGACAATTTCTGTATCAAACTTAAAGCTAGTAAAAAAAAGATTATAAGTTAACGAGTTGAGACAAAAAACCGACTTTCCAATAAATATTCAATTTTGCAACGCTTCGAAATTTTTTAGCAGATTTAAATATAAAATTCATGGCCAACTTGAATTTTTACGTCAAAGTTCTCTAGCGGCTAACTGTTTAACTTTTTGAGTAAGTTTTATTTACGACTAAATACAGAATTTTATGCTCTATCCGAATTTAACATGAAAAAATGCAAGAAAAGCAATTGCAACACTTCCGGTTGCACCGGAAGTAGTGACATATGTTGTATCAAAAGCGAATTTAAAGGTTTCTAAGTATCATAAAAATCATTTTGGTATTTTGAAAAATAAGTAAAATTTTAACCTGTGACATCTACGCCAAATCACCTGGTATATATAAAAAAAAACATTATTTAAAAAGCGTCAGTTCTGCTCAAGCTAACTTGTGTTAACTGCGATGAGAAGATGTAACTCTATGTCATCTAGACTTATTAAGTGGGCTGTCGTCTGATGAAAAGATTAAAACTCATGGTTTAGTGGGCCTTAACCAATGATGCCCCCGCAATGTGGATGCCTCCGCCTCTGTCACAACACTATATGGACCGATACCATCAGTTATATTAAGTATTATGTTCAGAACGAATCCTAAAGTACGCAATGTTTTGAATTTAACGTGCAAAATCTCACCATTACAATGTTGAAGAAGGAGGGAATTTAGTGTTGAAAGGCGAGGTAATGTAATTTTCGAGAGTTATACCACTAATAAATTCGTTCCGTAATTTTACTTTAAGTTTTAGTTATATTTTCGATCATATTTTAAGAAATAACCAAACGTTAGGATAATTCCAATTCTTTTCATGTAAATCTTAATTTTGACTACTGACTGTAGATAATTGGAGATTGTATGAATAGTAGCGTGGTTAAAAAGCAATAATTTTAATGCCATTGTGAAAAGTAAATAAGCTATATAGTAAATACCTAACTGTCTCACCATAACACGACAGCATCTCGACTAAATTTATCACCATAACACGGCGACGCGCCCTTACATCTCCGCTCAGTTGATCATTGTTTTCGACGATTGTTTATGTTGCTGTCAGTACTGCTGTTATAATTTTTTATTATTTATGGCTAACTTCCATTACGGCGGGTTGGGAATCTCGCACGGCACATTTGATGTTATTTCTTTCAATAACAGACAATTTGTTTAATTTGTTTAACGTGAGGTGTGTGAATACAAATATCAGTATGGCAGAAATGATATAATTGGACATATAGGCAAACGAATAAGCAACAAAATAACAATTAAACCAACGAATTTTAAACACTTATAACAGAAACATTATTAATATTTCCCATGAAATAATGTCTGTTCGTTTATTTCTAATACTACAACTAAGCGGGTCCTTCCAGTATACAAAACAACTTAAACATATTTTGCTTAGAACATTGTGAACATGTCTAGCAGCTGCAAGAGTGGACGATGATGTTTACAAATTCAACATTTTATTGACCCAAATATTGGGAGTCCCAGTGAACATAACAAACGCTAAAACTTACAATTACAAAAATTAAAGCATTTGCAAATTAATTTTTTTAATTGGTTTTAGGGGGGGGGGGCAATTTTAAAAATCAGCGAGTTTTTTTGTGGATTTTAAAATTTAAAAAGTGGATTTTTTAGCAGCATACGCAGTAAGCAAACTTTTTAGCAACCTTTTCTTACAGCGGAGTATGTTTTATTTTGGTTGCTAGTGCATGCTTGCTATGGAGGGCGTTGCTTTTTTTACGATTAGCACACACAACCGTTGGTGATTCTGACACACTCACTACAGACAAGTTCACATTCTAGAACATTTTGACCTACTCGCATTCGATTGCTGGGCCACGTTAATTTATATTACCATATTTTAAACTACAAACCTATTGGCCGACCAAAAGGGCTACTGCGCCGACGCACAAAGCTTAGCTACTTATTATTTGCTGCTATAAATAATTATGTTGTTTTGGAACAACAAATACTGGTGAATTGCAAAAATAATTAGAGTTGCGGTTGACAAAAATTGTTAATTTTGGGTTTTCGTTTAGATTACTATAAAGAAAATTTTGCGTTTTTCTCGGTTTTACGTTTCGGTGGACGTCCCTGCTGATAATAAATTATTTTAGTTGTTACTTTCGTTCTGTACGTTTTGGAGTTTACTCCCCTTTTTCATCATTTATTTAAAATCTTGAAATAAATAGTATGGAAAAGTTGTGTATTAACGAATATTCATTCTATTCAACATGTTCGTGTTCAACTTTTATAGCATGTTTCTAGTAATCAAATTTGAAATATATAATCAAGTAAATCTTACAAAAGCAAGTAAATTCCAGTGTGACGATTCTACGACGAAATTCACCTTAAAATGCAAATACAACGAAACCAAGTTTTACAATATAAAACTCTGCTCGAATAATTTATGTATGTTCAAATGGTTACTCATCACGCCATGCGCGTCTGCACTTTTTTTTGTCGTGGGAGTTTAGAAGTTGGTGTGACAAGATCAAATTCCTGCAAAGTTATACACGAGAGCTGAAAATTGTTTATAACCCAGACCTGGATCAAGGAGACATAAATCCAGGAAAAACAGGAAATGTGAACCGGCAAATTGCATAAAAAATTTCTTGTAAATGTTTTCTGAAAAGTCCAAACTTCAAGTTGGTGCTGGTCGTACAAAAATTGTCTAGTTCTGATTTAGTTCCTAAACTACAATATTGTAAGTAGGTAGCGCTCAGCAACCAGTAGCGTAATGGGAGCACTAAAAATAGGTAGGATACTAACAAATGTTCTGTTTCTTTGCTGTACATTTCTCCCTAATCTTTGTGATAGTACAAAGACCATTGGCCATCATCACTTGAAATGAAAGTTTCGCTCCGATTTTAGTGACGGCAGTGGTTTGTACACAGAACGCGTTCAAAAAAACTGGAATGTTTGTTTATTTTGTGGGTATGTTTAAGCTACTGCACATTTTGCGTCTCATTATTTTAAAGTTTGACATGTAGATATGTCAATATTGATGTTATGGAATGCTGTTTGCTCCATTTAAATGTCAAACCGCTCGCCGTAGATTTGATTGAAACTTTGATTTGCACTGATTCATTTATTATGCTGACAGTTGTAAATGATTTGCAAAATTTACTGTTAGAAATTATGGAAATTAAGATATCAAGACAACGGATCTGAAAATCACGGAGACCATAACGTTTTGACAATCAGATAAGCATTAGTTACTAGTTTACAGCTAAAAATACAAGAACTGCTATAAACAGATTCGTACACTTAGGCCGTTTTCACACTGTCCGGTTTTTGTACGGTTAGCCGTTGCGGTTCAGAGATACATACATTTTATATAGCCCGTTTCACATCGTGTGCGATACGGAAAAACGGTTGCAGCTGCCGTAACCGGCGAGAGCGTCCAGTTTTGTTCTTCAAAACCACAGCGGTTCAGACCCGCTGCGATTATAGAGAACCCATACAATCAGTTATAGGATTAATCCGCATTTGTTTTATTGTTTTTTCTTCTCTTCTGTTAACTTAGATCTAGATCTAAGATATATCACCATCTAGACACGAAACCTTTAATAGAGGATGTATCCAATACAGTTTTTTGAGATTAACTACTTTTTGATACTTTTTTCAATCGGCAACGCCAGAAGCCATTTAGAAAAATATTCCTTGGAATTAAAGAAAACCAAAAACGGAAGGACAAATTTTTCCACTAGAAATTGGGCCGAAGAGGCAAAATTAACTCCACCAAATATTGCTGTATCTATAAATTAAGTTGGGAACGTCACTTATGAGCAGTTTAGCCAAAACAAAATTTTTTTATCTGACGCCGTTCATTAAATAAAGGCGTGGAAATTTTCAAAAAACTATAGGAGGTGTCGCAGAGAAATTGACGAACTGGGACACAAACCAAATTGTAGGTTATCTCCAGCTCTAAAAACCTATAGAATTAAAAAACATCGTTTTAGAACAGTATTGTTTTTAAAATGATCAAAACTTCGAAAACTGTTCATAGTTTTAATTTTTTCGAAAATTTTAGTGCACAGTAACATTGTGGATCTATAGGGCTGTTAGATAGCGATCGTTTTTAAGTGATAAGGCGCTAAAGTGGGTTTTTAAAGCTTATTTCCTCTATGAATTTTTGTTTTACCCCCATATTCCGAAGCTTATCAAAATGGGACCATTTGTTTGGGAGTTTTGGAGCGCAGATACCTACATACCTACATAACCACATACCAAACTCATACACGCACGCACCTACAGACAGACATTTTTTAAAACCCTTTTCTTTTGGTTCCTGGAGATCCAAAACATGTATTTCCGTCGAAATCTCAAATTCAAAAATTTGCATGATATCAATTAAAACCGCATTCCCGACACCACTTCAGCGTATACATTCTACATCTGCTGTTAACCGCTTACTAACGCACACAGTGAAAGTAAAATTTTAAAATTTGCAACGATTTGCCGCAACGGCTAACCGCACAAAAACCAAACAGTGTGAAAAACGGCCTTATGGAGTATTTGATATTACCTTAGAAAACATCACTGAATACAAACCTGTCTCCAAATATATTATTTAGTCAAGGCATTGAATAGCTTTTCCTCGGAACCAATTTATTTAATTATTACGTAATGAAAACATTAGGATTTTTTAAATAAAAATCCACAATTAAACCCTAAAATAATAGGTTTGTAATAATTTTAACGAATAAAACAGATAATTCCTCGTAAGAGTTACTAAACTCGGCTTAAAATTAATATAGGCATTTGATTTAATAAGCAAGTTACACCAGTAATAAAAGAAACTTTGATATATGAGGCATCTCAAGCTAATTTAAAAATTTCCTAATGCTCAAGCATAGCAAAAGTCATAAATTCTCACAGATACTTTCGATTAAATTATAAATAGATAGATAGATTAGAAAAAAGGTAAAATAACTATTAAATTTTACGAGGAACTTATTTTTCACATGTAATCAGAATACTGTTACCTTTTTAATGGATTGTCCTAAAAGTAGTGTTAAATGAGCTTAAAACTATTAGCGTTTATTGAAATATAGTCATTTGAATAAAAATACTGTATAATTGGAAAAGCTAGTTTAAAAAAAAACGCAGAATGCTAATTATACTAAACGCACAAAGGATGTAGTTTAAACACCGCCTCTAATTAAGCAGTAAGTGTTGACTGTTGTATTATTTAATTATTTTAAGTAGTTGAATGACTACATAATTTGAAGTAGTTTTATATTTTGAAATTTTAGGCAGTCTATATAGCTTAAAACCATAACAGAAATATTTACATAGTTTGATATTAACAATTGTTCTACTTATTAGACTGTAAGTGAATTCCGAACCACCGTTGCCACTAGGACGTTTCATTTCCACACAACTCTTGGATCGAGAAGTATAGCTAGTAAACCTGATCAGACTTTGGTGTGTTGCCCAACCGCACATAAACTGCGCGAGCAACGAACCAGAGCCGCCGCGCTCAGAGCCACGCACTCCATTTTTGAGTTTTTTATTGGAATTTTCTTCCACAATCTTTGCGAGATAAAAAACTCTAGTTCGCAGTAGTTCAAAGTTTGAAAACAGTCATCAGAGCCAGTTTTATTTGTCATCCATTAGGTATTTGGCAATACCACATTAAATAGTAAAAAACGAAGCAAAGGTGACGGTTAAAAGGTATTTCCAATACTTTAACTAGTTTTGCCCATTTGCTACCAAAATATTAGCCTTTTTGTAACATCCTTGCTCAACATTAAGGTGTTCTACTCATTTAATTAAAATTTGTAAAAATAACAATATATCTATCTATGTATTAAATCCTGATCCCTTCCACCTGTCTTAGTTTTTGCTGCCGCCGGGCCTCTGCTGCAACAAGCCCAGTCTGCACGCATCAATTACATAAGGCGCATATTTGCATGTGTAATGGCTGCTAGTCCATTACAGTTATAGATTTTAATTAGCCAATGGATTTACAGGGTATACTTGACCGACTGTGCTGCGTGCGCAGGAAAAGTTTGTTTGCAATAGAACTCGGTTTTTTTATTAAATTAACAGGATGGGAATCTGTCGATATACCATTCATTGCGAAAATGTTTTCATAGGAACAGCATTTTATTATTCTAATAAGAATGGTCGAAGTGGATTTTCAGTAAACAAATAAAACAATTACCTGATGCTACTCTTTTAACTAACATATACGCTGGCCTAATCGCGGACGAAGCACGCCGGTATTTTATTAAACTGCGGTGTATATTCGATTAATGTTTTATAATAACAATAATATTTACCTGCCTACTAGATTCACTAGAATGAATATTTGCGTAAGTACTCTAATTAGAATTTACATTCACTTACGTATTGTGCTGTGTAGAACGACAATATTTCATAATAGTAAAATGAATCGAGCAAGTCTGTTTATTTTTATTTTGCTGCGTTGTTAGGATGATCTCATATAAACACGTATAAATCGCGGACATGTTTCAACAACACAGAGAGAATAAACATTTTTAAGATGCTTTGTTAGTTACACTTATTAAGTTATTAATACTGTACCAATGTGTAAAATATTAAATAAATTCTTGTAGATTTTAATAACACAATTCATATAATACTAAAACAAATTGTACCGAGAAAATTATTTGAAAGTTTTATTGCTGTACGAACAGTGGCGTAACTACAAAGAAATAGACAGCAATTGGGGACAGCACTTCCCTTACCCATTTTATTTTATTTATTTTAGTGTTTTGGTTTAAACATCGACCAAATAAGCTTCCAAAAGCTCTCAGGAAGCGGAAGCTAGACATATTATTTTAGTAGCATTATTTCTTTATAAAGCGAACTCTCTCTAGCTTCAAAATGTCAGCCCAAACAGTTTTTTTTTTTATTGGGACAGCGGGTTGTCTAGTGGTTAGAGTCTCGGGCTCTAAAACTATACTCCCAACGGCAGTAGGTTCGAATCCTCTGCACGCCGGAAATTTTTCTGAATAAGTTAAATCCGGCGTATCCATGGATGTTGTACTTGCGTGTATGTTGTGTGGCATGTCTGTTCGTGTACAAAAATTTAATAAAAATTTTACATAGTTACTGGTTAATGGGCATATCCTACTACCAAAAAAGGAACCAAAAAAAAAGAACAAAACCGTTTTCGAACATTTAGCTGTCATATTTATGTAACCTTGCTGATCCAGCTGATGCAAGAGCTGAAGTTTTATTTATGTAAATACTTTCAGATTTATTACATATGCGAAGATTTAAAATAAATGATTCTGCATTTATTAACACCTGCAATGATTGTAATTAATATTGGAATATTTAAATAACATGTTTTAGGGATGTGCTACAACCCACAAATATTTATTAAATATTGCTAGGTTTAAAATAAATATTTAAGAACTTATTTTCATTTATAATGATTTATTAAAATATAAAACATTAAGCGGTAGGTGTGTGTATATATGTGTAATAAACATTGAACATCTATCTATATAGTAAATCCGGAACTGCCTCAACTTTATGCGACGACGGGATCTTACATCTCGACATACATTTATTGTTTTGAACGAATGTTTATGTAACAGTTACGTAAGGCGACGCGGCAGCTACAAGTTATTAAAAAAAGCGTGGGGCGAAGGCCACGGGTTCAGCAAGTTCAATTTGCAAAGCGTTATGAAATAATATTTTTTTTTGAAAAAACATATTACCAAAGATAGTTCGAAACGTCGCGTCGTCATAACAAGATTGTATGATGGGAAGGAGTATAAGGTCAAATTTTAAAGAATTTTCATTAAGCTTATCAAGTTTATTACTTGATGAAGTTTTGATAATCCCTATAATAATGTACATTTCAATGGCGTGGGGGGTGAAAACCCTGCGTGTGCGTGTGTGCGCGCGTGTGTGCTCGTGTGTGCGCGTGTGTGCGTGTGTGCGTGTGTGTGCGTGTGTGTGTGTGTGTATGAGTGTGTATGATATAGCTGTAATAAAACAGCAACAAAATTCAGCGCTAACTTTTATTTGAGAATAAATTATTGAAGTTGAAAAATATTTTTATTCCTATCAAAGTCAAAACCTTGAGGTTCGAAACAGTTTCTGATTTAACTTTAAATTCTTTTAACAAAATCAATAATTTATTGAGTACAATAGAGCAAAACAAACATAAATTGGATATCAAGAAATGTTGATCGCACGAAAAACTTGCACTCTTAGAGTCTGGTTAGAATTTTTAAGCTGACGAGTACAAACTTGAGGAGTACATTTCCGAGATTATTTTAAGTAGAAAATGTCCAATAAACGTGGCTCCGGATACGCTACCTTTCGGAGTTACAGCTTCCCCAAGATGAAAGATTCTAGTTACGCCCTAATTTATATCTCTGCCATAAATTGAGATATTTAATTAAAATGTTGTATGGATATTGTACTAATGATTATTTACATTTTAGCTCGTTTTCATTTGAATCAATTTATCCAGGGGCGAATATATATATGGGGGGGGGGGGGGGGGGAGTACGCCACGTATCTTCTAACGTATTTTTAAAACCCCCTACATTTACGCCCCTGGTGAATTGATTTTCGCGAAAAGCTGTGGAAATGTAAATCATTAATAATGAAATATTCTCATAGAAAATATATACCAGATATCTCATTTTTTGGCAGAGATATTAAGTAATGCGTGATTCTACGACTATTTCATCTGCGGGGGGCTGTAACTCCATAATGAAGCGTTTCCGAGCTCATTTTTATTAGACATTTTACACTTGAAATGACCTCACGGATCCGGAACCTGAGTTAAAATTTAAATTCTTTGTTTACCTATAGGTAAAATCTCAAAAAAAAACCTCCGTGTCTCTAACGTAGTTTACAAAATCTAAAATTTGGATTACGTTCCTATTAACCATCTCATCAATGGTTACTCACCTTTATAAAGGACAATATCAAGAACAGTTTAACAAGCAGTATTGCGAAATAAACAACTTAATTAATAGTAGTTCCACTTGTTTTGTTTCGTGGTCTCAAAATTCTGAATGTGTTCCAAAAAATATTACGTGTGTGAATCAAACGTAAAAACAAATAAATATCACGGTTATATTGGCGTCCACCTACATCCCATTTGGGAATTTATTCAAATCGTATCTGCATTGTTTGTTGTATTATTGCTACTAAATTCTTATATGGATTTTATGTATTGAGCTTGTTGTGTGAAGCAGAGCACATAAAAATGCAACGCCATTGTCATAAAAGGGGCGCATAATATATTGCGTGTTCGTTGTTTAAGTACTTGCATTGGTCAACCTTATAATCTCTAAAGAATTATTGAAGTGTTTAACAGTGGCGGCTCGTGGTGTGGTGTACTGGGAGGCATTTTAAAGTATTTTTAAGGAAAAAAATTGTTCTTACCCAAGTTCTAGGTAGCCTTATATTTTAAACCCATCCCTTACGTTGGCAAAATGATCTATTTTTACCAACATTTTTATAGAAGTCTTTAATAGACTTTCGATAAGCACTCCCTAATAAAATTATTGTAAATTGATACCCACATTGCCAAAATGCACAAAATTTTTCCAGTGGTTTACCGATATAAATGTGTTTTTAGTTTTTAAATGTTTGCCAGTCAATATCACACAATGAATTATCACAAAATAGCAGACAGTGGAAACAAGTGAAAGCATTTTCTTACATGGCATTCACAATCCAAAATTATTTTGCACGGACATCGTACAACACCACTAAATTATGATTACACAACCAACAATTGTTTTCACACTACTACGTCGTGTACGTGCGAAGCCCGCAAATCAGGCGGTTATAGGCATGCGCTTATCACGGACATCTGACGGCTTTATTCAGTGGCGTACAGCTGAATTAGGGACTGACAGCCAAATGACCCTCGCATAGATTCGTCTAATGGCCGCAAAATACTCAAACATTCAAACGTTTTCGGATTCTGCGGCAGCTCTTTAATAAATGTTCTCGCATAGAAATCTCATACAAAAGTTAACTATAAAGTATTTTTTAAATATTATAGTGTATAATATGTTATGTACTCAAACAAAAAGTAATTATTTATTTTTTCTTATTTCATTGGCAGATCAATGACCATTTGACCCAATGGAGAAACCGCCACTGGTGTTTCATATTATATATACCTTATTGGTTAGACGACTTGTACATGATATTTCAGAAATGGTTTCGTGCAATCTTTTAATTTATTACAGTCCTGTAAGGTTTGCCTAATATAAATATTTCGCTAATCATATAGATAGAAAGAAATATTTGTATAGAAAGTAGTAGACTTTTTATAGATATACACATAATTAAAAACCATCTTCAAATAATTATAATTAAAATATGAAAACCGTACTTTATAGATCATATTTCAATTGATCGCATTCTTTGTAGAACTTTTTTGTGGTAATTAATCAAAAGTGCTTAATGGATTTTTTTCTAACGCGTACTTAATTATACTAATAAATGTAGACATTGGACAGATGCATAATGATAATTATAACTGTAACACAGACATATTTAATTAAATGTATTTTTTAAATGTTGCGGCTTAATAATACGTATTAATTTCTTCCTTATTTAAATACAGTAAGTGGATTTAACCAGCGCAACGAAATTTAAATATGCAAGACACGTGGATGTTTCATTAAGGCTGCTAATAAATGCTGTACTGAAATCGATACACCAAGTTTCACTGGTTAATTTACATTAACCTTTCGCTATTTGATTTTTAATCAGTCATATATTATCAGCTTTATAACTAATAAATAACCGAAAAGCATTGCCGTACCCGGCATGTTATGATCGTTGATTTTAAAAGTAAATAAAATTATAATTGCGACACTGGGACGAAAATGTACGGAAATACATCTGTATCACATTGAAATTAATTTTGTTTAACTTGCAAACCAAAACAATGTACATTATTTTAAGTATTTTTTCAAAAAATTTGAAAACTTCATTTAAACAGTTTTCTAAAAATAGACAAGACACTTTTTTTCCACTTAAAAGAACAGTTAAAATTTACGTACAGTTTTTTATTCGTATCAGACTCTTACCACATGTTTGATATCACTTACAAATATGTGTCTGTATCCGGCAAAGATAGCACATGTGGACATTTCCCTTGTACCAAAAGTCGACAACTTGGCTCTGTTACTGTAGTTCGTTTTATCAGCCAGGAACGGGCAAGTGAACATAGAACATGGAAAGGAACTTTTTTGTTATCGTTATCACAGAGTTTTCAATGAACTAAAAGTAGGAAGAAATAGCAACAATCTTTGGCTTGAGCAGATTGTTACAAAATAGCAATAACGTTTCTCTATTGTATGTTTACTGATTAATTTTAACTCTACCTCTATCTACAAAATTTCTATATTTTATTTAAATTTAATTGCAATTGTATACTTCTATGGATTTTCTGATATATGTAATTTTCATGGGTCCAGGGTTATCAAGCTTTGATTAAGAAAAAGCATTTAAATTTAAACGTACCCTATAAAAATTTTAAAATCTAAAAACAAAAAGTCAGTAATACAGAAAATTTAAACTTCTCAGTATTTCTAAGTCCGAGTGTAGCTCAGTTACTTTGGCTCTGACCAATTTGGTAATGCAAAAGTGTAGTGCGCTGGAAATCACCTTAGTCTGTAGGTCCCCTCTTTCTAGATAAGGACGCACATACATACAGCGAATTCCAATTTAGGTGTAACATGGCAGATTAACATGCAAAAGTGAAATAGCTGTATTTTATGTCCCTAGAAAAATTGCATTACTTGCAGTAACCCTAAATAGAGATATAACATTTTTTTACACCATCTGGTGGCAATTTATTTCTAAATGTATCACAACTAATGCTTTAAATAAATTATGCAATAATAGTCCAGCCACCAGTACATTGATGTAACTGGTTGCAAAGTCAACTTTTAGATATGTCTGTGGGCACTGTTAGAGAATTGTCTTGTAAGCGAGAGGTTGTGAGCTCAAACCTAGATGAGGTCTATTGTTTTTATTGTTTCCCAAACTAGAAATAATTATTTTATTTAAAGTGTATAATTATTATTTTTTTTATGGTACATAACACAATTATTCAGGCGAAACTAAACATTAAGACTTTTTATAGCTAATTAGGTACAATTTTGGTGTTACGACCCAAATTAAATGTACACTTTTAATTATTTTGTAAAATAGCAGTGTAATTTATGGGATTTAGGTAATGTATCTGGTTATTTTCTTAAAATGTTTATCGTTAACTGTTTATGTTTAACTTGAATAATTTTGTTATGCAGAATTCAAAACTAACAATTATACATTTTAAATAAAATAATATAAACCTGATTGTCTGTTTGTAGTAATTTTAAAATAAAATTAAAAGTAGACCTCTTCAAAGTTTGAACTCATAACTTCTTACCTACTAAGCAAATCCTCTACTTGCGCGCATTGTTTCTAATAAACTTTCAAATAATGTATAAAATGTTATCTTTCCATTTAAGGCGACTGCAAGTAATGCAATTCTTCTAGGGACAGAAAATAGAGCTATTTCACTTTTTGCATGTTAGTCTGCTATGTTCCACATATTTTGGGTACTTGAAGCATGATTTCATCAAACAAATAGTGATTTATTATGTATTAGCTGAGATTTTACTTTAATCAAGCAAAGTGATTTTTAACGCTTTAAATAAATTATTTAATAATAGTGCAGACGCTAATGGTTTGATATAACAGGTTGCAAAATTGGTTTTCAGGTGTGTTCTAGGACGAAGTTAAAGGATTAGCTTGTATGCGAGAGGTTATGAGCTCCAACCTTGATGAGGTCTACTATTGTTTTATTTTTTAACTACTGTAGAAAGACAATCATTTTATTTCAAATGTAGAATTATTATTTTTTAATGTTCTTCTTATAGTGCCGTACCCTATTCAGGGCGTTGGCTACCTCTCTCCTATGTCTGTGTTTGGTGCGCGGCGATAGATATTTTGCACAGACAGACATAGGGGACCTACAGTTTAACGTGGGCTCCGAACCACAGGAAGTGCATGCACTTCTTCTCCAGAGAGGTTTTCCTGGGGAAAAATCCACCTCGCTGGTTTCCCGTTGCCTTGCAAGGGAGAACGACCGGACCGGGGGTCGAACCCGGGTCCGCTGCATTGGTAGCCCGCGCTCTTACCACTGAGCTACGGCCGCTCTTAATGCTTTTAATGCTACGCAACTAAATTAACTAGGTGAAACAAAACGTTGACACTTTTTACAGGTAATTAGGTAGAATTTTGGTGTAGAAACTCAAATTAAATGTTACTTTTAATTATTTTGTAAAATAGCAGTGTAACTTATGTGCTTTAGTTAATATACCTGCTTATTTTCTTAGGTTGTAAAAAGTTTATCGTTAACTGTTTATGTTTCACCTGACGAATTTGGTTTATGTAGAGTTTCAAAAATAATAAGTATACATTTTAAATAAAATAATATAAATTTGGTTGTCTTTTACAGTAATTAAAAAAATAAAATATAAAATAGATCTCATCAAGCTTTGAACTCATAACCTCCCGTTACAAAGCAAATTCTCTACCTGCGCGTCACGGACACGTTAGAAAATCGAACTTTCAACCGGTTATATTAATGCACTGTTGGGTTAACTATTATTCAATAATTCATTTAAAGCATTATTTCTAATAAATTTTCAAATAAATTGCTATTAGGTTAGGATAACTGCAAGTAATGCAACCCTTCTAGGAACAAAATATAGCTGTTTTACTTTTTGCATGTTAATCTGCCATGTTCCACTTGATTTGCAATTCACGCATATGTACAATAGGTACTGTGGAATGTTGTACTAGGGTACTTAAAGCATGACTTTATCAAATGAATAGTGATTTATTATATATTAGCTGAGATTTCACTTTAATCAAGCAAATTGATTTTTAATCCACGTATCGCACGTAATAATAACAACTAGATATGGTATTTAATAAAAAATTGTTTTAACTTCATAGAAACGATTAGGCGAGTTGTTTTCAACTTTAATCTATTTATTACGTTTAAAAACATAATTTCGCGATGGAAACGCCCTTTTAAAGCTATAATAAAGATCAAGAAGGGCCACATATATGATATTCCAACAAATGCTTAAAAATTATTCATATTCATATTTAGTTATGGAGGATATTGAAGGCATGAGATGACAAAGTTGTTTTCCCCTAATTTTTCATTGCGCACTCTTTGTGAACTTTTGAAACTTGTATATTTAAAAAAACTTGTCTAAGATAAATGTGTCTTTTATAAAATATGAATATATTTTTTGTATTTTATCGAATCTTACGTGTATAGGCTCTTCTCATCTGAACGTAATAAATTTGTTAATGTATATGACGAGGAAAATACTTTATTTAAATGCGTTTGCTTCGTATTTTCCATAACGCCGCGCCGCCCATTTAAAAAAGAAAATATTCAGATTCTGTGCTTGAAATCCATTCTGGTGAATATCGAATGATATTTCACCACTCCACACGTACTTAAATTTTAATGAGGGAGAGTGGAATTTATTTCCATTTTGTTAAAACGTGTGACATTAACTGCGGTAATAATAGAAAAATATTCAAGGTAAAGAAGTCCTCGGTTTGTTGGCGAGAACCTGAAATGCTTTGGCATCCGGCATGAGCGCCATGTTATTGGTGTTTGTATTAAGGGGAATAAACGTAAGAAAGTTAAGGACGTTACAATCTATTTTGAAAACGTTTTGTACAAGAAGAAATACATAAATGAACTCTATAAAACGTACTTCATGTAAAGTAACATTTGAATGATGAAAATTGATTTGATAACGGAAATAACTATGTCATCGTAAAATTACAATTGCTGTATTTCATTACATTTAACCGATTTATTTCAGTTTAATGTCAACAATTGGAAAACTTTGTCCCTGTAAGTTGCCATAAAGTTTTACTGATTGTGTACACTATTTTTGCTGAGCTGCTCCTATATTCACTGTTGCAACAGGCGTTTACAACAAATATTGACTTTCCTATACTTTAGAAATTGTTACTTATTATATTTTCAAGTTTTGCATCAACGTTGTATCGCATGATTGTTTGAATAAATTCAAATAAAAGTCTGCTTCATATTTTTGGCGTGTAATTATTATCCCGTTTGATAGCTTTAGCTATAAGGGCTGCGCGCTCCACTACTTTATTTGTCTGAGTTTCACCTATGCACATGGATTAGTATAGTTAGAAACAGAAACTTATGATGAGAACAAAAATCGATTTTTTTTTTGATTTTCTGTGGATTAAAGAAAGCCAAAAAATGGAAGGATAATTTGTTCCGCCACAAATTTAGTGGGAGGGGGAAATTAACTCCCTTAAAAATTAAGTTGTCAATCTTATTCTACTATCACTCATGCGCTATTTGGCTCGAACAGAAATATTTTATCGTTCCTCGTTTATTAAGAAAAGTGGCTTTTATTGTGTATATTCAAAAATTTATAGAAGGCTTCTTCGAGGATTTAGTGGAGAGGAACACAAACTAAATTGTAACTCGTCCCTAGCTCTATTATTCTATAGAACTTTAAAATAATCGCCTCGCTAGTTTTTGGGCAATGGTTTTTGAAAATATCAAAATTTGTTTCTCGTTGCAGTTTTAGTAGTTCTAAAACTTCTTGCGTACCCTTAGGGCATTTGCAGTGTCAAATTTCATCCCGATCTGGAACTTACTTTAGAGTAAACTGCCGTTAAAGCTAAAACTTTCAAAAATTCATAGAAAGCGTCACAGAGAAGTTAGCCGAACCAAATTATAGCTCATCTCCAGCTCTATCAGCCTACAAAACGTAAAAAAAATTGTATGGCCAGATTAGGGGCAATTTTTTTTGGAAAATATCCAAACTTTTGAAATAAATTTTTACATTTTTCTGCGCTTAAAACTTCTCGTACATTGTGTACCAACGTGTTGTTTAAGTAATAAGGAATCAACATGTTTAACAAACCGTAGAGGATGCCATTTTTATACCTAGAACGTTTGGCAAAAAACCGTTGGGTTTGTCCCTTAGGTCTTTTACTTCAAATTTAACCAATTATTTTTTTTAAATACTTTCAAAGAAAATGTGTAACTTCCGCTATGGTTTCGTTTTTTTTTTGAAAGGCTCGTTTTGTGAGAGAAGTTTTGATGTACCGCCACATTCCGCAGTTTATCGAAATCGGACTCTCCGTTTGGGAGTTATGGGGCGCACACATACACCCACCCACCCTCAACAGACATTTTTTAAAAACATTTCTTTGGGTTTCTGGCGGGCCAAAATCTGGAATTTGAACTTTTACATGAAAACAATGCTTTCGTATGCTGAAAGTATAGGAAAGTAACAGTTCCCTGTACTGAAAGTATAAGATAGTGCACGTGTACCTTTGCATACCACTATTTTGCAGTATTTCATATGCACAGTGAGTTTTTTTAAACCGAGCGAGAACAATTCTAATAACGAAAGGAAACTATATTGTTCTTCCAAATGCAGCAAGATTCGTTATATAATTTTGTGAACTGTCACTTTGTATCTAATTTTAGGTAAAAATTAATGTTTAAAAGAAAACTCGAAAACCTTTCCAACGGAATTGATTTTTTTAGTGCATTCCAAATTCTAAAATGCCTATCATAAAAATTTATCTTAACAATAATTCGTAGAACTATTTTATGTAGTTCTAAACTTGATAGTGCTGCTACAAGTAGTAATAGGAGTTCAGTTTCTATCTCTCACATCTGCATTTTTCAGTGCTGAATTGCCTGAATGCAGAATAGACAAAGCAGTTGTGTTTATTTTGCATTGGATGATCAACTACCGAGGAATAGAAAAAATCGAATAATATAAAAAAAAGTTCATGATTTCAAACCTTTTCAGATATTTTGTCATTGTAAAAATTTGGAATTGTGAATTTGAACTCTTGTTGGACTAACGACTAACAAACTTGAATGCTTTATTTGTTACCCGAACTATCAGATGGGGAATTAAGACTTTCGAGGTTCTTGCCAATTCTTATATTAAATTTATTTGAAAATATTTTGCTCAAATAGAAATCCAATGAAATTAGTTAATTTGAGGTCATCTCATTGAACACAACCAATCAGAACAACATTGTACTGAAAACAGATTCCATGGGCTGTTTTCACTCTATTACGTTGCTATGGATACATTTTGATTTATTTCGATTTTGACGTTTCAAATATTAATTAATTTTAAAATGTCACGATTTGGTTGTAATACTAACGAGAAGATTGATGAAATTATCGAATCAAATATACCAAAAAATAGTGTTTACAGTAAAAAATTTGTATGGAAAGCATTTATGGAATTTTGCAATGTTAGAAAGTATCAATTAGATGGAAATCGGACTAAATTATACTAAATTATTTTTGCTTTGTACTTTTTTCTATAATTAGCAAAAAATTTTCTATCCGAATAACCCTCGAACATTGATAAATGCTCAAAAATTTTATAATAACTTTCTCAAGCTTGTTGCTTATAGGCAACAGACGTCCGCCTACGGCGTCGGTCTGTTTCCAAGCAACATGCTTTCGAAATCTGTTGTAAAATTTTTTCGAACAATTATGAATGTCCTTGGGTTATTACTACTGAAAACAGTATTTTGTATTTTTCAACCAATCAAATTTGAATATTTTAAGCTAGTCTGCCAATCTGACGTTGATTTCACGGAAATTCAACGCGCCATGGTGATTTCCGAAAGTCACCACCGTGCATTTAATTTCTCCCATGTTTCGGTTTTGTTTCCTTAGTTACCCACAATAAATGTCATTTTTAAAATTTTAATTACAAGCATGTTTTTAGCTGAATCTATTTCGTGCTGGTTTTTATTTCCTTCTGGAATGTCTCGTTGTTTTTTGCTACAAGAAAGCAGAAAATGACTCGCCAGTCCAGGCGGTAAATTTCCGGAAGTCAATACCACACTTAATAGATTATACCTACAAGGTGTTTGTAAATCCCTTTTTTTATTAATGTATTATTTTAACTTCGTTATTAATAAAGATATCGAAATAAACTTTTTTTGTTTTAAATGGGGGGATGTATAGTACAAAATGCCGTATACCAATTTTTGGCACCGTTGCTATTTTTGCATAACGGCAGATAACGTTTACGTTTTAAATGGAACACCTTTTATATTTTTAGATATTTGAAATCGGCGCTAAAAACACTTTATGGTAGTATACTTAAATGGAAGTTTTAGAGTGTAAATTTATTTAAACAAAAAATAATATTTTCTTAAAGCCAACCATGACTGATGTAAAATCACTAACAATTGCTCAAGAAATTAAAACAAATTCCAGTTGCTTTTAACAGTGCACCAAAGCCGAATTGCCCTACCGAGCTTCATTAAAACATGTGAAAACGTAATTTTTTAATGAAACTATATGAGTTGCATTAGGTTAAAAAACTATAACTAGACAGCTTTACAATGATGCGCCATATTTCCCTCATTTAGCAATTTACAAACACGTTGTATAGGAATATTTTATACGTTTATACTGCAATGGATTAAAAAGTTTTAACCGACGACGGTTGAACTTGACACTGGAAAGAAATGGTGTAACTGGACCCCGTGATGTACTTTAATATAAGTACATAATAACTATGAGAGCAAATAAAATTTTCAAGTCGTTTTAGTTGCCAATTTGTATATACAAAACAATTATTACACGGATACATAGCTTGCTTTAGACGTTGACTAAGTAGAAAAAATTTTAACTTTAATCGGAAAAATAATTAACCATTAATCATAATCGCAAGAAGGAGAAATATAACTTACTTTTTTAATAAATATAAGCCATGTAAAAAGTGCCAGAATACTGTACAAAAAGTGTAAAACAACAACAAAAGTTATTACTTAAATTCTAGAACTATTTATTATTATTCCTTCCTTCCTTAAAATTATTTTTATTATTTTTTTGTTGATCTTTTCTCAAAGTCTATGTTTCACCTTTTCCAGGAAGTAGGTATCTCTTTAAATTTCCGAAATTGTTTTTTGTTAGGCTTTTTTGTGCCGATTTTGTCGAATGTTCTTAGAATAAAAATGGTTCCGATTTGCTATGCGATGAAATACGCCGTTATTATGAGTAACAAAATTCAAAAAACTTGCCAAAGCATTTCTCTTCCGGCGCTGGAAATCTAGCAAATAAATGGTGGGGGTCACAGAAAACTAAAGATGATTAAATATTTGATCGGAAATACACATTTTATGGTACTTTTTCAAAATCACGCAAAAGTTGGCGAAACGCGTATAATCGCAGAAAAGTTGGAAAACATACATACCTTCAACGCAAAAATTTTTGGCTTCTAATGAAGTTGAGTAGATATTATTTATCATTATATTAGCTTAATCATTATAACAGGGTCGCTATTAAAGATGGAACCAAAGCTCTCCTGCTAAAACGGTTTGAGATATAGATATGAAAATTGGAAGGCTTCCATTTGAAATTATTTCGCATATTTTGAGGTTAAAAAAATTTTTTTTGACACATGATTTTTGAGCGCGGTTGCCATCTTGAATTTTTTTAAATGGCAACATGGGCTTTGTGATACATTATTAGAAAGATTATTTTTTTCTCTTTCTTACTACCTTGATCATGTATGGTGTTAAAGTAGAAAATAATGCAGAAAAATTAGAAAAACCTTTGCCGTATCCGTGGCGGGCTAATGTATTGCACTTTAAATCTAGATACCTTTGAATTAAAAAAACATCAATTATAAACAATCAGTACATTAAAATGTGACAAAAATAGAAACATTTCTAATGAAAACTCAATCATAATAACAACATTTAATTGTGAAAACCATTAACTAAAAAACTATTTAAGAAAGAAGATGTTCAAACTGTTCCCCATTTACTTCTTGGCAGTGATGAATTCGATTTATAAAACTTTTTATGGAATTGTGCAACCAATTGTTAGGAATAGCAGCTATTTCAGCACGAATGCGATCTTTTAATTCATCTAAATTATGAGGTCTGTTTACATATACGCGACTTTTTAAATGACCCCACAAAAAGAAGTCCAAAGGAGACGAATCGGGAGATCTAGCGGGCCACTCCACAGTTCCTCTTATCCCAATCCACTTTCGAGGAAAAATGTTGCTTAAATAATTGCTTACTGCTTTTCCATAGTGAGGAGGCGCACCATCCTGCTGAAACCAGATGGTTTCGTTGACTGCGTTTGCGTTAAGAGGATTTGGAAAGAGTTCCATAATACGAGGAATCACATTTTCCTGCAGCAGCTGGAGATATCTCGCGGAATTAAGGTTTCCTTCAATAAAGAAAGGACCAACAATATGCTGGCCAACGATACCAAACCATATGTACTGTGTTTTTTGTCACTTATTAAACCCCTGCTGATTGTTTTTTGTTTATTTTGGACGTTTCGTTATTGCAAAGGTATCTAGATTTAAAGTGCAATACATTAGCCAGCCACGCATACGGCAAAGGTTTTTCTAATTTTTCTGCATTATTTTGTACTTTAACACCATAAGTACATGATTAAGGTAGTAAGAAAGAGAAAAACATAAGCTTTCTAATGATGTATCACAAAGCCCATGTTGCCATTTAAAAAAATTCAAGATGGCGGCCGCGCTCAAAAATCATGTCAAAAAAAATTTTTTTTAACCTCAAAATATGCGAAATCATTTCAAATGGAAGCCTTCCAATTTTCATATCTATATCTCAAACCGTTTTAGCAGGAGAGCTTTGGTTCCATCTTTAATAGCGACCTTGTATATTGAATAACAATTAACAAAACCTAAGCTGCTAAACTACATTCAGTCAGGATCTTAACGAGCCGCAGCCGACGGGAACCGGGTACCTACGTATTATATAACGCTTGCGCCTCACCCGCACTTGATACAATTTATGGCACACTCGACACTGGTAGTCTAGTTCAATAATTAAATTCTTGGAAAATAAGTATTGTTTGTATAGGGTTGAAATTAGCAGTGTTGCCAATGTGTGGGGAATTCCCCAAAATGCGGGGAATTTTTGGAGAATCCTTGTTAGTGGGGAAAATTGGGCAATTTTTCCATTTACTGTTATTATGACGTACATGTTCGTTTAAAATAGTTTTATCGTTTTTTATTTGTATATTTGAGTTCGCATCACATGAGTTGTATAGTTTGTAGTTGGTATAATTGGCTTATTGATGAAATGAAGAATTTGGTCAATGGCATTGTTTTATAAACGAACCCGAATGCTTGCTGTTGCGGACAATTTTATCAAGCGAGAGGGAAAAATGATTTAATGCTATTGGCAACATTGGAAATCTATCTGCACTCTGCCTCTGCAGTCTCTCTTCATATTTGGACCGGAGAGGTTCCTAAAAAGTACGAGTTTATTTTTTCAACTTATCTTTATTTTTTTATGGCTCTGCTGTCCCAATTTACTTAAAATTCATATAAAACATCTGTCCGTGTGTCAAAGAAAAATTGGCGAATTTCAACTAATACAGTTGGCAAACTGAAAATTGCTTCCCCTGTCAAAAAAAATGGTTCGGTCCGTCCCTGGGCGTCAGTAATG
The DNA here is from genome assembly GCA_958336395.1 of Ctenicera cuprea. NCBI lineage: Eukaryota > Metazoa > Arthropoda > Insecta > Coleoptera > Elateridae > Ctenicera > Ctenicera cuprea. The sequence goes on along the minus strand of OY284491.1, from coordinate 44,263,098 downwards.
TATTTTTGTTATAACTTCTTCAGGAAACTTCTGTGAATGTTTGAAAGACTGAGTTTATTGAGCACTCTGTACCTATTGTCGAACGGAAGTAAGTTTTCACCCTCTTCAGAGTTGAAAATGATGTTTGAACTTTTTATATCAGGAGGAAAGGGCTCCTAGCCCATCGCCCGCTTGGTTTGCATTTTTACTTTTCCATACTTCTACTGAAACATGGAAAGTGTGATTACATGCATAAATTTGAATCTCAGATTTTAACGGAAATGCAGGCTTTGGGGTAAAAGACTCTCCTTGCGTGCGTGGGTGAGTGAGATTGTTTCTCTTTATCTCCGGAACCTATAGAACGATTATTATCAAATTTGGCGTGTGGAAGTTTTTTAGTTGCAGGCAGTTCTTTGTAAGGTTTCTAACCGGAACCGGAAACAGAAATTAGATAAGTTTTTTGGTATACGTAAAAATGTTTTTGAAATTTTGAAAACAGAGTTGTAGTGCTTCCAAATACAAATCAAAAGCTTTTTTTCCGAATGCTGTATCTTCCAAACTAAGGCCGTTACAAATTTTTGAAAATTTTGACCATCGATTATTGAAAACAAAATATCCAATCAATACCAATTAACATATTGTTTAATAGTCTTGAATAAGTATAATCATGTGATGCAAAAGTATTTTTGTAAATTTTTCTAACTCAGTTGTGTCATTAAATTTTAAGTTTTTCTTATTGTATTACTTAGTTTAATATTGTTCTTATGGACTTAAATTTGACGTTAAGTACGTTTATTATACATACATACATTAATTGTTGTATGTTTCAATTTTAGTCTATTTTCAAGCCTTCAAAGTTTATTTTTGTGTTTTCTTAACTTTATTGTTATTAAGTTTTGAAATACAAATTTATTTATTTATTTATTATGTATTTTTTTTAAATCGAAAGTTACTAGTAAATTGCTGGTATACCGGTATTTCTCAAAACAATTACCGGTAATTTAAAAAGTCGGTAAATTAGCAACCGTAGTAGGGCGGTCACCTTGCTTCCGTGCGGTTTAGTCGTAGTTATCGCTGCCTACTATGCTTACAGTTACGGTACAACATCCTACTGCACCGGCTATCCTAAATTCCAGTTCACCAGTGGAGCGTTACTTGTTTCCAATTTTTTTTTGTTTCTATAATTTTTGTTGATACAATGTTATTCGTTCATTCATTAGCGCAAGAATATTTGTAAACTAAAAAGTATGTGAAAGTAGCAGCCACGTGTTGCGTTCATTTTTACCATACTTCATAGTTTTCCTTTTTTTTTATATTTGCTAAAGTATTTTATATTATAAAATTTTAGCCATTACATATTAATAATATTAAAACATCTACTTCTAATGTTTAGCCGCTTACAACGTTATAATAAATAGTGAGTTAATACGCGTATACAAGGTGTTGGACTCAGATCTCCCTATAAAAATACAGGTCTCCTGACAATTCAGCTGGAACGATTTAGCGCACGACTATTTATTACTCAGCTGTAATGTTATGTTGTAGGAACTGCTTACTATTATTTTTGCCAAATCACGAACAATTAGATAAGTGGATTGATTAATTTGTAAATTAGAACAGAAGTTGCTAAATGTAACCTTTGGGTTCAAAAGTATCGGGAGAGGTGTTCCGCATGGGTCTATCTTAGGACCTCTATTATTTACGATTTACACTCCTGTCTTTCGAAATAAATGACGATAGCCAGATCCACCATTCGTTTCCGTACAGTCACTGCCAGCACGCATTGTCCGAAGTACAGCAAGATCTATACATACTGTTGTTGATTTGTCTGTTGGACATTTCTTATAAATGAATCTGCAGTTCTAATATTGGGTAATAAACATAATTTATTAAAATTAAAAAACATGTGAGCGTACCTGTGAACTGTGTCCAAATACTTATGCGTTTGCAATTTGTAAATATGACTACACCTCTCAGAAGCTAACGAAAGCTGGGTGGTTAAACATAAGGAATAGATTTATGGTGCGTACATATTTCCTTTTTAAAAAAATTATTTGGTTTAAATGTTCGTTTAACTTGTATAATAAAATTCAATTTGTAAGAAATGCTCGTAAGAAAAACTTTTAAGATATAAGAATCTTATTACTCCACTTTTGCATTGTACTTCTCTATATGAACGTGGTACTACGTATCAAATATCAAAAACTTACAATAGCATCTCTTATAAATCAAAAATCCCCACCCTCAATATTTAAACATAAATTACGATCTGTCTTATTAAATAAATCAAATTGAAATTGCATATTGTGAATCGCCGTAAAATATTGCCTAGTTTATCTGTAATTTGGTCACAAATCAAATGCAGCTAAATTTTTGGCTTGCAATTTCAATTATCGCCAATTTCTTACAGTATAATAATAAACTAAAATTTATTTTCTGTTTTATTTTAGGTTTGTTCCTTTTTTGTATCTTTATTGTTTGATTATATTTTTGTATTCTTATAATTTTATTATTGTGGTAAATAAAGTCTATTATTATTATCATTATTATTATTATATTTGTTATTTGAAGCTTTAAATGTGTTTCCAAATTAATCATAACCCAAGCGCGCAATAGGTACTGTTTATTAAAGCTGACTACTGGGATATAACCTTGCCATCTCTCTGGATGGTTTGTTTATACGATAACATACACACATGATATGTACGCCAGCCAAAAGTGCAGCATTAATAAACTCTTTTGTTTTCGACTCTATACTATTATGGCACAACTTCCCCTGCTGAGGGGTTGTGTATATCTTGTTTTTTTTTAAATAGCGCTATATTTTAATTGACCATTTTTCAGTTCTATTAAAATATCGCTCCCCTAGAGTAAAATTTAAACGGTATACGTTTTAGACAAGTGCGGTTTGTTACATTATGTAATATTGTTTGCTTTTTTCCAGCCAAATTATGTTACGTACGTTTGTCACTGTATTCCATTACATCCGAATATAATCGATCTTGAACTAACAATTTTCTTGGTAATTGTAACATGTTATTTGAGTATTAAATTTTATTATAAAAAGATAATTAACTTACGATGTACGTTATGGAATAACAATGATTTAATCAGTAGCGGCTCGTGCACATTTACTACGGGAGTGCGACACAAACTTAAAAGAATAAAAATCTTACACTTTAGTTAACAGTTGTATACATTAAATTTATACGTCTTTTTTTCTGATTCATAAAATGGTCAATCCCTAGGCCATTAAAATTGTCCGTGTTTTGAATGTGTTTATATCTTCCCAATTACATATTTTAAATGTATAATGCAGGTCGCTGTGTAAGAAAAGACGCACTACGATACATTATTAAACCAAAAACAAAATTAAGCACTTCTCACTTCGCACTCGCAAATGTAGTCCACGGATTTATACATAGTTTACGGATTTATACATAGTTTATGTTAAATTTTCACACGCATTCATTACTTATTGTATTGTCAGATTGATTAATTTGTAACTTGAAACGAGAGTAGGCCCATATTTTTTATTTGAACTTTACCCTGTGAGTAAACTGCTACGAAACTTTCTAGAATTGATCACAGCCCAACTGCATAAAGGGCACTGTAGCTGGCCAATATTGACATGGCACATGGAATTTAGTTGCTTGGAAGGTAATTTTGCCATTTCTCTGGAAAGATTGTTTATACGATAACATAAACAATCGTAAGAATGCCAGATAAAACTGGAGCATTAAAAAGCTGTTTTGTTTCTGACCCACAGTATTTCTTTGCTGGGGGAGTTTTCTGTTTCATTTCGATTGTGTACATGGCCGATATTCTGTTTTGAAAACAGCGGTGCTAATCTAAAATACGCATATCTAAACTTTGCCGCATATCTCTCCTATAGTAGTAAAACGTAAACGGTTTTATACGGTTTAGAAAAGTTCACTATGTTAAACGTAATGTCGCCCACGGTACCTTTCTTACTGCAACGCCACTGGTGTTTAGCTATCTAAAAATTACTATATCTGAAACATGAGCTTAGAATTTTATTCTAGCGCTACCAATGACCAGATTAGCTTAGACAGGAATTTTTTTATTACTATTTATTGTTTAGCTATACACTGTGTCGATAAAGTACCCCCCCCCCCGCCCAACTAACTTTTGAACGACTTGATATTTTTCTACAAAATTTGGTGTGCTGTAATGGGAAGTTAAATACTATTTTTCAAACCATATTAAAATTTTGTATCATCCAAAATGGCGACTGGGCGCCATTTTGAATTTTTTTTTAAATAGAAAGGGGGTCGAGTGACACCTCATTGGAAAGGTATTTTAATTCTGCGTCTGATCCTTAAGTTTCAAAGAAAAATATTAAGCCATAAGAAGTTTATTTAAAAAACTATGAATTAAAGCTTAAATTAATTAAATTAAGTGTTCGAAATGTTTACTAACTTCTTGGCACATTAAATGTCGGTTAGGAAATTCCTGCCTTACATTTTCATAAGTTTCTGGAGTGATAATTCTGCAAACTTCTGTAATGCGTTGCTCCAATTCTTCAATTGTGTCTGGACGGGTTCTGTACACTTTCCATTTCAGATATTCCCATACAAAAAATCGAAGAAAGTTAAATCTGGGGAGTGAGCCGGCTATTCTACAGGCCCCCGCCTAACAATCGATCTGCCAAAAAAATGTCTGTTAAGAAAGTCAGAAACAGGCCTATAATAATGAGGCGCCGCACCGTCTTGTTGGAACATAGCGTTTTCAATATTATTACAAGCGACCTGAGATATTTCTGGAAAAATTTAGTCCTGCAAATGAAAAAGTGCACTACTGGATAAGAAAATCAAAACAATTTTGAAGTGAGTGAGTCCATTGGTTTACAATCCGCCATTTTGTTATGGTTCAATATTTTTCTTTGAAATTCTAGGATCAAACGCAGAACTAAAATACCTTTCAAATGAGGCGTCACTCGACCCTGGATAAAAAAATCAAAACAATTTTGAATTGAGTGAGTCCATTTGTTTAAAATCCGCCATTTTGTTATGGCTGAATATTTTTTTTGAAACTCTAGGATCAGGCGCAGAATTAAAAGACCTTTCAAATGAGGCGTCACTCGACCCACTTTCTATTTAAAAAAAAATTTCAGAATGGCGCCCAGTCGCCATTTTGGATGATACAAAATTTTAATGTGATCTGAAAAATAGTATTTAATTTCCCATTACAGCACACCAAATTTTGTAGAAAAATATCAAGTCGTTCAAAAGTTAGTTGGGGGGGGGTTACTTTATGGTCACAGTGTATACGTTTACGAAATTATTTTAAGAAAATTTTTATAAAAATGTGCACAATTTACAATGCTTTGAAGTTTTACAAATTATTTTATAATTTTAAATTGGTTTTCTCAGTATTTTGAAATTATTTACATTTAACTGGCTTAAGAATCAAAACATGATGAGCGTTTCAAGGTCAAAGTGACCGTTACCAAATTTAAGCAAAGTTTTTTAGAATTTGGCCAATTGTTTTCAGGAAAATACTCGAGGGAAGTAGTTAATTATTCGAAAATCTTTGGGAAAGAAATGAGAAAATACAATTAGCAAAAACTTTCGAAGGAACGATTATGGAAGTTGAATTCGATGGACCTTTTCTTTGTGCGAATACAAAATTAAAGATAGCAAGGAAGGAACCATTACTACTAATTCATGTTTCGCACGGATTGCAGTTGTTGAACTAATGGATATATCCATTTCAAATTTTAAACCTGTTTAATTAAGCCTAAAAGAGTAATGTTTATTAAACTAGGACTGCAGGACAAAACGAAATTTGTTTACAAATATAGGTTATTATTGTTTGAACAGAGTGTGAATTGCATTAATGTAATGTAGTAACCTTACAACTGACCCTCTTATGTTAAATTTGAATACAAAACCAAAGCACTGACGTCATAATTTATGCGTTAGGCTGTACGTGTCACCACTTGTGGTCGGCCCTCTTACTTTTTAGCAACCGCCCTGAGGTGAATGCAAGATTTTAATCGTTGCAAATCTAGTTCTGCGCTTAAAATCAATTTTCAGCAGATAACCGAGTATTTATAGAACGGACACCGTTGGCATGCAGGGAGTGGGCCGCGGTGCAGGGACCGAGTAATGTAACCGGTCGGTTGGCTGGGCCTGGCTGGTGGACCCACTCACGCCTGTCTGTTTCTGTGGGTGTCGATGAGTCCAGGCGAACCCCCCTCGCTGTGCCAGATGTGCACCCAAGGGACCTCCACTAGTTAATTATTAACATCTTTGCAGATGAGCTTCGACTTTTTAACTACAACGCATCAAAAACTCGCTCCTGTATTCCACCACGCTTGATCCCGAACGCATTTGAACTGATAATAATGGTTTGAAACAGTCTAAGCTAATCGGATAATTGTTGACAAAAGCTTCTCGGAAGCAAGATAAAATACTTAATTGAATGTAATGAAAGACAAAATAATCGTTCTGTTTTGCTGGTTTGAATTAAATCACTCGTACCCGCAATCTTGAATTAATTTTGGTATTGGACAAATCAGTGGCGTAACTTCAGATTTTGGGCAAGATACCTGAAGGGCCCTGGCTTCATTCTCAACAAAACTTCAATAATAAAGTAATTGATAATAAGAACAAGTTCTTCAATAGACAAAAAATTATTTGCAGTCTAGTAAATGAAAATAAATATATTAAAGCCGTGTCTAATTAAGATAAGCAAATCTTACATTTTCTAAAGTTAATGTGTCTGGGTCGCTACCAAAAAGTGTGGGTGTTGTGTTATTACTAAATATAATCTCACTTCGGTATTTTTTGTTGAATATAAAAAGAGACTGTTGAAATTCAAAAAATTTTATGGAACAAACTTCGTAATAGAGAAATAAAAAAAATAAAAACTCGTGGCTCGTGGCAGGGCCCTCTAAGGCCTCGGGCCCGGGGGCCGTTGCCCCCTCTGCCCCATGGTAGTTACGCCACTGGGACAAATAGTTTTCTACATTATGAAAAATACAGAAATTCTCATAAAGATGTATTTTTATTCAAATTAACGAAGCCAATTCATTCTCAAGTATGTGTTTAATTATAACTTTCGAAAAAGGTTCAAAAATAAGTACATTTAGGGTTTCCAATTTTGCAAATCGATTTGATTTTTTTTTCTGTCAGAATACTTCTATTCCAAATCGTCGCATCGTAATTAGGCGAGTAAAAACAATTGCAACGTTCAAGAATGACTCGTCTGAAAATATCCTTAAAAGCGACTTTTTTAAAGTACTGCTTGTTTATTCACTTAATTAATTTAATTAACCACGCTTCATTAAATAAACCAGATTTGAAATTGTGTGTGGTAGTGTAATAAGGGAATTACTGAGATAAACCTGCATACAGAGTGCGTGGCGGCCTTAAAACCCAATTACCAAGCAGGGTTGCCAGTATTACCTATTGAAATGTAGCCAATTCATTCGCGTAAAGATGGCAAAAAACAGAACTTCACGTTTTAACAAATTATTTGGTAAAAATTTATGTATCCGGCGTTTTCTATCAGTGCCGTAGCCAGGAATTTTGTTTTGTTGGTGTAATTCGAAAAAAATTCAGGGACCTGGGGGGACGGAGTAAGCCCCAGAAGGGGGGCGGAACATTTTTGAGGTAAAATACAAAATTTTACGCACCAAATAGCCTTTTTTCTTGCCACTGATAATCTTATTTATTTATTGTGACATTTGAGCTTTATTATCGAAAAATCGGAATTTATAGAAAACCAAACCGAACAGAAATTTTTCCATGAAATCGTAGCTAGGTGTTTCCATTGGTTTTAGTAACTAAAATACCACGTGCCTCGTTTTAATAGCGAGTATGTACCGTGCTACCGATACGCTCAAACAGAGTCCGGATTTGTATGTCATTGGTTATTGAAATTTTTATGCGATTGGGATTGAATATTTCAACAGAAATTTGAAAAAAGTCGCCAAAAATAGCTACACTTATTTATAAAAAAAAATTGTTGCAAATCTAGGTTCAAGGTAGCCTAAATGGCGATAAATCGCCATACCTGGCAACACTGTCAAACACACCATTGTTTGATTTGATTAATTCAACAAATCGCCATAATTCGTTGCTGAACCGTACGTACGAGTATCTGTACATAAAACAATATTAAATATAATCACAAATAACAGGTGTCTTTATCTATAAATTTTGTAGAGAATTTCTAATAAAGATCTCAGGTATCAGAATATTTTATTTGATATTGTCATTAGCATAAGTGTTACTTTAGAGTCATTATGGAGCTTGAAAAATTTCATACAAAATTCTTGTTTACTAACTATTTAAGAAATATTTCTGTTTAAATATCATATCTATAACGTGACTCTTATACGTTTCAATACAAAATAAATCTATCTAAGAGCAGTTAAATGCTCCTGAAACTCTTTTATTGCACCCATCAAACTTGTCTAAATAGTAAATACCTTAAGCATTGAATATAAATGATTCAACGAATTTATAAACAAGGATGAGTTCGTTTTATGACTTAACTTTCAACTATTCACTGGTGAAGTTTTCAAGCAGATTTACTATCATACTAATACCATCTTTTCTAAAGATAATAATTGTGCTTATCTTTTTTCGAGTAAGGCCAGAAATTTCGAATATTTACTTAGACAGAAGTGTTTTTGTCAGATAAAGGTTTTATGGTAAATATTGATAAATAATCGTGATTTATCCGTATTTGCTTTAACAACATTGTAAGATTTTACAGTGTTTTCATGTCAAGCATTTGCAATATTTCTTCAGTTAAATTTTCAAAAAATTAAATGTGTTCTGTTAGGGAAACTAATATTGTTCTTAGCATCAAGCGGGCTTTATGAAATTTGACTTATTGAATAATATTGTCTTACAATTTCTAAGAGTATTTACACAGTGGATAGTTTGTGAATTTGAGACGAATAGCAAACTATTTTTGCATTTTTTGAAGAACCTCCTCTCCGGAACCGATCCGCTACTTTAATGTTAATTAATTAGATTTATTTATTCTGATAATTTCAACTGTTCTATCAAGTAACGTAATGCAGAATTGAAAATGGAATTGATCAAAATTATTATATAAAGGCTTGTGCGGTAGTGCTTGACAGTAATTGAACAATGTAATAACGATAAGAGTTAAGCAGGATTACCGATAAAACTGCCAGTCTTTGTTACTTGAATTGCATTTTGCTTTTGTTGATATTATTTGATGAACATATTGATTGATAGTTCCTAGCATTGATTTTGACTGTTGTCGCTCTCGTTTTTTTACATTTTTCAACATACGATTCTTCCAACCGACAATAAAATTGCAATGGCTCTATTTTCCCTTGAACTGATGGCCCAGGAGATTATTTGCAAAAGTAAAATAGTATCCCCTGGAACGGTACCCCACTGAAGTTCTCGTTTGCAACTCGCACTTAACATATTTCTGCAACCGCGACCGAGCCACGGGGATAAGGAGTAGTCATTCGCTCACTTGTATCATTTCAAAATCTGTAATGTAAAATGGTTAGCCCACTAAATAAGTTCATTTATGCCGGAAACTGACAAATTGTTTGTAAATAAAATTAAATTACACTGTGATTAAATATGAATAATGAAATGTTCGATGTCTTCGGAATTTTTGCTCCAAGTATTTTCCTGGATTTGGCTAACGTGAATTTGACAGAACCGGCTGTTAGTTGTAAAGATTAGGGGTGAAAATAGCGTCTCAATAACAGTGCCGTCAAAAATCGCGCCTAGTAAAAATAGCGCCGTCAAAAATGTCGCCGAAAAAAATAGCGCCTCAAAAGTAGCGCTATACGAAACATCGCGTACAAATACATTGCTATAATGTAAGTCTGATTCTTTCATATAAGAGAGGCGTTAATATTGAAACGCTATATTTGCCGGCGACATTATTAATAGGCGCTATTTTTGCCGCCGTTATTATTGCCTGACGACATTATTGATATAAGCGCTATCATTGGTGGCGACATTTTTCCATGCGCTATTTTTGCGGGCTACATTTTTGCCTGGCGCTGTTTTTACTAGGAGGTATTTTTGAAGACGCTTTTATCGAGGCGTTATTATTGAGGCGCTACTATTAGCGTATATACCTACCAGTTGAAATATCCTTTGTTTATATCGGGTAATAAATTAGTTCTAATCGACCAATTAATTATATTGAGGTCGTTTGTACGAAGATTTTTGCTCGTAACAACGTTGACTTTTCTGTGAAAAAAATATGTGGAGCTGTCCTAGTGAAAATAATTTTTAAACAAACTATGCACGCATATGGTGGTATTTCGGCGGGTTGGATTTTATTGGTTCCGGTTTAGTCGCCCATGGGTTAACAAATATTTTAAGTCGGTAATACGGTACAGCAAAATAAAGTAAAATAAGGAAACAAATCCGTTTAAGAGATGCTAATAAATCCGTGGTGCCATTGAACTTTAAATTAACTAAAATAGGAAATTGGGCCAGAGGTAAAATGCAAGAAGATGCTACTTTCTTCAAGAATGTTTTGTTCATTGATGAGGCAACTTTACATAAAAATGGATTTGTTAACAGGCACAATTTCCATGATTATGCTACGCAAAAGCCTCACTTTTTCAGGCAACTTGATAACCAGCACAGATGGTCCATAAACGTTTGGGGGAGAATTATTGGAGAACATGTAATAGGGCCACATTTTTTTGATGGTACATTAACTGGAGCTATTTATCTTCATTTTTTGCAGAACTATCCGCTACAATTATTGGTGAATCGTCCTCAAAGGATCCGAAATAGGATGTGGCTTCAGCAAGATGGTGCTCCACCACATTATTTAAATGCAGTAAGAGACCACCTAAATAATATCTACCCACATCAATGGATTGGAAGGAATGGACCCACTAAATGGCCTGCTAGATCTCCCGATCTTACAAAAATGGATTTCTTTTTATGGGGATACTTGAAAGAAATTGTTTATACAGATACACCTACAACAATCCAAAATATGAAGGATAGGATAATTAATACATGCTTTTAGAAGTATCATACAGGCAATTTTAAGAAAAGTAGAAACCTAATTTCAAAAGCGCATAGAAATGTGCGTCAATCAAAATGGGCAACATGTGGAGCACTTAATATAAATTTTTTCTTTTGTTTTATTTTAAGATTAAGAAACCTTAATTTTTTTTAATAAATTTTGTTGAATTTTGTACTTTTTGCTCAATAAATTAAAAGTGGTTACAAATAGCCATAAGGATGTACATACAAAAAATGTTCGCTATTTAATTCTACATAACATCGTTTAAGAATATACAGGGTGTTCCATTTGAAAAGGTTGAGAAGAATAACTTTGAAGTTCTCAAAATTTGAAAATTAATTTTGAACACCCTGTACATGGTGGCTGTACGACACTTAAACAAGAGCACCCTACAACCTCCTACAATAAGGTCCTTACTTAATTTCGTCTTCAAAGCTGCGGTCGCGGAAGTGGTGAATTGTTAAGTGGAGTAATGTAAAAATCAATTTTTTTGAAAAAAATATTACTTCTAAACCGAACATTAGATGGCGTTAATATTTTAGATATTAATAAACATCCCAAGAGAAGTGTTAAATACGCAAAATATTCAGGGCATTCCATTAAAAAAAAATACCTTAAGCGTGCCACATTTTTTTGTAACACCTTGTATATTTGAAAATAATTTCTATGTATGCCCATTTACCCACAGTTCACATCTGCATTAGAAAGATTTTTTTATCTGTTACGGTGTATGAGCTATCGAACTCCCACGCATTAGTGCCCCAGCCGGTATAACTGACCCGTTTTGACGTGTTGATAGAAACTCGCGCCCCCAGTTTTTACATTCTCTTTTACAGTGCTTTTTTATTGGACAAGCACTACGGGGGCATCAACTGCTGCGGTTATTTGCTTCCATCTAACATGCAAAGACGGACAAAGCAGCACCGAAACCAGCGGCCTCAACCGCTGCTCTACCGCGCTCGCGTTACAATGTAAACTGTTATTATCGATCGTCTCTTTTAAGTTACTGTACAGAACGTTTTTCGAAATAAGGTAATCGTCGCAAATATCCTTTAGGATCTCCATCATTGCAATCTCAGTATGAGAAGTAGGTCTACGCTGCTGTATCCAGCAGTAACGACCATTCAATTCAAGTAGAGAAATTAATTGATTTATAAAACTGCTTCCTGTACCATCAACTGATGCCCAGAAAAATAAAGGTTCTGTGTTGGGACGGTGTGGAATTGTAACTCATTCTTTTTGTTTGAGCCGTTGTAAACCTAGTAGGCTCAGGCCTCTTCTACATTCTGAACTTCTTAGGCACCATTTACTACATATTCTCCCATTGATGACACACAGTCTTATCTTGTTCTTCTCTCAAGATGTGTTGCCATTTTCGGCACTTATTTTTTCTCTTTCTTCTTATCGCATACTTAGATCGCCTGAGTGTTTGAAATGCAATAAAAGTGCAGTTCGTACATTTCCTTCAATTCAAGGTTGCACCCTCCCCGTTTTCTTGTATAGAGTTGAATATTCTATGTAGTATTTTCCTTTCCATCTTGGTAGCATTTCATTGGCCTTCTTTGTCATTGTCCACGACTGTGGTCCAATCATGATTTGGTCTGCCTCGATTTTGTTGGTTCGGTTTACCATTGCAAACTTGCACAGGTTTTGGAGTGAGAATTCTTCCATCGCTGTCTACACTGTCGTATGTTTGTTTGAAATAGACATTTGTAGTTGGAGATGGTTGTATTGTATTCCCACGCTGTTTTATTGTTTGTCTAACTACGAATATCTAATCAATTATGGATCTGTTATTCCGGAACCCAGCTTGTTATTCTTCTGCCGTCTCCTTGGTAAGTCTCATCTTAGTTTTCTTAATATATTTGTGAGAATCTTATTGGTAATGCATAGTAAGGATATTCCCCTATAGTTATAACTGCCATTAACGTCTACTAAAAACAAATAGCAAATTAAATAAATTGATGATTTGTTTGTTACGGACAAATCAAGAAAGCTCAGTTGAAATGCTTGCCTAACTGCTTCATGCAATGATTGCGTTCGAAAACAATATTTAACAATAATCTCGTACTCCGTTATTCAAATGGCGTGCTACAAAAATAATCCTCTACTGCGCAACGCATATGAAAAAACGACATACCGATTCGTCGAAACTGGTGGGGATCCCCTGTTGCCACTATGCACGGTAAATTGAAATCTCTCATCACACTAACTGACAGGTTAGCGTTAAAGTATTGGTTTTCTGACTTTTGGAACAGCCTGTACAAAGTTTGAATTGACTCAAGAGCAGTGTCATAGAAGTGTCATTTTCAAAAACTGCAACATTAAATATTCGGAGTATAAAAGCAGATGTTTGAGGCAGTGCAGAACTGATTACTACTTCCACTGCCCACATGGTTGTAAATTATTCAAAACCAGTCTTGAGAAGAAACTACGGCACATAACAATGATCCATAAGTCTGGGAATTATTATAAATCGTTTTCATTGCGTTGCAATAGAATATCTTCTACGTTTGCACGTCGGTTACTTTATATTCTGTTACTTCAGTTCGTTCAGTCATGCAATTCGAATAGACTCTTAAAGTTGTTCGTAAAACTTAAATCATGCTGTGGAAGAATCATTTGTGCAATAAATTTTATTTAAATTTAAGTATGATCCTATTTGCTTTATGGAATGCGGATGTGTAAACGTTTGCTGTTCTAATCTTAATGTAATTATTTTAAATGTTATTAGCTGGGGAGAAGGTTAATATGATCTATGAAATAGAGATTATTATTATTTAATATACTTATACCTAATTTTAAAAAGCAAAGCTCTTGCTCTCATGTGCATAGTCGACTTAAGATGCAGTGGGGTAGCGGCTCCTACGGGAGACAGGTTGTTTTTAAAACAGAATATCGGCTATGTAGACAAACGCGATAAAACAGAAAACTTTACCAACGAAGAAAGTTGTGCCATGCTAGCGTGGGTCAGAAAAGAAAGAGCTTATTAATGCTGCCGTTTCTTATCTGTCATTTTTAGGATTGTTTATGTTATCGTATAAACAATCCTTCTTGCGGATACCAAGATTACCTTTCAGTAGCACCTAAATTCCATGTGTCGTATCAATATTGGCCAGATTTAGTAGCCTTTGTGCCGTTAAACTTAATTCGACAACAATTAGGCCAATATGAAATTAAAAATGAAATACAAAGTAGAGCGAACATTACATTAATAATTAATTTATGTGGTTATGAATACTACTTGTGTAACAATTTATTATTTAGTAAACATGCGGATTGGTGAAATTGCCTTGCCATTAAAAAAATTATTGTTGAAGTTGTATAATTAGTTGATTGACGAGATTTATTTAATTCAGTGGCATTTAATAATTATGGCAATTAAGCTGATATGATATTAAGATTTAAAAGGACGTCATATCATTCATTATGGCACTCTAACTGGTACAGGTAAGTTGTTAGTGGCAACGCAACGGTAATAAAGTAATCTAAATACATATTATGTGTTTGTAAACAGGGTTAGGCTGAATTGATTCTAACGATTAATAGGAAAGTATTAACCTCGGCTATCATTGACTATCGTTCTAAGCAGGATTGTATTAAAAAATATTTTAAGAATAGATGAAAGTTTGTAAATTTCGTGGTAGTTTGAAATAGTAAACTTAGATTTTGTTTAAAATAGGACAAAAAAACGGTTACATATTTTAAAGAAACTGCAGTATTTACAACATGAGCACAATTATCAGAATAAAATTAATAATGTTGATTTTACCTGATGTTCTTAAATGGTGATAGATGACGCGAACATACATCTATATAAAGTCCCTAAAGTTGATTGTGGCGTTAATAAGGTTAATTAAAATAAACCAAAATCAAAATGAGATCAAGACGATACCTCTTTTTTTGTATGCTTGATCATGCTCATAAGGTACACAAAAAATTTTAAGTATGTATGCTTCTCCGTAGAACAACGTGCTGTAATTTATTGTACTTGCGAAATCCGTGGGCTGAGTTCTACCATGTTTTTGTTTTTGTTTTTTTAATAAAAAATAAGTTAATTAAGTAGGTAGTCGAGCGGACTGCGGATTGAATTCCTATAGTTTTATGAATTATACATATAGCGATTGCTGTAATTATTTTTATATGTTAAATTCGGATCCCTTTGACCTGTCTCAACTTGAGAGCTGCAAATGAGATAGTTATAAGTTATAAAGAACTAAGCGCAGTACTTCTTCTGGGATTTCAAATACTTTAGATGTTGTTACTTATAAATTCAAAATATTTTAATACTAACGTTTCACGCCCCAACATTGACTACACCAACATCCAACCATTCTTACTACTGTACCGAGAACATAGCTGCTGATACTGAAGCTTACACATAAAAATAATATAAAGCTTTTGAACACCTAAAGCTTTTTAAAATTAAAGAAAACTAAAAATAAGAGAACAAACTCGTCCGCCAATAATTGGTTGTTGCCGTTTTCGAGCAATATTTTTTTGAAAATTTTCACGCCGCAATTTCTTCTTAAGAAAAAATTCTTTTCCATAGTGACGTTTTGCTACCCTAGGGCTATTATAGTACCAAATTTTATCCCTATCTGTCAACTCGTTTTTGAGTAAAAAGGCGTTAAATTCAAAATTATTAAAAATTCAAATGTTAATGTTAGTACGTTCTAAAAAAAGCATTTGCTTTAGCCTAAGGTTTTCTATGAGATTCAGTGATTTAATTTAAAAAATTTTCGTGTTTATAAAATCGTCAATATACGATAAACAGAATCAACTCGGTTAATTTCATCTTATAGCAGCACCGTAAGCCTAAGACGCCGCATTTATATTAAAATTAATAAAATCGCTTGTAATGTAAATTCATAACGCAGTTGCACTTGGGCAATATTATTTCTTACCTCTAATAAACAAGCGACAATGTAGCAATTTAAACATTTTTAAATTTTATTAGAATAAATTGACGATATTTTACTGTTTATTTGTTCCGACGTCGACCATCATTGTTATTTGAAACGTCCTGTCTAAACATCTACAAAGAATTTCTGTCTGGTCTGTACTACAGAAGGCAAATTTTGTTACAACTTAGAGTTTATTGTCAGTACACCCTAAATAACCAAATTATAGCAACAGCGGTGGTAGCAATTATAAACAATTGCTGAAAACAAATCAATAAACTGAGATGACTTGCCGTGATGATACTGCTGGTTTGATACTATATGTACAGTGCACGCCTAAAGCATGGAAATATTCGTTAAAAACATAAATTTAAACTAAATGCAAAAATCCTTTAACCACTATAACCATTTAGTTAAAAACACATTTCAATAGCCACAATAGTTACTTGTGTAACAGACGAAGAAAGTGATACTTTTTCTCGCGAGTACAGTAAAGCATACAATGAAAAAAGACACTTTCTTCCTGAGTTTCACATATAATCTTTTCGTCGACCTTTGAGAAATTTATCAAAAACATGAATTTAAAGTTTAAACTGATTTAACTTGTCTTTCCTTTAATTAGCAATCGTCAACTTTTGACCACAAAATGAGGGTCGAAAAACCAACTTTCTAAAAAGGTCGACGAAAATAATTATTTGTGTCACAATGGAAGAAAGTATTACTTTTTTTCCCGCGGGTGCTGTTTTAAAGCACATGGGGAAAACACTTTCACCCGAGTTTTTCGTCGACCTGGAGAAATTTCTCAAAAAACATTCATTTGTAAAGTAATGTAATTTAAATTATTTGAATTTGACAGTTGTGTAAAAATCACTTTTGCAAGTAACATGCTTTTGGTATCTAACCAATTAAAAGCGAAAGGCAAAATCATTTTGTCTCCCGCCGGGAGTCAAAATTACTTTGTCTCTCGCTATGCATCATTTGTCAACTTCGACCACAAAAGGAGAGACAAAAAGCCTACTTTCTAACAAGATCGACGAACAATTTATTTTTTGTCAATTTATTTAGTTAATCACGTCATGATTATTTGTTTCAAATAGAAACGTATTTTGTTTCATAGGTCATTTGGTAGGGATGATAGATCTCTTAATAATGGTATAAAAATTGTATGCGATTGCATACGAAATTTTTCGAAAAAACGAATGCGTTACGTTGGATTTAAACAGCTACAGCAAATTGTAAAATAAATTTTATTTTGTGTCGAAATAGGAAAATATTCTAAAGAAACATTTAACACCTGGCAATGTAAGAGGCAGATAAGTATAACAAAATCAAAGCATGTTGAAGCCCCGATTTGCTCATATCTTGCAACAATAGGCCCAAATCCCCAAGTGCCATACAAAATGATGATAGTGATGATTTTTAATTTTCCATACCTTCGGTATAACGAAGTATCGATTTCATGAAAATTTTCAAAATCTACATTTTAACGGAAATACACGTTTTGGGGCTTAAGGAACCCATAAAAGTGGTTTTTAAAGAAATGACCTACTGTGGGTGAGTGGGTTGGGCATGTGATGCGTCTAGAGAAGAAAGTACTATACCGATATTAATAAAATTTTAAATCAAGAGGTATATCGACAATTGTAGTTCTAGTTAAGCTTTTCAAAAAAATTTAAAACCGTAAACGGAAGTTAGACGTGTTTTTTGGCAGCGTTGTTTTATAAAATTAAATTTTGGAAATTTGAGCGGGATCGAAGAGATCGGAGAGTAGACCGTAAGGCAAATCGAAATTTTTTTACAGAACTTTCTAGCTTCGAAATGGCGGCCGCTACAACTTTTCGAAAATCTCGACATTAACGCCCATTTAGTCAAAAAGTAATTGCCTGATCGGGATCAGCTACAACTTGTTTGAGAACCCTCCCTGAGTAGTATACGATGAAGTAAAATTAATTTCGAAAATCCGAAAACGATCGCAATGGCGCTGCTTCAAAATTTTGAAAATTTTCAAAAAAATATTTATCAAAAACTGCCCACTCAATTTCTTTTAATTTTCTGAGCCGATAAAGCTTGCAGTGAACTACAAATTTGTTTTTTACTAATCTCCAAAATTGTAATCTGACGCTTTCTAGGAATTTTTGAAAAATTACAAATTGATTAGGTATTTCTTAAAAAACTCAAACGCTGATTGTTATAAACTTTTATCAGTTCGATAGACCATTTAAAGTACTTTTTTGGGATTAGTAAGATTTTTCCACTATTTTAAAAATTAAGAAAAAGAAAACGATACTTTTTAATATCAATATTGCGTTTTCCGGCAGTTACGTGACTTTAACTACGCCCATCAATTAGATCTAGTTAAAAAATATATTTTTCATTCTTTGCAACCAATTGCACAGGCTATCGTAAGTTCAAATTCTTGCTGTTTGTTCTCTTAGAAATCTAATAGTCGGTGAATTGTACAATCTTATAATTATAAAACAATACACTTTTGCAAATATGGCAAGTATTAATATCTAGTATGGGAAAGTCCACTCGAAGTTAACAGCTTATTAAATTGTCAACTGTAGTGAGAACGCAGGGTGTTAGTTGTCAACGTTTATACAAAGCAATCTAGCTACGTTCGGCTGTAATTTATTAACATTTTAATTTTTGTATTTGTATTTTCGTAGTATTTTGAAATTATGAATTTGACATTGAAATTATAATAATTGGTTGTGGTGATAGAACAGGAACGCAGGAACTTATTTAACGACAAATACCCACATCGGCCGCATATTACACGATCGACAGTTAACAAAATTGAAGAAAGTTTAGAGAAACCGAACAAGTAAACGATTTACCTTTAACTGGAGGGTCTACTAACAGTCACGGAAGGTACAAGACTTGATGTACTTTTAACTGTAGTAAAAATCCACACATTGCAAGTCACCAACTGGGATTAGATAATAATATAAGCCAAACCTCAGTATTGAATACGTTAAAAAAGTGACACATCCTCCATACAAAGTACATGAACTATTGGAGGATAATTCTGACCGTACAAATTTGTGATGAAGTGACATTTGCAACACTAATCCAGTATTTTTAAGACAACTGATCTTCAGTGATGAACCGACTTTCTGTTTTCACGGAACAGTGCACAAAATTTATTGGGCACCTGAAAATCCTCACTGGGTAAAAACTACACATTTGCAACATCGTCAAATATTTAATGTATGCGCTGGAATGGTTGATAACCAAGTTTGGGTACTTTAACTGGGTAACCCTATTTGGAACTCCTTTCTTCCTGGTTCCAACAGGACGGAGCTCCACCGCAATATGCAGTTAATGTACAAAACTATTTGCATCAAATTTTCCCAAACAGGTGGATTGATAGACGAGGACCTATGGATCGGCCAGCAAGATCCCCGGATTTTCCACCTCTTGATTATTTTTTGTGGGAGTACTTAAAAAGTAAGGTGTATACAAATAGACCTAAGAACGTAGAAGAAATGCGTGTTTTGAACTACATCGTTATACGGGTTCAATGGGGTTTTGCGTTTAGTTTAGATTTACGATTAAATCAATTTTTTCCATACGATCTACTAGATAAGTGGGCTGACCAGCATCAAAATCTTCATTTAAGCAACCTCGGCTAAGGAAACGTGAATACCAATTTCAACAAGACGCTGTTCGCCGGCGAAAAGTTTGTTTTTAGTTCAGAATTCATTAAAATTCACATAGGTATGAATTATGAAAGATAAAGAAAAATATAATTGAAACCTTAATCACCTTCTCAGCTAGTCGACGAGCGACACAATGGTATCGAAGAAAAAATTGCAATTAGAAGTTGCAGGATACAAATCAAATGGATAGATAATACTGTTTTAGTTGCGTTGGTTTGAACGCTGTAGGACAACGACAAATTTTGTTTGGAGACTATAAGAAAGAAACCAAATCTGTGGAAAGATGTCGTCTCAAGACGAAGATCAATATTTCTTCATAAAGCCAACAATTTTTTTGGAAAGGAGATTTCCAAGTATTTCTTATTGTAACTGCAGTTGGTTTTGTATATTTATTACATCTTGAGACAAAGCAGCAATTGTTTAAATTTGAAATAAAATAAACCAAATTAAAATAAAACGTAATAGTTTACTGTGATTTCTAATTTTTAGTACTAGTTTTTGCTTTTTTAAAATCTAATTTAAGTTTACTGTTTTTGCGCGTGTGTAATCTCGATACCTTTCACCCCCATTTTTCCACTCAGACTTAGCTCTTATATTATTAAAGTAGTATCTAAGTTTATAAAATCGCTAATTAATACATTGTTTTATAACTTACTTAAAAATTTAAAACTTAAATATAATAATTTATTAATAAGTTCTAGCTTTACTTCGTTAAAGTTCATTTAAATTTATTGCAAGTAAAACAATTCTTAACTTTAACCGGTTTTTTTATTTTAGGCTTATACGTATTTCGACCTGTTGACATGTCATTTTCAAAGGCATGATTAAAAGTAAACAGTTTGTGTTGCTACAGGAACATTAAATCTTCATAACTTGATTTTGGTTTTCTATATCTGCGTCCAGATGACTTGATTTCTCATTTCAAAACGTCCAATAATGGTGAATTTAAGAGATCAATTTGTTCATTTATTAAAGGTACAGATTTTAAATGTTTGTGAATTTCAAATGGTTTTAGTATATCCAACTTACGTTTATCATCACAAAAATGTAAACATTTTATAGTGTTATTAAATGTCATTGAATGATTGTGTTCTAATAAGTGTTTAGCGTAATTGGATTTATGTGGGTGTTTGTTTTTGTAACAACATACGTGTTCCTTGTACCTAATGTCAAAATTTCTAATTGTTAGTCCGTTATAAACCGAATTACAGTGGGAGCAATTTAATTTGTAAATGCTTGATTTTAGTAAATTGTTTGTTTTTTATTTAGGATATTAAACGAAGTGTTTAAAACGTTTTTGTTGTTTTAATAGTAATTTTACATTTATTTGTTTTGTTTATAGTTTTGGCAATTTTTTCTGATTTCTTGCCAAAATATGGAATTGGGGCGTATTTCATTTTATCTGATGAAGTAGTTGGATACATTTTCTGAATAGCTAATTTATAATTTTTCTATTTAATTAGTGTATCAATAAGTTGAGTATCATAACCATTATTGTATGCAATTTGTTTAATAATCGAAAGTTCTTTATTATAACTAATTTTATCCAAAGGAATTGTTATAGCGCTATGTACCATGGACCTGTACGCTGCTAATTTACGTGTTTTAGGTTGACAAGAATCGTGTGGTATTGTAATGTCTGTTTGTGTAGGTGTTTTATAAAGAGAATATTCAAATTTATTATTTGAATTAATTTTTATGTTCAAATTAAAAAAGCTAATACACTTATTTTGTTCAGTTTCTATTGTAAATGTTATTTTTGCGTGCAAGCTGTTAATACAAAAATTAAAAATTTATTAATTAATTCAAATGAACTATCAAAACATGCTAAAATGTCATCAACATAACGAAACCAAAACATAACTTTCTCAGATTGATTAGATTCGAATATTCGATCTTCTAGATTTTCCGTAAATATATTACCTAAAAGTGGTGAAATTGGACTTTCCATGGATAAACCGTCTTTTAGGAAAATAAATTTTATTATTAAAAGTAAAATAATTTTGATTGATGCAAAGTAAGGCTAAAATAAATAACCTATTGAAGTTAAGAACTGTTTCATTTATAATAAATTAAATAGTAAAGACTTTTACATGTTCTTAAAACGTAAAATGTTCTTTATTTGTAAGAGAGCAAACGGGTGAATTATCAAGCACCTTCTGTACTTATATATTTTGATTAGTTACCATGATTGCTCAGAAAAAAATGTTTGACCTACACTAGGTATAGCTGGGATCTGTCATAACATAAAATTATTTGGATCTTGTAAAAATTTGTTACTAATAGTTCACATATAGCTAAGTCCGTCGGCTACGCCACGCACAAGCTTTTGAAATGAAGTGCCGCTTCGCTCTAAATGATCGTGACATAAACATTTGCTCCAAATACTGCCAATAAAATAATAAATAAACTTTCTAAATGTAAAGAGCATAGCCCGTCGTCGCGTAAAGTTGAGACAGTTCCGAATTTATTATATAGGTAGATATATAGTAAAAAGGAACTTGCAAGAAATAATTCCATACATAACATTAATGAATGCTTGGAAACATACGAAAACATTTGCTTCAGTGTAAAAAAATTAATAACAAACAAAGCTGTTGAATTGTTTCTCTTCTATTCATAAAGAAAACATAAACATTCAACTTCGCATATTTTCCGCAGGAACAGTGGCGTCTTGCTAAAAATAAATTTATCGTAAAGCTACTGTTTGCCACACGGTACGTTTACTCTTTACTACATTTATGGATTAACATGCCACTTGAATGTAGGTAGCTTGAGCACTGTCCTTGCTGATAAGAAAAAGTGTTTAATAGTAGTAATAATATTAATACAGTGTGTGCCTACACTTCGATAACATTGATAAGCAAAACACAATATCGTGTACGTGTAAAGGTAATAATTTTGTGTTTAATGCAAACTTTTTATAGACCCGTTTCAACTTTTGACGGTTTTTTGAAGAAATTGGAAGTCAATTTTTGTCCTCGAATTTGCTTTTAAAAGCAACTTCCGATGTCTAATTGAAACGGTCAATACAGAAAGTCAACATAGTCAATTTTCATCGAAGTTGACTTATACGTCGTCGTAAGTCAATAAAATGGGGTCGCTCGATTCATTCGTCCAAAAATTAGACATGTTCAACTAAATCCTAGCTAATTATAAAGGAAACAATTATATTTGCAGCGAAAAAATCTGACCGATAACATTAAAATTTAATTTATATACGCATTGTAGAATATTCTTGAATTAAGAATTATCTTATAATTACTCTATAAAGTGAGTTACAGACTAACAGTATTTATGTTGTGACGGATGTCTTACATCATTAAAAATGAGCAAAACAGGTCGCAGGTACTTTCCCATACTTTTTACGTTTTAAATGTTCGCACGTCAAGAAGTAATTGAAATTTACACCTGGTCATCTCCAGCCGGTACAAGCCGCCCCGCCCGCTCCACACTTAAGGCGTTGGTGGCGCGCGGCGACTACGTAAATGCGCTAAGATAGTTATGGTTGTAACAACTTTATTTATAGAAATTAAAAATATGCGATGAATGAAACATATTTTTTCTGTTAGAGCTAATTGATAGGTTTAGTTAAAATCAAGTAACTTCCAGAAAACGAGTTGCTGATATTAATGAGTATTGTTTTTATTTTTTTATTTTTAAAATAGTTTAAAATTCTTGCTGATCCTAATAAAGTACTTCAAATAGTCTATCGAAGTGATAAAAGTTTATATCGATTGGCGTTTGCGTTTTTGAATAAAAAATTAATCAATTTCAAAATTTTCAAAAATTCCTGGAGTAAAATTTTGGAGATGAGTAAAAAACAAACTTGTAGTTCGTTGCAAGCTCTATCGGCTCAGAAGAACAAATGGCGTTTGCAGTTTTTGGAGAATAATGTATTGATAATGACCAAAATTTT
This sequence comes from Ctenicera cuprea, assembly GCA_958336395.1. Taxonomy (NCBI): domain Eukaryota; kingdom Metazoa; phylum Arthropoda; class Insecta; order Coleoptera; family Elateridae; genus Ctenicera; species Ctenicera cuprea. The sequence goes on along the minus strand of OY284491.1, from coordinate 44,239,597 downwards.
GAGCCCCTAGTATATTTACAATTTTCCATAACTATTTTTACATCACTTGATTCTACTTATTAAGGGCTATCAAATAATATGATAATTTAGATTGATTGGATATTTTGTTTTCAAGTAATTGGGCATTAGAGTTAAAATTTTCAAAAATTCGTAGCGGCCTACATTTTGAAGATACAGCATTTGGAGAAAAAGCATTTGATTTGTCTTTAGATGCACTACGACGCTCTGTATTCAAAATTAAAAAAAAAGGGTTTAGAAAAAAATCTATACCAAAAAAAAAGGTCTAATTTCCGGTTCCGATTAACGACTTTACAAAGAACTACTTGCAGCTAAAAAAGTTTCTTACACCAAATCTTATGAAAATCAGACATGGGATTGCGCCCACATTACCACGCACGCTCGCATGCACAGACCTACTCAGAGACAGACATGAAAAGAAACAACCTTTTTTAGTTTCCTTGCACCCCAAAACGCGTATTTCCGTTAAAATCTAAAATCGAAAATTTGCATGAAATCATAAATTTCTTTACTTCAGTAGAAGTACGGGAAAGTAAAAAGCTGTCGGGCAACCGTCGCGGGACCCTCTTGGTATTTATTGAAATTTTGAAAATTTTTAATATATTTCGAATATTTATTTTACGGAAATTTAGAAGATTTTTGAAATTGTTGAAAAGATTTCAAATACATTTTATACCGGATAAGTATTAAAAATTTAACAATCTGTAAATTTTTAAAAATTATTGAAAATTAAAAAGAAAATTCCCTGAATTTTACAAAGTCTGAAAATTTTAAAGTTATAAAGTTTTGAAAAAATTAGGAATTTGGAAAGATGTGGGAAATTATCTGAATTAACAAAAACCTTAAAAAATTTCTAAATTTTGATAATTGTGGGAAATTGTGAAAATTATTAAAAAATAAAGAACTGAAAAATTAAGTGGGAAAATTTTTGTTTTTAGTATTTGTTAATTTTAAACAATATTTATTCGTTGAAATCAAAAATCGATAATTGGTTATAGTCATTTTTTCGGTTATCTAATTAAGCTGTTCAAGTAAACGACCAAAAGGAAACCTCCCAGGGGTGCTTTCTCAATGGAAAACTGTTCCTATTGTCATTTAACATGCTCATACCGATTTTGAAGCCGCAATTCAAACATTTTTGAAACATCGTAAAATTGTTGATTGGAAGATCGGCTATTTGACATGTGTAGAATACGACTCGCAGTTTTTTTTTTGAGCTCGTCTATTTTGAAGTAGAGCACCCCTCCTCTCCCTATTTTTTTGAAATAGTCAAGTGTTTTATAGTTATATATTTTGTGTTTTCTGGTTGCAACCAATGTTTATCCATTCAAATCTCAAAATCGATTTCCATAATTTGGTGATGGCCCGTGTTGGACGATTACTCGCTACTCAGTTAATTTGCCCAGGTAAACGACTAAAAGGAAACCTCTCAGTGGTGTTTTCTCAATGGAAAGCTGTTCCTATCGTCATTTAACTTGCTCATGCCGATTTTGAAACCAAAATTCTTTAATTTTTGAAAATATCGATGGCGGGGGCAGTGGGGAATGATAGGAAGATCATGTTTGCGCAAGTCGGCTATTTGACATGCGTAGAATACGGATCTAAGGTTATTTTTTGAGCGTGTCTATTTTGAAATAGAACAGCCCTCTCCTTCCTTTTTTCTGGTGGACCAATCTCATTTTGTTGCAGTTTCATTCGGCTGCAAATACCAATCTTTAAGCCAAATTTGGGTTTTCTGCGTTAAAACGCCTGGACTGTAAAGTGTATACGGAGACACACACACAGACACACTCACACACACACCGCTGCAGCGTCCGCATTATCGGTCTCTCAAGGTCCTAAAACCTGCCTATTAGTCACAATGGTTAAGTTGAATGTTTGCCACAAAAGAACCTTTCTTTAGGCATAATTCGTATATCGGTCAGTAAACTCAAAGCGAAAAAAACTTCGTTGAATTCAATGAATTTAACATAGCAGGCTTTAAAAACATTTAATTTATGAATTAGAAAACAATAAATAATATAAACTCTCCTCAATGAATTTAATTTCGTTGTAGAACATAGAAGCCAACCATTTATATCACTGAATAGATAAGAAAATGCTCTATCCAACGTTACCAAAATAGACACACATTTCCATTAAAATAATATCGATGAAGTTATAATTTGAAAATGGCTGTTCAGATTTTGTTTTTAAATGTGTCGTTAGATTTATTTTAGTGAAAATTTGTATAACTCTCGAACGATTTTTGATAAAGGTAATAATCAAGGCACTTTCTGCACTGACCGACTCAAATATAACGGGGTGTTTTTTAATTTAAACAACCTGCACGGAGACATAAAACTAGTACGACATAAACACCACGTAAAAACAGCTTTATTACCCATTAAAAGGTTAAAAGACACATCCTCAAGGGATATTAAAAATTTCTCAGAAATGTTTCTAGAAACAAACACTGATTGTATGATACTGAGCACTTGAGTAGCTTTTTAGTATGTCGCATTTCAAACTTCTCAACAAGTTCTTCTTACTTTTCCATATTCCAGTCGCAGTGCAATAATCATTACTTCCAAAATACTTAAATTTCCAAAAAGGGGTGTTTTTTAATTTTCTCCCCTTTGAGTGGGGGGTGGGGGCGTTGTCCACACCGATTATTTGTAGTATTGTTTTCATGGAAAATTTCGAAACGACGCGTGCGCGTCTGCGCTTTTGTGTGTTCCCGACTAGACCAATACTTCACGTGCATCACGTGACTTAACAACAGTTGTCAGCAGTGGTCTGTAGGGTAACCAAGGAGTTTCAACCTATGCAGCATAGCAGTTTATATATTGTGTTTAAAAGTTTTTACATCTTCCTAGTAGGTGAAATTTTGATAAAATCGTTAATTAAACAGTGATAACCATTGTAACATGACCTAACGATCAAAAATATAAGCTCTAATCAGCTGTGTTCAGTTGAAATTGCAAAACAGGTTGACTTTTAATTTTGTATTTTCTTAGATAAACTTCAAAATGCCATTTCCTTACACTGAATTTACGTCGTAGAGGTTTTAAACTCTAATTTATACAATTGGTTTAATCAAATATAAACAAAAAAACACTTCAAAATTTAGAAAATTAGTCCAGTTAATGAATGCTCAAAAGGGGGGGGGGGGTGTAGAGGGAAATGGAAGGAACACAATTTTTGACTTTGGGACTTTGTTTGGACTAGTTAGGAGGCAAACATACTAAAAGTCCCCACTCCTAGGAGGTGAGCGGGGCGCAGGGGGGCACGTAGAAGGTCCCTTTTTTCGGCTTTTCGCTTATATTTCGGAAACTATGCGTCCTAGCAATAAGACCATTCTATACAAAATTAAAGCTGATAAAATGTTCTACAAGATTGACAGCATTCATTTTTTCGCTATCTCGCATAACTTCCGAGATATCCGCGCTCAAAATTCGCTAATTTTGAAAGAAAAAAAAATTTTGCCTCACTTTTTTTGCTTTATTTGACTAGCTAACTCTTCAGCCTTTCGTCCTACGAAAAAGTCACAAGAAAGGAAGTTGTAGAGCATTAAATTTCCTTCAAGAATATATTTTACTATTTTATCTTCAACCGTTCAAAAGTTACAGCATTTTTAACTTTATATGTAAATTCCGAGATTTTACAGAAAAACTTAACTTTCGTATTTTCCGTTATTCCACTGCTCTAACTCTATGTATAAGCCAATATATACGTATTTATATGTATAAATAGTATGTACTATATATACAGGGTGTCCCAGAATAACTGTGCCTAACTTTCAGAAGTGATAGAGGGCGTGTAATTAAACATCTTTTACTAATAAACTAGTGTCCGGAAATACTTCCGTATCGAGATAAAACGACATTAGGGAAATGAGTACTTGAAATAATCTCAATGAAGAAAGTAACGATTTTATTTATTTCCAGCGGTTGCAATTATTATTATTCATATTAAGAAAATGGTATTACACATAAATTATAAAAATTGTTCAAAATTATGTTCCAGTTAATATTCGTAAAAAATCGTTTTTTTTAAATATGATAGTGTACCAGCACATTTCGGTTTAAATGCTCAAGATTATTTAAACGCAGAATTTCGTAATCGATGGATTAGGAGACAAGGTCCTCTTCCTTGGCCTGCACGTTCGCCATATATGACTCCAATTGATTTTTGTATTTGGGGTCATATTAAAACACTCGTCTATGCGACACTTGTAGACACAGTAGAGGAGTTAGTGGTTTGAATTATTCTTGCTTTTGATGACATTCGTGATCGTCCGCAGATATTTCTACATTGAGATTATTTCAAGTACTCATTTCCTTAATGTCGCATTATCTCGATACGGAAGTATTTCCGGACACTAGTTTATTAGTAAAAGATGTTTAATTACACGCCCTCTATCAATTCTGAAAGTTAGGCACAGTTATTCTGGGACACCCTGTATAAGTGGCACATAAAGAAATTATATTTATCAAACTGTATTTGAAGTCTCCAGACGTCCAGGGAGCTGCTGCAGTTTTCTCAGATCCTTCCTCAACCAAGGATGATATAGAGGAAGCTGGAAAAAAGTGTATTTTGAGGTGGTACGGGGCCCCACCTAAAGAGAAATCTCTAAACGTTTACCGTTACCAATCCTTTGTTAAATCGGTAGCCAATATCAAACCGGACATCTCATGCCTCCCACCAACTGAGGGGGCAGCGAAACAAGATTCTCTGAGGACATATCACCAAATCCAGATGTGGTTGGGACATGAGCTGCCTCCTCAGATGTATGGATCGGAACTAACCACCAACAAATTTCTAACCCCGGTGCACAGTGAGCAGCAGGCTGCACCGGATGAAATATTAAAAATAATTTTTTGTCGGTGCACAAAGGATTGTGCCACCACCAAATGCGGATGCAGAAAGGCATCTCTCAAGTGTTCCCCTGCCTGCCAAAACTGCCAAGGAAACTGTCTTAATGGGGGCCCCCTCTTGGACAATGAGAATGAAGAACTCGACATCGATCCTCTGTCAGTCATCCTCGAAGATTTATCCCCTTTCTCAACGAATGAAGAAGAAAACGAAGCAGAACCCACCCCAGGACCAAGTTCCCATGACGAGCCAGGACCCTCCCGCCCCAAGAGAGCCAGAAATTGATGACAATTATTACTGTATAATTGTACTATAAGGTGTAAATATAGTATTAAATGAAATGTAACAAGTTTAACAAAACCATTTACGAGTTAATGTGTTAATAAAGAAAGTTATGTACAAATTGTTGTTGACTCTGGAATCACCCTACCCCAATGCCTTTGCGAAGCGAATGTACAGTATTATTGCCTATGTAGAGGGTTATTATGACTCCTAAATAACAATAAAGATTCAGTGATCCTCGATAAATTGTCAATTTTGAGTATTATTAAAAAATTTACATTATATATAGACATTGTATTTCTGTAGGGGTGAGAGATGGAGCTCTCACAGTGGTTCCATTAGATTCGGGGTGTCGCAAATAGTATTCAACACCAACCAATATTACTTTTGAAGAACTACATATGTACCTGAAACTATATTATATAATACATATATACATATAATTTCTTTATGTGCCACTTATATATATGTATAGTACATACTATTTATACATATAAATACTATATATTGGCTTATACATAGAGTTAGAGCAGTGGAATAACGGAAAATACGAAAGTTAAGTTTTTTTGCAAAATCTCGGAATTTACATATAAAGTTAAAATTGCTGTAACTTTTGAACGGTTAAGATAATATAGTAAAATATTATATATTCTTGAAGTAAATTTAATGCTTTACAACTTCTCTTCTCATGACTTTTTCGTAAGACGAAGGGCTGAAGAGTTAGATAGTCAAATAAGGCAAAAAAAGTGAGGCAAATTTTTTTTTCAAAATTAGCGAAACTATGCGGAAACTATGCGAGATAGCGAAAAAATAAATGGAATCAATCTTGTGGCACATTTTGTCAGCTTTAATTTTATATAGAATACTCTTATCGCTAGAACGCATAGTTTCCGAGATATAAGCGAAAAACCGAAAAAAGGGACCTACGTGCCCCCCTGCACCCCGCTCACCTCCTAGGAGTGGGGACTTTTAGTATGTTTACCTCCGAACTAGTCCAAACAAAGTCCCAACGTCAAAAATTGTGTTTCTTCCATTTCCCTCTACAACTTTTCGTTGACTAGACTAAATACACGACAAAAACGATGTAAAGATATACAAACACGTGCGGCCGAATGCAAGGTTTATCCTACACACCAAAAGAGCATAGCAATATCTGAGCAAGCTTTGACGTCACAGTGGCATGATGTATCTTAAAGAAATTTGAAATACCTCAAAAAGCATTTTTTAACAAACTGTGATTGGCGGGTAAATTGAAATCGGGTAAACAGTGGTTTATAAGATTTGTGAAGAGGAAAGCTGCGATCTCGGTTAAGGTTAATAACATTTTTAAGGATTTCAATTGGTTCACAAACAGCGCAGGACTGTTATGTAAAGGACGTGTCTTCCGTAGATAGTAGGTTGTCAGAGACTTTTTGAAGGGGTGCACAAACAGTATTTTTGTTTTATCGTTTAAGTAGTTTGCTCTGCTGATGCGGTCGATGGATTTGTGAATGTTAGGTAAGTCTGCTGTAGAAGTAGGTGGTATGGTGTTCCGTCATTAATTCCTTAGTACACCGAGCTGTTGCTGTTTCCAAGCCTCTTAAAAACGAACTTGACCACATAACTACTGTTCTCGCACAAAGCAGCTACGAGCAAACCGCCCATTTACCCTAACAACTAACCTATGTTCAAACAACAAATCACTACATCCACACCGCCTACTTTAACAGCATACTTACCTTACATTTACAAAACCACCGACTACATCAGCAGACTACTTAAACAACAAACCATAAAAGCTGCTTTCACATTTTTTTAAAAAGCATCTGACTGCCTTCCCTCTATGAAAAACAAGTTACCTACATTACAATCCGCCGGTAAGCAATTAGTTCGTCTTTCATGTAGCAAGCCCTATACTGACAAGCGTCTAGGTACACCGAATCTGCAAAAATTTGCGCAGTCATACAAACAGTAGTATTTCATAATGATTTTTATATGCTGAATCCCTAGCTGTCTCACCATAACAAGACGACTAAACCTTGCATCTCGGAAAGATTTTTCTCTGTAACACATCGGCGGGCCCTTGCATGTCGGCTCAGTTTATTGATTGTTTTTAGCGAAACTCAATGTTGCTGTCTCTTCTGTTGGTATAATTTTGCTATTTATGGCTTACTTTAATGCTAGAGGGTCCGAAATGTGTATTTATCGCGCCGACAACAAACAACTATATCCCAGACAAATTCTACCATTCATTGACCTTAAAATTGGGAGCTCGACTAGATTCCGCTTATTATTAAAAATAATAATCCTCCCTCACCCCATTTTAGATTCACAGTGTTTTCTTTAATCCCAAGTAATCTATTCTGAAAAATCAGGAACTCGATTTTTTTCTTATTAAACAATTATTCGGCATCTGCTCTATTACACGTATAGCTATTAGCAAGCGCTTTGTTGGGCCATCACGCCAGCTAGTGGCATACCCGAAGCATAAGGTAAGTGCGGGTAATAAAGCCCAGCAGATATTAAGGCCCTACCGCCATTTTTCCGCTATTATTCAAGTTGCAATACTGTTGCTGCCATCTAATGACGGTACTGCAAGGGAAATGAGTTTCAAAGCGCTGCCGCCTCGATGGAATGTTATTTACCGATCTAAAATGTCAAAAGTGTTTTCACACCAAGTTTCGTTGCTCTAATTATAAGGATTGCGTTGTTTTTCGGGATTTGTTACGGGAATACTTTTCACCCAATTGCTGTGCATTTGCAGGTAGGTATTAATATATATGTTGGCAATGTTCTTCTAGAAAATTGACGATTTTGCATAACGCATGTTTGAAATATAACCTTAAAAGTGGGATAGTAACAAAACAGATAATAAGGCCCACCAAAACATTGAGTGGGCTTTATTTCTTGTCGTTGTTTAATTACATTTCTAAGATGATTCTTTTCATTTTTAAGGTAATATGGGTAAAATATGTCGTGGTATCCGTGCTAAGTGGAGTAAAGAAGATATGCAAGAGGCATTAAGGCTGATTGGAGAAGGCTTGTCGCAGCGGTACGTTGCACAACATTGCGGTATACCTCGTCGTACGTTGAGAAGTCATGTAAAATCTGGAACATCTTCAAGATCACTTGGAAGACCACCAGTTTTGACCCAACAGTTAGCAGATGAGTTGGAAGCCAAAATTGTCCGATTCGCAGAAAAAGGGTTTCCCTTAACTCCCAAATCCCTAAGAAGAAGTGTCTATTCTTTCGTTGACAAACGAAGAATTCCAAATAAATTCAATAAAGAGAAAAAGGTAGCAGGAAGGGAATGGTACAGATCCTACATGAGGCGCCATCAGAACTTATCTCGAAGAAAAGCACAAAATATGAACCCTGCTCGGGCTCAAAAGTTGAACAAACCTATTGTGGAAGATTATTTCAAGAAATTAGATGCCCTTTTTGAGAAGACGGGATTCAAAAACAACCCACAAAAGGTGTATAACATGGACGAAAAAGGCTGTCGACTTACCCTGCATCAGCACCAAAGTGTTATTGCAAAAAAAGGAGCAAAAAGAGATTCATCTAGTGGCTCAAGAGCATGGCCAAAACGTAACTATTGTGGCATGTGGGAATGCTATGGGTCATGTTATCCCCCCCCCCCCTGATTTTATTCAAAGGCAAGAGAATGAAACCAACTTTTTCCGATGGACTTCCTCCTGGGTCTGAGGTTCACATGACCACTAAAGGGAGTATGACTACTGAGGTTTTCGTGAAATGGCTTGAGCATTTCTCAAAATTTATGTCGGCTCCTCCAGTAATTTTGATTTTTGATGGGACTTCTAGCCATCTGGACATACCCATTGTTGACAAAGCTGAAAAGTTAGGTATCCACTTGTTGTGCTCACCAAGTAACACAACACATGAATTGCAGCCGATGGACAAGGCTGTATTCAGATCCTTCGAACATTACTGGGACGAAGAACTTCTTCAGTACTGGGAAAACCATCCTATAAGAAACTTGAACAAGGAAAGATTTTCTGACATATTCACTCCTGTTTGGGGAAGATCAATGACTATAAACAACATATCCAGTGGTTTCAGAGCGACTGGAATTTTCCCGTTTAATAAAAACATTATCCCAGACTACGCTTATGCACCTAGTTTGCCAACCAACAGAGAAATTCCAGAGGTCAACAGAGAAAGTCAAGGGGTCGAAGAATGGAATTCGGAGGATGAGCAGCGACTAAGTTTGTTGATCAAAAACTCGCAGAACAAGAACACGGCTGCTTCCAATTCATTTTCGGAAGTTTTGGTAACACCAAATACCGAAAAGTCAAAGACAGCTACAGTGCGGAAGAAGGCTCTAAACTATAAAGCCCAGGAAGTAACAAGAGACCTCTTCCAGAGCAGAGACGTTACTGGGACAAACTCCAAAACACATGTCAGTGGATCCACTTCAACAAGAAAAAAGAAACCAAAAGTCTGTGAACCAAAGCCCATTGCATCCACCTCGCGAGAAGGCTTGGATGGCAACTCCAAAGAAAATTGGTATTGCAAATTATGCGAAACTGAATTCCTGGGTGATATGCGTCAGTGTGTTATGTGTCTCACCTGGGTGCATGAGGATTGTGTTGGGCTCACACCTGAGGACGAGGATGTCTTTGTTTGTCCGGACTGTACACCCTAAACGAATGGGCCTACTTATCTGCACTACACGAAACAAGGCCCATTTACAAGGTTTTTTAACAACCTAAGAATTTTTGTTTTAGTTTTTTTTTTTCAACGTTAGATATGTCACACTTTACAGTTCGATGTTCTCAAATTTATGTAAAATAAACAGTTCTCAAAAATATGTATAATTTTTTTTGTAAAAACATATAAATCTTTAGGTAGGCCTTATTACCTTACCTTACCTTATGATCTATCGAACTCTTAGACGACCTCTATAAAAAAGGTAATTATTTTTAAAATATGCGAAAGTTCACACGAAATGCTTCGGCAATTTTTCCTTTCTTGTATTGATTTCGACGGAAAAACATGTTTTGGGCCTGATTCAAAATGATGGCACTAACACTTCTTGAAAATTTCGACTTAACGTCTTATTAATCAAAAACAAGCCCAAAAATCGGGATCAAATTTGGTAGCCCAAAATCCCTATAGAGACACGATGTTACATGTGCGAGAATGTTCGAAAAGGGAAAAATGTGAAGTGAAAAACAATTTCAAAATTTATAAAATTAAAAAAGAAATATTGCTAAAAAACGACCGCAAGATTTTTTTAAAATATTTTTGGCACATAAAGCTACGGATGTGCTACTATTTGGTAGGTGTCTCAGTCCACTCATTTTTATGTGACGTTTTCTATGAATTTTTGAAAATCGAAAATTCATGCTGTATTATTTAATAAACGAGGGACAATCAAGCAGTTCTGTTTGCTAAATTGCTAATAAGTGGTAAAAAAAATAAAAGTCACAACTTACATTTTAAGTGCAGCAGTATCCAGTTTTTGGCTAAGGAATTTCCTTTTTCGGTTCTTGTTATAATTCCCAAAAATCTTTTACCAACAAACTTAAAAATGGCTATTTTTCTCAGAAAAACATATTCGGATACTATTTACGGTATGAAGCTGACCATGCCCGCGGGCACGCTGTCGCTGATATGCGATCGCTCTTTGGTTAGCTCCTTGTAGAATACTAGCAGTAGAGCGATATTGAGTATATTAATAAGTGCAAGCTTCACTTCGTTAAAATTCAAATTAATATAAATAAAATAATAATTAATAACTTCAACAGATATTTACTTAAATTTTAACTTTGTTTCGTTGAAGTTCATATTGAGTAGTGATGCCGCCGAGACGAGATAATTCTCGATCTCGTCTCGTCTCGTCTCGAAATTCGAGATCGAGATTTACATTTTTTGATCTCGAATATTCGAGACGAGATTAACCAATATCTCGAAAATTCTCGAAAATTTTTTCGAGATTCTCGATTTCTCGATCTCGAAAGGGTTTCAATAGTATTTTTAAAACCCGCATAAAAACGAAGCAGAACAGGTGTATTATAATACTTTATTTTAACTGTATAAAATCCGGTTACAAAAGTTATTTACAAGGTCAAACTTTGTAAAATATAAGAAATATTATAATAAATGTCATTCGGGAACAATACAATACAATAATACAAGATTTTTAAAAACCTCAAGATTTTTAATTATTACCTATTTTAAATGTTTTTTAATAAATTCGCACGATTGCCAAGCATTTAAACAGAGCAATGCCCTGGCAGACTCACTGTCAAGTCTGTTGCGATGTTTTCGAATAATCAAGCCAGCCTTTGAAAATAGCCGTTCTGCTGGTACACTTGTTGCTTGTATAGCAAAATAGTCTCTAGCCATTTTGGCAAGATTTGGATATAAAACTTGCTGATTGCTCCACCAAATTAATACGTCTACGTCTTCGTTGGCTCGTGGCATTGTTATGTAGTCATCGATTTCCTTTCTCCAGTTGTCAACTGTGACAGTAGACTTATTAAATAAAGCAGTTAAATTAAAGGAACCATTTTCGTCAGAATCATTTTGCCCAGAACCAGAGGAGGATTCTTTTTGGCTTGGTGAATTATTTTTGTAGTAAGAGTTTTTATAAGTATTCTCGAATTTTTGTATTGCTACTGTTTGCATTTGTCGGCCCCAGGAAGTTAGTGTAAATGTAAGTCCAATTTGTTTTCCTATAATGTTTCAATAGTTTGTCTCTCCCAGCTTGAAATGCCAGCAAAACGTTCTCGTCAACTAAGTCCCGATCTTTTTTATTATCAAGGGTTTTTATTAAAGATTCAATTTTATCTAATAACATATTAAACCCGATGACCACAAGTGGAAGTGTAACATACTTGTCGCCGCCCAATACTACAGATACTGATTTAAAATGCTTCAGATATGTAGTAACGCTAAAAATTAACACTCATCTTCATTTAGTTGTAGCTTTATTAGACATATGTTGTTTCTACACAAAGCATTTAGGCTTCCTTCATTTTTAAAGCTGTATTCAACATATCAAACTTAGAATTCCATCTTGTGGAAGTCTATTTTAGGCGACAAAAACTTCACGTTTACAACTTCCCAACAGCTATTTAATTTACACTGCCACTGTTCTGATCGTCTTACTGTAATAAATAGTTTTCTCAATTTTATGACAGGAGATGCTCCCTCCTCTTCGTCTGCCAAATCGTTGTCTTGAACATTTTCATTGTCGTCTTCCTCAATTTCATCATTTTCCACCTCAAGAGTGGGGTTAGCGTTCAATAATTTCATAATGTCTTGAACTGCCAAATTGATAATATATGCGCAAAGCAACGAAAATGATTATCCTCTTTGAAAACGATATTTTTTTCAGGCAACATTTTAGACAGTTCAAACGTGAACGTCGTGTTTGAAGCTGCATTATCCAAAGTAATACCCTGTATTTTCGATTCAAGTTTATTGTCACTTGCAAAATTTAAAAACATATTGCATATGTCTCGACCAGAATGAAGACCCCGTGATGGAACAAAGTCAATAACGATAGACCGAAGGTTCCACAAATCATCTATATAATGTATAGTTATTCCATAATATGATTTATTCGCGACGGAGCGGAGGTCCAACCGTCCACTGTAAATGAAAAGTTTAAACTATTTTCTTGGAGTACGGTTGCAAGTGCTGCGCTATAGGCAGCAAATCGTTCCATGGTTTTTGTTTTTAAACTGGTTCTCTTGGGTAGTAAGACATTCTTATTAAGTGATCTAAAGAACTCTTGAGTGGGGGTGTCATCAAAAAAACTAAATGGAAGATATTTGGCTACCATCCAATCCACACATTTTTCCTCAAATATTTTTTGTGACATTGGCTGAAAAACAAAAGTTCTTTTTAAACACAGAGGGGGTTTTACGGAAGTATATAAATTGAACTTAACGTAGTAAGTAGTAACTATAGTTAAACGAGTGTAGGCAAAAATTATTTCTATTATACTTTGATTATTAAAACTCTTACAGGTGTTTTATTTACATCATACCCCATTAACACTGCTAATAGTCGCAACTGCCTCAATGTCAATTCATACTTAAAATTCGAGAATCGAGATTCTCGAGTTCGAGATCGAGAATGGAGGTTCGAGAATTTTCGAGATCGAGATCGAGAATCAACTTTCGAGAATTTTCGAGATCGAGATCGAGACTGGGTAAAATCTCGTCTCGTCTCGTCTCGTGGCAACACTAATATTGAGTATGAATAAAATATTTTATTACTTTAACAATATTATTGAAGGTATAAATTATTTTATTTGTACTTTTTTTTATTTTAAACTTATACGTACTTCAACGTGTTTACACGTCATTATCAAAGACAAGATTAAACATAAACAGTTGGTGTTGCTGTAGGAACACTAGAATTTGATGACTTTAACTTGGTTACATGTATCTGCGATGTATATTTAATGAATGAGCAAATTGATCTCTTAAATTCACCAAAATCGGAAGTTTTGGAATAAGAAATCAAATCATCTGCAGATATAGATAACCAATATCAAGTTTGTTTCTATTGTTCCTATAGCAACACTAACAGTTTATTTTTAATGTTGATTTTAATAATGACGTGTAAACACGTCGACATATGTATAAGACTAAATTAAATAGCTACTGAAGTTTTTAATTATGATTAATTTATTTATATCAATATAGTCATTTTACGGCGCGTTAAAACCTTAATACAATAATGCTTTTGAAAATATGATAACTAAAATATAGTAAAATCCAGACAAAGTGCTTCGCTCATGTTTAGCGAAAACAATACCCGCTGGGCTCAACGAGAATATGTTGAAATGCTTTTTAAACATTACAAAAAACCCGAGAAATGTACCGCTTAAATTATCAAATAAATACATTTCTGAAATAAAGAAACGATAACCACACAAACTCTTGTTCTTGCAAGAACATTAACAAGAAAACAAAGTTATTCTGTATAAAACGTTAAGACAAATTGAATGATAATGCAGGCAGACGTCTTAGATAACGTGTGTAGTTTGCCGTAAATGTTGCTTGACTAGTAGCGGTTTGCATGCTTCGTGACTTTTAACGTTTAAATGCTGAAGAACGTTTTTTAATCACTTCAAATTTCATTGATGAAATGTGTGATTATTATTTTTATAACACCAATTGGGGTGAATTTGCTTACATAGGTAAACTTGAAATATTTTCTTTATATTCAACAATGTACGTTTAATGTTCAATCAACCAGCTAAATTAACCTGCAAGGTTACCTCATTCCCTACACAGCACTGAAGTATCCATTACTTTAGCTATTTAGTTTTACAATTCATATCATTTGTCTGTATTGAGTGTTATAATAATTAATGAAACATACAAAACCGCATTGCCACCTACAATTAATTTATTCATTAGAATAATTAGACGGTGATTAGTTGTTTCCAGCCAATCATAGTACACAATCCTTGTAAACTGACACTTTCCGATTGGTTGAAAGCTTTCATACAAACTTATACATACTGCAATAGGAGATTAATCTTTGTTTTCAATCATGGAGAGACCGGATCTTATGGTAATTACATTTGCATGTGACAAATCGATTTCCTTGAAAATACGTAGTTGTCTATACTGTATAAATGTTTTTTTGTATTGCTTTTAATATCGTTGATTTCGATGTTTACTGAACAGCTTTTAACAGGAATTTTCTATTAAAATGTTAGTATTACCAGTAATTATGATTTAATAGAAGTAGGCGGTGAAATTTGTTCAGGCTCTTATCACAGGCAGCATATTTCTGCTTTTCTTGGTATCTTTTTTTATTTTCCCATACCTTCCGTATTGATTTCATAAAAATTTTCGAAATCCTGATTTTAACGGAAATACCCGTTTTGGGGCTCTAGGAACCCAATGTTTTTAAAAATTGGGTGTGTGAGTGGGTATATGGGTGTGTGGGTAAGTACGCCTCTACAGGCGAAAGTACTGGGCCGATTTGGATGAAATTTTAAATTAGGAGGTATATCGAAAATTCTAGTTCTTGGTAATCTATTCAAAAAAACCGAACCCGGAAACGGACGTTAGACATGTTTTTTTTGTGGCGTTTTTTTCTAAACTAAATTTTTTAAATTTGAGAACGGGGTCTGTCGAAGAACTTAAGGCAAATCAAAAAAAATTTTTCCGAACTCCAGCTCCGAAATGGCGGTCGCTACAGCGATTTTAACGCCCATTTACTCAAAAAGTAGTCTGATTAATCAGCTACCACTTGTTTGAGAGTCTTTCCTAGGTAGTATACGATGAAATAAAAAGAAGTTCGAAAATCCGACAAATATCGCAATGGTGCTGCTCAAAATTTTGAAAATTTTAAAAAAACAATTTCTCAAAAACTGTCCACACGACTTTTTTAAAACTTTCTGAGCAGATGGGGCTTGCATTGAACTACAAATATATGTTTTTTACTTATTTCCTAATTTTACTCTGACGCCTTCCAGGAATATTTGAAAAATTTGAAATTGATTAATTATGTATTATATATATTTCGTATGGCGTGAGAATACATCATTTTTAAAGGCATAATATAGACAAAATAAACATATGCATATACAAACATAACAAAATGAGCAAATTAAACACGTACACATGTAATAAATAGAATATTAGGAATACGTAAGATATTACGTACAGATAACATGGCAATATATATGTGGAATAAGCGTGTCTAAGAGTTTAAAATTGAATGTCTAAGGTTGTTAGCCAGTTCACTCCGTCATTGGTGGCCTCGTGCAGGTTTCTAATGGGTGCATCGAATTTTCTCAATGGGCACTCTAAGACGATGTGGTGGATGGTCTGTCTTGGGTGTCCACAATCGCAGCTGGCGTCTTCGGCGATTCCCCATTTATTTAACCAGTATTGGCATCTGCCATGGTTGGTGCGGGCTCGATTTAGTGCTGTCCACGTTTTCCTAGGGAGGTTAAATCCAGGAGGGGTACAAGTGGCGTCTTGGATGAGACCGAGGCTGTCTGGGTTAGATAGTTCCCATTCGTCTTGCCATGCGGTGTTTACTTGGAAATCGTCTTGTGTTAGTGTTTCTCCTAGTTTCCAGGCCGGGCTCCTTGATTTTAATCTAGTTCTGTAGTGTTCACCACAGTCTTGATGTATAGGTAGGTCTGTGTTATTTAGACATTTTTGCCATTCCCTTTTCAGCGCTGCTTTCCGGCGGATGTGCGTAGGCGGAATATTTGATAATACTGGTAGCCATTTGAGTGGGGTGGTTTTTACTGCACCTGATATAGTTCTCATAGTGTCATTCAACTGCACGTCGATCATGTTAGTATGTGAGCTATTCAGCCATATCGGACAACAATATTCTGCAACCGGATATACTAAGGCAAGAGCTGTGGTCTTCAGAACACTTGCATTTGCTCCCCATCCGGTGCCCGTGAGTTTGTGTAAGATATTGTTTCTGGTTTGGACTTTTGCGGTTGTTTTAGACAGGTGTTGTTTATATGTCAAAGATCGCTCTAAGGTTACGCCAAGGTATTTTGGGTGTGGGTTGAAGCGTAGTTGTTGGTTTCTGAACTCGATTTGTGGGGTGTACCTAGCATATACGTTATGAAGATGAAAGCAGGTTACCTCTGTTTTGTTTATGTTAGGTCGTAGGCGCCACTCATTAAAATAGTTGTCTAGTTTACGCAGGTCCTCTGTCAGGACAGCTTCTAACGTGGCAAAGTCCGTGGACTGGTTCGTTAAAGCTATATCGTCGGCGTAGATAAATTTTCTTGCAGTAGTTTGTGGCAGGTCAGCAACATAGATGTTAAAGAGCAGGGGTGCAAGGACTGATCCCTGCGGGAGCCCGTCATTTATTTTAACTTGCTTGCTTTTCTTGCCGTCCAGGTGGACTTCAATGAATCTATTCGAAAGCATGTTGTTTAGCAACAGAGCAAGGGGCTTACATGATATGTTTCTTAGGAATTTAAGAATCATTCCTTTTCTCCAGACGGTGTCGTAGGCGGAGTTTAAATCGATGAATACAGCTACGGTCTTCTTCTTGTCTTGAAAGCCTTTTTCGATGTGGGTCGTCAATGAGAGCACCTGATCGCAGCAGCTGCGGTCTGGTCTGAAACCGGCCTGTTCAACGGGGATATGTTCAAGTACTTTGGGTAAGATCCTGTTGTATATTACTCTCTCTAGTAGCTTATAGCAGGCGCTTAGTAGTGCAATTGGCCTGTAGTCTTCTTCGCTCTGGCCATTTTTCCCAGGTTTAAGTATGGCTATTATTTTTGTCCTTTTGAATGGTGTTGGCAGCCTGCTTGTCTGTAGAATGTTAGTAAAAAAGCTAGTTAACCATACTATCGTACGAGGGCCGCAGTGCTTGAGAAATTCTGGGTAGACCCCATCTAGGTCTGCTGCTTTACCTGTTTTTGTTTCTTTTACGGCTGTTTCGATATCTGTTGTGGTATTGAAAAACGCAAACGTCGATCGTTATAAATTTTTATCAGTTCGATAGACTATTCAAAGTACTTTATTGGGAATTGATAAAATTTTCAACTATTTTAAAAATTAAGAAAAAAACGATACTTTTTAATATCAACAACGCGTTTTTTGGCATTCACGTGATTTTAACTACGCCTAACAATTAGCTCTAGTTAAAAAATATATTTTTCATTCTTTACATATTGTTGATAACTTCCCAAATAAAGCTAATATGGCGATTTTTGTCCGACATCCGAAGCGGAATTTGTAATCTGCTGATAGGCGCGGCGGCGGCGAGCGCTTACCTTGCTTTGGTGCAGGTAGTAGCTGCTTCTATGGGTTGCAGTACGGAAACCAATTGAACAGGCTGTCGCAAATTCAAATTCTCGCTGCTTGTTTTCTTAGGAATCTAATACTCGCTGAACTGTACTTCTTCTTCTTCTTTTAGCCTGGGATCGTCCACTTTTGGACATAGGCCTCTCCTAACTCCCTCCATTTTTGTCTGTTTTGCGCACTTTGCATCCACCCAAATCCAGCCCTCCTAACGGTATCATCTTTCTACCTCATTTGTGGTTGTCCACGTTGTCTTTTGCCTGCCCGTGCCCATGGTCTACACTGTTGAATGACAGCAATCCATCTACCATCTCTTTGTCTAGCATTATGTCCCGTAAAGGACCATTTTAATTTAACTGTACAACGTTATAATTATTAAATGTTACACTTTTGAAAATAAGGCTACGTTAAGTATTAGTATCTAGTATTGGCTACAATTTGTTTTTTTAAAGGTATAATTTCACTGTGGCGCTTTCTATGAATTTGGGTGGATGGAATTGAAGGTTATAATTATAAAATTTACACTTTTGCAAATACGATAAGTTTTAGTATGGGAAGTCTACACTTCACCTTTTTTGCAATTTTCTGTGTTGGCTATGTTACCCTATTCTTTGTTAATATGAGAACAGTTCAGTACTCCGATTTGACCGTAATATAACTGATTCTGACTTACAAGAACCGTACTTTATGACTTATTGATCAAAGCCTTGTGCAAAGTTATTTGAGTTTGAACACTAGCAAACATGCAGTTTGCGGTAAATAGAAATTTGTTGCCTCCCACACAAATTCGCTACAATATAGAATGCATGAAAAGTCGGTGCGCCTGTGATAGAATCCTTAAAAAAATCACTGGAGTTCAAACTTCCTAGTGTCTAAAGACCATGCTCTAGGTAACTGCTGGCTCTTTTTAAACCCACCTACCTACCTGCACGCCAAAATCAAGGCATTAAGTATATAAAATAATGAGTACACCCTTTCACTACAAATGACGTTATGAAACTTGTACGCATTAATTATAAATACATTGTTAACCTTATTTAATATCAAACTCGGATAGTTTCACAAATTAAGCAGACACACAAAAATATTGTTAAAATTGAAGACAACGAGCAAGAAAAGTAAATTTAAAAAAACAACTAACTTAATCGTTAGTAGCGAGTGTCTCCACCCCTAGAGACTACACAAGCTTCCATTAGAGAACCCATACTGCTAACAAGTCGGTCTCCTGAGGTATCAAACTCCATTCTTGTATTAGTACTTCCATAAGCTCTTGTAAAGTTACTGAATCTGCTAGTGATGACTTAATTCTTTTTTCCATGTTCCAAGCATGTTCAATCGGGTTCAAATCGGGACTTTTAGCAGGCCAGACTATAGTCTCAATGTTAACACGATCAAGATGTTCTGTAACAATATAAGCAACGTGAGGGCGGGCATTAACTTGGATTAGAACAAACCCATGCCCAAACTGTTCAGCCATAGGCTGCACATGTGGTATGATAATATTGTCCCTATATCTTACAGCAGTCAATAACCCACCATCTACCACAACGATTTCCGTACGAGTTTCTAAACGTATACCTACCCATACCATGATTGACCTGTTACCATACTTGTCTACTTAACGGATTGCACGTTGAGCATAGCGTTCGCTAGCTCTTCGCCACACTCTATCACGTCTATCATTTGTAGATAAAAAAATCGCGATTCGTCAGTGAACAATATCGAGGCCAATTTGTGATTCCCCAGTAAAAGTGATTATTGCCGAACACTAACGGGCTCTCCGATGCGCCGGGGCCAAAATTGGACCAGTAGCAGGCCGTCTAACAAACATACCATCTCCATGCAATCTCCTTAACACAGTTATGCAGCTGACTATGGTCCCTCCGACTTGTCGAAGATCATTTTGTAGAGTTCTAGTTATAACAAATCTGTGTCTTCTCGCTGATGTAACTAAATATTGATCTTCACGCTGTGTAGTCTTTCTGTTACGGCCGTGACCACGTCTCCTGCTGTACTTACCAGTCTCTCTGAATCTTCGGGAAATCCTACAAACTAACGATTAAGCATTTCCAAGCCTTTCAGCAACATCTCGTTGCGTATAACCTTCTTCCAGTAACACCACTACCCTGGAAACTTCTATTTCACTTAAAACCCGGCTTTGTCTGTTAGCAGCTATGAATTACACTGTTTTTTTGTAGTTGCTCCAAAAAGTTGATATATACCGATAATTCGGGAGATCTGAAACACTGATCGCGGACATATTGGGCGATAATAAAAAAATAATCGATAATATCGATATCGAAAAAATATCAATGTTGCCGAATATATTTGATAAGCATTATATCGATGTATCGATATATCAAATATACCGATATTTTGAATATATTGATATAATGGTAATATATCGATATTTTTCCATATACTAGATGTAACTATTGTTGTTTTTCGGGGATTCACTAAATTAGAGCCTAAGTTCTCACTCGAGAAATTGGATTCCCCGAGATTATATATGGGAATTATATTAAATTACCTAGCCAGGGGGTTTTGTAAAATCACCAGAAAGCTGGACTTTACCCAAGAAATTCGATGACCAGAGATTATAAAAGGGAATATTCTAAAATGTCACTCAGGCGATTTTACGAAAAATCCATACCAAGTGAATCATAAACTTAGTTTGCAGCATTTTTTATATCTAAATTTATACGTTAAACTATCTATTGACTGACTCTTTCAAAATTTCTGCGGAATTACGTATCTTAGAATTTTTAGGTTATCAGTCAACTATCAAGAAGCTCTCGGCTTGGATACCCTAACTTATCTAATCATAGCTTGTTTATCAAATACTTGTAAGACAATGTTATTAAATAAAGTAATCTTTAAATCAATATCCAGTTCACGAATGACGTCACCCCACGGAGCAGCATGTAGATCAAGTAGAAACAAAATAAGATTAAAATTACGAAAGCATCTGTAAGTGACCAACTTAGGCATGGATTTCTCAAACTTAGTTTTAATCTCACAAAACACTAAATGATGGTCTGATAATTATATCAACTACGAGGATCGTTCGAAATGTACGTGGCCAACACAGAGATGGCGCTAATTCGGCGGAATTTGCATTACCATTTTTCAGAACCATCCTTTCTTAGGTTAAATATGACAGTATAGAGCGATCTGTCAATTAGGTTGTGTTTGACAGTGCGCCAAAGTGACCGTCTCGAGTGATTTCGCAAACATTGGAAAACACTGAGTTGCGAGCTGTGATAAAGTACTTTCGTTTCAAAGGCTTAACACCAACCGAAATCAAAACAGTCCGCTCCTTCGTTTTCAATGGTTATAAACTGGGTTGCCGAGTTTAAGCGTGGTCGTGTGTGAACAAAGGACGAACCCCGCAGTGAACGCCCAAAAACGGCTACTACCCCGGATATGATTGAAAAAGTCCTCCGTGTCGTATTGGATGACCGTCTAGGAAAAGTGCGCGAGATAACAGACATAGTGGGCATCTCAAATGGCAGTGTGCACAGAATTTCAACTGAAGAACTAAAAATGAAAAAATACACCGCGCGTTGGGTGCCGAGTTTGCTCACACCGGAGCAAAAACTGAATCGTTTGAATGTTTCTCGCGATTTTTTAGCACGTTTTTGCCGCAATCCGAAGAACTTGTTTCGCCGTTTCATAGCCGTCGATGAAACCTGGATCCACCATTACACTCCTGAAACCAAGGAACCGTGCAAACAATGGACACACAAAAGTTATCCGCCACCGAAGAAGACAAAAACGGTTTTGTGAGCAGGAAAAGTTATGGCAACTGTATTTTGGGATTCTCATGGAATTATCTTCGTCGACTACTTGGAAAAGGGAAAAAAATAAATGGCGAGTATTATGTTAATTTGTTGCAGCAATTGAGCTACAAAATCAAAGAGAAACGGCCTCATTTGGCGGAAAAGAAAGTGCTTTTCCATCACGATAACGCACTTGTACACACGTCTTTTATCCATTTCCAAACCTGAAAAAATGGTAATCGCTGCTGTAAATAGCTATTTTGAGGACTTGGGTTCATCGACCTACAAAGACGGCATTGCTGCTTTGGAGCATCTTTGGAATAAGTGCGTTGAGTGAGCAGGAGACTATATTGAAAAATAAAATGATTTTTTGCACAAAAAACTTGCGTTTTCGTTGTTAGGCCACGTACATTTCGAACGATTCTCGTATCTGTATGGCACCACATGCAATGACGTGTTACAACTATTAGAAATAATAATGATATCGATAAGAATGTACTTGTACTACACGACGCTCTTGTAGGCTCATTCAGAATTTGATTTGAATTATAAGTCATAATCGTCTAATAAAATAATTTGAAATTGAGTTTTGAGATTTCATCAGAAAACATTTACAAAAACTTTAAAAATCATTCCAAATTTTCAAAACTTTTAAATATTTTCAAAAAGTTGATAAAATTTTTTAAACCTTGCAACAATTTCCAAAAATAATCAAAAAATTTCAAAATTCAATTATTTCCCAAAATTTAGTTTTTTAAAAACTAAAGAAAAATTCAAACTATTAAAACAATGCGAGGAAGGTTCCATGGCAGGTCCCATGACAGCTTTTTTTACGTAAGTTTTGAATAGTTTAGAAGATATACAGAGAATGCAAATTTTTTAACAGGTACGTATTATATTATTTATTAGGTCCGTTAAAAACTTATTTATGCAACTAGTGTTTGTTATATGTTTACTTAGACGAAGGTGGTAAAATATTGTATGTGCTAATTTGGTTTATCTTTATTGAATCTTAATTAGTACTGCAACCACCAGGTTCTTGTCACAACATATCAGTTAATTATAAATCCATGTACACGAGTAGGTGTTTATTTTAAATTAGTATAATAACTTGTTGAAGTGAAATGGAACTACACGTTTAGCTATTAATATGTTTCTGTAGTACAAAATGAACAAGTTCAACAAACATGTACTCAGTTTAAAGTACTCTTGCTCAATATAACTGTGCTTTTGAATTATTTTACTTTATACCTTTATGATGTTTCTTTTTTAATTGTAATTATATTGTAATTTTACTATCATTATATTTATATATTTCTAATATTATTTAAAATAAAAAAGATACAGTTTAGTTCTAAGCGGTTGCAAGTCTGGTTTATAGTACAGGGTTGGGCGGAACAATGCAAATATCTTTAATACGGCAACCGCGATTTTGACAAAATTTTCTACATGAAGGTTTTGATATACGGCGGATACACTGAAAGTATCGGTGGTTTAAGAGGATTTCCGGTTTAGCCGAAAATGATATCAACTTTTTTATTATAAATAGAACACCCTGTATATTTTTTGATATATCGATAGAACTTCTTTTTGCGAATTCAGTAATATAAGGTTTCATGTCATTATTTTCAATAATTCTACAGATATTGAACATTTCGTAATTGTTATCTAGCAGCTCATGAAAACAAAAGAACGTGAGAAGCAGTTTTGTAAAGTTGTCAAATGTGCTTGGTTCGTGTTGTGTTGTTTTGATGTTCGATAGATTGAACAGTGTGGTTGCAGTAATCAATTAATTAACCAAATTAATTAAAACTGCTGAACTTAACATCAGAATTGGTTCAATTAACAAAAAGATTGCAAATTGTTACATAAAGTACAAACTTCTTGCTGAGTTCTACGACGCTCACCAAAACCAACCATAATTAAAATTTGAATTCGTTCTCTTTCTGTTCTGAACCATTTCTTACGTTAAATTTAGCAGTTTTAATTAATTTTGGTTAATTAATTGATTACTGCAACCACACTGCTCAATCTACATAACATCAAAACAGCACAACACGAACCAAGCATATTTGACAACTTTACGAAACTGTGTAAGCTTCTCACATTCTTTTGTCTTCATGAGCTGCTAGATAACAATTACGAAACATTATAATATATCTAAAATTATTGAAAATAAAGGCATGAAACCTTATATAACTAAACTCACAAAAAAGAGTTCTATCGATATATCAAGAAATATACAGAGTGTTCCATTTAAAATAAAAAAGTTGATATCATTTCCAGCTAAACCGGAAATATTTTTAAACCTCTAATACCTTCATTATATCCGCCGTATATCGGAACTTTTATGTAAAATTTTTTGTCAAAATCGCGGTTGCCGCATTGCATTGTTCCGTACTTTTGCCCAACCCTGTATAATAATTTTTAAGACAGGTGCATTATGCATTAGAAAACCAAAAAATTATTCTAACAACAAACTTGTTTTATTACTATACATTGGCAGCTTGAATGTTTGGTTCGTTCGTATTGGCGAGAGGCGTAAATTACATCATATTAATTACAAATTAGTCCATCCTAATAGATAAATCTTTTACTGCTATTGTATAAGTGACTGGTATTTGAATTTTCCGTTACATACGCCTCCCACGTCGTTTTACAAAGCATATTTTAAAGTCGAAAAAATTTTGTTTTAATGTTAATCTGAATATGAGGTTGCAGCATGTGACACCTTGTTAATGATAAATTAATGACAAGCATAAATGAACCATGACGAATTAACTACTTCATCATGTTATGACAAAAAATTAAAAATGTTGCTGGTTATTACTTATTAGTATGTAACTGTGACTAAGGAGAAATGAGTAAGAACTATATTATCAGGTCCCCCTTGAATTTTATGTTTCTATTTAAACATTCTTTAGATAGCGATAAAAATAATGCTGTCATTTTCGAACAGAATGCAAAAACTACCATCCATACAAAATTTTTGTGTCTGTCAAAACCAAATATTTTCATCGAACGTATACTGTATATATTTTTATATTTACAGAAAAATGTTAAAACTGCAAAATTTCTTAATTAGAATAAATCAATAAAGAGGTGTTTTGTAGATTAAAGCAAAACATTATTTTTGAGAACATTTGCATATAAATTTTTATTCACCTAACAAATAAATTCTACTTTACTTACTTGTACTCTTCTTAATAAACTTATAAATAGCGAAGGCGAGGTCTAGTTTGATTTAATTTTATAATAGTCCAACAGTAGGTACTAGAATAAGAGAAATGCAGTATGACTAAAGACCGGACTTTTAGTCGCAGAAGAGCAAACAATTTCGTGAAACTTCAATAAGTAAACAAAACCATGGACGTACTCAAATCCATTAAGTTATACGTGAAACATATTGGACAAGAGAACTAATTTTTCGGATGAGAATTTAGAAAAAGTTGTAGTTGTGTACTGCAATTCTTAAGTTTTTTTTCACGGTGGTTTTCCGTCCCTTATGAATGTTGATTGTCTAAACTTTTCTTTCGTAGAACTTTCTTGTTGTGTTAATGAATTTACACGTTCTATTTTTATTAATTCGTATTTTACATTTCAATTAAAAAAAATATATTTTTTTAGTTTCATAAAATTGCTTCGCGAAGTACTTTTAAAACTCACGACCATTATAATTCTACGCTTATGAACCCTGTTTTATTTAATTTTATTATTACATAAGCTTCAATTCCAGTTGACCCAATAAATAATAACTACCTGCACAAGGTAGATTAAGGTCAAACATGTGGATGTTTTACCATTCTAAGCTCGTAAATAATTCGTTTCAAAGTTTAGGTATGCACCTACTATACATTTAAAGAAATAATGCCAAAATTGCTTAATAATTAATTGCCTCATAATTGAAATACTGGCAAAATACTAGACTAGAAATCCGCACTATAAGTATGACCAATAAAATTTTAGACAGTAGTTGCTCGAGCAAAGTGAAAACACATTCCTAAACTTAATCTATACATGTTCTGTCATTACTGTCAATCGTTCATCGTACTTGTATTGTCTTATTTTTAGGTTAGCAAACAGTATTAATAAAACCTGAAGTTTTTGTTGTTAGGTAAATTATTTATTCAAACTGTGTATGTGACTATGAAAAAGACCAATAGGTGCTGTGGTTGCATTCCGCAATTAGTTGCGACGAATCCAAACTGCAAATGCAAAATGCACAGTACAGCAGCTGTCACCTTGTAAATACGGTATACGCCAATAGTAGCGCCTCAATAATAGCGTCTCAATAATAGTGTCTCAATAATAACGCCGCTAAATACAGCTAGCTTCATCAAAAATAGCGCCCAGTAAAAAAACCGCCAGACAAAAATTTCGCCTGCAATAATAGCGCCTGCAAAAATGTCTCCGGTGAAAAATTTCGCCGGTCAAAAATGCTGCCGCCAAAAATAGCGCCCATCAATAATGTTGCCAGGCAATAATGTCGCCGGCAAAACAATACCTGCAAAAATGACACCGGTAAAGATAACACTGTCAAAAATGTGGTTGAAGTACATCATCAGTGTAAACCTTAAATCAAACTTTCATCAAAATGCAAAATATTTGTACGGCGATGTTTCGTATGATGTCCACTTTGAGGCGGTATTTTTGCCAGTGACATTTTTGACGGCGACATTTTTGACCGGCGACATTTTTGCCGACATTATTAACATACGCTATTTTTGCTGGCGAAATTTTAAGCCGGCGCTACTTTTGCCCACGAAATTATTAATCGGTGCTGTTTTTGTAGGTGTTGTTTTTGCCGGCAACATTTTTGACGGCGGCGCTGCTTTTGACGGTGCTGCTTTTGCCGGCGATATTATTGCCTGGCGCATTTTTGCCGGCGACATTTTTGTCAGCGACATTATTGTTTGACGATATTATTGATGGGCGCTATTTTCGGCAGCGACATTTCTGACGGCGCTATTTTTGCCGACATTTTTGACGGTGCTACTCTTGTCAACGGCATTTATGACTGCGCTGTTTTTGCCGGCGAAATGTTTGACCGGCTCAATTTTGGCGACGACATTATTGTCTGGTGATATTATTGATGGGCGCTGTTTTTAGCGGCGACATTTTACGCGCTACTTTAGCCGGTGACATTTTTCACCAGAGCTGTTTTTGCCGGCGACATTTTTGACGGCGCTATTTTTGCTGGCGCTATTTTTGACGACGCTACTATTGAGGCGCTATTATTGGGACATACGGCACATTATTTCATAGTTACATCTTTTAATTGTAGAATAGTACGAAACGCGAATATTGTGTTTTGTCGGTATGGAAATACTCTACTTATTAAACGATAATAAAAAACTAATCCAAGGTTTGTCTAGTCTTATCTCTTGTGAGCAGTGGCCCTATCTTGCTGGCGCTATCTTGCATGGAAGCATCATGCTGCAGTTCATCTTCGTGCAGTTGATTTCTGAAAACTTTAAAAATATTGTTACGTTACCTCCCACCATTAACAGATTCTCAAAAAAAAATTTGGCCGAGTAACTGTCTTAGAGAAACAGCATTCTACAACAGGTGCACATGGTAAGCTTCGTTAAATACGTGATGGTTGTTAGTATTCCACATTCACATCGTTTGTAAAGTTATGTTCATAAAAATGAAATCAAACCTAGTCCAAATAAAATGTTAAATCTAATAATGCATAGTTATTCATCAGGTGATTTGTGAACCACTGACAGCATAAAGCCTATTGTAATGTGTAGGTAATAATTCCTGATAAATGTCCATTTTGTAGCGAGGCAATCTAAGATTGTCCCTTACTATATTACGTTAAGCACTAAAGGGTTATTCCTTTTCCTGTAAAAGATTTCTCAAAACTATTGTTGAATCGCCATCCAAATGCGGTCTTACACGGTGAAAAGTGTCTTCGTTGTGTGACTCATGTTTTTGCTTGCGTACAATGCGTTCTATGTCTCTAAATAAATTTACACTTTCTGCGTGTTGTAAAAGTGGGCTTTAACAAAAACAATTTCAGAAAAGTTTTGTCGGAATCAATCAAGCCTATACTGGGAAAATTTGATTCATTTATAAACATTTCATGGGCTTGGTTAAAATACACAGTAATAACACTTTCGTTTGGCAGATGCAAATAACAATTCTCACCATTGCAAGTGTGTGACGACACTGATTTTGTTTTCCATGACCAATCCTTGTATTACATTTTCTTCAGCTCATAGATCGGGTCTAATCTATCACTTTCGGTTTAACCGGAAATGGCGCACCCTTTGAATTTTTAATAGGTTCTTGTAGAGTATAACCTTCCTTAATTAATTGTTTTCAAATTTAAAATTCGTTAGTAAACGACGACGCGACGGCGGAACGAAGACGGCGAAACTATGGTTCCATTGCGATCTTTATTAAATTTTCAAAATTAATTTCTTTTCATCGTAAACTACCCTCAAAGGGCTGTCAAACAAGTTGTAGCGAGTCGTTTTTCGCGACGTCAGCAAAAATGATGCCGGCTTAGTAATTATACCTGCTCGAATACTAACTTATCCAAAAATATCTGTGACTGCGAATTTTTTTTTAATTACAAATATTAGGAATTTATCCACCCACCTACAGACAGACATTTTTGAAAAATCATTGTTTTGTGTTCCTTAAGTACCAAAACGTGTATTGCCGTTAAAATCTAAATTTCGAAAAATTTCATAAAATCAACAGTTCCTTATTATAGCGAAGGTATTGGAAAGTAATTACCAAAACACTTTGCCGGAACTTTCCCATACTTTAGAAATTGTTATTTATCGTATTTTTTTTAATATATTTTTATATCAATATTTTAGGCGCCAATAACGCCTATAGATTGCACTTCGCCTACCACCGTATCGGGGGCACAGCTATTTTAGTATAGTTGAGTTAAAAAAAGTAGTTGCAGAAAATATTCTTACAACCTGCGTAAGTAATCTTAAAAGTACGGACTGTGTCCACATGGATTCGATAGCAATTGTTCAAATTTGTCTCTTAAAGGTTAGCTTGCGTGACTTATAAGTTATTTTAAACCTAAAATACCTACCGTAAATGAAATATGCAAACCTTGGTTTTTCATTTTACTTGCGTTTCACACTTTTAACCAGAAATTACCAAAAACTTCTCTGAGAGTTAACAAATATGATCTTGTAGCTTATTATCTCACATCTGGGACATCATAGCTGAGGGCACCATGAGCTGTACGTCGTATTATGAGTAAAGTAGAGAGTAATTCCTTGGGATTCAAGAGAACTAGAACCGAAATTTTTTCATCAAAAATTTGGCGGGAGAGAACAATTACCCTCCCCCCCCATCCCTAAATATTGCTGCACCTTAAAAATTAAGTTGTGACATTTATTCTATCATTCATGAGCAATTTATTTTTTAAGAAATTTTTATTTTTTATTTAAAAAAAAATGCATGAATTTCCAATTTTCAAAAATTCATAGAAAGCATCACAGGCAATCTAGCGGACTGGGGATCGAACTAAATTATAGTGCATTCCTAGCTCATTAACCTATGGAATTAAAAAGCATCGTATGGCTAATTTTTGTGTAATATGTTTTTTAAAATGTCAAAAGTTTGATATTTATTTCATTTAACAGCTTTAATAGTTCCAAAAGTTATCGTAGCTTGTAACATTGTGTACCCCTAACGCATTTCCAATATCAATATTCATTTCAATCTGATACTTGCGTTTTTGAGTTTTTGAGGCGTTTCAACTCAAATTTTTAAAAATTCATAAAAGGCGTCATATAAAAATTAGCGGGCTGGGGCAAACCAAAAAGTAGCTAATCCCCCGCTCTATGCGCTTGAAAAATTTAGAAAAAATCGTATGGCCAGTTTTGGACCAGTTTTAAAATTTGGTAAATATTTACAATTCATAGCTTTTAGTTTTTCGAAAATTTTTGTGCACAGCAACATTGTGTATTTATATTAATATTAAAATAAAAAATATGAACCCAATCTGTCCACTTGTTTTTGAGTAAATAAGCGTTAATATTACATAATTTTCTGAAAAACGTAGCGGCCGCCATTTTAAAGCTAGAATGTTCGGAAACAAGCGTTAAATTTATACTAAAATCTTCTATAAGATTGCGATTTCAGATTGAGTAAATTCATTTGTCCAGGAAAATGTACCAAAAAACATGTCTAACTTCTGGTTTTGGATTTTATAAAGCTTATTTTTTCTATGATTTTTTGATATACCCCCTGCCCCCCATTCCTAAGTTCATCGAAATCAGACTATACGTTTGGGAGTTATGGAGCACAGACACCAACATACCCACTCACCTACAGACAAACATTTTATAAAAACCATGTTTCTGGGTTCTTCGAAGTCCAAAACATGTATTTTCGTCAAAATCTGCATTTCAAAAATTAGCATGTGTGTAATACTTCCCTATTATTTATACAGTATTAAAAAGTAAAAAATGCAGAAAAAATTCGTTTAAATTCAAACGATTTATTTGCAATTTTTCAGTTCTACATAATGATTTAAATGGCTTATTATGAATATATTTAGAAATCTTTTAAAAAATATAAACCAATGTGAATGGTAATATGCGATTATAGCCAGTTATTTCATAAGAAAATGCAGTTTGTTGGTATTTTTGCTTGGTATTAGAAAACGTCATGACTATTATTCTAAACTAATTTCGATTTTCAATTATAAATTTACTATAACATGTTTTCGATGATTTGCCAGGCCTACTCAAAATTTCTAACATTAACATTGGTTTCATGGCCATCTTCACACAGAAAAACAATTACATTTTTGTCCTCCATTTACTAATCAATTTAAAGTTGAAAAAACACCAAAAAGAGAATTGTATGCTCTACAAGAATACTACAAAAATTATACAGAGTGTTGTGTAAAACTACGTAGTTGCCAGTTGGCGTCATTTCTGGTTAAACCAGAAGTGGTGTATCTAGTTGAGTTTACATGTTGCTCTTCTGGTTGAAGTCCATTTGGACTAACAATAATTTTGAGCTAGCCAAGGAGATTTATACAGGGTGATTCTAAATATATACGACAAACTTTAAGGGCTGATTCCTGGGTTATTTTGATCATAAAAGTTCATACAAATAACTGTCCAAAACGGTTTAGTTTTAAAGTTATAGGATATTTAATAATAAATTAAGAATTTGTATAGTATAACCACAGATAAGGTTAACACTACAGATATACGGTAAATATGTGAGCTATCGGCAGCTTGTTTTATATGATTAATAATCTGCAAAAAGATGGCGCTACAATGACAATTTATAATTAAGTCACAGATGACTGTAATTGAGCAGATTACTTAGCACATATTCAAACCAAAAGTTAGACAGCCATCTGCCATGTTTAATTGTCAAATCGCAATTTTTCGTAAATAATTAATATTGAAGCCAACTCTACTTAAATTATATTCATGATGTGACAGATGCACTCAAATCCCCGATAAAATAGTTTCCAGCACATTTCAACAGTAATAAACAAATAGCGATAGCAGCGCCCTAAAATTGGTCTGGTGCGTTGTAGCCAAACTAACGCTAATTTCGTCTCCAAATATGAGCGGACATTTTGTATAAAGGGTCGTATATCTGTAGTGTTAACCTTATCTGTTGTATAACTTACACCATCTAATATCATAGTTGGCTCAGCAAAAACAATCGTTTTGAAGTGAAAATATTTATTTGTCATTTCAATATTATTGTGTCAAAGCATTGGTTCATTAAAGTTTATTGCCAGCTTCTATTCTTTAAAATGAATTACACAAATGCTGAGATCTACGATATGCATTATGTTTACGGTCTTGCCAATGGCAATGTTAATTTGTGGGCCGGAATTGTTGGAGATCACTTGATAGGTCCACCTTTTTTGCCGATGAGGTTAAATGGAGAAGTATATCGCCATTTTCTTGAAGCGGAACTGCCACTACTGTTGGAAGAAGTCCCATATCATTTAAGATTCCAAATGTATTTTATGCACGATGGTGCTCCAGCACATTTCAGTTTAGTTGCTCGTGAGTTTTTCGGAGGTGGATATCCAAATCGGTGGATAGGGCGAGGAGGTCCACAACCGTGGCCTCCTCGGTCTCCAGACTTAAATTCTCTAAATTTTTTCTCTGGGGTCACCTTAAATCACTAGTTTATACAACTCCCATTGAAAATGTTGATGAACTGAGAAATCGCATTGTTGTATCATTTGAGACAATTCAGAACACCCCCGGTATTTTTGAACGTGTTCGCCGTTCAGTACGACGGACAGAAGCCTGTATTGCAGTTGGCGGCGATCATTTTCAACAATTTCTATAAGTTCATTTTGTTTATTACCTACCCTATACTACCCTATACTTAATTTATTATTAAACATCCTATAACTTTAAAACTAAGCCGTTTTGGACAGTTATTCATATGAACTTTTATGATCAAAATAACCCCAGGAATCAGCCCTTAAAGTTTGACGCATATATTTAGAATCACCCTGTATATGTAAGAGGATTTTAATTTCTGTAACACTTTTGGCAAAAGAAATAAAATTAATCAAACGGTTAAGCTAGTTATTTGTTATTAATGGCACAAGCTTTAAAAATATTTTTATATTATGCATATTCCTTGAAAAAACACACCATTACAATAAATTACCTTTCCGTATTCTCATTTCCTTTGAATAAAAAATACTTTCTCATTTATCATCGCGATTTCGAAATTCATCCACACAAAAAGAACGATTTTTAGTATTTAATTTCAAACTGACATTTCCCGGAAGAATATGTATGGGAAAAATTGTGTTTGCTTTAGCTGTACCGCAGCTGTAAATATACAGCAGCGCGAATCTATTTCAGATAAGGTGATGCTCGTTATTTAAGTAAACAAAACAAGTAGTTTTCCACTGCTTCTGTCAAGAAATAATAAGCGTGTCACTAACTTGCCCTAAGGCGCTTTGGCGGTCTAAATTGCTTTCCTGTAATGTGATTTACAGTTTACAAGGTGAAATATAAAACTTCAGCTGGCATTCTTTCCTACAAATACCTTTCTATTTCTATACAAGTACAAATAATTGCAGGAGGTTGGGAGTACACGCATAGTTTCATTACAAAAATTTACAGTACCAACTAATATTTCAGCGTATTTTCAGAGATTCGAATACGGAACTTTTGGCAATAGACACAAAGAACGTGTTGTGCGTAGGAGAAATGGCCAGCTCAAACCGTGTTTCAGTTTCAGTCTATTTCAGTAGGTGGCAAATTTATATTTAATTATACTGTCTGAAATAAATTCATATTTTTATTTATAATTTTATTATTATTCTGTGTTTCTTCCGTCTTACAAAAATATAACGATGCGATTTCAGGTAATACAGTCTGTAAAATCACTATTTGTACTTTTTTACAGTGTACTGAATTTGGGATATTTATCAAATTTCGAAATGCAATCTATCGCATAATTTACGACACTCATTAGAAAGTTCACCTTTGACACATTTCTTTAATTGTGAAAAACATGTTGCTGGTACTTTCTCATACTTTTTACGATTTAACAAAACATTGCCGCAATAAAAATTAAATAAAGAAAAAGAATTTAAACCAAATGTAATGTCCCAGCGGGAATTTGAAATTGCGATAGCCTGTACAATACGTTTCCGTACCGTAACTGTAAGCATAGTAGCAGCGACTAAACTGCGCGGTTGCAAGGTAAGCGCTCTACGGCTAAATACAAATTGCACTTCGGACAATGGAACGAAAATCGTTCTAAATACTTTATTTGAAAAGTTATCAAAAATATGCAAAGAATGAAATATATATTTTTTAACTAGAGTTAAAATCATATTAACTTCGGGAAAACATGTCGTTGAAATTAAAAAGTATCGTTTAAAATTATTTTTTATCTTAATAAACTACTTCAAGTGGTCTATTGAATTTTTTAAAGTGTATAACGATTGGCGTTTGCGTTTTTGAATAAATAATAATAAATTTGACATTTTTAAATAATTTCTGGGGGGCGTTGGAGTAAAATTTAGGAGATTACTGAAAATTAAATTTGTAGCTCACTACAAGCTCTATCGGCACACAAAGTTTAAAAACATTGGTATGGGTAGTTTTTGAGAAATCATTTTTTGAAGATTTCCAAATTTTGAGCAACTAGCAATTTTACAACTTTCAAATTTCCAAATACCTTTACACTACAGGATTATACTCATTAGGGCTATAAAATAATATGACAATATGTATTGATTGGAAATTTTGTTTTTGAGTATACGTCATTCGAAAAAGCATTTAATGTTTCTTTAACGCGATATTGTCAATATTGTAAAAACGTGTTAACTACTAAATCTATACCAAAGAAACCTGTCTAATACCCGGTTCCGGTTAAAGACCTAAAAAACTTCTGCATACTAAATTTAATTGAAATCGGTCAAGGTGTTCCAAAGAACGAGCGCACTAGGTGTCAGTTTACAATTGGTTTAAGGATCTACTTACGAAATTCCCAATAAACTCACTGATAAAATACTTCTAATGAATAGCGCATGCGTGGGAGATCATAAGCAGCAAATGGTTGACGGCATAACAACTGCGCATAAAATTTTTGTTTTTTTTATGATTTTGTGTAAACTGTTTATTTGGAAACTCAAAATTGAAATAATTTTAGAAATTTTAATAATTTTCAACATTTCAAAACTGTTTTTTATTTTTTTAGGTTTTTTGTAAAATTTTAAATACATATTTTCGAGGGGTCAACCACTAGTGTCAATACCTGTACAAGTTGATCGTCAATACTGGTCAATACTCAACAATATCTGTCAGTCTCCGTCAATACTCTCAGTACTTATCAATACTTGTCAATACGTGTCAATACTGTCAATACGCGTCAATATCTGTTAATAATTTTCGATAATTTTATAAATAACCTTAAATGTGTGTAAAATTTTGTAAATTTGGCATATATTTCGACAATATTATTCATATATAAACTGGAACTTTGTATTCGATCAGGCCAACTCGTTGCTGACAACAAAAAGACCGCGCTCGGATCGACTCGCATGTATACGGAAAGATACGAGTGACGCGTGTGAGTCTACTGGCCACTACATACCTAGTGTGTGCGCATTGCGCGGTATTGGGTGTAAGCGAGGTGTAAGTTACTTCGCCTGTACTGTACCGGCAATTTGGGACTGTACTGGCAATTTGGGGAGCCGGAGTCTTTTGATTCAGATTCAGAAAGTGACGCAATAAAAAACGACTTTTCTGCATTGTCAAATGTAAAATCATTGAATTAAAAAAATTATGAGAAAACCAATGTTTCCAAAAACAGTCCACTTCTAAAAATTCAAATAAACAAAGACAAAAAAATCATAGTTAGAAAGTCGTCTCTCTGCTGGCTTTTCTCGGAAAAGCACCACATGTCGAGTGACAGAACATTGCGAGTGAGAGATATGGGTTTTGCTTCAAAACCTTCAAAACGAAAAATACAAAGGTCCCTGCAAATCTTTGCAAAAAAAATAAGAAGAATGAGGAAGAGATTGCAGAAATTTCTTCAGGACCAGAACGTCAGAAGAAGAGGTATATAGTGAGAAAAGCGACACGTTACCTGAAGTGTTTTCCGAAAGCGAAGAAGAAAAGGAGAGTTCTACCGACAATGATGTTAAGTGTGAACAGTACTATGTAGTCTACTTTGACCAGCAATGGTACATTGGGAGGGTCCTGTCCTGCAGTGATACCAATTGTAAAGTCAAATTACTCAGACGACTTAGATGAATACATCTGGCCAACTAGAGAAGATATTGTCGTACAAATTGTCGACAGTTTATAATTTATGGGCCATTACGTCTAACAGGGAATGGCCCTTTTAGACTAAAACGTACGGAAAAAAATATTGTTAATAAAAAATACAAGGAGTTCAAGAATTGTCTTGAGAAAATTTAAAATTATTTATTATAATAAAAGTTTCATAACAAACACAATAAACTTCACAGTTAACAAAGTTTCCTTCGGTCTCCTTTTTTATTTCATTGGTCACTTTCAAGGTCAAGCACTTGTCAGTAGGGATGCAACAAATATTCGGTTATTATCCGTTATCCGGCCATTTCCACGAATATTCGGTTTGGCCGGATAATCTTAAATATCCGGCCGGGGCTTTTTCTTCAAGTAAAAGAGATTATGCATGCAATTTGGTTTGGAAGTCTAGACTAAACAACAATTGAAAGCAATAGAGCAAAAACCCCATAAGTCCAGTATTTTGCAGATCTGCATAAAATTACTAAATTTATATTATTGACATCAGCATTTATGAGAGTTAAAAGTTTGAAATGATTTTAAACAACATAAGTAAGTATTATTTATTAAAATCACGACGTAATATATAACATAAGGAGGATGCATGAACCGCTTGTTGCTATGATATGCAGGTCTCAGTTTTGCAGTACATGTGCCAGAGAGATCCGAGACAAGGAACCCATAAACAGTACTCGATCGTCAATCGTCAATATTTTATTTTATAATGTCAATAAAGGTCGTATATGTTAGGTTATGTTAGTTGATGTCTTGATGGTGTCGGATCTATCAGGACAGAACATGTTTTAGTCTTAACCATTGATGAAAATTATTATTTTTTGTAATTACAATCAAATTCGCTGACAGATTTTCATTCTTAATTGTAAACAAAAAACAATATTAGCGCAAATCAGCATATTCTTGAAGTAGTACATTTAGTAGTTTTCTTGTCTCGGTGCTCTCTTTCTAAAACACTACAGAATAAGACCATAGCAAGCAGGGTTTGTGCATACTGTTAAGTATAGATTATGCTCTGTGATTAAAAACCTAAATTTCACTACATTTAAGCTGAAACTACTTCGAATGTAAAAACGGTAATAACTATGCCAGATAATCCGGTATCCGGCTGAGCAACCGGATACCGAATATCCGTTATCCGGCATTTTCAAAATGTACTGCTCGCTGCATCACTACTTGTCAATACTTTACAGTACTTGTCAATACTTCGTATAGTCGTCAATACTAAGCAATACTCTTCAATACTATGCAGTATATGTCAATTGTTGTCAATATTCCACAGTACTTGTCAATACTCCGCAGTACGTGTCAGTACCATCAATACCGAAAATTTTTGTCAATTTTTCAATACCTGTACATGGTTTTGGGCAGTGGTTGACCCCTCGCATATTTTAGAAATTTTCAAGTTTTGAAAATTTTCATTAATTTTCAAGATTATTGAAATATTATAAAAAAATTTTAAGTCAACAAACATTTTCACTTTTAAGAGTTTCCAAAAATGTTTTTATTTTATTGTAAATTTACAAAAATTTGTATGATTTTAAATATTTTTGTTTTTCCAATTTCTTAAATTTTTCAAAAATGTTTAATTTTCCAGTATTTTTCAAAATCTTAATCATGTTCAAAAATTTTCAGTTTATATAATTCTAAATTTGAAGTTTTGAATGTTTTTTAATTTTCAACATTTTTGAAAGTTTTCTAAATTGCTAGAATGTTTAAAATGTTTTAAAATTAACAAATATTTTCAGATTCGAAAATTTACGAAAATATCAAAATTTTCAAATATTTTCAATTTTTTTCAAATTTTCAAAAATTTTTGTAGGTAATATAGTTTTCAGTTAAGAAATTTAAAAACAATTTTTCTATTCCAAAATTTTCCAGTATACATAATTTACAAAATTTAAAAAAAAATTTAAATTAACAAAATAAAAAATTTTCGTAATTACAAAAATATTTCAAAAAAGGTTTCTAAATAACTTTAAAATTTTCAAAAATATCAATAAATGCGAGGAAGGTCTCGTGGCGGTTGCTTGGAAGTTTTTTTGTTTTTGGAATTTATAGAAAACCGGAGTCCAAAGAATAACTATCCATCTGCCTAAAATTGGGTAGAAGAGAAAAAATTAAACCCCTTAAATATTGGCAAACATTAAGTTGTAAATCTCATTCTACTATCACTCATAAGCAATGTTACCTAAACAAGAAAGTATAGTATTCCACGTTTATTAAAAAAAAATTTGGGCAGTTTTTAAGTAGTTTTTTTTAATTTTTCCAAGATTTAAAAATATTTTTCGCTTCAAAGTAACATTGTGGTACCCTTGGGCTACTATAATAGCTAAAGTTTGTGCCGCTCTGTCAACTTTGTTTTTCAGTAATCTTTCTTGTTTTAATTTTTTTCTTTACTACACGTTTATTTTTCATAACATTTTTAGATAGATAAACATTGGGGAACTTAGACATGCGCTTAGAGCGCCTATGCGTAAAGGCACCACTGCTTTTAGGGCTACAGCGGTTTGCTTAAATATTTGTGAAAATATGAAAAGCAAAAGTTTCTTAAGTATAGGAAGTATGATGTTCAGATAATCATTTTTTAAATATACATGTGTATAGCAAAGAATTCACTTCCGGTTTATTATTATTCTCAGTTTAACTTAAACATCAGGAAACTACAACCGCATTATTTATTATGTTGTGTTGTTTTGCAATATTGTGCGCATCTCAAAGTGGTGTTGACTCATTTATTTATTCCAATTAATGTTTTCTGCATACTGAATGTGGTCAAGAATACAAATAGCATCGATTTTCTTTGTTCTTTTCTTCCCTTTGTTTTAGTAGTGAGCATTTCTGCAGTTTTTATTCACTAAATCCAGTTACTTTTTACTATAACCGTATGCATTTTATGCTAAGTCGTGTTTATTCTAAAAATTTATGAAACTTCTTCCAAAAGATCACAATGAAGTTGAAGTAAGCCTGCTGTATTTCACTCAAAAAGCTAAGCCGACTGTTATAATTTATACAAGCAAAATAGAAACCGTGTGTTTGAATTTCGGGATGCCTCTAATTTAACATGCTACTTATAACAGCGACACTAATTTTAATAAAAAAGCGTCTCTTCAACCCGCTGCATATAGCTTACTCTCTTACTACTATTCTGGTGTCAAAAATAACCGAAAGAATGCGGTTAGGAAATAGCTGAGACTGCCTGTAATGCGAATGTTTGGTGTTGCTTCTTTTTTACTTTCCTATACTTTTTCATAGGGAAGCATTAATTTAACGAAAATTTTCGATTTTGAAATTTTAATGAATATACATGTTTTGGACCTACAGAAATCCAAAAACGTGTTTTTACTTTCCCATACTTCTACTGAAGTAAAGTTATGATTTCATGCAAATTTTCGAATTTCATATTTTGACCGATTCTAGTTAAATTTGGTATGTAGAAGTTTTTTAGTTGCAGGTAGTTCTTTGTAAGGTCGCTAATCGAAACCGGAACCGAAAACGGAAATTAGACCTGTTTGTTTGGTATAGATTTTTTTCTAAACACTTTTTAGAAATTTTGAATACATAGAGTTGTAGTTCCTCGACAGACAAATCAAATGTTTTATTTTCAAAATGAAGGCCGAATTTTTGAACATTTTAACTTAACTTTAATGCCCGGTTACTCAAAAACAAAATATCCAATCAATTCAAATTATCATACTATTTTATAGCCCTTAATAAGTATAATCAAGTGATGTAAAAATATTTCTGGAAAAATGAAAATTGTAAATATACTAGCTGTTCAAAATTTTGATTTTCAAAAAACATTTCCTCAAAAACCGCCCGTACCATTTTTTCAAACTTGCTGAGCCGATAGAGCTTGCAATGAACTACAAAATTTGTTCTTTACTAATTTACCAAATTTCACTCTGACGCCATCTAGAAATTTTTGAAAATTTTTTAATTGTATATTTTTCAACTATTTTGAAAATTAAGAAAAAAACGATAGTTTTTAATATCAACAACGTGTTTTCTGGTATTTACGTGATTTTAACTACGCCCATCAATTAGCTCTAATAAAAATAAATATTTTTCATTTATTGCATATTTTTGATAACTGTATAAATAAAGCTGTTATAACTATTTTCGTGAGCGGATTGAATATCTTAGCGCCATTCACGTCGCGTCGTAGGAGCGCGCGCAGGCCGTAAGTAACCAACGTATTGAGTCTACAGCGGGCTTGTACCTGCTAGATTATATGTAAATTTCCATCACTTCTTGACGCGAGAATATTTAAAACGTAAAAAATATGGGAAAGTACCAGCGACCTGTTTCGCCCATTTTTTACTTTCCCATACTTCTACTGAAGTAAAGTTATAATTTCATGCAAGATTTCGAATATCAGATTTTAACAGAAATACGCGTTTTGGGGTCCAAGGGACACAAAAAAGTGTTTTTTAAAAAATGTCTTTCCGTGGGTGGGTGGGTTGGTGGGTGGATGCGTTCGTTTCCCTATATCTCCGGAACCCCTCGACCGATTTAAACCAGATTTGGTGTGTGTAAGTTTTTTAGTTGCAGGTAGTTCTTTGTAAGGTCGTTTATCGGAACTGGAATCGGAAACGGAAATTAGACCAGTTTTTTTGGTATAGATTGTTTTCTCTTTTTTAGAAATTTTGAATGCATAGCGATGTAGTGCATCTAAAGACAAATTAAATGATTTTTTTTCCAAATGATGTATCTTCAAAATGAAGGCCGCTACGAATTTTTGAAAATTTTGACTTTAATGCCCGATTACTCAAAAACAAAATATCCAATCAATACAAATTATTATATTATCTGATAGCCCTTTATAAGTATAACCAAGTGATGTAAAAATATTGTTAGAAAAATGAAAATTTTAAATATACCAGCTAGGGATGCAGCGAGCAGTACTTTTTCAAAATGCCGGATAACGGATATTCGGTAACCGGTTGCTCAGCCGGATAACCGGATACCGGATTATCCGGCATAGTTTTTACTGTCGAAGTAGTTTCAGCTTAAATGCAGTAAAATTTAGGTTTTAATCACAGAGCATAATATATACTTAAAGAGTATGCAATGCACGAACCCTATGGCCTTATTCTGTAGTGTTTTAGAGAGAGAGCACCGAGACAAGGAAACTACTAAATGTAATATTTCAAGAATGTGCTGATTCGCTCTAAAATTGTTTTTTGTTCACAATTAAGATTGGAAATTTGCCAACGAAATTAATTGTAATTACAAGAATTAATAATTTTCAACAATTGAAAAACGCGTTCTGTCCTGATAGATCCGACACCATCAAGAAATCAATTGACATAACCTAACATACATGCTTTTTATCGACATTTACGTAAAATATTGACGATTGACGATCGAATACTTTTTATAGGTTCTTTGTCTCGGATCTCTCTGTCACATGTACTGCAAAATTGAGACCTGTATATCATAGCAACAAGCGGTTCATGCATCCTCCTTATGCTATATATTACTTCGTGGTTTTAATAACTAATACTTATTTATGTTGTTTGAAATCATTTCAAATTTTTAACTCGCATAAATGCTGATCTTAATAATATAAATTTAGTAATTTTATGCAGATCTGGCAAAATACTGGACTTATGTGGATTTTGCTCTCTTACTTTCAATTATTTATCTCATTTACTTGAAGAAAAATCTCCGGCCGGATATTTCATATTATCCGGCCAAACCGAATATTCGGTGAAATGGCCGGATAGGCCGGATAACGGATAAAAACCGAATATCTGTTGCATCCCTAATACCAGCGGTTCAAAATTTTAGACATTTTCAAAAAAAATCCCCAAAAATTGCCCACACCATTTTTGAAACTTTCTGAGCCGATAGAGCTTGCAATGAACTATAAAATTTGCTTATGACTAATTTCCCAAATTTCACTCTGATGCCCTCTAGGAATTTTAGAAAATATTGAAATTGATTAATTTTTTATTCCTAAACGCAAACGCAAACGCCGATCGTTATAAACTTTTATCAGTTCGATTTAAAGTACTTTATGAGGATTAGAGACAATTTTCAACTTAAGTAACCAACGTCTTGAGTCTGCAGCGGGCCTGTACCGGCTAGATTAGATGTAAATTTTCACCACTTCTTGACGCGAAAATATTTAAAACATAAAAAGTATGGGAAAGTACCAACGACCTGTTTCGCCCATTTAAAAAAAAAATGTCTGTCTGTAAGTGAGTGAATATGTTTGTATTATTGTGGTGCATCATCAAGGTCTGTAGACATCAACACAGCAAAGATTTCTACAGACCTTGGTGCATCATAACTCCCGAACGGATGGTCCGATTTTGATGAGCTTCAGAATGTGGGGGTATATCAGAAATTCACGGACAAAATAAGCGTTTTAGAAGCCGAAACCGGAATTTGACGTATATTTCCAACGTTTCTTTCCCGAACTTCTAGATGCAAAACAACAAGAATAATTAGTAAGTAAGAATAAGAGAACCAGAAGCGATAAAATGCAGAGTGCAGAGTGGTAAAACAGAGAGGAGCGAGAAACATCCGTGCAAGCCTACTTGCAAGTGTTATTAACATCCACATATATGCGCTCATAACCAGGTTTTACTTTTTACCGTAATACAAAAACGTTGTGGCTTTATTTGTGTTACGGGCGATGGCACTATTATGCACTAAAATTTATAAATTGAGATTTTCAACCAAACTCCACTAAAAATATAAAAATTTTAATATTAACACTCACATAAAAATGGTAGATTAGTGACACGTGTGCTTGAATTTATTATATTCGGTATATATACAAATGCTTTTTTGCTTATTTATATAACTGTATATAATTATTATATTTATACAATTTAGACAACTACAATCGTAAAGCCCAGTTTCCACATGCATAGATTATTGAGCGCCAGTTAGTAGCGATCGTAACTGGCGTGCAAAAATGCAAAAGCTTTCAACTTTTTAATCTCACTGGCACCAGTTATTTATTACGTTCGGCGAAAATAGTCTATGCATGTGGAAAACCAGGGACGTGAACCGAAAAAAAAATAACGTTTTGGTTGCGGTTCAAATTTTTTAATATTTTAGTTATGTTTTCAGTTACTGCAACATGCAGCGTAGTTTACCGGCAATTTAAATTTGGCCGGCGGACGACGCGACGTCTTGTTTATGTATGTGTTCTACGAGTATATTCTAGTATTAACTATGACAGACACGCCGTACCTCGGCGCTAAAATGCGTGTGAAGGGTTGTGAGGCATAGGTTGGTCAAGAGTTTGAATCCACATTTATAAAATTTTAATTTAACTACTTTTAAAAAATGGGTTGGATAGGTTATCATTATTTCTTTTTATTGTGTACATAGTGACATGCTACTGTTTATGTTCCCTGGAATTTTTAGCAATAGTGGCAAAACAGCGAGCGCAGCAACGTGCACATTGTCGGCCCACTGGCTCCCAATAACACCAAAATTAAGTACTTGAGAGTTAAAAGGAAAAATGTATTCTGCTGGTAAAGTATGCATATCATGTTATACAATGACGTCATACCGGCAAAAGCTTTGCATTCGCGTTTGTGAAACTTTAATAACTTTAATCATTGGTTTGGCTCCAACCCTGGGGTGAACCCAAAGGGCTAGACATACAAAACGCGAATATTAAATAGTATATTCAAAAAATAGTTGCAGTTATGGATCTTCAAGAAATTTTAAATTTCTTTTTTTTTGGTTACGGTTCGGAACATTTTCGGATTTTTCCGGTTTTTCTTTTCGGTTACGGTGCACGTCCCTGAAGGAAACTAGGCTTAAGCTCGTAATCGCGTAATGCTTCAATAATTAAACCGTTAAATAGTAGGCAGCGAGGTTCAGTTACTTGCTCGGTTCTGCCTTCTTTGGACTTTGCTAGCATCCAAGTGCCGACACGTCTTGTCGCTTCTGGTTCTCGTAGAGTATTTATTCTGTGCTTAAACGCGTTATTATTACTCAAAAACCAATTGACAGATGGGGACAACATTTGATATTCTATTCGTTTCAGGAGGACACAATATGCTTATGAACGATACTTTTAAACGCATGAAAACTGCGAAGTAAAAATTATTTTAAAATTTTGGAAATCAAAAAAAAATATTGCACAAAAACTAGCACAATTTGTTTTAAGTTTTTGTAGGCTGCTAGAGCTGGAGATGAGCTACAATTTGGTTCGTGTCTCGGCCCGCTAATTTCTTTCTGGCGCCATCTATGATTTTTTTTAAATTTTGGTTTTTAACGCCTATTTATTCAAAAACGAGTTATCAGATCGGGATGAAATTTTAAGTATTGCTCAAAAACTAGCCAAACAATTTTTTTTTTAAAATGTATAGTCGTATAGAGGTTGGGATGGGCTACAATTTGGTTCTTGTCTGCTAGTTTTTCTATGACGGCTTTTATGCATTTTTGAAAATCGAAAATTTATGCATCTTTTAACAATTTAATTTAATAAATGGTAGACGATGAAAAACTTCTGTTATTTTAAATAATAGAATAAGATTCAGAACTTGATTTTTAGGTGCAGCAATATTTAGGAGGGTTAATCTTTCCTCTTTCGCCAAATGTTTGCTGCACGAATTTCTTCTTTCGTCTTTGTTTTTTTAATTCCAAGGTATCTTTTCCAAAAATCAAAAATTGTTTTTTTTGTCATATAAAACTTTCGTTACCAACAGTACGACGTGCATCTGACTAGCCCCCAGCTGGCATGTCCCAGGTTTTGCGTATTTCATTTATAATAGACATTTGAGGTTTAAAATTACATCTCATGCAAGCTAACCGTTAGAAGATAAATTTGTTTCTTATCAACTATTTTTAATGTATCTACAGTCTGTACTTTTAATTCGACTTACACAGGTTGTAAGAATATGTTCTGCAATTACCTCTTTAATGCAGATAATCTTGACGCCAACTATACAATAATAGCCACTCCCCCGCTGTAGTCGTAGGCGTAGTGCGATCTATAGTCACTATGGGCGCGTCCAACGTTGATACAAAAATACTTTAGAAAATATGATAAGTAACCATTTCGAAAGTATAGGAAAGTCCAGGCAAAGTCCTTCCAGCGCAAGAAAAAGGGGTCGCTGAGTTTCTTTCTTCCACACACCGAAATTTTAACGGGCGGATCTGTTCTTCCGTTTGTTGGTTTACTTACATCCCAAGCAATTTTTAACGAAAAACTAGATTTTAACCCATTAAAAAAAACTTTCGGCTTACAATAAGATAAGCCCGCGCATTACTGGCGTACGCTGCGTTAGCCGAGCCGCTATAGTGGTAGCACTGGT
This sequence comes from Ctenicera cuprea, assembly GCA_958336395.1. Taxonomy (NCBI): domain Eukaryota; kingdom Metazoa; phylum Arthropoda; class Insecta; order Coleoptera; family Elateridae; genus Ctenicera; species Ctenicera cuprea. Next base: position 44,194,790 of record OY284491.1, on the reverse strand, counting down.
GCGGTCTTACAAGTCACAGTTATCGTGCAAAACGTTGATACAAACTAACTTGTGAAATATAATAAGACTATTTCTAAATTATATTAAAGTCCAGACGAAGTACTTCCTTAAATTTTTAAACCAACTTTTTTGTCGTTCTCTGAGGTGCAAAACGTATTTCCCTGAAAAACTACAAATTGAATATTTTCCGGAAATTATTACTTTCGTATAGTTTCAATATAGGAAAGTAAAAATTAGGAGAATTGTGTTTAAGACTAAGAATGTAATACTTATTTTAACATTAGATATTATTTAACTAAAAAAATAAAACAAATGTTCAGTTTATGTAAAAATAAAAAGCAAAGTAAATATGACGTTAATAATAGTTTTATAAATTAAAGTTTAAATTCCAGTACCGATTTTTTTAGTAAAACTTGAATTTATTGTAAACTGGTTATAATCAAGACTGATGCAATTTCATATTTATCGGCGAGAAGATGTAAAAGTGAAATTAGGACAAATGTGTTACATAATTAATTAAAAAGTGGACAATATTACTCATAGAAATAAACAAATAAACAACTATGCTTAGTGTCTATGCAGTTTGAACCAAAATGTAGGATAAATATTTAAGCCGTCTCGTATGTGGGTGTAAGACATTTCTGAATTGAAGACGGTTCCGTCGTTTCCTCGTTTCATAGCCTACTTCTATTTTTAATCAGGCTTTTAAGTGGCAAGCTTCAACAGTTTTTATTAGAGCTAACTATACTAAGAGGTGTCACAACTAAAGCCGCGGTTACACAGGGAATTCTATTGTTATGCATGTTTTGTCTTAGTCGACACGCCTATGTGTTAATTTTAGTTGGTGTCCTTAATTCTCTGATTTAGAAAAAGTGTACTATTTTGGTTCTACCATTATGGTTGGACTATCTACAAATTGAAAATTTCTAGTTTAACTAATTTTATTAATTAAGTTTTTCTTATAACACAAACGTGTCTAACCACTTCTAAGAAGCGCCTTTAAAACAGCGGTTTAAGAATATTCCACTTAGTTTTCTATCTGCATTTTATTAAAAGTGATCATAAAACGCGGCAACCAGCACCAGTAAGTAAAACAACCTTTACTATTGAAGACATTGAAGTTACTTTGTAATTGTAAAACACCAAACTGGTTTTCGTTTTGCAAGGCCCTCGGTGTAAGGTTCCTCCCTCCCTTCCTTTACTTTCCTCTACGTTAAGTATAGGGTAATAGTGATGGTCCAATTTCGATAAGTTTTGGAGTACAGGGGTATAACAAAAATCCATCCATAAAGTAAGCTTGTAAATAGTTATTAACCGAAGTGGAAGTTAGACATGTATATTTGTAGTATTTTATTTAAAAGACCTATTGGGGCAATCTAGTGCGAAATTTATAGCTTTAAAACGGCGGCCGCTATGGTTTCTTTATTTAATTTTGAAATAACATCATAGTACTCAAAAACAAATCTTCAGATAGGTATAAACTTTAATTATTATAATAGCCCTGGAGAAATACAATGTTACTGTGTAGAAAAATTTTTGAAATGGAGAAAAGTGAAAGTGAAATCAATACATTTTTCAAAATTTTGAAGATTAAAAAAAATGTTGCTTATAAACTGGTTACACAAAATTGTATTCAAGTTTGTAGGCCCATAGAGGTTAGGATAAGCTACAATTTGGTTCGTGTTTCAGTCTGATAATTTCCCTAGGACATCTTCTATGAGTTGTTGAATATCGACAATTCACGCCCTTTCATTTACCAAACGAAAAACGATAAACAGTTCTGTTCAAGGTGAATTGCTTGTGAGTGATAGTAGAATAAGATTTACAACTTAATTTTTAGGTGCAGCAATATTTAGGGGGGTTCATTTTTCCCTCGCTCCTAATTTTTGCCTAAAGGAATTTTCACAGTTTTCTTTAACCTCGAGGAATCTTCTTCCAAAAAATCAATTTTTTTACTCACAAGAAATTTGTAAAAGTAAATAGCTACTTTTACGGTTCAAAAAAACAGATAATTCTTTGTCAAACAACAATGGACGCCGATTTAAAATTTATTAGTATCACTTTGCAAACATCGAGAGAGGTAGCTCCGCGGTAACACGTCCACCTTTTATTTGGGAGGCCTGCGTTCGATTCCCCGCCCCGGCCGACTGTCTTGGCTTAGGTTTTTTCGTGGTTTTTTTGGGGCAAAAGGTCAATACTGGGACATTACTATTCATGGAAATTATTGTTTATCCAAATTCCCTGCTTTAAACTATCTTTACTATCTTTTCTTGGTTGAAGATGTCTCTTCGCGGGGAGTGATCCAACACCGAGCTTTTCTTTTTTTTTGTACAAACGACGATTTCAAGAACATTCAACTATTTGAGAGCGGGATAATATAACTTTGTGTCAAACAAAGGTTACTGATTATTTGTATAATATGATGCAATGCAATGCGAAGCAAGTGTTGGATGTTAAAATCAGTTGGTCCGATTAAGATCAGGAAACTGTTTACGTGACCAAATTGAATTTATTGTGAGGGCATCTTGCAGTAGTGTTGTGGTAATCGTATATAAAGTAGTTTTACGGTCATTAGAAGTATAAGGGCCAAGATCAAGAAACAGCCCTTGATTCCTTATTTGAAAGCAATGAAACCGAAATAACGATTTTTCAGTCATGTAGTTGTACGGAGAGTAGGAAACAATTGCTAAGCAAAGTAATTTGTATGTGAATTTGAAACGGCGCGCGCAACAATTGATTGAATAAACCTAATAAAATAATTAGGCCGGGTGTAACAGAGAATTGGTTTACGCTCTGTTTTCGCTATTTATTAAGCTAATAAAATTATTATTGGGTATAGTTAATATATGCATGGAGCCCTGTTATTTGACATAGATTATAAATTTCTAGAACCTGCAGTTTAGGCGGAATTGACACCAACTCTCTTATTTTAAATGTAACACTCTATATATTTATATTTTTGAGGCTTTCGCAGTTTCTCGAACTGTCAATAATACAATTTACTGTCGGCTTAAACTGCGTCGTCATTTGGGAACTGCACTCAGCATAATCAGGTAAGGACCGATTTGTAGCTTGTCTGCCTTTGCTCTAGAAGTTTGAGGAATATTTGTTCGTAGGCCCTGCCTGCCTAAACAGGACCGTGTGCTTAGTTTATTTAAACCTTGGGACGAACAAGGATTTGATCTTAATGTATTTTGTTTGCCAGGACAATAATACTAAATCGGCTTATGCCTGTTAGCTGTTGGTGAACCCATACAAACTAACGTTTCGCAAGACATTGCAGCTTGCACCTTCAGAGTGAATAGAGCACTGAATTCAAATCCGGGATGCGGAGGTATTTAAACCCCTTTGAGCCAATCGGGCAGAACGGCGGAGTTCTATTCTTGTCTTGGCAAACAAGTTACTTTAAGATCAAATTTTTGTCCACCCCAAGGTTCAACTATTTTGAGCCACGGCCCTGTTTAGGCAGGCAGGGCCCACGAACAACTATGGTTCTAACTTTCAAAGCAAATGCTTGTAAAGGCAGACAAGCTACAGGTCGGTCTTTACCTGATTATGCTGGGTGTAATCCCCAAATGACGAGCGGTCTAAGCCAAAGGTAAATTGTAATATTGACACTCTGTATATTTTAACATTTTTGAATTCGGTAGAAAATTCTGCGTATGATGGTGTTGTTTTATCGCTTCTGGCCAGTAAGCAAAACGGCCACCGCAAGTTAGGAGGTACACTTGGTCGTCTGAAGGGCTAAGTGGACCACAATTTCGATGTGGATCCAAGCAAAGCGATCGTCTGGTGCTGTAAACTGTCCGAGGGGTGTCTTTTCGTGTCGTTGTACCTTGGATGGTTGACATTGTAATCCGTTTCGAACGTATCTTTTGATGTCTGTTTGAATGCGGGGCTAAACGAAGCGTTCCTTCATGAGAGCGGACGAGGCTCGGTTTTCTGGATGTGACCAACCGCGCAAGTGTAAGCAGATATCGCGACGGTAGGCTTATGGGAGTTAGCCGGTGAACTTATCGCAATATAACTCCCTTGAGCTGTCTAACGTAATGGGCTTGAGTAGGAGACCAATGGTGGTTTACAGTAATCGGTGAAGCTCAGCAACACGCTAAGGGTTTGAGCGAGTCGCGTTCTGTTGGTGAATAACGTCTTCACTGGCATGATCTGAGGCGTCGGATGAAACAACTAGTCGCACTGTGTGGATGGAGTAAACTAGGAAAGTGACTAGACTGATTTTCTTTTTGGTTTTCGGGGGGGGGGGGGGGGGGGTGAGGAATAGGTGCCGACCTTCAAAATGTTCCGAAAGCATGAAACGGGGTTTGTGTTGCGGCACTGTTTGGGAGAAAGCGCCAATAGAAGTTAAGCATACCTTGCTGGAGGCGTATCTGTGCCGCGGTGAAGGCTTGAGAAAATATACGATAGTTTGACCTCCCGAAGCGGGAGGCTTGATTGTTTTTTTATGGTCGGTGATCGTGTGGCCTAGGAATAGCACGGAAGGCTGTGCGAGCGTTTATTTTGAGAAATTGAGCACAATACCATATTCAGAGAGACGTTGAAAGACTGCCTGCCCGTAAGTGAAGCATGTGGGTGTTCTCCTCAGGAGAAGCTACCAGGATGTCATGAAGATAGATTAAGCAGAAGTTGAGCCCTGCCAGGACCTTGCTGATGAATTGTTGAAAGGACGCGCAGCGTTACAGAAGCCGTAGAGTATGAAGGGAAATTCATACAGGTTGAAAGGCGTTGTGATCGCTGTTCTCTGGACGTGCTCTGATGCCACTCGTATTTATTGATAAGGTTTGACTAGGTCAGCGGTCTAAGACACCGTTGTAACTTGAAAAAAATTTGTACAGTTCTGAATGTTTGGTGTAAAAAAGCGATCTCAATATTCAACGTCTATAATCTCGGCACGTCCTTCAACCCCGTGTCAAGTTGGGAACCATATGAAAGGGCAAAACTTAGGGGTTATTGAAAGTGCGACAAAACCCCTGTATGTCTTAATTTCTCAATTGGGTGCTAGGCGGCGAAATTTGGAGAACACAAGTAGACCTTGTGTCTTAACATAGTGCTTTCTTTGACGGCGCCTCGAGGCAACTGCGTGGTTATGGAAATCTTAATATAATGTAAGAAACAGAGCCCACGGAGTATGGAGGGTCAATGGTGCTACGTTTGGTGTTCGGTGTCCGTCGGCTATGAACAAGATTTGATGCGGAGCGTAGATCCATTCACAAGTCGTCTGCTACGAAGAAGATCGACCATTGAGTTACAGTGACGCAGAAAGTCGGAACCGATAATCGGGGTAAAGTCGAATTTGTACGAAATTTTTTTTTTAAACTCAGATCGACCGACAATATTCGTAAGATCAAGAGGTCAGCGACAGTGTCAATGAAAAAACGAAATTTAGTTGAGCCATGCATTGGTGAGAAAAAAACGACTGTGTGTATCATGGCAGGAACAGGCTGCCGCTGCCTGTCGTGTTACCAGTTTTCGTTACCTATGCCCACAGGATTTGTGTTACCAGCAAATGGCGTCCCCGTCTTCAGCTGTGCGAGAGCGTCTACCGCGTCTCTTTGAAAGTCGTGAGTTCTTTAGGAGAGGTGATTTCTGTTTATACATTGACATAATGTAGAGGAGACGCGGCAAGCCAAAGCCGAGCAAGCCATGACTTCGAGTTGAGTTACGTCCGTAACCTTATCGGTTATCTCGACCAATTTGTCCAATGACTCGCTAATCACTTGTAAGACTGCTTGCATTGATACTGGCAGTAGTTCAAAGCAAAGCTGTTTCAAGATGTCGTCCGGGATTTCAAAGCCTGCTCGGGACCTAATTTCCTGAAGTAATTGTGGCGGTTTTCGGTCGCTTAGTTCGAGACCCGTTAGGAATTTTATAATTATTAAAACATCGCTCTCGCTACATCCCTGAATGATAGCCGTCTTTAATGTGTCGTAATCTGATGGGGAAGTTGTTTTAAAAGGTTAGCTATGGTCGACAAAACGTTGATGTTAGGTCAAACTGTGCTACCGCCTAGTATAACCACATGGTGGTTTCGAACCCTTTAAACGAGGCTAGTTTTATGCCTACTGGTGTTAGGATAGTACGGGTTCGGCAGAAACAGTAAAAACAGTAAACAATTTTGAACCAAGGATTGTTTTGAAATTGGTGGGTTTGTTGTTTAAAATATATGGCATGCTTGTAGCGTTGACCTTGGAAATTAGTTGGTCAGTGCTTTTTTAATCCCGCGGCGGGTTAGTCACGTTAGCATGTTAGTTTCGAGCAGTATATTTGGAAATTTTTCAAAATATTGTCAATATTTTTTACTTTGTGGTACTACATATTACAGTCAACTCGTTTGGGCTAATAAGACGGTAAAATCAAAATTATCAAAAAATTGTAACGGCTGCCCGTTTGAAATTAGAAAGTTCGAAAAAATACGTTGGATTTACCCTATGGTGTCCTCTCAGATTCTGTTTTCAGATTTAGAAAGTTCGTTTTCCGAAAAACTGCTACTAAACGAACATGTCTAAATTCCGCTTCCGGTTTCGGATTTTTTTAAAGCTTAATGTTTCCGCGAGTTTTTATATACACCTGCATTATAAAGCGAACGAGACGTCACCCACCCACACACGCACGAACGCATGTATGAATGTTCACATAGATACCCACCTACTCACAGAGACATTTTTTAAAAATCTTTTTTGGCTTCCTTGATGTCCAAAATATGTATATCTGTCAGAATTTCAAATTTGAACATTTTCATGAAATTAATGCTTTCCTTGCCAGTATAGGAAAGTAAAAATGCATATGAACATTTACAGAAAAATGAATTTATTATATAAATCACTTTCAGTTTTTATTTGTAAATTCCTGACGATGACCGAGATGGTTGAAACTCGAGTGGAGTAAATAAAAACCAGCAAATTGTGAAACAATTACCAAGTGTTTTATTCTTTTGGAAATAAAACTTAAATAAAGTCTTTTGCAACGAACTCCTAGTTTTTCTAGCAACTAAACTGTAAAATGTTTGTCTTATTATTTATATTCAACAATCATCGCGGCTTTCCTGCATAAAAAAAGCATGCTATTTTTAATAAAATTAACGACTTTTCAAATAATTAAAACCTATTCTGTTTGCTACTTATTCAATCAAATAAAAATGAATCGATTGAAACCTAAACATAAACAACTACATGTGAAAAATGTAATTTTTGAAAAGCAGGGCATTATAAATGTTTCACAACTTCATTGCTTGGTGATTGATTCATGCAATACACGTATATCGAGTGTATGCACTTTATTACTTTTAGTACTGCAGAAAATCAACTTGTAAAATATTTATCTCCTCTCCTAAAATATTTCAGCAAACGCAGTTAAATAAGTACGCACCTTTTCGATCATACAATATATTTAGAAACTGTGATTAACCTAAGCTTAACGTAGAGGCTTTATAAAGCAAAAACGTTTATAAACTACTAACGTTTTAGTACCGATTTGAAACGTACCCCACTGGTTCTAGTATTAGAAAATAATAAGGGGACTGTCTATTATTCTTATCTCAAACCGATACCTCGCTACAGACGGAAACATTTATCTACACACTTGATTCCTGTTGGAAGATGCCTTAACTCTCTTATAATTTACTTAATAAGACCATACAACTTTATTTTTTAATTCGGTTAAATTTCCTCATTCTACAGTTTCACGACGGTTTAAAGCAACACAAAAATTTTGTCGCACGATTAAAACTCCTAATAAAACAAATCCCGTTTTGTGTGAAAATGATTCGAAAGTAAAGGTAACTGTTTTGCATTATATTCGAAAGAACGCTGGTAAAAACATTAACAAAAATTTATTATACCTTAACAAACATGCAAAGGAAATAAAGCCTCAAAGAAATTGCGAGGTTAACGCTGTAAGAAACGGTTTTCGTGGTTTGTTTAGGTGAAGTAATCAATAAGTCTGGTATTGATTAATTCTGGTGGCCACGCAACAAAGTGTTAACAGTAGGTGTAGGTGTGGAGCCCATACGCACCATGCAAATATTTCACTTCGTTAATAAATCAACGTTTAGGTTATGAATTGATGATGGAAATTGCTTCGTTTTTTTATTTGCTTTTGGTAATTGAGAAACGCTTCTATTTAATAGAAAATGTGGTTACATTATCCGACATCGAAAATTGCCTATAAGGTGTAAATCAACCCGTTTCTTGAAGAACAAAATTGGTACAATTTTATTATTAAGTTGAAAATCACAGAGATAACAATTGCATTTCAATGGGATGACTAGCACATTTCTTTTGATTAGTACCTACGTTAACATAAGCATGTTATGTAATACTATTTTCTTACATAAATATTTCTACAAAATCTGAATTCAAAACTTGCATGAATAAGTAAATACAAGTTTGATATAAAAAAATTATGGAAATCGAGAGTTCGCCATTATTTCTCGTGCAATTACTATCGAATGCTTTACTGATCGTCTCTTTATTACAACATGGCAATCCAAAACGACTGCCTCAATACTTTCTTGCGATTCGATGACCAAACAATACCACTTCAGCTTATACAACAGTAGGTCCTATCTGTCTAGACTGTGTTTTAAATATCTAGAATTTATTATTTTTAAGGGCATCCGAAACAAGGTTTCGGTCAATTTGTTTTTTGGCATCCAAAAGCAAATTACATGTTTATTTTCGAATGCTGTATCTTTAACGAAAGCCACTACGAATTTTTGAAAAGGTTGACTACAATTACCGATTATCCAAAATCAAAATATCCGACCAATACAAATTATCATGTTATTTAATAGCCCATAATAAGTATAATCATGTGATCATATTATAATCACATTTTTGGAAAACGTCAGGTTTTCAAAATGTTGAAAATTATCAAAATTATTACGCAAAAACTATCCACGCTATTTTCTTACAACTTTGTGGACCGATGGAGCTTACAGTGAACTACAAATTTATTTTTTACTAATCTCATGAGATCTTTGTGATAACTTTTCGAATAAACTATTTATAGCGCTTTTTGGTCCGATGTCCGCAGTGCAATATCTACTTAGCCGTATGACGGTTATTTTGCTTCCGTGTGGTTTAGTCACAGTTATCGCTGCCTACTATGGTTACAACTGCGGTACGATATCCTACTGCACAGGCCATCGCAAGTTAAAATTCCCGCTGGGGCGTTACCTGTTTTAAATTGTTTACATTTTTTGTTAGAACAATGTTCTTCGGTCATTTACTGTTGCGAAAATATTTAAAACGTAAAAAGTATAGGAAAGTACCAGCAACGGGTTTTATGCCTATTTTTAACTAAAATCTTCTGTTAAGTTTATCTGTTATATTAGGGTAAAGGTAGCTGGAAGGATGTGAAGGTGCTTGTTATACATAAACCGGGTCGTAATGACTACTCCCTGGCAAAATCATATCGTCGAATCAGTCTTACTTCGTCCTTGCTAAAGACGCTTGAGAGACTATGTGACAGAGAAATACGAGAGCAGGTGCTATTTGTACACTCACTGCACTAAAATCAACATGCTTACATACCTGGGAGATCCACCGAATCCGCACTACATGCTGTGAAAAATCGGATTGATATTGACATTGAAGGGGCTTCTGATATGGCGTGTTTCGACAGTATTAACACTGCTCTACGCAGGTATGGTGTTGAGCCCACTCTCCGTGAGTGGATAAAACCCATCCTTGCAATGATAGCAGTATAGGTTAACATAGGTGATAGCTCTATACGAGGTGTTGTAACGAAGGACCTTATGTCCCCACTGCTTTGGAACACAGCGGTAGGCAACCTTCTGCACTCCCTCAACGATTCTGGCTTTTACACCATTGGCTATGCGGATGATATTACTATCCTCATCACAGGAAAATACGAGAACACGCTCTGCTCCTTAATGCAGACGGATTTTCTAAAAATAGAAGAGTGGTGTAGTGAACAGTCCCTCTCTGCGAACCCCTCTAAGACATTGGTAATACTATTCACAAGAAAGGGGAAGGTTGGACGTTTACGTACATCTATTGCTATTCGGTACTTCCCTCAATTTATCAGACAGCGTCAAATGTGTGGGAGTCATTTTAGATAATCAGCTGAATTCAGAAAAACATTTTCAGCCTAAGGCTGAAAAGGCATGGATAACTTTTTGGCAGTGTCGCCGCGCGCTGGGAAGATTCTGGTGGCTATCACCCAGAATTACGCTGTGGCTGTATACAGCCATTATTAGGCCTATGCTATGCTACGGAGCACTAGTTAGTGGCCCAAAGTCAGATAGGCTACAACTGCAACCAAACTGGGACATGCTCAACGTCTTTCCTGTCTTAGTATCACAGGAGGTATTCGTTCAACCCCTCACGACGGCCCTAAAGGCGATCATATGAATTCCCCACTTGATGTGGTAGTGCAGGAATTAGCTATAAGAACTGCCTTGAGGCTATGCTTTGGGTGGCTATGGCATACAAAAGGTGTGAGTGGCAAGCATCCTCCATCCTTGATGAAGCAGTGCTAAAGATTCCTCTTTTCGCTGCGGTGGTCGACTGCCTCCCTCCTAAGTATACCTTTAATAAACATTTCAGTGTGTATGTCAATGCTGGGATAACCCACCATTCAGATATATCCGTCTTTACTAATGGGTCTAAAAAAAGACACGGAACCGGCGCCGGAGTTTTCTCCAACCATCAAAACTTTTGCCAAAGTATACTACAAGGCAAACTCACCACCTTCTTTCAAGCGGAAGTAGTGGCGATAATGCATGGTGCAAATGCAGTCCTCAAACGACAAATCAAGAACCAACGTATTAGTATCTTCAGCGATAGTAGAGCTGCCTCACTGGCTTTGAGTAGTTGTAACATTACCTCAGAAGTAGTACTTGCTACAAGTGCTATGAAGCTTTTCAACATATCTCCGGAGACAATGCTGTGTCACTCGTTCGGGTGAAGTGACATGATGGTAATCGAGGTAATGAGAAAGCTGTCGAGGTCGCAAGAGTGGCCTCAGAACAACTTCCTTGAGAGCCGGAATCTGTAACCCCCATCTCCCCGACGATATTCAGCACCATACTGCATCCAGAAACATTAAACAGCTTTAGGAGAAGATGGGCTAATATTCAACGCTGTCGCCAGGCAACGGTTACTTTTGCAGCACCCTCATCAAAGATAGCCAATTGCTATGTGCAGCTGTCCGAATCTTAAGAATCTTAGACTGGTTGTAGGGATCCTGACCGAGCACTGCATTCTAAACAAGCAAGCACATGATAAGGCTGGTACACAGCCCCAATTGTCAAGGATATAATTTAGAGGATGAGACGGAAGAACACGTCACTGTTCTACCCTTGTAACAATTAGAGGATCCATGCTGGGGGACTTCTGACCTGACATGGCCGTCATCAGCGACACCCCAACCGTAGACGTCCATTCAAAGAATTGGGTGGATTGGGTGATTCCCGTGTTGGGGAGCTGCTACGGAGGTAGCACAATAGGCCGGCTTTTTGTAGCCTAAGTGCGCGTAATTTTCTCCCCCTTCAATCCTAATCCTAATCCGAATTAACAGGTTGCAACCTCAAAAAATCCAAATACCGATCAGCATTTAATGGGCCATCAAAGAAAAAAGGATCAAGAATTCTGTCTCCTATAATTCCCGCCCACACGTTTACTTTTTGTGGATACTGTGTGTGTAATTCTTCCATCCAAAGTGGGTTATGTCGCGACCAATAACGGGAATTGTGCCGATTTACAGCTCCATTTAAAGAAAATGTGGCTTCGTCGGAGAAGATAATAGAATTCACAAACTGTGGGTCGTTATTGCACCTGTCCATCATTTCTTCACAAAACTGAATTCTCCTATCAAAATCATATTCTGATAATTCTTGAACAAGTTTAACCTTATAAGGATGAAATTTTTCTGTATGTTAAATATTCAGTACAGTTCCTTGACATTATTATCCCGGGATAATTGTCGAGTTGAAGTATGAGGATTTTCGGAAACTGTAAGCACAATGTCCAACATTTTATCGTCTGTTGCTATTTTTGGACGGCCAATTTTATTCAAATCTTTGACGTGGCCCGTTTCTCTAAATTTTCTATTAATTTTGGTTACAGTGGACCGCGTAACAGGTTCACGATTTGGATGTACAGTATTTTAAATAAAGCGTACACATCGTCGTGAGTTCTCTTGTTATCACCGTACCCGATCATAATTTAAAGTTTTTACGATTGGCGTTTAGGTTTTTGAATAACAAAAAATCAATTTCAAATTTTTCAAAAATTCCTGGAGAGCGTCAGAGTAAAATTTGGGAAATTAATTAAGAAACGAATTGGTAGTTCATTGCAAGCTCTATCGGTTCAAAAAGTTTTAAAAAAAATGGTGTGGGCAATTTTTGAGAAGTCATTTTTTGAAAATGTCCAAAATTTTGAGAAGCTAGTATATTTACAACTTTCATATTTCCAAAAAAATTATTTTCAGCACTTGATTATACTTATTAAGGGCTATCAAATAATTTCCAAATTTGTATTGATTGGATATTTGGGTTTTGAGTAATTGGGCATGTTCAAATTTTCAAAAATTCATAGCGGCAAACCTTGTCGCCATTTTCGAAAAATTTGTGAAAAATATAATTTAATCATCAATATTTTTATGATGTTTAGTGATAACCATTTCATAATTTCAGGTAAATTTACAGGTACTGTCAGCGCGCTTCTACAAAGATCCTTGCGGCTTTATAGTTAACCCCTCGAGTTAGTCATCTTCCCCCAGAGAAGAAGAGTGGACAGTTTCATTGAACCGGAGCTCTTCGGAACTAGACTACGTTCTTCCGAAGCGGTGAAGTATCTAGAGGTAACCCTAGACGCTCTGCTCTCCTGGAGGGAACATGTCGATAGACAAACACAAAGAACGACTGCAAGCCTTTGGGCCTGTAGACGGACCGTTGGTAAAACCTGGGTATTAAACCCCAAAGTCACCAGGTAGATTTACTCCGCCATTATCAAACCAATGGTGACATATGCGTCGTTGGTGTCGTGGCCGCTGCCCAACGGTCATGCATCAAACTGCGCTTAACTCAGCTCCAAAGACTGGCTTGTTTGGGAGCCACAGGAGCAATGCGCACGGCACCTACTGCGGCTCTGGAGGCACGTCTTGTCCTTGTGCTCCTTCATATTTTGATTAAGGCGGAGGCCCGAAAGTCAGCTTACAGGCTAAAGTACAGTGGCCAGTGGAAAAACGAGGGAGGGTTCTGGGGGCATGCACGTGTCCTATCTCTCACGATACAGACGCACACGATCTTCGAACTGAGGACCTTGTAAAAACAGCGGACCTCGATCCATCTGGATTTGTTTGGCGTAACATCATCTTATAATGAACTTAGACTAATGTTAGCAGCAATCACATCAGCTAATGAATGGTTTAAGTGGTCACAATTTAGTAGAGGTAGTGGTTTGGTTTAGTCTGTAGCTGACAATTTTGATGACCAAATACATTTCCAGAATAGGTGGTTATCAACCCATGGCCTTTCCATGATCGTTACCCAACTTGAGAAATCACATGAGGAACATGGACCGATCCTGTCCAACACTGAAACAATTAAACGGATTAAGTGTTCAGAAGGAACTTTAAAACAACCAACACTGGGAGAACTAATGTGCAACGTTGTTATGGAAGTAAAAGTCGAGCTATGCCAAATTAAAATAGGGTCCGGGTCATTTCTACACTTCAATTTCTTACACACGTGCAAGTATCACACAAAAGAGCTTCTGTGGAAGATATGTCCTTTCTATTATAAGTAACTTCAGAAGAGCTATGCCCTGAATATGGTGAATTTAATACAAAAAATGCACGTTAAAGGGGTGTTTAAGCTGGAAAGAAAACTAATTTATATGTTTCTTTTCTGGATATGGCTCCAGCCGAGCCTGACACAATGAAGACTTGCATGGTTGGAACTCAACGGCTAGCAGCTTTAGCACGTCACAAACGGACAATGTTTGGTTAACTACCAGCAATTATATCGTGTGGCAATACACATAAAGTGGGTGGATGAAAACCTATTCTCAAAATTTGGTCCTCCACTTGGTGGCATGCACAATGCACATGGTAAGAAGCGTTGTTGGCGCTGTGGGCAACTTAATGGCAGATAGCGGTCTTGAGGATATTCTAAAATCAACATTTATAGAAGTACATAAGCTTAGTAGTAAAATTTGATATTGTCAATTCAGTCAGTAATACTAATGTATAAATGTATATGTCTATTGTTGTGTGATCTATGTGGCCATACATATCCCAATTTCGTTTTTTTTAGCATTATGTATTACTTTAATCATTAAAACTGATATTATTGGAAATAGCCCTATTACATGTATAATAATTGTCGTCCGCCATCTTAAATTTTGCCATTTTGGCGGAAATGCTCAAGGTTTAGCTTCTGGCACTCAAGGGATTCAGAATCAGCAGGTCAAAAGTATTAAGAGTGCAAAGAAACAACATATATGAAAAAAAAAAGACGTTTTAAATATATTAATGTACTCTAGCTTGGACTACCATAATAACCCATTAGTACAATGTTCATACACAACACACGTAACATTTTTTATAAACAATATAGTAATTACAACCATAACTAAGGTAAATCCTAACCACATTTAAACAGATTTACTGAACATATGTATACACAAACATAGGGACTTTTTTGTCTGTTCTAGACATGCAATTGGTGTACAATATGCCGAAGTTGCGACGTTTGGACGCCGTTGTCAGAGCGTATGTGTTTACGGGCGACGAAGTCGATATAGTTAAAAAAAATCACACGATGTTTTTGTTAAATTAATATTAGTTAAGGATTCCTCTTAGAACCCATTTAAAGGAATCTCTTCGCTAATTCATCACCCCGGGTAATAACACTATATTACTTACTGATTTTTTGTGTTTTTTCCCGATAAAACAAGAAACTAAGTTTGTATTGTTTTTTTAAACAACCTTTTTTTTATTTTTGAAATATTAATGAGCGAGTACATTAATACTTTAGAAACCTGGAATTAAAAAAAATAGACTGAGTAATGCTATTTTTATATGAATTACTGGAGCGGCCGTAGCTCAGTGGTAAGCGCGCGGCCTACCAATGCAGCGGATCCGGGTTCGATTCGCGCCCCGGTCATTCTCCCTCGCAAGGCAACGGGAAAGCAACGAAGTGGATTTTTCCCCAGGAAAACCTCTCTGGAGAAGTGCATGCACTTCCCGTGGTTCGGAACCCACGTTAAACTGTAGGTCCCCTATATCTATCTGTGCAAAATATCTTTCTCCGCGCACCAAACACAGACATAGGAGAGAGGTAGCCAACGCCCGGAATAGGGTATGGCGCTATAAGAAAAAGATATGAATTAGTATTGGAAATTAATGTCAAAAATATCAATAAATATTTACCTTTTGCCGAACTCTCTATCTATACGGTGTAATGCAATAGTAGGAATAAAATGATTATTTTCTACTATTGATGGGTAAATTGATTTAACTTAAAAAATTATTTTTTTAATATGAACCTTCTCACCCCTAAGCACCCTTACTTTTTTTTTAAATAGCAACCTACTTCTTGTGAAGGATTGTTGGCAAACTGGATTTAGATGTGCAATAAAAAAAACTAACTATTTGTTTTTCAAATTAGAAGACCTGAAAAAATAAATGCGTTCTTTTTTATGAAACACAGTTCATTCTACCTATACGTATAATTACTTTGCAGGTTTGCAAATTTACAGCATGCAATTGTATTTCCTACATATCATAAATATAATTGTATTATTTACATCCACTTAGTATTTGTACATGTTTCTTACCTAACATTAATATATAAAATGTAATAACACATGATCATGTATAATCACATAGAATAACATTGGTCACAGAGTTGCTAATGATTATTATCTATGTACTTTTACAAAAATATTTGTCCTTATCTAAAATGTTGTCGATCATATACTCTACAATATTGACGATGCCTATGTTCCAAGTGTACTTAGTATTTCGCAATAAACGATTTACAATCTACCTTTCTATCAGTGGCGGTTTCTCCTAGTTAACTTTTGTATGCGATTTCTATGCGAGAACGTTTATTCATATTACACAAGCTAAAAGAGGATAGAAGTATCTGCGTATTCAAAACTTCAGGGTCACGAACCCACAACTTCCGAGAATTATGCTGCCAGCTGTCCGTAATAAGCGCATGCCAATAGCCGCCTAATTTCCGGGATTCGCACGTACACGACGTAGTAGTGTGAAAACAGTTGTTGGTTGTGTAATCATAATTTAATGGGGTTGTACGATGTCCGTGCGAAATAATTTTGAATTGTGAATGCCATGTAAGAAAATGCTTTCACTTGTTTCCACTGTCTGCTATTTTGTGAGAATTCATTGTGTGACATTGACTGCAAACATTTAAAAACTAATATTCAAACACATTTTTTATCGGTAAATCACATGAAAACTTTGTGCATTTTGATACACTGGCAATGTTGGTACCAATTTACAATAATTTTATTAGAGAGTGCTTATCGGAAGTCTATTAAAGACTCAAATGAAAAAGTTGGTAAAAATAGATCATTTTGTCAACGCAAAGGATGGGTTTGAAATACCTAAAACTTGAGTAAGAATAAATTTTTTTCCAAAAAAATACTTTAAAATGTCTCCCAGTACACTACACCACGAGCCGCCACTGCTTTATATCTATTTACTTATCTATCTATCTAATGTATAAATGCGTTGAGTATTTGCTTTTAGGAGGCGTATGCGCTCCTGTTCGCTCTTAGCTCGCAATTTCGCAATGTTTAGAACTTTGTTATGTTACTACATCTACAACAACATAAGAGCATCCTATAAAACAACGTCTGTCTGTTAAACAGGTATAAACAGTAATTTTACAAACAGAAACAATATTTGCTTTATAGCATGCCATCTGGGTTAAAGTTAAGGTCATGTTTACAAAAATCCGTTTTTCTTATCCTAAATATAAACGTAAACCGATTCATAAACAAATTTTTGCCATGTTTGGATTTATTGACTTGAAATTCAAACTGTTTTAGATCGACTGACATTAACTATATTAGAATTGGATTAGGATTTCAAAAAAATAAAAATGAAACGATGCAGCATGTTGTGATCTTTCAATTGTACCTGACCCAATAACTTGGCGAAACAAGAATCAATAGGAAAGTTGTTCAGTAGATAGTTCAGTAACATTGTAAATTATTTTATTTCATACTGTACGCTGTATACCACTTTACGTCATTGATTTGAGTCCGGGAAATGGCACATTACAGGCCAAGGTCGGGAACTGTTGCTTAGCAGCCCTTCCCGGACTGCTTGGAGTTAAATTCATCAAAAACATCTATTTCCAGCTAAGCAACCAGTGATTTAAAATGAAATACCAACAGCGAATGTTTAATTTGACAGAATATAAATTTTAAAAATGACGTTTTTAATAAAAGAAAATATTCAAATAAAAAATGGTTTTGGCAGTAATGAAATAAAATTTTGTACGATACACGTCCGTGGAGTGATTATTAAAGCATTCGTTTAGAAATTTCGGACTCGGCTCCTTTCGTCGCCTCGTCCGCAGATATGTCACTTTCCGGACTAGTGACGTAAATAACTATTGTTATATACATGGCGTTTAGTTTTAAATAACAATAGGTTACACCCAAAAATTGTTCCGTAGATAGTTCTGTGTATCATCGTAAAATGATTTTTTCTATACAGGGCGTTTACTTTTCAATGGTCAATAGACTACACCCATTAATAGTAGCTTTCAATAACAAATGCTGATATGATGTAATTCATAGATTCCGCCGGTATCGCAGCTTCATGGCCTTGATTACACTGCGTGACTGTTACATAAACATCCATACCCGTAAACGTCTATATAATAAATCCGGATCCTTTCTACTCGTCTCAACTTTTAGTACTGAGGGCCTCTTGCTATTTCTACTTCTTCAATATCAGCCCCTAAGAGTCTTGAACGTAAGCCTCCCCATTTCTCTTCCACTCTGTTCTGTTTTGAGCCACCTGTTGCCATCTTTTCTCTACTTTTTCGGTGATGTCGTCAATCCACCTTTTGCCGTGGTCTGCCTACGCTCCTCCTGTATGTTCTTGTACTGTGCAATTTGTTTTGTCTATCGTGTTCCATCTTGTCTGACAACGTGGCCTACCCAGTTCCACTTTAAGTTTGCAATCGTTTTTATGACATCTACTGCATGAGTTCATCGTCTGATCTCCTCGTTTCTAATTTGATGTCGTAGGCTGATTCCAATTATTATGCGTTCAACCGCTCGTTCCGTTGTTCTGAGTCTATTGGCCGATTTAATGGTCAATGTCATTGTTTCAACTCCATAGGTCATCACCAGGAGAATACAAGTTTTGAAGACTTTGCTCTTTAAGTTTGTAAGAATTTCAAAGTTTTTTTAGGATGTAACTGTAAACCTCCGTTATTAGAAGCCACGTATTTACGCGTCCATCATACAAGGTGATTATTCATTTGTACAGCGGGCCGTTGTGGTTTTCATTAAAGATAAGCAAATATTTGATGCCTACGGTTTGTGTGTATGATTGAAATATAATCTGCAAAAAGCTGACATTCCCACATCACACTCCGCGGGTAGCACACATGTTGGGCTTAGGTGAAACGTCCATCGGGTTACACTTTTACTTACGGTAGAATCCTGGACAGCTCAGTGCCAAAAACGACTTTGGAGAGAGGTATGGATCAGAACATGCAAGCCACGCGCTACGATAATCATGTTTAAATCAACTCAGGTTTATAGGTTGCATTGCAGCTAAGATTTCAAGAAGGCAAATATCTGAAAATGTTGTTTTTTGTTGACCTTGTTAGCAAGTAGGCTTATCGACCCTCATTTTGTAGTCGAAAGTTGACATTTGTTGCTCAGCGGGAGACAACGTAATTTTGCCTCCCGGCGGGAACCAAGGTGAATTTTCCTCCCGCTTGTAAATGGTTACCGTGGATATCAAAGGCATCTTACTTGCAAAAGTCGATTTTTACACAACTGTCAAATTAAAATAATGTAATGTAGATTAATTTTAAAATGAATGTTTTTTGATAAATTTCTCAAAGTGGACGAAAAAATCGTATGTGAAACTCGGGAAGATGTTTTTTTTACTTTCGTCGCCATACGAAGTATAGCTATACTAAACTGTATTGTGATCGTCAAGTTGGATTTGGAGTAAATGCGTTCATTCATAGAAAGTTTTTTCTTGGAGTTTACTGGCCGATGTACGAGTTATGCCTAAAAGAAAGGTACTTTTATGACAAACATTTTTAGCGGGTTTTATAGTCTTGGGAGACCGATAAAGCGGACGCTGCAGCTGTGTCTGTGTGTCTGTATACACTTTACAGTCCAGACGCCTTAATGCAGAAAACCTAAACTTTGCCCAAAGATTGGTAATTGTAGTTGGATGATACCGCAAGAAAATGTGGGTGGTCCGCCAAAAACGTAGGCGGGGAGGGAGGGGTGCTCTATGTCAAAATAGACGCGCTCAAAAAATAATCTTAAATTTGTATTCTACGCATGTCGAATAGCTGATCTGAGCAAACGCAATCTCTCTATCATCCCCATTGCCCCCACCATAAACAATTTTGTTTTTTTAAAATTTACGAGTTTCGTCTTCAAAATCGGTATGAACCTGGTAAACGACAATGGAAACAATCTTCTATTGTTTAACAGTTTAAGTGAATAATCGCCAAAATAAAGATTTTAACCAAATAATGAATCGGATTTTGAATTTCAACGAATAAATATTGTTTGCAAGTAACAAACACTAAAAGCAAAAACATTTCCAAAGTTTCAAACAATTTTCTTGAATTATAATTTTTTTAAATACTCAAAATTTCTTAAAATTTTCAAAGTTTTAAGATATTTCAGAATTTACAAAAATCAAAATTTTCAAAAATCGAAGTTACTAAAATTTAAAAAAAATTTAAAAATTATGAAATGAAATAGAAATTTCAACTCAATTTTTTTTTAATTTTTAAAATTTTCACATTTTCCAAAATTTTCAAAATTGCAAAATTTTTCAACATTTTTACACTTTCAACTTTCAACTTTCTTTCTTTTCAAAATTTTTAAAAAAATTCAAATTTTTTCATAACTACACACTTTCATTAACTACAAAATAATAAACATTCTCATGATTACTTAGTATTTAGGCCTGCTCAGTTCAGTCGCGGACTTTGTGTATTTGAGACTGAATACTGCGGGACGCATTCGGTACATGTCTTGCATCTCGACACAGCTTGTTTGATGATCTGCATAGAGCAAAACAGACCCCAATTTGTAGTCGTACATTTTTCATAAACCAGTACTCACAGTAAACTTTAAATTGTTTAATTCAAATATTGTTTATTATGTTGTTAGTTTATCGTTTACCTTCAACTAATGATTTCAGTTGACGTCGAAACAAAAGCGTAAACAATATTTATAACAACCAAGTCGCACTATGAAATTTATAATTAATTGGGATTGGGTCTCTTTACAATGATCCAACCTATGTACAAAATATGTAAATATTTGTAAATATTTTGCGTTGCCAAAACTCAATCAACTTTTAGGTCTTTGGTAACTGTAAACTTTACATTGTTAATATAAATTATTGGATTTTTGAACATCACTGCGATTTTGATTTATATTAAAGTAGATACAATTTGAACGGGCAACACGTAAATTTTATATTTGCATATGAAAATAGAAAAGGTTACATATACAATTATACAGGGTTGGGTAAAAGTATGGAACAATGCAAATATCTCTAATACGGCAAATACGCGATTTTGACAAAATTTTCTACACGAAGGTTCCGATATACGGCGGATACAATGAAGGTATTGGTGGTTTAAAATGACTTCCGGTTTAGCCGGAAATTGTATCACTTTTTTTATTTTTAATAGAACACCCTGTACGTTTTTTGATAAATTAATAGAACTCTTTCCGTGATATAAGGTTTTATACCTCTATTTTAATAATTCTAGAGATATTGAACGATAATGTTTCGTAATTGTTATCTAGCAGCTTATGAAAACAAAAGAATGTGAGAAGCCTAAACAGTTCGCTCGCTCCTTCTCCGGACCTGTTTCCATTAGATTTCTTTCTTTGGGGACACTTAAAATCTAGAGTTTATACTGAACGACCAAATAATTTGGAAGCATTGAGACTCAGAATTGTTGGTGAAATAAGAATTCCTGCAGAGCATCTTGTTAATGTAACTGAAGGATTTCAACATACATTTGGTTATTGCCAAGAAGTAAATGTTGATTATTTTGAGCATCTTCTCAAGTGATGTTATTTGTATTTTTCTATTTGTTTGTTTTGTTTTCATGTGTTGCTAGGTAATAAAACAAATTACGAATCATTATTGTTGAGTGTTTTGTTCAATATCTCTAGAATTAATAAAAATAAAGGCATCAAACCTTATATCACTGAACTCGCAAAAACAGTTCTACCGATACACCAGAAAATATACAAGGCGTTCTATTTGAATTAAAAAAAGATTCCGGCTAAACCGGAAGTCATTTTAAACCGCCAATATTTTCATTGTATCCGCCGTATATCGGAACCTTCATGTAGAATATTTTGTTGAAATCGCTGTTGCTGTATTAGAGATATTTGCAGTGTTCCCTACTTTTGCTCAACCCTGTATACAGGCTGTTTCAAATTCGAGCCTCACCATGGGGATCTCGCTTATTTGAAGAGATAGAGAGTTGGTTAAATTGAGGCAAAGTTGCCAAATTTTATGCCTAACAATAATCTGTAAAGAAATTTAAAGTAGCCACTCTGGTTTTTCAGATATCTGAAAAAAACTGAAAAATCTGGTTTTCGTTTTTTATCCGTAGCTAACTTATTTATGAAAATTTTGGAAATCGGTAAAAACATTCTCAAAGCAACTTTTTATTCTAAATATCGTACAGAAACCAGATTTGCGATACGACGTTTCGAACTTTGCGAAACCATCATCAGGTTCACTTAGCGTATTAGAACAAGATTTTTATTACGATTACAACGATATATCATACTTTATGGTTTCGATTTCATTTAATGCTGATAAAATGAAAAATGGAAATTTTTTTACAAAATTTAAACCAGAATTTATTAAAATATGAACTATTTACATCAAATACTCAAATAAACCTCCACCTTCGTTAAGGCACATTTGAACCCGTCTTCTTATGTTATTTGTAGCACGTTCGATATGTCTTCTGGGTATTCGGTGCAACTCATTAATAATTTTATTTCTTAATTCATCGATGTTTACGGCGTTTTCTTTGTAGATTTTATTTTTTAATGTACCCCACAGAAAATAGTCCAGTGGGCTTAAGTCAGGCGATCGTGCCGGCCACTCAACTACACCGCGATTTCCTATCCATTTATTAGGAAAAACTTGATGCAGGTATTCACGTACAATTTCCGCGTTGTGAGAGGGCGCACCATCCTGCTGCCACCAAAGTTGTCGAAGGATGTCCAAAGGAACATCCTCTAGGTAGGTGAACAACTGAGTTCTCAAAAAATTGAGGTAACGCACTGAATTTAAATTTCCTTCGTAAATAAAAGGACCTATTATTCTATTGTTCCACACGCCAACCCAAACATTCAACGAAAATCGATGTTGTGTTCGAATCTCTCTAAATTGACGTGGATTTTGTGTGGCCCAGTAATGTTCGTTATTGCGATTGAACATTCCGCAATTGGTAAGCTGGGACTCATCAGTCCAAATGATTTGTTTTATGATATCATTATCTTGATTAATCTTCCGTGTTAACCAGTTGCAAAATTCTCGTCTTCGAAGATTATCGCCTGGTCGAAGACTGTGACTAACGTGGATTTTATAAGGTTTGTAATTATTGTCTTTTAAAATCCTCCAAACCTGGGTGTGGGGTAAGGCCAATTCAGCACCTATTTCTCGAGTAGAACTTGTGGGATTGTTGTTAACCTAAACCAATATACTCATAATAATATCATGGAAAAAAATATAATAGAATAACATTAAACGTGAAGTAGACACTTGTTTTTACTTTTTTTAAAATAATGAAAAAATAAAGCAACTGACAATAGCATTTGCAGCTAGAAGTACAACGGTTACTTTAGCTCTGTCTGCATATTGCGTGTAATTTAAAATACGTATTTGAAGTACCTGATCTAAAATATTCTGCCTGTATTCTTCAGGTAGTCTACTACCATATCTATTTTTTGGTTTGATAAAAGACCCAAATTGTACCAAATTTCTATCCAACCCCAAAAAGTATGTTCTATACGGCTGGTGCCTTTCGGGGTACATCTGCAAATATCTTTCACTTGCAGTCTGGGAATTATTGTTGCACATGTAATAAACACGCATCATATCGCGTTTTTCTTCATTAGAAAAAGGCATTTTATATAAGTTCTTAGAAACAACCTTAGAAATCGCAAATTTATAGTATAACAAATGAAGAAATGATGCTGAATAATAATAAATGCACATCGTGCTTTGTTTTCATTGTTTTTGTTATTACAACGAAATAACGAGACAATTGAGCAACAAGCTGCATAAAAATAAGTACTCGATTGTGCTTTAACGAAGCTGGAGGTTTATTTGAGTATTTGATGTAAATAGTTCATATTTTAATAAATTCTGGTTTAAATTTTGTAAAAAAATTTCCATTTTTCATTTTATCAGCATTAAATGAAATCGAAACCATAAAGTGTGATATATCGTTGTAATCGTAATAAAAATCTTGTTCTAATACGCTAAAAAAAAGTAGTAGCCGTATTTAAAAAAGTGAACCTGATGATGGTTTCGCAAAGTTCGAAACGTCGTATCGCAAATCTGGTTTCTGTACGATATTTAGAATAAAAAGTTGCTTTGAGAATGTTTTTACCGATTTCCAAAATTTTCATAAATAAGTTAGCTGCGGATAAAAAACGAAAACCAGATTTTTCAGTTTTTTTTCAGATATCTGAAAAACCAGAGTGGCTACTTTAAATTTCTTTACAGATTATTGTTAGGCATAAAATTTGGCAACTTTGTCTCAATTTAACCAACTCTCTATCTCTTCAAATAAGCGAGATCCCCATGGTGAGGCTCGAATTTGAAACAGCCTGTATAAATATATAATAAATATCAATCATTTCTTTTTCTGAACACTAGCTATTATTCAACAATTAACATATGATGTCTACAAAAGTAAATAAATACATAAGTAAGTAAAAATATAAACAGCTTTATTATTAATACAACGTATTAGCATTTATATACGTAGTTATATTTGTTTAATAATTTTTTACATAAATTTGTCTAAATTGCCTTATTGCAATTTTAAATTCAAAACCTGTTATACAGGTGTTAAGAAACGGGAAAACTTAAAGTGTCTTAAATGTAAATGGTGGCTCCAACTTTCTTTTTAGCAAACTGGTTGCGAAACAGCTCACAGTTATTTTCAATAAAAATTTTATTTTCCATTTTAAAATTTATCGGCTTTGCTAAACACTTAATGGTAAACGATGTGAAGTTTCTTTTTGCTTTATCGCAATTTAATCGGAACAATATTAAACGTAAGTGTAATTTCTACTGGTACTTCAATTACCCTGTCAAAATTTACAAAGGATTTTAAAACCTTTTGTTGAGCGGTTGAGTTGTAAAAGTTACGATCTCTATAGGGAGCCACTTGTATACAAATATTAATTTGGCTACAATAAAAGTTAATGGTTCTTTAACAAGTTGTAATAAAGTTTTATTAAAATCTGTCAATTAATTTCATTCATTTAGAATCGAACATGGAACATGCTTTTTACAGAATTAATCTTTTTTTTTCCTTATGTGATGCTTTCATATTTCTGATAAAATAACTGCTTAGCTATAGCGAAGCTTCTGCATCAAACGCTAAATAGTTGGTCAACTAAAAATAATTTTAAAATAAAAGCATTTCTTAAAAATCTTTAAGAATTGATAAATAACTATTGTTTCAAATATGAAGTTATACATTTTATTCTTACATTGGTATTTTGTGGAATAAGCACACCTAATATAACAAAATCGTGTTAACAAATTTTACCTTGACTATTTTATAAATTTATAGTTTTAATAATGTGCTGTAAAACATCACATTTGCATAAAATCTATAAGCATGTGCCCATGTTAAAAAGAAAAAAAGCTTCGTTTATTCGAATTAACAAGGAATTCTTAGAAACAACCATTTATCTTCATACTTGTTAAGTAACAATTATGTATAAAAAGATTATAAATTTAAGGCTTTCTAGAAATGCAACTATTAGATATAGTTTCCTGCGAGCCATAGTTGACGATATAAAGTTTTAAGATTTTTCAAGTAGTTTCTCTTTTAATTTTTATATACTTTTGCATATTTGAATTAATTTTTTTGCTGGAAATCTTGGCTTTCCTCGAAATTTAGATATGATTATTTGCTGAGGGGAAGAATTATGACAATACTTGGTATCTATGCACCAAATAATGATGCTGCAGTTCAGATCAAAGAAGACTTTAAAGACAACCCAAGAAATATTATAGACCAAATTCCACACGCCCATGAAATCATAATAGGAAGTGACCTGAATGACCGGGTAGGAAAACAAAGAAATAGGAAAGTAGTAGGAATTCACGGAGAAGAAACCGTAAATGACAACGGAGAAAGACTGATAAATTTGTCGACAACAATCCAGAATCAAGGTACAGGACGTGAGAGTAAAGAGGGGGGCAGAATGAGAATCTGACCTTAGTAGAATCAAAAGTTTATATTCCCTTTGTTGCAGGTCAGTCAGCGACTAACACCAAGAGTTTAAATGAGAACAAGAATAAATCGTAAAATAGAATTTGGAAAGTCTGGAGCATAATAGTACTAGATAATTTTTCCGTAGAAGACTAGAACAAAAATCAGTTGAAGTTAAACGAACTATAGAGGCAGAATATGAACATATAAGATCCTGTATTTTGAAAGCGGCAAACGAATCTTTAGGAACATTACAGACGAAAAATAAACCTGATTGGTGGGACGAGGGAATAAAACAACCAGTTAAAGAAAATAAACAATTGTATCTAAAACTACTAGAGAAAAACGATGCTGCAACAAGAGAAGAGTACAGAAGAGCAACCAGAAAAGCCAAAAACGAAGTCGTTAAGAAAAAGAATCAATCTTGGGAAAAAAAGTGTGAATATATAGAACAGCAAATAGGGGAAACCTAAAGTTCAGAAGCTTGGAAGACTATAAAATCGGTAAGAACATCTAAAAATCAAGAACCTAACATAAGAAACATAACAAATGAAGATTGGGTAAAACATTTTAAACGCTTCTTGGAAGAGAAACGACCTAAATTCTTGCAGGAACAACACCAGGCAGAAAACCTCACCCGTATAGATCTCCAAACAAAACAAGTCCAACAAGCAATAAGGGACTCAGAAAGTCTCCTAGACCTGGAGGAATATATCCAGAATTCATAAAATACGGACCGTAAAAACTTATAAAGATGGCAATGGCTTTATATGAAAGATGTTTAAATGGTGAGGAAACACCGATTGAGTGGAGGACTTCATATATATCAGCCATCCATAAAAATGGTTGATAAGATGATCCAAAAAATTATTGTGGCATAGCCGTCATACTAACAATAGGAAGAATATACTCTCGAGTACTTAGAAACCTAATAGAACAAGACATTGAAGGAAAACAATCGGAGGAGCAAGCAGGTTTCCGAGTAGATCCACAACGAATAACCTTTTTACTCTGAAGATAACACTAGAAAAGCGGACCCAACGAAACAGAGATACACATATAGCGTTCATAGATCTGGAAAAAACGCATGTTAGCGTCCCAATATCACTGCTGTGGAAAGAAATGGAAAAACTCGGCATAAGATCAACATTAATTCAGGCTGTTCAACTCTACTACAAAAAAAATAATGCCGCAATAAAAGTTGGTACATCACTAACTGAATCCTATAATACATAAAAGATGCTGAGACAAGAGTTTATCTCCTACCCTATTAAAATATACCTGGACCAATCTCTCAAAGAGTGGACACGAAAATGCAAGAACATGGGACTTCAGGTAGGAGACTACACCCTATACACTCTTTATTTTGCGGTGATTGCGGAGGATGAGCAAGACCTAAGTTATATGGAAAGAAAGCTATAGGAAGAGTACGAACGAGCTGAACTCACGATGAATTAAAATAAATGCAAATATTTAATAATAGGAAGCGCCCAATGCAACAACCTACCTGGAAAATGAAACAATAGCAGGCGTAGAAAAAGCTAAATATTTAAGAGTAATCTTTAACAAACAAGCAACAAGTAAATAAAAGATCCAGTAAAGAATAACTAAAGAAAGAAAATCTATCGGAGCCCTCAACTCAGTACTTTGGGAAATAAATATTAGTAAAGAAACAAAAATGCGAATTTACAAAACATTTGTACAAAGTTTTATAACATATGGCTTAGAAGTATGGGACTTAAGCAAAGTTAATAAAAGGAAACTACTAGCCACAGAGATGGACTTCCTTAAAAGAAGCTGCAGGCGATCGTAGCTGGAACGGGTCAGAAATGAAGACATTAGAAGGAGTATGAACATCGAGAGAGACATTGTAGACGAAATTGAAACACCAATTGACATGGTTCGAACATACAAAAAGAATGAACGAAATAAGATGGCCAAGAAAAGTATTAGAATGGGTACCACCAGAAAAAAGAAAGAGAGGGAGACCAAGGAGAAGTTGGAGAGATGACGTAAACAAGACAGTGGGAACAAGAAACAAAGTATTTGCCATTTTCGTCTTGGTCTAATCTTGAGGAGAGATTTCGATTCTTTACTAAAAAAAATTGGCAAACCACTTCACCTAGACTCTTCCCTACTTTAGGTATTCTTACTTACCGTATTTGCAAAAATGTGTTTGTGTATGGGTGTACGTGTACTGGCACTCCAAAGCAGGCGCAGGCGGCAGGCCGCATTGGTAAACAAGGCATTAGTCGCCTGCGTCAGTACACCTAACTTATAACAGCTGTTTATTTCTTTTTTTTGTGACTGTGTTTTTACCAGCTTTCTCCTTGATTTTATTTTCACGGTTTTGTTATCTTAGATTACAAAATTCTGTTTCTATTTTCTTACATTTTTGATGAAACAAATATAATTTACTTTATGCAACGTTTCTAATAAAATAACGAGCAAGGCATTTCGCCTGGACTTTCCTATACTTAAGATATTAATTGTCTTATCATATTCCAAAAGTATGTGTGTATGAACGGTTTTCATGGAAGCAGCGACTTGTAAGATAGCACCAGTGCCGCCACTACACCGAATTTGCTACCGTGGTACGGGGATCAAACGCCAATAACCTGAACCACAAACCCCTGCAATATTGCACATAAAGTATAATTTTTAACTGTAAAATACATCATCATGTGTGCAGCTGGATTGCAGCATATTTTTCCTATTTTTGTTTCAAGCAGTTAAAGTAATAATTAATAAATGCAGTGCAACACTATACTATAGCCATGCGTTCTCCACGGACACCGGAAAAAAACACTGCCTTGCACTTATCTCGAACGCTAATAACACCACAAACATACTGTGTCAACTCGTTTAAACTTTGCCTGGGGCATGTCTTATTGTATTTAGAAACCAAAATTAGAGAAAAAAACGATATTTTGATTTATTGGAAAAAGGTTCTTTAGGATTTATGAAAATCAAAACAAAAATAAAAGGGCAAATTCGTCCGACTCATTAGTGGAAAATGATATTTAATCCCCTAAATATTTATCAGCAATTTAGCGTAAACAAAAATTTTTATCGTTCTTTGTTTATTAAAGAAAAGAGCATAAATTTACAGTTTTTAAAAATTTGTAGAAGACGTCACAGAGAAATTAGTAGACTGAATCACAAACCAAATTGTAGCACATCCCTAACTGTGTTAAATTCGAGTGGACTTTACCATACTAGATACTAATACTTACCGTATTTGCAAAAGTGTAAATTTTATAATTATAACGTTGTACATTCCACATTCCGTCTGCTCGATTTCTAAGAAAATTTTTTGCTCAAGTAGAAATACAATGAAATTAGTTAATTTGAGGTCATCTGATTGAACACAACCAATCAGAACAACATTGTACTGAAAACAGATTCCATGGGCTGTTTTCACTCTATTACGTTGCTATGGATACATTTTGATTTATTTCATCAGTTATAGAAGCTAACACGTCTGAATCTTCATTTAACTTTTCTAATTGTTCTTTCGTTAATTGCACCTTTAAATAAATTATTTTTGCTTTGTATTTTTTTCTATAATTAGCAAAAAATTTTCTATCCGATTAACCCTCGAACATTGATAAATGCTCAAAAATTTTATAACAACTTTCTCAAGCTTGTTGCTTATAGGCAACAGACTCCGCCTACGGCGTGTCGGTCTGTTTCCAAGCAACATGCTTTCGAAATCTGTTATAAAATTTTTTCGAACAATTATCAATGTCCTTGGGTTATCCATACATATATAAAAGCACAAAGGGTTTTTTTCTCCGGTTCCTCCAGCGGCTACCGCTTCACCAATTTGGACCATTTTTTTTAATGAAAGTTCTCTATCCTCAGATGGAACATGAAACATTTTTATATTTTTATTCTACCTCGATTTTTTAATAATAATTATTTTAATTTATAATATATATGAAGGTCGGCTAGACGCGCGTCACTTGGGGCGCCATCTATAATAACGTCGCGTGTCATTATTGGAACCAATGCATCACGTGACTTGACATTTCGCCGATTCTGTCAACGCTGTCTGTCAGTGCATTGTGCGGTTTTGAGTATGGAGCGACATAGTGTTTCTATTATAAGTGACGGAAACTGTTTATTTCGCTCTGTTTCGCATTGTGTATTTAATAATGACGAACATCATCGCGAAATACGCATGCAAGTCGTCGAAAAAATTAAAAATGAATGGGAATATTATAAAGGTTTTATTGTTGGAGATTCATCGTATAGGTTGCCGATTACTAATTCCACTGATTATGAAAATTTGTTATCTTTAGATGGTGAGTTCGCCGGACATGTCGAATTGCACTGTATTGGTCAGCTGTTTCCTGATCATTTGTTTAGAGTGTATAGAAATAACAATAACGAAACTCTTGACTATGGTACTGGAAATATTATTTCTAATTTACTTTTTCCTGGTAATGTTGATGCAGGACATTATAGTGTTTTGGAATTTCGTCCAGTTCAGTCCAATTCAGTCACTAATGACGTGGATGTGGAAAACGCACTCTGCAATGTTGTGCAACATAATGTTTCAAAAAAAAGGAAAATAAAAAAGACGTTAACTGGCGGCAGGGAAAGGAGACGTGAACGCACACAAAAACGTATAAAATACGAAGAAAAAACATGCTTTACGATTCGATATAGATGTGCCGTTTCTGATAATATTTCAAATGTAACTCCATTCAACTTGGGTAACTTAAACAACATATGTAGTTATTGTTCAGCTCGGTACTTTTCATGTGAAAAAAATTCGTCTGGCTACTTTGGGCTTTGTTGTTGTAATCAGGCCCGTTCCTGGCGAGCATGCAGTGAATGCCCCGCACGCAGGCGGCAACAGTTAGGGGCGCCAATTTGGAAGAAGTCAAAATTATTTTTATAAATTACAATCTACATATTATTAAAACTCGACTTCAGCTATTTCCAAAGTCCTCCAGGTTGAAATGAAGCACGTCCGGTGCACCTGTACTTAGTATTCATTTGTCTGTTTCAGTGAACATATTTTGTTCCGTCTTAAATGCTACAGGCGCCTGCTGGGTTTTCGGTAGCTAATCCTCATTTTGTCGGCATATTTCTATTTATTGCTGTTTATGACTGGATGGAGCAAAGCCGTGCAATTTAATTTTAGTAATTTTCACAGGGACAGGTACTTGCAAAAGGTCAACCTTCTTTGTTTTTGTAGAAAAGACCAGCAGCGTTGTGATGTACTCCTAAGGGTTAACATCTTCAACTTCTTACGATTATTTTCTTAAATTTAGCTTATCCTAATCCTAATTTTTTTTAAATCAATGCTCCATCATCGTCGTCGAATGCTGATCCAATGAGTATTAATGAAGCTGAAGCCCAACCTCATTTGAACAACCACAGAATTTAGAACAAAATACAAATACTCCCATTGATGATGAAGCTGAAGCCCATGATATCGTTGTGAGCAAAGATAAATCTTTTTTAGATTTTGATGTTGCGGATCCATGGCCTAATCTTTTGAATAACCATTTAGTTGAAATAATTCTTACTAAAGGCGCTGTCCAAATTCGAGAAAACTTTCCTGTAGATGAGACGGGAAGAAAATTTACAACTACGCAATATACGCGAACCTTGGCAAACGGCGAAAAAGTAAATACGGATTGGTTGGTTTATTCAAAAAAATCAAATACTGCTTTTTGTATTTTTTGTAAAATATTTGGTTTACTAACAAGTAAATTAATTTCTGGCTATTCAAATTGGAGACAGTTATCTGTAAATCTTTCTCGTCATGAACTTAGTATGGTGCATCTGAAACGAATCCAATAATGGGAATTTCTTAAAATTAGTTGAAATGTTGGCAAAATTTGATCCGATTATACTCGAACATGTAAATAACGTTAAGAAATGTAAACAATTAAATCAACATATGCCTCATTATTTAGGAAACCACTTTCAAAATCGGTTTGTTGTGAAAAAATATTCAATATGAAATTTTAAATTGCTTAAAAACAGCAAAATATTATTCCATAATTTTAAATGAAACTCCCGATGTTAGCCATGTTGAGCACCTTACTTTTGTAATAAGATTTGTTCATTTCTCTTCAGATCAAGTCGAAATAAGAAAACATTTTTTAGGTATTTTTCAAGTTATAAAACCACAGGCGAAGGGCTTTTTCAAGTTTTAACAGAACAAATATTACCAACATTTTTCAAATAAATATTCAGGACATGAGGGGTCAGGGATATGACAATGGTGCAAATATGTCTGGTAAACATATAGGTCTTCAAACTCAAATTCGAAATGTTAATGCCAGAGCAATGTTTGTGCCTTGTTCAGCTCACACATTAAATTTATCAGTTCATGACGCCGCTAAAATTTCATATGAAACTGTTTTTTTTTCTATCGTTCAAGAATTGTATAATTTTTTTTCTGCTTCACCTTACCGGTGGGACATTTAAAAAAAATTTACCCCACTTAACGTTAAAATCGAATAGTGATACAAGATGGGAAAGTAGGATTAAAGCCATTCGCCCCTTAAGATTTCAGTTAAATGAAGTTTGTAAAAGTTTATATGATTTGACCAAAGATAATTCAAGAGATATGAATACTAAACACATGGCACAATCATTACTAGATGAAATCAATACCTTCAAATTTATATGTTCGATTGTAATTTGGTACGATATGTTATCCAAAATTAATGTTATCAGTAATATGCTCCAAAATCCTAATTTAAATTTAAATGAATGCCTTAAAGGAATACAGAATTGATATATGTTATTTTACTGAAAAACGGTCAGACAATAATTTTGAGAACTTTATAAATGAAGCTAAAGTAGCAGCTGAGAAGAACAATGTAGAGCAAGAATTTCCCTTAATTCGACAAAAAAAGACCAAGCGACAATTTTTATATGAAAGTACTGATGAAACTGTTTTGGATTCAAAACAACAATTTAAAATCAACTTTTAGTTGCTAATTATGGACACCACAATTCAATCTTTACAACGACGTTTTGGGGGGGTCATAATAGATGCAATGATTTATTTAGTTTTTTATGCAATTTTTATGATTTAGATTCCGAAATAATTAGGAAATCATGCATGGATTTAGACATTGCTTTGCAAATTCATAACGAAAATACGGCATGCAAAGATATTGACAGAATTGATTTGCATAGTGAAATTATGTCTTATAAAGTTATAATTCCTAATACAGAGTCGCCTTTAAACATTTTAAATTATATTGTAAAAAATAACTTAAAATCATTGTTTCCAAACTTATTTATAGCATTAAGAATATTTTTGTCGTTGCCCATATCGGTAGCCTCGGGAGAAAGGAGTTTCTCAAAACTTAAAATAATTAAAAACTATTTAAGAACAACTATGAGCCAAGAACGGCTAGTAGATTTAGCTATTATTTCCATTGAGAATCAAATCTGTGAAACCATCGATCACAGTGAAATGATAAACGAGTTTGCATCTTTAAAAGCCAGACGTGTTATCCCATAATTCTTTCTGTTTCAGTGGTACATTTGTATTTGCATTATTTATTTAGTCTAAGTATTTGTGTTTCTCATAATACTTGCAAGGAACAAATTATTTCATATATAACGTATTGTTCATTTTGAATTTTATTATTATTTTGTCTTAATTAAACTTTTCTTAAATTATTCTATTTGTGTTTTATTTAATGTATTACGTAATATAACATGTTCAAGTTCAACATAGGGGCGGAAAAAATACTTTGCACGCAGGCGGGTGACCCCCCAGGAACGGGGCTGGTTGTAATAAAAAGTTCAAATTACCGGAATTTCGGATTCCTGATGAAATAAAAGAATTATTTGCAGGGAATAACGAGATATCGAAAAATTTTCGAGATAATATTCGACAATATAATAATGCTTTGTCGTTCGTGTCATTTGGTACAAATATAAAATTACCTCCCGGATATGGTCCGTATTGTTTAAAAATTCTCGGTGTCGTGCATCATAAAATTTCGTCATTATACCCTCAAAATGCAGGATATGCTTCTTATGGACAATTATACATTTTAGACTTTTCTCAAATCAATCAAATTAGACTTGAACATGCTGTGAACAGTTCCTTGAGAAAAGACATTCTAGAAATACTAAATCGTGTCTTAAATCAATGTAATCCTTATGTGATGTCATATAAGACAATGCATCAGAAGATATGTGAAGAAAAGGAGTTGGCTTTAAGAGAAAATCGTGTACCTATTAATTGGGTAATGCGTTTTTATCACGAACCCAAATCAGATCCTCGACGGTTAATGATCCTACATGTTCTGAAGTTGCAGCTGTTTTTGAATCAGCCGACGGTGCTCCACCTTCTCATAGACATATTGCTGTTTATGCACATGACGGTGGAATAAAAAATATAGACTTTGACAGTATGCATTGCGATCCGATGTCATATGTATTGATCTGGCCATGCGGGGAACCAGGATGGTATATTTCTAAATTAAGGCAATTATTTTCGTTTATTTGCATATTTCAACAACCATCCAATGCACTTCAGTTATGGGATGTTTTTAAAGACTCTTTCAGCGAAGATTATGTACGTCTTCACAGCCAGGATATAGCTTATCAATTGAGTCTCAGAGATATAAATGAAACCTTAAAATTACATGGGTTCTTCCTTTCAACATTCAACTTACCCAGTGTAGATGATTTCCCAATAAAAACTTCAAGCATAGAGTATCCCACAATTCCGAATTTGGATTATGACTCGATGATACAACAAGCTAATGATGAACAATTTTTGATCATCAGTGAAATTAATCATGTAATGCAACAGAATCATACAGGCAAATGCAATGCCTATTTTATTTTTTTTTTTTTATTTAAAAGAATCATGAAGCCGTGCGTGAGCACGACCCCATGATTCCCATCCCACCCCCTTACCCGGGCTCAGCGGACTTGCGCTCTTTCACCGGTCTAACATGCACCCCACCCCTGAAGACATGCAACCCAACATACACATCTACATACACCATCCATGGACCCGTCGGATTTAACTTGTTCAGAAAAATTACCGACGAGCAGTGGAATCGAACCAACTGCCATTGGAAGTCTAGTTTCAAAGCCTGGGACTTTAACCACTAGACCACCCGCCGGCCCGTGCCTATTTTATAGATGGCCCGGGCGGTACCGGAAAGACTTGTATACCACTGTCTTATACGAAAGTGCTTCAATTTAGGTTTGGAAGTAATATCTGTAGCATGGACTGGTATTGCTGCTATGCTGTTACCAAATGGTCGTACGGTACATAGTAGGTTTAAGTTCCCCTAAAACTGCATGAGACTTCTATATCATCTTTAAAAGTCAACAGTAAAGCAGCAGCTGATATCAAGTCAGCAAGACTGATTATATGGGATGAAGCACCCATGGCCAATATACATGCATTAATGTGCGTTCATAGACTTCGGAAGACATTATGGGTAATGACATACCTTTTGGAGGAAAAATTATTGTACTTGGGGGAGATTTCAGGCAGGTCTTACCAGTAGTTCCACATGCTTCAAGAGGAACTATAATACAAAACTGCATAAAGTTTTCTCCCCTATGGTCAGAATTTAGGGTATTTAAGTTGTTTAGAAACATGCGAGCATGACCAGAGGAATTGGAATTTGCTAATTTTCTGCTTAAAATTGGTAATGGAAGTTATCCTTCCGTAAATGACGAATCATCACCATTATCAGCCATTATTGATTTGCCGTCCAGTATAATTGCGAAAGAAGACATTGTTTCTGAAATTTTTGGGAAAGAATTTGTGTCACCAAATGCCGTAATTAATTTTTCAAAATATGCTATTTTAGCCCCAAAAAATGAACACTGCGATGAGATCAATTGTAAAGTTATAGACCTTATACCCGGAACGTGTAGAACATATATCAGTGTAAATAATTTGATAACGGAGGAGGAGAATGAAATTCTTCAGTTTCCTATTGAATTTCTAAATAGTTTAGAGTTAAGTGGTTTGCCTCCACATATCCTCAAATTGAAAACTGGAGCTATTGTCATGTTGTTAAGAAACCTAAATGCCTCACAGGGGCTCTTAAATGGTACCAGATTAATTGTTCGAAATATGTACGACAATTGTTTGGATTTGGAAATTATCACTGGCGAAAGACTGGGTCAAAGAGTTTTGATTCCTAGAATCGACTTAACGTTATCAGATACATACATTCCTTTTTCTTTCAAAAGACGCCAATTTCCTATTCGTCTTGCGTTTTGTATGACTATAAACAAAGCGCAAGGGCAAACTCTTGATCGTGTTGGTATTTATTTACCCCAGCCTGTATTTAGCCATGGCCAGTTGTACGTAGCAATATCTCGAGTGCGATCGTTCGACAATTTGAAAGTACAAATAATTCCAAAAGAGAATAGCACTCTCAATGTAGTATTTACGGAGGTGCTGTAACATATGAAACCTTACTTACATTTTCAAATATGCCTGCCGTCGTATTTCGACGGGGTAACACTAGTTACTACTGAAAACAATTTGTCAGTTCGTAACTTATACAGGCAGTACTACGATGTCGCATGCCGTAAAGGAATAGTAAGAACGGAACTGTCCGCCCTACAGCTGATTAGATGCGCTTCCGATTTCGGACTAAAAATTCATTTAAATGGTTTATTTAAAGAGTTATCAAAAATATGCAAAGAATGAAAAATACATTTTTTAACTAGAGCTAATTGATAGGTGTAGTTAAAATTACGTCAATGCCGGAAAAGTGTTCTTGATATCAAAAAGTATCGTTTTTTTTCTTAATTTTTATAATTAACTTTAAAAAAAAAAGAAAACCGACTTCAAATAAAAACACAAAAGTAACATAAGTTAACTAAAAAGCAAAAAATAAATGTTTTTTATACAACAGTTTAATACTTATTTGTTGTTCCGTTTAATGTAATTAAAAAATTGTTGTTTATTATATAATTATTAATTGTTTTATAATTTTTAAGTCGGTGCCAAGTAAAACATAAAAATTCGAATCTAATTTGTTATTGCAGCAAGGTATATAATTTTTATGTTTTACTTGGCACCGACTTAAAAATTATAAAACAATTAATAATTATATAATAAACAACAATTTCTTAATTACATTAAACGGAACAACAAATAAGTATTAAACTGTTGTATAAAAAACATTTATTTTTTGCTTTTTAGTTAACTTATGTTACTTTTGTGTTTTTATTTGAAGTCGGTTTTCTTTCCTTTTTTAAAAGTTAATTATTTTACAATTTTAAGTGATGGGTAGACCTAGTAAGGATGCTTCTCGAATGAGGAAACGATTGCTAGTTGAAACGGAAGATGAAATACGGAAACACTAAAAAAGTCCGTTAAAAAAATAGATTTTGAGAAGTATCTTCGAAGTTCAAGCTCCAATACCAATTAAATTATAATGGGACCACTTTGGAACTATACTGAACCCAACACCAAAAAAGCATTAAAATCGGTTCATAAACAAAAAAGTTATGCCCGAACATACATAAAAAAAAATTAAAAAAAAACAACATATATACAGACGAATTGAGAACCTCCTCCTTTTTTTGAAGTCGGTTAAAAATAGGTGAAATCTCTTGGGATCCTAATAAAGTACTTAAAATAATCTATCGAACTGATAAAAGTTGATAACGATCGGTGTTTGCATTTTTGAATAAATAATTAATCAATATCATATTTATAAAAACTTCCAGAGTAAAACTTGGGAGATTAGTGAGATACACATTTGTAGTTAACTATAAGCTTTATCGGTTTAAAAAATTAAAAAACAATGACGTGGGCAGATTTTAAAAATTTTCAAAATTTTGAAGCAACGCAATTTTTTTCGGATTTTTGATTTTATTTCATTGTATACCATCTAGAAAGGGCTCTCAAACAAGTTGTAGCTGATCCCGATCAGACAACTACTTTTTGAGTAAATAGGCGTTAAAGTCGAGATTTTCAAAGAGTTGTAGCGGTCGCCATTTTGAAGCTGGAGGGTTCGGTAAAAAAGTGTTAGATTTGCTTTACGTTCTTCTTTCAGATTCCGTTCTCAAATTTCCAGAATTTAGTTTTGGAAAAAACGCTACTAAAAAACATATTTAACTTCCGTTTCCGGTTTTGGTTTTTTTTAAAAAGCTTAACTAGAACTAAAATTTTAGATATACCTCTTGATTTTAAATTTCATCAAAATCGGTCTAGCACTGTCGCCTTCAGAGGCGTCACATACCCACCCACCTACACACATACCACCCACCCACCTACACACCTACCCCCCACCCACCCACACCTACCTACAGACAGACATTTTTTAAAAACCGTTGTTTGGATTCCTTGTGCTCCAAAACGCGCATTTCCGTTAATATTTAAATTTCAAAAATTGAGCAAAATTTTTTGAGAATGTTAAAATTTTGATTATTTTTACTTCACAGTTTTAGTAGTAGCCGGCACTCTCCTAGCTTGTAACTTTATTTATTTTTAGGGCATTTGCAATATCATATTTCATGCCGATCTGATAAATCGTTTATGAGTAACTAGGCGTTCAAGCCAAAATTTTCAAAAATTCATAGACGGCGTTACACGGAAATTAACAAACTGAGCCATAAACTAAACTGTAGCTCACCCCCACCACCTCTATAAACCTAAAAATTTAAAAAAGAATGCGTTTTGCCATGTTTTGAGCAATATTGTTGTGACAATTTCCAAAATTTTGAGATAATCATACTTCGCGGTTTTCATGCTTTCGCAAATTCACGTACATAGTAATATTGTGTCCCCCTAAAGCTACTACAATACCAAATTTGATCCCTATCTGCTAACTCGTTTTTGGGCAATAAGGCGCTAAAGTCAGAACTTGAAAAAGTTATGGCAGCCATCATTTTGAAGTAGGAGATTCAGAAGAAAAGCATTCGCTTTGCCATAAGGTTTTCTATCTGATTCCGTTTTCAGATTTAAAAAATTTAACTTTCGGTTAAATGTTACCAAAAAACATGACAGACCTCCGCTTCCGGTTTCTAAATTTCTAAATTTCAGCTGATCTATACTGCTGTATGAGCAAGCTGAACTGCTCCCATTTTCCATTACAAAACATTTTTTGTCTCCTCGTAATGTAAATTTTTTAAGTTTTCTAGTTTTTGGAAATAAATGTCATTATTATTATTATTATTATTATTATTATTATTATTATTATTATTTTGAAAATTCTCATATGAATACGTCCCTATACTGAAATTATAGAAAAGAAGGAATGGATTGCGACTCGAGTAACTCAAAACTTGAGTTTTCTTTTTTACGAATATCTGAATGACGTTATCATCTTTTTCATTGCGGTCAGACCTCCAATTTGATTAGCTAAATTGTTATTTATATAGAAGTAGTATTTTGTTAATATGGCTTTTAACTGTTTTTTGAACCTTTTATTTATCGATGGTTGTATCAAACTTTTATGTATTTTCTTGATAGGTAAAAAATATGCATTGTTTGTTAAACAGCTAACATTTTTTTTATTTACTTAGTAGGTATAAAAATCGAGTTAACTTGAAATATATAACAAATTGTTCTTTCTATATCAACACGCGTTCTTTGTTAAACATATGTTAATTTTTTTAAATCGAACTAAACTCTTAACGGTCTAGGACGTTTCGGCGTCGCAGGTTTGGCGCCAGTGCATTTTGGCGCCTAGACGTTTCGGCGCGCAGACATTTCGGCGCGAATACGTTTAACGCAGTTCGTTAGATTTAGACACCTTTGATAGTATTACTTAATACGTCAGTTAACACGTATTGGTAGTGTTATTTATCAAATTTTAACGTATCTAAGAGGAAATAATAAAATACAAGATTTCAGTCATTTTCGCTGTTTTTGCTCTATTGTTTTTCTCCTATATATTCATTTTATTCTTATTTAATACATTAAAATTTAATAAATATTAACACTTATAATGTGTATAAATCTGTGTATTAAATGCTACTATTCAAATGTGTCTAAACTATGGTATATAAATAATTTGTCTTATTGAATGTATTCGCGCCGAAATTGCGTTTAATCGGCGGCGCTGAAACGGCTTTACGCCGAAACGGCTTCGCGCCGAAACTGCCGACGCCGAAACGGCTTTGCGGCAAAACGCCCCGGCGCCGAAACGTCCCGTTTTGAAATTTCATTATGCAGAGCAATTATATATAAAACTTAATTGCAGTCGCCTATGAAGCAAGCTTGTCATGTCGATGATTCCTTTGCAAATCGTGGAGCTATTATCATAGTTGTGGGATTTATTATTTTACCGCAGTTGCTCATATTTAACATTTTAAACAATTAGCAAGCAAGCATGGTAAATTATATTTATATTTATTATTTTTATTTTACAAACGTGCACGATAAATGCCAGTTGTAAACCGTGACCCATTTAACACACATAATGGAAAAGAATATTAGACGGTTGTTTGGTTTGGCGGTAAAGGCAAAGGATTGTGATTTGGTGACCCCAGTTCGAATACCGTAACAGACCTGTTTTTTTCTTAGTTTTAATATGTTTGTATGATATGTTTTTTACTATCTTATATTGGCCCATGTCTATAATTTATTATAAATTTTATCTTGTATTGATTTAAAAAAAAAATGTTTTTCATTTGAATTATAAATGTAACTCAAACAATCACATGTGGAATAATAACTGCGTGTATAAAACAATAGTGCACCGACGTTTTCAATTTTTACATACGTTCCTTTACTTACTTTTACTCAACGTTATTTAATTTATTAAAATAGTAACACAAAATTAAAAAAATAAATTAAAAAAAGGAAAAAAAAGTAGGTCTGCCACGGTATTTGAACTGGGGTATCTATATTTGAAGTCCTCGCCTTTACCGCTAAACCAAACAAATGTCTAATGTTTTTTCCATTACGTGTGTTACATGGGTCACGATTTAAAACTGACATTTATTATGCAAGTTGGTAAAATCACAATTTGAATATTAAAAAAATGACAATGCTTACTTGCTAATTGTTTAAAAATGTTAAACATGAGCAAATACGGTAAAGTAATAAACCGCGCAACTATGACAATAACTCCAGGATTTGCAAACTAATCATCGACTTGACGTTCTTGTTTCAAAGGCGACTGCGATTAAGTTTTTATTTGATTGCTCTGTATTACAAGGTTGTAGATCTCAACGACTTTCGCACTGTACAAAAAAAGAGAGAGAGGGCCAATGCCGCAAATCGCGTCATCCGATTCAAATTTTCCATCATCTGAACCCTAATTTCACATTTTTTTTATGCGTCAGCCTTAAGATGTATGGTTACGTATAAATTTATTAAATCCCTGAAACTATTTCCAATGTTTAATAAAAAAATAAAGGTAGTTAATAACATGACACGAAAAGGTGTTGGTTACTACGCTAATCTTTTGAGAGTCTTATTTTGTCGGACCAGAGAAGAAGTTTTACACCAGAAAACCTTTGAAAAGGTATTAGTCTGCTATGTTTAAATTGTAGATATAAGTTTTACATTTTTTAGATTTAATCCTAAGTGTAAGGTACAATAAATACAGTATACTGTCTATGTTAATATTATTTCTATAATATTTCACTAAAATGGATTATTAACGATATTGTCAAATTTTTCAAAGGTGTTTTTGACATATTTTAGCTATTTGCTACACACTTATTTCCTACAACTTATTTTTTTTGTACATATTTACCCACCTATTTTGGAATTTTTTTAATGCTTAGAAATCCGGGCTTTAATGATCAATAACATATTTAAAGTATACGAAAATCAAGGCGAAGTGCTTCGCTCATTTTTATTCCGATTTCTGTGGTTTACAATATAATTTAGCATTTTGATTATATACAGAAGTACACAAATTATAAAAATATTAAGAATGAAGGTGGTCTAGCTTTAAAACAGAAGGCAATGTAACTCTACTGTAGCTATAAACGTGATTACTTCCAAACAATAATTTCCCAAAAATAGTTTGTTTTACCTCAAGACTGGTACATTACTTTAATTGCTCTTTTCTCCTTCAGATGGAATTTTCTTCTAGGCATAAAATCAAGGAAAACGCAAGTTTAGTGATTTTAGTTAAAAAATACAAGATACATTTATCAGCAGTGCAAAAAGAGGGTTTTAGAACGCTATGCGTGCCTAGTTATAACGGTTCGTTCACTTTTATCACTTTGATCTCTCATTTCTTGCTGGTTAAAAATTGGTATAATGTTAGCGATTATGTAGATACACGTAACATAGTAGATGATTATTGAATTTTAAAAAGCACTCTTGTCTCTATTACAATAATTAAACTCACCAGCAGCGCCTACTCGATTTGTATGCGCAAGCATTTTAAAATACCGACTTGAATAACAAAAATATCCTCTTCGCATTTCCAGACTTAAAGCACAACAATCCGCCATTAACATAATGTTAATTATGAATTCAATGTTAATAATGTTTTGCACTGGAAATCGATTTCGCTTTCCTCTTACTCATCACATATTTCCGTTGCAGCATATCAAGTTCAACTTCCGTTCCGATCTAATTTCGGAACTTATTACTAATGTCGCCTACTTGTTCACGTTTGTCAGCAGTTTGCCGTTTAGAATTTCTTCGTTTTACGTTGGGGACAGCAATTTCACTCCGTTTCCAAGTTAAATACTTCTGAATGCGGAGAGTAATTATTTAAGGCTATTATAATAACGTTTTATTGCGTATCCCGTTCGAATCACATAAATATACATACAAGCTGAAGATGTTTGGCGCCGAAATTGTCTGGATTGAGGTCAATAGGGGCCTTGACGTGAATAGATTAGTAAAATGCCACTTCCGGTTGACTGGTCGAAAGAACTGAGGGTTGTCACATCAATTCTCGAACAAAAAATGCAGGTTTTGAGAATTTTACATACATAACAGCCACGGATTAGTTTCAGTTTCATTTTTAAGCATGTGTAAGTTAATTTCCCACAGTTAGGGGTTAGCATTTTAGGGGGTTGTATATTAACAATTAAGTGAGTCCATTTAATTGAAAACCAACCCGCATGTATAGAACAGCCGCAGAAGTTCCAAAAATGTTTGATTTGGGTTTGGCACGCGGTAAAAATATTTCTTAACTTATTTTAATCTTCAATCTCCAACCTTCTCTTTTTCCACTTTCTAAAATTCCTATAAACTGAATGTAGAAGTATATTATACGATGTCAAATTCAAAATATTACAACTTCATTAAAATTTTCCATATATTATGAAATTATGGTAATTAGGAGTGTCTTGTGAAGATGATAATATACAGGGTTGAGCAAAAGTACGGAACAATGCAAATATCTTTAATACAGCAACCGCGATTTTGACAAAATTTTTACATAAAGCTTCCGATATACGGCGGATACAGTGAAGGTATTGGCGATCTAAAAGGACTTCCGGTTTAGCCGGAAATGATATCAACTTTTTTATTTTAAATGGAACACCCTGTTTATTCTTTAATACAGTGAGTTTTTCTTTTTTGTATACATACCAGCTATGTATACTTTCATAAAAACCATGTCAATGCATTGTTTTACTGCAATCTGTAGGCAACCAACTATACACTACCTCTCAAAGCTTCAATTTTTGAAAAGAATAGTCTGCTGTGGAAACAGTAATCAAATTGTTTAATGTCAAATTAATAGCAATTAATTTTGATTTTTTGAGCATAAAATTTGTGCATTGTTGATATTTTATGTTTTTAAAATAATAGTTTTATTAAAAAAATTTTGATATTCAAATACTTTTGCGTTTTATTCACAAACATACTCATTGAACATAACTCTTCACCCATCACTCACACTATGAGGAATAGCCTTTCTCTCTCTATTATTTTCTGTACAGTTGGTTGCCTATAGATT
This sequence comes from Ctenicera cuprea, assembly GCA_958336395.1. Taxonomy (NCBI): domain Eukaryota; kingdom Metazoa; phylum Arthropoda; class Insecta; order Coleoptera; family Elateridae; genus Ctenicera; species Ctenicera cuprea. Next base: position 44,151,167 of record OY284491.1, on the reverse strand, counting down.
GCAGTAAAACAATGCATTGACATGTTTTTTATAAAAGTATACATAGCTGATATGTATACATAAAAGAAAAACTCACTGTATATCGATAAAACTCTTTTTGTGAGTTCTGTTTAAAATAAAAAGTTGATATCATTTCCGGCTTAACCGGAAGTCCTTTTAAACCGCCAATACCTTCATTGTATCCGCCGTATATCGAAACCTTCATGTAGAAAATTTTGTCGAAATCGCGCTTGTCGTATTAGAGATATTTGCATTGTTTCGTACTTTTGCCCAACCCTGTATAGAAGAGTAAATAGACGATTACTAATGAACTTCTCCGTGAAAACACCTGCAGCTCATGAAAATTATTAATAAGAAATGATATGCAGTAAACATTAAGGTAGTGAATATCTGACAGATAAACGAAACAGTGCTCGTTTTGTGCGATTGATTTAAGCCCTTTCTATTAAACATTTTTTGATAGTTGTTGTTTGTGTTTTTGTTGGTGTTGTTTTATTATTAAGACCAATAACTTTTGCAAATATTAGGGTTGCTCATAAAGCAATGGTGTTCCCGTGAAGAAAAATGAGTAAAGCAATTTGTTGAATGTTTCTACACTTTAGAAATATAGTTACATATCATGTTTTCAAGTGTTAACTGGAAACCATAAACGAAAGGGCAAATTCGTGCCCCCAAAAAATAAATATGAGGGGAAAAATTAATTCCCTTAAATATTGATGCACTTAAACATTAAGTTGTGAATCTTATTCTACAATCACTCATGAGCAATTTAGCGTAAACAGAAATATTTTATTAATTTCAAAAATTCATAGGAGGCGCCACAAAAAAATTAGCGGAGTGAGACACGAACTAAATTATAGCTCATCCTTAGCTCTATTAGCTTACAACATTAAAAAAAGATCGTGTTGCCAAAATTTTTTGAAAAAGTAAAATTGTAATATTTTTTTCGCTTTACAGTTTTAGTAGTTCCAAAAGTTCTTGTACTCCTAGGGCTTCTCTAATATCAAATTTCATCCCGATCTGATAACTTGTTTTTGCGTAAATATGCGTTAAAACTGAAATTATCAAAATTTACAAAATGCGTCCCAGAGAATGTAGCGGGCTGGGACACGAACGAAATTGTCGCAAATGTCCAGGAGCTCTATGAGCTTCCAAATTTAAAAGAAAACAATTGTGTGACCAGTTTTTAAGCAATATTTTTCACTTCAAAGCTTTTAACTTATGAAAAAATTTGTGCACAGTAACATTGTGTCTCCATAGAACTATAATGATAAAATATTTGAACCTGACCTGTCAACTTATTTTTGGGTAATAAGGCTGAACATCAAAATTTTCAAGTAATCGTAGTGGTGACCATTTTGAAGCTAAAAAGTTCAGCCTAAAGTCATCTATCAGATTTCGTTTTTACACTTGAAAAATTCGGTTTCTAAAAGAAATGCTACCAAAACAACATGTTTAACTTCCGGTTTCGGATTTTTTAAAGGCTATATTCCCTAATAAATTTTTCATATACTCGCACATTCCAAAGCTCAACAAAATCGGACCATCCGTTTTAGAGTTATGAGGTGGTAAATACGTACACACACAGACACACACGCACGCACCACATGTTTTTTAAAATTTGAAGGTTTTTACTTAGTAAATAAGTTTAACTAAAAAAGTTATTGGACAACCGCCACGAGACCTTCCTCGCATACCCCCCTTACTCTTTGCCCACAGTTTTTTTCTTATTGCAAAGTTTGAAGCCGAAATTCGTTCGTTCAAAAATAGAAGCAAGGATATCGTGATTTATGCTTGCGTAAATTGGATGTGTAATATGCGTAGAATACATATCTGAGCTTCTTCTTTTTCTAGTGAGCCTCTATTAAAGTCAAGCACAACCCCCTTTTTTGCGGACCAACCTCGTTTCTTCGCTCTCGTGTGATTACCAACCTTTACAACCTAAATTGGATGTTTTTTCGTTTTTATCGATCTCTCACCACCCCCAAAACATGCTTATTAACTGAATTCTCTAGTGGGAAAATGTTTGTCAGAGAAGTGAGGACTTTTCTTCTAGGCATAAATTGTATCATGCATCAACAAAAAATCACCTCAAGGGTGGCTGTGAAATTTAAAACTATGTCAGTTCATAACCTATTATTTATTACAGGATTAACCTTGTTTTGTTTTTTCTACAGAATGACACATGCATGTGGGTTATGAAATGACATCCACTCTAATTTTCACAGCCAGCCACCCTTAGGGTGATTTTTTGTTGTTTGCATGATATACAGGGACTGCGGCACGGTCTTCTACCATAAAAACTCAACAAAAACTGCCTCTACGGTTTTTCAATTTGGCCAATATTTTTGGAGTTATTAAAGTTTTCAAAAATCTGAAAATAATCAAAAAATAAACATTAAAACTCAAATTTAAATATTTGAACAAGTACCGAAACTAAATCTATGATAACAGCAACAACGATAATTGACAGGAAAAACTACAAATGTTGTTTAAAGTGTCTGAAAAAATCAAATTTACGTGTTCAATTAAGCAGTAGCACACAATTGGCTATTAAAAACAACACGTCATTATTTATTTGTTTCATAGTTCGTCATTTGTTTAAATGAATTTTTTTAAATCGGTCCAAAATGCGAAAAAATGGTCGCGTAGAAACGTACCGCTCGTACTGCCTGTTTATTAGAAGCCCCCAGTGCCATCAGCATATGTAATGTATCGTATTTATTTTCAATACGGGTTCAAACACTTAAATTTGAGTTTGAACGTACATTGGTGAAGAACTACAGTGAAAAAACTTCGATGAAAGACCTTGAAGACGATTACATTAGCTTCCTCTATAACTATACTCTGTACAGCGACGAGGAAGCTAAGCTGCTAGGTTCATTTTTTGGGCATTTTTTGAAATGTAAATAAAGTAGAGCCCTGGCTTTGCTTATTTATGGAAACACAATTAGCCAATACAAACGATACAAAAGGGAAACGCGATCAAAGCTATTACAAATTTTCGATTTATTATTGAGAACTTAATAGGATTGGCAAAAAAATAGGATTTTAACAAACACAAAACTATCATGCATGGGGTATATTGTAAATGAAATTAATTATATTTCAAGAAGTTTATTGTTAAGTAATACCATAAATTTGTATATTCAATTTTTAAACTTATTATGTATATTTTTTCAGATATATTTTAAGCAGCATGTTTTGTAACACCGCTGTAGTTTGTTTCACGAATATACAGCAAATAATTCATTGTATTTTACAGTGACGTTTGGCAGTGTTTTAGAAAATGAAGAATATACATTAAAGTCAAGATATATGAATATTTTATCTTGTTAAAGTCCATATTTAATGATTAAATTCTCGTCTATTGGATATTTTGGAATAAGAAATCAAGTCATCTGCAGACGATTACCGAGATCAAGTCACCAAGTTCTATTGCTATAACAACACTTACTGTTTACTTTATAATACAACCTCTGACAATGGCATTTAAACATGCCGAAATACGTATAGCGTTAACATAAATAAATATTGTTAAAGTAATTAAGTATTTTATTTACAGATAATCATTATATATGAATAGTATTTATGAGTATATATTATTATTATAGTAATTATATTATTATATTAATTTGCAGTGAGTTAAGTCACTAATTTTTTTTCCATGGCTTATTACCCTTTTCCAATCATTATCATAATGTAGTTATTGTTTTTGGCTATTCTAAATGTTAGTAACATTACTACCTTTTGTGGATAATTAATAAAGGGTTGGTAGTTTGTTTCCTTATTATCTTTATTAGCAATCTGTTTTGTTTGTAGGTTACTTAAATGTGCACAATAATCAGTAACGATAGACCTTTAATATGATCATCTTTTATTTTTTTTATCAACTCTATGGTAGATGTTCCATGGTCAAGTTTAAGTAATAAGTTCTTTATATATTATTTTAAATGTCAGTTTTAGTTATTTTATAACTCCGCCGGGGTGTGACGGTTCTTAACGGCACCCTGCTGGTCCCAAGCCCAGATAAAGGAGGAGGGTTGAACGTGGGGTTAACAACCCCACATCGTAAAACATCAACTATTACGAAACCTCAAGATATGCCTCGGAAAGCAGGGCGGATACCACGAAGACGAACAAGGCAAAGGAAAATGGACATGCTCATCGGAACGTGGAACATCAGAAGCCTATACCAAACAGGAGCACTAAAAGAACTGATGGAAGTATTCCATAGATACAAACTAGACCTAATAGACATACAAGAGATAAGATGGCCAGGAACAGGAAGACTAACTAATAAAAGCGGAGACCTGTACTATTGCGGAGACAAACAACAGTCACGTATTTGGAGTGGGATTCATAGTTGGAAACCAGATTAAAAAAACGTCATCGCCTTCAAACCAATTAACAAGAGGATGTGCTACATCCGAATCAGAATGCGTTTTAATAACTTATCCATTTTCTCTGTTCACGCCCCAACAGAAGAAAAGGAGGATCATGAAAATGATGATTTCTACAAAACTCTAGAAAAACACGTCGAGACAGCACCAGAGAATGACATCAAACTAGTGATCGAGGATTTTAACGGCAAAGTAGGGCAAGAAGAGGCGTACCAACCAACGATAGGAAAGTATAGCCTACATGAAGAATCTAACAACAATGGAACTAGAACCATAGATTTCATAGCGTCAAAAGACTTAGTAGTTAGAAGCACAACATTACAGCACAAAAACATACATCTAGCAACCTGCAAATCCCCAGATGGGCGAACACTCAACCAAATAGACCAGATTCTACTCAAGCATATTAGATATCAGAACCATGAGAGCAGCAACAGTAGATTCAGACCATTTCATAGTTAAAAATAATTAAGAGCGAGAATAAATAAAGCACGTACCCAAAAGGGAGAAAAAACTACAAAATATAATCTAAAGAACCTAAGAACAAAGATGAACGAAAGAGATATGTGGAAACACTGGAGAAGAAAATCAACGAAAATATAAATGATGAAGAAGAAAGGGAAAAGAACGAAAAAACAAATAACACACGGGAAAAAATTAAAAAAAGCATAAGAGAAGCAGCGGAGGAGACCATAGGAATAGAACCCAAAGGACAACGCAATCGATGGTGGAACGGGACGTGCAGGAGGGCAATCGACGACAGAAATAAAGCAAAACAACAACTAATGCAAACGCCAAGAAGATCTAAGGAACAAGAATACGCTACTTTGAAAGCGAGAGCAAAGGCAGTATGCAGAAAAGAAAAAAGAAAAGAACTAAACGAACAGCTGGAAAAATTAGAAGAACTAAGAGAACAGAACGAAACAAGAAAGTTCTTTAAAGCAGCGAACAGAACCAAAAACGAATTCCACCCAAGAACAGAAATGTGCAAAAACAAAGACGGTGAAATAATGACAGAAAGATATAAAATCCTATTGCAATGGAAAGAGTATTTCACATAACTATTAAACGTAGAACAAGGAACAAACTACGAAGGACCAAAAACGAGCGTCTGCACAGTACAACAACGAGTAGTGGATCCAGAATTACAAGAAATTGGAGATGCCATACAGCAACTAAAAATTAACAAGTACCCGGGTATACACGGAATACCAGCTAAACTACTCAAACAAGGAGGAGAACTACTAGAAACTAAAATACATGCTCTAATAAAAACTATTTGGAAAACAGGAAAAATACCCGAGGAGCGGAGGATAGCCATTATTTGCCCAATATATAAAAAAAAGCGACCGAGAAGACTGCAACAATTATAGAGGTCTTTCCCTACTATGTGTAACATACAAGGTCCTAACATCTATAATACGCAAAAGACTGGAGATATATGCAGAAGATCTAATAGGAGAGTATCAAGCAGGATTTAAAAGACATGGGAGTTTGACATACCCATCTATCAACTATTCGTGGACTTTCGACAAGCCTACGACAGTATAAGTAAGGAAGCGCTATACAACATTCTGAAAGAATTTGAAGTACCGCAGAAGCTAATTAATATGATACAAGTAACCATGGAAGAGACGCTCAATCAGGTCTGAATACAAAACCAGCTCACTATGGACAACAATTTGGTTTGTGTCCCAGCCCATTAATTTAAAGTATGTGACGTCTGCTATGAATTTTTGAAAATTTGGTTTTTAACACCTAGTTATTTAAAATTGAGCCATCAGGTCAGGATAAAGTTTGATATCGGGAGTCCCTATGGCTACATATTGTTCTAAGCTACGAGAACTTTTAGAATCAAAACTGCAAAGTGATTAAATATCAAAAAAGTATTTCTCAAAAACTGACCAAACCATCTTTTTAAAATTGTGTATTTCCGTTGAAATCTGAAATTCGAAAGTTTGCATGAAATCGTAACTTTCTATACTTCAGTATGGGAAAGTAAAACGTGATACGTTTAAATATACCAGCAACGCGTTTTCCGGAAATTACGTGATTTTAACTGCGCCTATCAATTAGCTCGAGGTAAAAAAGGTATTATTCATTTTTTGCATATTTTTGATAACTCTTCAAATAAAGTATTTATATGTACAGCGATTTTTGGTCCGTAGCCCGAAGCGCATCTAATCAGCTGTAGGGCGAGCGGTTACCATACTCCCATTCGGTTTAACCGAAGTTGTCGTAGCTTACTATTGTTATACGGTATCCAACATCATGTTGCACAGGCTCTTGCAAGTTCAAATCACCGCTGGGACATTACTTTTGTTTTTTATTTCTTTTTCTTGCTTTAATATTTAAAACGAAAAAAGTATGGAAAAGTATCAACGACCTGTTTCGTTCATTCTTAAGGGATAGAAACGTCTAGCCAAGTTACTGCCTGCCAATTTTTTAATATTTTACTTCTTAGGCTTTCTTTAACAGGTTTTTCAGTGCTATTGTTTGTAAATTTGGTACCAGTGCTTTTTTTCAGAATCGTAGTGCTTGTATTTTTCTTGTTTCCTTGGCAACGAAATAGTTACAATTTGGAAAGACACTTGCCCAATACCCAATACACAAAAATACTTCTGTAATTATTATACTACCTACCAATTGTTAATATTTGATTAACAGTCCACACAATGAAAATCAGTTGAATATTGGAGATTTACTCTTATTCATAGGTATACTTAACACTGGCAGTACTTAAATTTATAATATAGTACAAACATATAAAAAGTATTAATGTAAATTATTCAGTTGTATTAGAAATTTCCTTTAGTGAATCTTGTTCTGGTTGTGTAAAAAAGAAGAACGTTAACGATAACGTCCAATTTGAAATTCTATGAGTTTCAAAATTGGCAATGTGTAGCTCTACGAATGTTTTCTATTAATGCATAATGAAAGTGTATTCAATATTGTTATTTATTCATGGGTCAATGGCGGGTTAAGCTATGACCGGATACATATTTTAATACAATGTCAGGAAACTTTTACTAATCACTGGTTGTCGTGCTTTTGTGTAACGTAAAAAATAAAACTGGACAAAATTATGGCCGAATGTTGTTGCGTTTACTGCGAACGTATTTATATGTGACCGAGTTTTTCTAACGCAAGTTTTCCCCGTCTTAAAACAGTGTGAGTTATAAGCATCAGATTTGGCGCGGTCACCTACCCCAGTGGCGTAACCACAGGAAACAAAGCTTATTTGCAGCAATTCTTACTTTAAAAGGTTTTTGAATTTAAAAATTGCAATTTTCTATTTTTTTTCTTTTTTTTACCGTGCGCCACTAGCTTATGCTAAAGTTCTACTTTTGTTATATTAAAAATAACTGTGAAGCTTAAAAATAAGAACTTAATTATGCAGAAACGCAACATAACGTATAACGGTAACAGTATTTTTCATATTACTGAGAATTGTTTGTACATTAATGAAACACTACAGGTGGTATAAACACAATGCGAAGTAAGTGAAATGATCCATACTGTTAGTAAATATTTAAACTATTTATGTAAGTAGTTTTAGATTAGGGTCATTTATATACACTGTGTCCATAAAGTAACCTCCCCCCCCCCCCCCCAATTAACTTTTGAACGACTTGATATTTTTCTACAAAATTTGGTGTGCTGTAATGGGAAATTAAATACTATTTTCCAGACCATATTAAAATTTTGTATCATCCGAAATGGCGACTGGGCGCCATTTTGAGGTTTTTTTTAAATAAAAAGGGGGGTTGAGTGACACCTCATTTGAAAGGTCTTTTAAGTCTGCGTCTGATCCTAAAGTTTCAAAGAAAAATATTGAGCTATAACAAAATGGTGGATTTTAAACAAATGGACTCACTCAATTCAAAATTGTTTTGATTTTTTTATCCAGGGTCGAGTGACACCTCATTTGAAAGGTCTTTTAGTTCTGCGTTTGATCCTAGAATTTCAAAGAAAAATATTGAGCCATAACAAAATGGCGGATTGTAAACCAATGGACTCACTCAATTCAAAATTGTTTTGATTTTCTTATCCAGTAGTCCACTTTTTCATTTGCAGGACTAAATTTTCCCAGAAATATCTCAGGTGGCTTGAAATAATATTGAAAATGTTATGTTCCAACAAGACGGTGCGCCGCCTCATTATTATTAGACCTGTTTCTGACTTTCTCAACGGATATTTTTTTGGCAGATCGATTGTTAGGCGGGGGCCTGTAGAATAGCCGGCTTACTCCCCAGATTTAACTTTCTTAGATTTTTTTCTATGGGAATATCTGAAATCGAAAGTGTACAGAACCCGTCCAGAAACAATTGAAGAACTGGAGCAACGCATTACAGAAGTTTGCAGAATTATCACTCCAGAAACTTATGAAAATGTAAGGCAGGAATTTCATAACCAACTTTTTATGTGCCAAGAAGTGAATGGTAAACATTTCGAACACTTAATTTAATTTCTTTTTGCTTTAATTCTTAGTTTTTTTAAATAGACTTCTTTATCTTCAAACATTGTCATTTTGTTATGCCTGAATATTTTTCTTTGAAACTTTAGGATCAGACGTAGAATTAAAAGACCTTTCCAACGAGGTGTCACTCGACCCCCCTTTCTATTTAAAAAAAAATTTTAAATGACGCTCAGTCGCCATTTTGGATGATACAAAATTTTAATATAGTCTGAAAAATAGTATTTAATTTCCCATTACAGCACACCAAATTTTGTAGAAAAATATCAAGTCGTTCAAAAGTTAGTTGGGGGGGGGGGGGCGGTTACTTTATGGACACAGTGTATAGCAAGCGCCGTTACAATGGTCTGCTGTCGATTTCTTGTTTGTAATCGTTGTATTGTTAAACTGTTTTAAATTACTTCGACTTCGAATAAACATTAACCTCTTTACTTTTAACTAAAAAGGCAAACAGAAAACAAGTTGTTCTACATTTTACAAAATGATTTGTTAGCCTTCATAAACACGAAGAGCACATTGTCGTTGGTCATGTACAAGTATAATTAGATGAGTAACATTTAAAAAACTGTTGTTTTAGAATAGATCAAACGATTTAATTTGCTGTGAACAAAATGGTTGTGTTTAATTTACGAATAATTGAAAACTCTAAAATGGTTATCAAACCGAAGTTTGATAATTATAATTCTGCAGAACGATTTTGAATCGTCATAAAAAATGCAGTAACTACCTGTTGACCAAAGGGGGGGGGGTCCTGCTCTTTTTAGTCACAATGCTCTTCTTTCTATTAACCTCTCTTCATTCTGCTGTTTAGTTTACATCTCGTTTAATTAATTACAATTTTACTTTCTGCGGCAGAGGCGATGTTTATCAATCCGATCTCCACTCCACAAATGAATAGTATTTTTCGTAGCAGAAGCTCTTTTTAATAACACATTTTGCAACTTTATGCAGAATTTAAAGCAGAAATTATGAGTTTAATAAAAACTGAACAGTACTGATGTTGTACCTAAAAAAGAGCGATAGGAAAGCACGTTTGCGAATCGACTATTTTGTAACCCTACAATACGAAACTGAACATCCTTTTTAATCCCTTATCTCACTTACATCTGTAGGGAAAAGTGTTCGTTTAGTATTTGCTCAGTAGATCAGTTCATTTAGGGCATGATTAATTGTTGTGACATAATATGAATTTGCATTAACTTTTAAGTGTGCTAAATGTTCCACAACCTCCCCCATTAGCGGAGGAAACAAAAATTCAGCTCCATACAAACTTTTTTCTAAATCGGATAGGAATTAAATTTACACATGTTGTACCTTATATGTGTGAGCATCTTTTCTGAAAAATACCTACATCTAGACCTTGTGGAAAAAAATTGCAGGTAATATAATTTTACCTTTGAGCGCTTTTTTTGAGAGCGTAGGATTTTATTAAAATGCTATTTTTGCTACCAAATAACGTATGGAGTCATTTTATAGCTTTTAATTGTTTGTTATTTAATGCTCTATTGAAATAAAATATAGTTTGTTACTCAATTTTATAGTAAACTACTTAAAAAAAGTAAAAATATTTAGGTTTTGAGCGGCATATGTTAATTTTTCTTTAGTTATTGCCTTTTCTTAGATTAACTGGATATTTTTACGTTGAAAAATGTTTTTGTGTGATATAATTGCTTTAATAATTTTTGTAATGTAACCCATTTTATTAAAATTTAATTAGACCTACTTATTATAATTCCGCGCAACACCCTCAAAGGCGGTCACACCCTACCACTCGAGCAGACGTGGAAACTGCAATGGGAAAATTTCCAACATTATAGAGCACTCTCGCACCTACAACCAGATACTTAACTAACAGTTTTCGACATCCCTCGCCATTTGTGGTACAAACGGCACTGGGCACGGAAACACTGCTAGTTGTGTAAATGGAGTTTCATCAACAATGCAAGCTCCGAATGTGAAGAAAAAGTGCAGATAATACAACATATCTTTGAATGCGCTAAACACCGCTTTAATGGAAACCTTGAGTACGTAAGTAGCAGCACCTACGCAATGAAACGGTTAGAAGGATTGAAATTAAATAACTAACTTTAAATGGTTATCTGTTGGTATATATACAACTTGGAACAAAATATGATTTAGTGCCAATATAGTCTCCGCGCCAAAATAGTACTCACAGTGTATAGGTAGTCAATGTGTTTCTATCTTGTTTCTATCTAATTGCACATTCTTATAAATTCCAACGTAATAATTACTTTTTAGCTTAACGCAGTCACCCCCGAGGCGATAATCAACAAAACATGACAACGAACACAAATAAACCAAGTTTTGACCACTTATCGCTACCAATTAATAACCACAAAAAAAAATTCAAATGGAAACTTGAATCACTATTTGAACAAAATAAATATGATTTGCCAGAACACCTTTAAACTCTAGCGAACCACAAAGAAGTTTAACACAACCAAATTTTACATGGGTCAGTGAATCACCAACCTCTAGAAATAGCATCCATTCAATTACAAAATCAGATTATATCCTCATATAAGAAAAGTTGCCCTATGAAGCAAAAGACAGTCTCCTAAGAAGCAGAAAGATCTCAAGCACAATCGGTGGCGCGTTGGCGAAGGTGACAGCAGTACAGGGCTGTCCGCAGGGCGGAGTATTATCGCTCCTGTTGTGGCCATTGGATGTCGATGGCTTCCTGGAGAAACTAAGTAACAGTGGCTTCGATGTACAAGGGTACGCTGATGACCTGACCATGACAATAAGGGAAAAACATGAAAAGATTATTTCAAGTTTCATGCAAATCGCCCTAAATCTAGTCAAGAAGTGGTGCTCTCACTCTCACGAAAACACAAATGGCATCATGGACATCCCCAACGCTTTTTAGCAGAACTTAGAGACTAGAACCTAAAATGATCTATTGGTCATACAAAATTGTTGTGAGGTTCCTGGTTACCTATGCTGCATTGCTATGGTGGCCAAAAACTGAACAAATTACTGCAATAAGCAAGCTTTAAACCATTCAGAAATTTGTTTGCTTGTGGGTAACAGGGGCTATGCGGTCCTGTCTTACAGCCGCTATGGAGGCAATGCTAGACCTCCTACTATTGCAGCAAGAATAAGCGCCTTAAAGCTGAAACAGGTAACATCTTTTAAGCCAGGAGATCTGGTTGGTCATCTAAGGATTGTGGATATAATCCACTTGAAATCCCTGACCAAACCCACAGATAAAATGCAGGCAAACTGTGACTTTGACTGTGTCTTCGAAGTGGTCATCAAAAGCCGCGCGAACAGTATAGCCATACCGTCACAGAATGCAAATGGAATTAGTATATGGTATACGGATGGCTCAAAGATAGGGCCTAGATAAAGGCTATCTATACCATTGGAAAGAACCCCAACTATCTTCGAAGCTGAAATTTACGCTATTAATCTATCAAAGGATTGCGTAAAGCACGGATATACACACTATCTGACAGTCAAACTGCTCCAAACTCTTACTCTCTTAAATTAAATATTGCGTTTGACTGCAAACAATCCTTAAAGCAACTGTCAAAAAACAACAAGGTTACCTTAATGTGCGTGGCGGGGCATGAGGGAATAGCAAAAAACGAAGTAGCTGATCACCTTGCATAAGAAGAAACAGCAGCTGCTTTTTATGAGCCAGATCTCTTTTGTGGACTTTCAAAAGGACATGTTATAGAAGAGGTCCGTAAATGGGAAAGGGGACAGAAAAAGTCCCACTGAATGAACACTCCAGGCCACCATCAAGCGAAGAAGTTCATTAACAACTCGTCTAAGAATGCCAAAGAGCTTTTCGAACTAAGCAAGAAAGACTTAAGGCAAATAAAAGGTCTGTTGACCGGACTTTGGCCTCTGAGATACCATCCCAAAAAAATGGTCAAAGTTTACAATGACAACTGCAGATTTTGCGCGTTAGCAAAAGAAACTGCAGAACGTATATTATGCGAGTGAGAGGCACTGGCACACAAAAAGCTAAACTAGAAGAGTGTTGCCTCAAGGTACAGGGAACATAGCCTCCAAAAAGATCCTAAACTTTACAAAAGGTTTAGAAATTTGGGAGACTTAATTTGGTAGGGTACTTACAAACGACCTCTTTAGGTTGAAGTGATGAGAGGCTTTCTAGCCGAAACCACCTCATAAACAATCTAATTTAAAGCATGCCCTTTGGCAACTACACATGTTTTGTGAAACCTTCGTGCATTTGCAATAAATAATGCTGAGAAGTTCCATAGGAGCTTCTTCTTTGTTTGTGGTAACTGGTGTCAGCCTTGTTTTGGTGACCTCCCAACCCCATTCTGTAGGTGGTAGGTTATTTACCCATTCATTTTTGGACTTGGTGGTAAGTTTGAAATTAGTGCATCTGAGCAGGTGCTTCTGTGGGAAGTAACGATGCCAAATGAAATCTGCTCTATGTTATCGATTTTGTAAAACACTGATAATCTCAACTGAAAATAAAATATATTCCCCCAGGGAAAGATAATACTTCTGCATTATTCAGACAAGGTAAAATGAAATTCATCAAGCTGTTAACAAAACACAATAAACTGCAAACGGCTATTGCAGTTTTTAAGAATCCATGTGCAGAATCAAATTTTATAACCAAATCAGGACAGTCATTCTTTCCCCAACTTTGCGGAGAAACGCCATAGTGCGCTGGAGGGTGGTAAACATAAGCGCGCTCTCTTGGCTATAGCACTGAAAGTGTGCTTTAAAAATTTTTATAAAACCTTTTTTGTAGAAAATTGAGCTTACTTCATTTTATATTATCAAATGTTTGGTGTAAAATCAACTGAAAGCGAAATATTCGCGAAAAATTGATTTCACTCCCCTACACTCCAAGATGGCGGCCAAATCCGGGCCTGCACAGGGGTGCAACAATAGAATGTTTTACACTCCAAAAGGAAAACATAAAGCTTTATTCCAGCTTTCTCTCATTTATTTCCGTATTGGGCTTTTTTGCTCTCTTGTCGACAGGTCTAAAATCAAAATAGCTAAATAGGTATTATTAAGTTGAAAACAGTTGAAAAATCTGTCACATCAGATCGAACAATTTTAGATAGATCGTGCTGCAAATCAGACGAGCTATAAAAAATATCTAGAAGGTACGCTCATAAATAATTGATTTGGAAAAAAGCTCCAATAAAGATGCGCTGCAAAGAAAGTCCTAGAGGGCGTAAAATTGCTTGAAGTCACTGGATTCACTTACCCTTACAATTAATCTAAAACCGTGCTTTTTCATGTTTTTCATACTATGGACCTTTAAGTATTACTAGTGGGCCCTATTAAAAAATGTATTTTCTAAAGGATCTAAAACAATTAGGGAAAAAATGTGTAGGTATAGTATTTTTCAGAAACGGTTTAATAATATGAGTTCCTAAAACACATGAAGCACAAGTCTCTCTTAGTTTAACTTCTTGTTGCCGGGCACCACAATCAAAAGGTATACAGACTGGATGACCAGAGGAAGTCTATTCTGGAGTTCAGGGAGTAGGAATTTGCGAGAGAAGTGGGCGGAGTTCTCTCAAAAATAATCTGAGCTAATGTAGCATTCAGTTGAGATCGCATTGCGACGGTCGATATATCAATCGAATTGGGTCATTAAATAGTACGTTCTGATGTTGTTAGAACATTTTTAGGACCTGCTTGATTTTAGCAGCGATAGTAAACTTTTTATTTTCAGATGGACACCTCTGTATATTTTAGTTAATTTTGAATAAACGTTTTTTTTTATTATACCTGAATCATAATCTCTGTTTTTAAAACTAAAAAGCGTGCAAAATCGGGCCTTTAAAGCACTAGTGCTTTAAAGTTGCCTAGGTAACAACAAATTCACCTACAAATTTTGAACAATGATAAATACACAGGTAATTAGAACTAATCTTTATTTACTTAAATGAATATGAAACGTACAATTAGTGTTGTTTGAAAATTGTAAACCAGAAGCTTTAATCAGCTCATTGTTAGTTATTTGTAAACTAGCAGACTGCTGATCCTCTGCATTTTCGAGGACGTTCAATTTTGAGGACGTTGATGTAGTATTATTACTTCCATTAACAGCCCCAACAATGCGTCTCGAAATATTTAATTTGTTCTCAATGGACTCTTTAACATAAGCAGCAGCTACCGTCGATGATTTCCATCCAACCTGCCGCTTAAGCTCATCCACGCTCATTCCATTGTTTGTCATGATTGTCGCAGACGTCTGCCGAAACGCGTGGCCGGTGAATTTCTCAACGTTTGGAAGGTTCAGATATTTCGCCACAAGAAACGGGCATCTGCCAAAAGTATTCACACCGACAACCTGCCTGATACATTTGCCTTTGCTGTATTTTAAGAATACTCTATCCGTAGGCATCTGATCTGGGCGTAACGAAAGGGGTTTCTTAAAAATCTGAACATATGGTATTTCACAGTCATTAGTTACGGAAAATTTTTTACCTTTTTCGGTCTTACATGGTCGAATATTAATTATTAAAATAGACCCCTCTTTTTTAATATCCGACATGCGGAGGTCGCACATTTCATGCCTCCGGCAAGCCCCAAATATTCCACAAATAGCGACAACCTAAAACTCGAAATATTACTTTCAACATTTTGTGACAATTGTCAACTCAGTACAAACCTTCAAAAATGAAAAAGTATCGTCAAGGGCTTCAATGAAAAATTTGCGCAGTTGCTCTTCTGTAAACACCAAAAACTTTTAGGGTCATACCCTTTGTTTGTGCCCTTCATAAACGCATGTAGTTTATGAAAAGCAGCAATGTTCACTCCGTGCTTGATTCGCAGCATCGTTTGCAATTTAGAATGGATGCACCACAGTGTTGACTGCCATGATACACAATTTTACGTTAACTAATTGCTCTTTTTAATAATTAATTGTTACCTACCATTTTGTTCATATAGGCAAGCATTAGTGTTTCATTGACCACCTTGTAGTTTTTGCTGGCCATCCAGTTGGATAATTTTTCGTATTCCTTGCAATACGCTTGTTTAGATTTCTCGGGGATTAATCGCTGTTCAGCTTGTTCGGCTAACATTCTAATCTCGGATGAAATATCCATTTTCGTTCATTTTGTAATTCACGAATACAAAGTCGAAACAAACTTCACAAATCAACAAATTTATAATAAATATACATAGCAACGAAACAACAACAATTGCTAACCGTTTCTATATCAACGATTAATGACACAGATTACTTCGAAAAAGGGATTTCAATTTCCTTTTTTTGTTATAATTTTCAGATTGTAGTGCAGGTATAATAAAAAATAGCGTATAATACACGTGTATAAGAGCCTTTAAAGCACTGCTCCGTTAAAAGGCACTCGGCTCGGCCTCGTGCTTTTAAACCCGTCGCGCGTACTTTGAAGGCTTGCTTATACACTTGTATTATAATATACTATTCTGAGGTTCTTGATGTAGTAAAAAAATTTTAAAAATTTCTTTGTTTTGCAATTAGTTTTCAATAGTAGTCTTTGACCAACAAAAAATTGTTATCTGTCAAACGCAATTTTCTGAGTTAAATTTTGATATATTGTCAACAGCAATACAGCAAGTGCCATTTAACCTTGCAAAAAAAATGACGAAAACTTTAAAAGGCGAGAAGCCGTTACACTCTCAAGCAAAAGCAATCCCATAGTTTGAAAGCTAGTATAATATCTAGTTGCTGTTAATTATTTATGTCATTATTATATTAATCCCTCCTCAAAGCAAACTGTTTCTAACCTTATGGAGAACGTGCGCGCACGGCCTTTTAATTTGTCAAAAAATCCACAATTTTTCGTAAACCATAAATAAATTGACTTTCAGTTTTTAGTAGAGTGTACCACACTGTCCAACAGCCAATTAGAGCTAGTTTAAGTTACGACTACCGACGAAACAAAGCGTAAGTAGCCGAATCAAAGCACACTAAAATTTGCAAGGTTAGGTGGCACATGCTGTACCATAAGTGATAAAAAATTATCGACAGTTTTGTTGCTTCATTGACAACAACATTGTGTTGTTGCTAGGGAATATCACGACCCCGAAGGAGGAGTGATATTGCCCTGCAGGAACCGAAGACGATCTCCAGCGTATGGTATACAAATTTCAGAAAACAGCCGAGAAATTAAATATAGAAATATCACGAAACAAGACAAAATGCTTAAATAACCATCCATGGGAATCTACGCGAAAAAGTTTCTTAACAAACCCTTAAAGTCGCGTCTATCGCTGGTAGTTTGAAAGATTGTAATTGGGCGAAACAAGTTTATGACAGTAGACAGTAAAGTCAGAGTTTATAAATCATGCATCCGACCAGTGATGACTTACGCTGTCGAAACACGGGCAGACACGAAGAAAACGAAAGACATCTTGAGAACAAACGAAACGAAAATCGTACGAACAGTTACACGAAAATCTCTAAAGGACAGCGTAAGAATCAACGTAATAAAAGACACATGTGAAGTTAAAGATATAGCTAAGTGAAGCCGTCAACGTCGAAGGGGGTGGAAAGAGCATGTTCAGAGAATGAACAATGAAAGGTTACCAACAATTGTAATGAATAACCGACCATCCGGTTATAGATTACCAGGCAGGCAGATAGTTGAATATCCACATCCCAATGCAATTGTCTAAAAACAAGTAGAAGAAGAGAAGTATTTGCAAATATCTAAATTTTATAATTAAAACGTTGTACACCCTCTATAATGTTGATTAATTAATAAAGCTGCTTGTGAATATTTAAAACTTTATTTTTGCGTTTGTATTGAATTTCGCATCACTAGTTATGTCCGGTACACGGCCTCTTGTATTAATATCGACTGACGTTTCTATACGGCCTTTCGCATGAGGCATTTTCCAACAAATTCCGCGTGCAACAGAGGCGCTACTTACGGTGCCAAACACGTGCATCAAAGACGTCGTATTTGAGGTTATATTAGTGGTTGATTAGCATGAAACACAAAATGCATAACATTCTACTTCCAGTTTCATATTTTATGAAAATAGTAAAAAAATAACTTCCTCGACTTTACTCGATATTGAAACAGGAGGTTATGGTTGAGTAATAACATTGCCGCTTGTACTTTTAGGGAAGCTTTGATCGTAGCATTATTTGAAGGTTAAGTCAGCTATTTTGTGATTTATGAAAACTGATATCTGTCAGTTTTCATGAAAAGGGAATTACAAAAGTAATGCCTTCCAATGTGCGGCGAGGAAAGTTGCAAGGTAACAAACCGATATTTGAGTGTGAAAGGAACTCGCTAAGCAAGTATCTGCAATTACTACCGGCTTCTAAGCACAACAAACGAAACGCCGTGTTGCAAAGTAAATCAGAAAAAGATTTTGGCTTCAACTATAGAGGATAGACTACTAGCAACCTAGCAACTTTCCTCGCCGCACATTAGAGGTCATTACTTTTGTAATTCCCCTTTCATGATTTTGTCTTCTGGGTATATTTCTCCCCGTCGGTTTTGGTTTCAACTGTAGCTAGCACGATGTGGTAAGTCAACTTAAAAAATACAATTGGTAATTTAGGCGATGTACATTTTAGCGAAGATATGAAATTTCAGGAACACCATAACAAGACCAATCTAAAATTTAATAGTTTTCCTACTTTACATTTACCAGAACATCTTCAGTTACCTGGGACATCTTCAGACAATTTGGATGCTTCCCAAATTTTACCCGAGATTGAAATACAAAGAAGTTCACCACCAAAAATTCTAAAAATGAATAACTTCTAAAAAGCACCCATTTTTCGCAGAGACTTGCTAATTAAATTAAGTTTATTAAAAGAGATTAAGGTAAGAAGGAAACAGCAATTAAATCCAAAAGCTAGAAAATTATATCAAATAGCCACTGGTTTAAGGAAAACTGCGAGGAAGTTAGATGGGCAGAATGCCAGCAACATCCAAAGAGTAAAAGAAGCAACGAAAGTGACAGTTTCAGAAGACTTATTCAGAAATTTAATTAATTTAACAACATTCAATACAGTACCTTTTGTTTGTAGACTGAATAAACATATTTTAAAAAGTCTTCAGTTCAGTGTACAAAAAATGGACCTGTTGGATAAATACTGCAGCTTACTTTTTGACGAAATGTCACTCGAATTTAATACAAGGATGCTCAACAAACTTACAATTTCCCATATCTACAAAGAAAAAAAAAGAAGATTAAGGTGAAACTTGCTGCACAAGTTTTTTCACAGCGTGTTTCTTCTACTATTGCGAAGATTGGTTAGATTAGGAAATGGATGCCTTCCTGACTCAGCAGCATACACTGCAGATTTTTTGTTATTTATAGACCAACTGTTTGACAGTGTTAACGGTTCTTCAATTAAACCTCAGCATGGTAAGTTCATGATATGTGCAGTAACTTCAAAATCTCTTCATGTGGAGTTTTGGAACGAATCCACAAAAGTATTGAATAGTATTAAATACTTCACAAACAATGGAACAGAATACACTCCCCCAACTCTGAAAAACTGGATTTCAACTCTGCGAGACTTCAAATGCATATGGAAGAAACTAAACAGTGTAGGATACGATTTTTTTGTCCGAGAAGTTTAAACCATGATCCCGTTGAAAATTCTTCGAATGTATTCGTAGTCATGGATTCCGTAATATCAGCTCTACATGTAATGCTTTTATAGCTTCCTTTGAATGTTTACTCATCAATAACTTCACGTCATCACATTCACCAGGAGCGAATTGTGAAGAAGACGATTGTGACGGTGCTTTGGACTCTCTTAAGCAGTTTGTCTGTAAGTCTCGTGTAGATGTAGAAGATGATGAAAATATGGATGCGGAAGGAGAGGTAGATGGAAAGGAAATTTTTTTGTTTTTAAACCCTACAGATAGAATAGTTATGAATA
The DNA here is from genome assembly GCA_958336395.1 of Ctenicera cuprea. Lineage (NCBI taxonomy): Eukaryota > Metazoa > Arthropoda > Insecta > Coleoptera > Elateridae > Ctenicera > Ctenicera cuprea. The sequence continues at coordinate 44,131,405 of OY284491.1, read as the reverse complement.
CCCACGCATATATTGCTGGATACAAGGCTAAAAGTAATTTAAAGACGATAAAAAGATGTGCAGGGTGTAGAAAAGCACTTGTTTGTTCCTCAAACGAATCGGAGCATCAATTAATCAAATATAGAGCCTACAGACCAAAAGCTTTGGTGCGTCTAAATACAGTTTTTATTCGCCTCTTTAGTAACTGCAATGAAGTCATGCACTGTTACTTACCTAAAATGTGTAATCTAGATAAATTGCAGTTAAGATTAAAATATAAATTGTTAAAATTAGTTAATTTTAATTTTGACTGCAGTTGTGAAAAACATAATTGTGTTCTTTTGTTTATTAATATTTTTGTTAATTTTCATATTCATACATGGACTAAAAATGAAAATAATATTTTGAAAGATTTAGATTTAAGAAACATTAATGATAATGTAAAAAAATAGCTTCAAATAGATATAAAAAGTTTAAAATTAAGAAACAAAAAATCTGAAATTTGAAGCAGCTACAATAGGTTATTTAAAACATTAATTTTTGCTTTCCTGTAGTTCTAGAGACTTTAGAGGTGTTAGTAACTTTTTTTTAATTTCATTTTAAATGTATTCGCTTATGTTGAATTTTGAAAAACTTTGTATATAATGTACAATAATCCCTTGACGGATTTTTCTCAACGAAATTATTTTTTTCTACTCATATACAGGGTCGCTATTATGTATGGGATCAAAGCTCCCCTGGTCAAACGGTTTGAGATATGCATTTCATATTTGGTATATGTTAATTTGAGGTTATTTTGCATATTGTGAAGGAAAAAATAATTTTTTTACGTATAGTTTTTAAGCGCGGCCGCAATCTTGAATTTTTTTAAATAGCAACCTAGGCTGTGTGATACATCAATAGAAAGTTTTTTTTTTTCTTTTCAGAAATAATAAACATGTATAGGGCTACATAATAAAATAACGCAGAAAAATTAAAAAAACATTTGAGGCATGCTTAATTCGTCGCTGCACATTTAGTGAAATCTAGTAACCATTGCATTAACAAAACGTCATAAATAAACAAAGCACAAGCAAAAACAAGTAGTAAGAACAGCTGGGCTTCCGGATTGGAGCCGCGTCATCGGTGCATGAACTGCCGACGTTTCGTCCTCGGTTCCACGGGACATCTTCAGGGCTGTGGTCACTTTGGGATCTGGAACACAACAGTTGTGTTCCAGATCCCAAAGTTAGCTGTTATTAACAACGGCCGCGGACGCCTGCAACTTAGACAAGTAGTAAGAGTTTAATAGGTGACAAAATAAACATCACACATTGTTAATTCTTCCTGTAGTTGTGTTGTCTGGCAAATAATCTTTAGAATTCTGCAATATGGATCGTTTATCAGAAGGAAATCGGATATAGATTCTCATGATGATTGGTTATGGTGACAGAAGACGAACACACGACGAGGTACGTCATTTATTTAATACGGCACATCCCGATCGGAATCCAATTAGTAGATCTACAGTAAGTAGGACTTTAGAAAGATTTACTGAAAGTGGAAGCGTAAAAGATCGTCCTAAATCTGGTACACCAAGATCTGCCACAAATGAAGATAATTCCCTTGAGGTAGTACTGGATGTGCTTGAGCAACCTCAAACGTTTGTGCAGCAACTTACCTTAAACCACAATATGAGTAGACGTTTAGTATAGGAGTTGGCAGAAGACGATTTTGACAGAAGGCTTGAGTTTTGTGACTGGACAATGGAAGTTATTTCTGAAAATGACAATTTTGCCAATTCAGTTGTATTCTCGGATGAAGCTACTTTTCGTTTGAATAGATCTGTAAACAGGCACAACTGTAGGTAGTGGTCTGACACCAACCCCCATTGGATGGAAGAAGTTCACACCCAGCGACCCCTGAAATATAACGTATGGGCTGGTATCGCTGGTCAATATTATTGGACCATTTTTCATTGAAGGCAACCTTACGTCGGAGAGATATCTTCAAATGCTGCGGGAAAATATTATTCCTCAAATTATAGAACTTTTTCCAAATCATGATAATCCAAATGCAGTCAACGAAAACATCTGGTTTCAGCAAGATGGTGCGCCTTTCCACTATAGACTTGCAGTGCGCAATTAAGCGACATTTTTCATCGGTGTTGGATCGGGAGAAGAGGAACCGTGGAATGGCCCGCTCGGTCACCAGATTTGTCTCCTTTAGATTTTTTTGTGGGGCCATTTAAAAAGTCGCGTTTATTTAGAAGAATTGAAAAATTGTATTCGTGCTGAAATGGCTGCTATTTCTCGTAATTCTTTGCGCGACTCTTTAGACAATTTTAAAAAGCGCATTCATTATTGCCAAGAAGTAAATGGGTAGCAATTTGAACATCTCCTCTCTTAACTACTGTTAATTAATAATGTTGTTGTTTTCATGTTTATGTAAGAAATGTTGTTTGTTATCCTATTAATTTTAATTACTTATCAGAACCTGATTAATGAATCAGTTTTGTGTTTATGTTAATGATTGGCGTCAAAACAACAAGCTAAACTACAGCTCTTTGTTGTCTACATATTCAAAGTGCTCCCCTATTCTCAGATGGGGAATTTTATAAGCAGGAAATTTTTAGAGTAAAACCTTGGGCAAATTTTCCTAAAAATTTCCCAATTCAGAATATTTCCTTCAGAAAATGTCACCCCACATCACTGAATGTTATATTATGTAATCGTAACTGAATTGATATGGACATGTGTTTGCCAAAAGATCCTGTAATAACACCAGTAATTGTATTGTACGACTTTAACTTATGTCGTAGGTCCTCATTTATAAATTTTCTTATATGGTCTTTAAACGCTTTATTTCCGATATATTTGTAGTTTTACTTGAATTTCCCGCTGTATAATGTTTAACGCCATTTGCGATCATAGTCAGTACTATTTCATGTATTGTAGTATGTTTATAGAGTTCCCTATCTATATAAACGTATTATATATTTTTATACCTATGTCCTATATGGTAGGTAGGTTTGCGTCCACCTGACGAGTTCCAATACAACACACATGTAGTGGTCTATCCTAGCTATAGTTGAAGCCAAAATCTTTTTGTGATTTGTCATTTTTTACAAATAAACACAGGCGATGGGCCACTATAAAATAAAAATTTCTTAACTTTAACAGTTTTGCCACAAAAATAAACAAATCACTAGGATAAATACCACAATGCTAACAACAAACGTCAGTTGTGACACTTTAGATTTAATAAACAGAATGAACAAATTTTCAACAACGAATCATAGCAAACAAGGTATTAAGCAAACACATGAACATCATTTTGTATATTGACAGATTGCAGTTTAATTAAAACGATTAAACCAAGTGTAAGTTTTTTTGTGCACAGGAACCACTCTGTAAGTGCAATATTTTTATAATAACTGTATAATTACCAAAAAAGTTGTTCTGTTTTACTGACTCCATTAAAATTTTTGAAGTAGAGATTTTAACTAGGAACCCAATAAACTGTCTTTTAGGGATAGGTGAATAGATGAAAAAGTAGCTAAGGTCGTTCCAAAAACGGTAGTTGTTTTTCGGAAACTGAATTTTCTAAAACGAAAACCGAATCTGATAGAAGACAATAAGTCAAATTTAACGCTTGAAAGTGGCAACCGATTCGATTTTTTAAACATTTTTACATTAACGCCTCTTTACCTACACACGAGTTGGTACATTGCTATGACATTTTGGTATCATAATACCACAGTATACAGCAAGTGCCATTTAACCTTGCAAACAAAATGAGGATAAGTTTAAAAGGCGAGAAGCCGTTACAATCTCAAGCAAAAGCAATCCCGTAGTTTGAAAGCTAGTATAATATCTAGTTGCTGTTAATTATTTATGTCATTATTATTTTGTCATACGCCAAAATAGGAAATTGACTTTCACTTTTTAGTAGAGTGTACCACACTGTCCAACAGCCAATTAGAGCTAGTTTAAGTTACGACTACCGACGAAACAAAGCGTAAGTAGCCGAATCAAAGCCCACTAAAACTTGCAAGGTTAGGTGGCACATGCTGTACTTATTTACACAGTAGCGAAAGCGCCCATATAACGCCTGGTAAGCTATAACTAGTGGCGCTCCAAGCGGTCGACAAGTTAAACTATCGTTTAAATTATGGCGGGTTTTAAATTCCGATCCAGTTCGTTGTTGTTACCATATTTTTAATAAGCAAAACCGAAAAATTACGAGCTACATTATATAATGGTTTTTAAATAATACAAAGATAATGCCAGTAATATGATTTATTAACAAAATACGTTTTGATTTATACATGAAACAGTAAAAAGTACCTATATTAACCAGGCTTTATTATTCGAAGCGCTGGAAGTTTTTTTTTTCCACAAAAGTGGTTTAGGAGGGTTTTTAATTTGAAATATTGTTGGTACTGCGTTGTGAACCAACTTCATCTTCTCTACATTTATAAACTGCGAATCTTCAAAATGCAGCGTACACACAGTGCAGTTTTTATTCAAATATCCCACCTCCTTTTCACGTAAATCTTCACGTCTACAGTTTACAACCCACTGTTTTGATCTAGAACGACGAGAAAGTCAAACTTTAATGTATTCATATTTTATCAGAATTTATTACCTTTTTGGATCTTTGGGAAATGTAAAAAAACTAAGGTTAGGATTCTTTCCTTTGTTGTTTTCGCAGTTCACGGCGGAACATGCGTTTTTTTTCTAGACTCTCATAATAGATTGGTATATCACTAATCAAATTTTCATAAAAACACTGGCAAACAACTTGAAAATTGTTCTTATAACGTTCAAAAAGCAGAGAAACACTACTAGCGTTAGCTGTCAGACTTTAGTGTAACTTGTTCGCCGCTTGGTGCTATAATTACCATAAATGACCTTTGCTTTCGCTATTGTATGAATAAGTATACTGTGATAATACTTTTATAGAAAGGCAACATTTTCTTGTACGGTAATTGTTACAATCATGACAACTGTGAAAAAATATTTTAAAAATGTAGGAAATATTCAAAAGCACATTGCCTCCCACGGCGTTTTTACTTTCCCATACCTTCGGTATAGGGAAGTTATGATTTCATGAAAATTTTCAAAATCTAGATTTTAACGTAAATACACGTTTTGGGGTCAAAAAAAACAAAAAAGTGTTTTTTTAAAAAATGTCTGTTTGTGGGTGGGTGTGTGGGTGTGTGGGCGTGTGGGTGACGCCTCTACAGGCGAAAGTACTAGACCGATTTTGATAAAATATTAAATCAAGAGGTATATCGAAAATTGTAGTTCTAGTTAAGCTTTTCAAAAAAAAATCCGAAAACAGAAACGGAAAGTTGGACATGTTTTTTGGTAGCGTTTTTTCCAAAACTAAATTTTGGAAATTTGAGCACGGGGTCTGAGAGAAAAACTTAAGGCACATTGAAAACGTTTCTACTGAGCTCTCTAACTTCAAAATGGCGGCCGCTACAACTTTTTGAAAATCTCGATTTTAACTCCCATTTACTCAAAAAATAGTTGTCTGGTCGGAATCAGCTGCAACTTGTTTGAGAACACTTCGTGGGTAGTATACGATGAAGTAAAATTTATTTCGAAAATCCGAAAGCGGTTGCAATGGCGCTGCTTCGAAGTTTTGAAAATTTTCTAAACAATATTTTTCAAAAACTGTCTACACGATTTTTGTTCTGGGTAGGGAACCCCATATTTTGTTTTTTACTAATCTCCCAAGTTTTACTCTGACTCCTTCCAAAAAATTTAAAAAAAATATGAAATTAAATATTTATTTATCTAAAAACGCAAACACCGATCGCTATAAACTTTTATCAGTTCGATAGACTATTTAAAGTACTTTATTGGGATTAGCAAGAATTTTCAAAAATTAAGAAAAAAAACATTTACGTGATTTTAACTATCAAGTAGCTCTAGTTAAAGAATTGATTTTTCATTCTTTGCATATATTTTATTTGACTTTTAGTCCGAAATCCGAAGCGCATCTAATTAGCTGTAGGGCGGATCGCGAGCGGTTTCGTTCTTACTATTCTTATATGGTTTGCGACATCGTAGGGTTGCCTATATAAATTGTATAAGCCCCCTTTGCGGGTGGTATACAATGAAAAAAATTAATTTCAAAAATCTGAAAACGATCGTAATGGCGCTTCTTCAAAATTTTGAAAATTTTCAAAAAAGTATTCAAAAACTGCCCACACGTTTTTTTTTAAACTTTGTAGTAACAGCCTACAACGAACGAAAGATTGGCTACAATTTAATTTTTGTTTTAAAGCTACAATTTGACTAAGGTGCTTTCTATGAATTTGCATGGATGGAGTGGAGGGTTGTCTATATAGCTTGCTTTCTTAGAAATCTAACAGTCGATGAAATGTACAACGTTAAAATTATAAAATATACACTTTACAAATACGGTATTAATATCTAGTATGGGAAAGTCCACTCGAAGTCCACACTTCAGCTTTTTTTTGGTAGGCTTATTAAAGTTATTTTTAATAAGTGGGCTTATACAGCTGAGAATGGGTTGCCATTTGAATTTTGCTTGAATGCGCTGTTTTTTTCTGTTACGTCATCTCTAAATTTTTGCGATTTGGAAATTACTGTATTCTTGATTGATAAGGCCAGGAACATTAGGGTTTGGCCCATGATTAAATTAGTTACAGTTACGTGTGTGCTTCGTCCGCCATATTGGAGAATGGTGGCCAAATACACTACTTCGCAGTTACCTCTGAAAGAGTTTGTCATAGTAAAAAATCTTTCGTAAAAAAATAATCAGCATACAATTCTCTACAAGTAAAGTTGTTACCATTTTTGGGATAAAATTAATCTTAACCCCTAAAACGGGTGTAAATATATCAATTAATACCAATAAACCGTCTTAGTGGTTGTATATTGGTCTGTATCTTATTTAGGCATGTTTTAATGTAAAAACTGTAGCAGATTAATATTATAGAGCATAAGCTACCATCTACATTAAACCGCTTTATTTTTACTGAGAATTTAACCAAAGGGTGCCTCGTTAAAATTAATATATTAAAAAAAAATTAAGTTTTTTTTTTAAACCAAGATACATGTTACTGGAATAAACGTATCTCCAAAAGAACGCCAACCGCAGATGTTGGGTTGAGCGACGAGTTGTCAAGCCATTGCTGTATCTGCAAAACGCTATGATAAGACAACGATGAAACAGCAACAGCTCCTTGAAGACAATCCATACATATATAAAAGCTCGAAGGGTATTTTTCTCCGGTTCCTCCAGCGGCTACCGTTTCACCAATTTGGACCATTTTTTTTTAAATGAAAGATCTCTATCCTCAGATGGAACATGAAACATTTTTATATTTTTACTCTACGTCGATTTTTCAATAGTTTTTCAAAATTTTTATTTTCATTTTTTTTGAGCATTTTGAAACTTATTGAAATTTTTAAGGTTTTCAAATTTCCAAATCTTTTAAATTTTCAAAATTTTCAAAAGCTATTGGAAATTAAAAAATATGAAAATTTTTAAAAATTTAAAATTTGTTATATATTTATTTTTATTACCTAAATGTTGAATATTTTCGGAAATTTTGAAAATTTAGGTTTTTAGAAGTTTTCAACATTTTGTAACTTACAAAAAAAAATGTATGATAGTTTTACAATTTTTGTTTCTAGTATTTGTTAACAATATTTATTGGTTGAAATCTACATTCGATTTGTCATTTGGTGATACCTAGTCGTTTTTTTGCGATTATCTAATGAAACGACTAAAAGGAAACCTCCCAGAGGTGCTTTCTAAATGGCAGATTGTTCCTATTATCATTTAATATGTTTATACCGATTTTGAAGCCGAAATACGTACATTTCTAAAATATCTAAAACTTAGTTGGTGGGGGGACATTGGGGGGTGGTGGAGAGATCGCCTTTGTACAGATCGGTTATTCGAAATAATAAATAAATAATAATAAATTGTTTATTTCCACATATGTACAAAAAGGAATAGCATTAAAAAAAAGAAGAAAAAAAAACAAATAGTGGAAACCACAAGGATATAATTCAGTTGTAGCAGAAGCTACACTTGATCTTCCATTACACCTTGAAGAACAAAAAAGAAAAATAATATATATAAGACAAAATGCCTAATACATATGTTGCAGACAAAACAACAAAATAAATTAAATCGAATTATTCTAAATTAAAATTAAAATTAAAATTAAATTTAAACTCTGTGATGCGTAGAACACGAATGTAACGCTTTTTTTGGTTCGTCTATTTTAAAGTAAAGCATCTCTCTCCCCCTCCTTCCTTTTGGCGGACCAACATGAAAATGTTTATATTGAAATTGTTTGCCATAAATTTAATGTACCTTTCTTTTAAGCATAACTCGTATATAGGCCAGTTAGCACAAAGCAAAAAAAAATTCGCTGATTAAACGAATTTGCTTCAAATCCTACACGACGATCACAATATCTTCCTCTATGGCTATATTCCGAATAGCGAGGAAGGTAAAAATTAAACAATATACAGAAAATTTTAAAATGTATCTTAAAAACGGCAAAGCTTTTATCTCATATTTGAAAATAACATTTCATATTCTAAAGTACTTGCCTTAATAGTTACCACAGAACATGAGAATATTTGAATAAGCCTGACATCAACGGTAGCGTTAAAACTTGGCCGGTTATGTGAATATAACTGCAGTTAGGAACAGAAAATATTTATGGAAAAAATAATTACTTGTTTAATGTTCAGAAAACATTGTTTGGGATTAAAGAAAAACAAAGACTAAGGAAAAATTCGACAGACAAACACTTGAGGGGTAACACTGGAAGACTAACCACTCCACATAGTACTGTAACTATAAACTATAGTTTTAGAACCTTATCGTATGGAAAATTTAGCTCAAACGAAAATGTTTTATATGCCCGTTTTACCCCAAGAACATTAGGCAGAATTTGGTCCAAACCATATATTGACAAAAAGCGACCAAACCAAAATGTTTTGTTGTTATCTCTGAAAGAGTTTGTAAAAGTAATAAAAACAGCACCTCCAATTTACCAAGACCTGTTGTTTAGTGAATTAATCTACGCATAAAATTCCTATTAAATTTCACTTTATGATTATGCACTTTAATTTGATAACATAAACCTCCGTCTCAAGCCAAGTTAATGCGTGATTTGCCAAATAATTTTAATCTAACAGTTGCAGATTAATGTTCTTTGGTCGACGCACGTTTTAGACTATACTTTTGAGGGCTTATACATGAAAATAGTAAGCAATTCCAGGAAATTGTTTATTTTTAATATCGCTACCAGTTAACTAGTCCATTATTTTATACCATTCTGTATTAACGGATCTATATATTTTCCTACTGTCTGTCTGTGACGGTCCTAATCGTTTTGAAGTACATAGCCTATGATTTTTTATTTTTATTTATTTTTCAAATTTGCAAACTACGTATGAAATAAATAAACACACAATAGCTTCAGGCTGGACGTGAATGCCGCTGACCAACTCTAGTAGTTTAAAAACTACCAAACCGAGCGAGGCCGTGCTTTTTGGATGCTTAAAACGTTTTAAAATTCCTACTATTTATTTCCATCTAATCATTGCCTCGATTGATAAATGTACTTGCAAACGTATTAAGAATAATAGACTGGCTGATTGTGTCTGAGCTGAAATCATTCGGCCCGATAAGCTCGGCCTCGCGTAAACAAAACCGTGTTTAAAAACTTATTTGTTTATATGCGGTCGCTTTGTTTCAGAACTAGTCTGCTATTGTTGCTTTAACTGTAGGTGAAATTTGATAACGTCATGCTGATTAATACATTTACACCCACTTTTGGTTTGGCGTCCAATTTTTAATATTACGCCTCATAGGACGGATCGCCACTGATATATACCAATAAATACTAAAAAATTGTTCTAACATTTTGTCAACTAACTGCATCTCCTTGTTTGTCTGTATTTTTAGTAAGAATCAGTGGTAACAAAATCAATGATTTAGAAAAAAATATAATTTATTGATTTTTTAAGTCAATCAAAGGATATCAAATATATTTTTTATTTTCCTGATTTTTTTTATAAAACCTAATTTATTCCATTTGTTGTTACGCATGTTTTCTTTAAAGTAAAGTATTATAATCGAAATTAAATATAACAAAAAAACTTTTAAATAACAAACAAAATACAGGGTGACCAGTTGTGTGTAGTTGAAATTTCAAAACAAGTTCACTTTTAATTTTGTGTTTTCTTAGATAAACTCTAAAATACCATTTCTTTACATTAATTTGCATACTGCATACGTTAAATAAACTCTAATTCATACAACTTGTTTTACCAAATATAAAAAAAACACTTCAAAACTTACACAAAATACACGACCAAAATGATTTGAAGATATACAAACACATGCGGCTCCTTATCTTGCTTACTCTACAAACCACACAACAAACCAAGAGCGTAGTAATATCTAAGCAAGCTGTGACGTCGCGATGTATAAGAAACTGTTGTAGTTTATAGTACAATTATTAATAAACATATCAAACATTTCAAAGCTGTGATTAAGTACAATTCGAAGTTTTGCGTTGATACTTATTATGCACTGTCTCATCTAGTACGAATCAAGTTCCTCAATATGTTTAACAATAATAAAGTATGAGGTACGAAAAGAACCAAGTAATTTTGTCCAAGCAGACGCACCTGCTTCGCGCATCTGCATAGGTCTTTATAGAAACTAGTAAGTGCAGAGACCGCCAACGGCGCGTAACCCCCCACCAACTTTCTATGATAATTCTTTGTGTATAAATGATTTGGGCCTGTACATGCAGTAAAAGCTGACACCAAAGCCACCTGCTTTAGTTGTTACAATATCTATGCGCAAAACCACAAAGTCAGCTTTAGCAACTATCATCCAGTCCGTAATACCAAAGGAGCGTCAGAGTGAGTTGGACAATTCTGATACACAACTCGGCAAAAATTTCATAGATGGAGAATATTTGTTTCATGTGGTTATATGGCCCCGACTTGCTACTTACGGCCAAGTAATCTCCTTTTATTTTAATTATATACAGTCAATACACTTATACGAGAATCGTTCGAAATGTACGTGGCCTAACAAAAAAAACGCAAGTTTTTTGAGCAAAAAATCCATTTTATTTTTCAGTATAGTCTCCTGCTTGTTCAACGGACTTATTCCAACGATGCTCCAAAGCAGCAATGCCGTCTTTGTAGGTCGATCAACCCAAGTCATCAAAATAGCTATTTACAGCAGCGATTACCTCGGAATTGGATGAAAATATTTTACCGCCGAGCCATTTTTTCAGGTATGGAAATAGATAAAAATCGATGGGAGCCAAATCTGGCAAATAGGGCGAATGAGGCACTAATTCACGTGTGTACAGGTGCGTTATCTTGATGGAAAAGCACTTTCTTTTTTGCCAAATGAAGCCGTTTTTATTTGATTTTGTCGCTCAATTGCTGCCACAAATTGGCATAATACTCGCCATTTATTGTTTTTCCTATTTCCAAGTAGTCGACGAAGATAATTTTATGAGAATCCCAAAATACAGTTACCATAACCTTTCCTGCTGACCGTTTTTGCCTTCTTCGGTGGCGGTGTGTCCATTGTTTGGTCTGTTCCTTGGTTTCGGGAGTGTAATGGTGAACCTAGGTTTCATCGACGATTATGAAGCGGTGCAAAAAATCCTTCGGATTGCCGCGAAAGCGTCGCGAGAAACAATCAAACGATTCAGTTTTTTGCTCCGGTGTGAGCAAACGCGGCACCCAACGCGCGAAGTATTTTTTCATTTCCAATTCTTCAGTTAAAATTCTGTGCACACTGTCATTTGAGATGCCCACTATGTCTGCTATCTCGCGCACTTTTACTCGAAGGCCATTCAATACGATACGGAGAACTTTTCAATTATATCCGGCGTAGTAGCCGTTTTTGTAAGTCCATTGCGGGGTTCGTCCTTTGTGCTCACACGACCATGCTTAAACTCGGCAACCCAATTTTTAATCATTGAAAACGAAGGAGCCGACTTCAAAAATGTCGAATCCAACTCTGCTTTGATTTCGGTTGGTGTTAAACCTTTCAAATGAAAGTACTTTATTACTGCTCGCAACTCAGTTTTTTCCATTATTTAAGAAATCACTTGAGACGGTCACTTTGGCGCACTGTCAAACACAAACTAATTGACAGATCGCTGTATACTGTCATGTTTAACCTAATTTAAGAAAGGATGGTTCTGAAAATGGTAATGCAAATTCCGCCGAATTAGCGCCATCTCTGTGTTAAGCCACTTACATTTTGAACGATCCTCGTAATATTACCATGGTTTTTGATGGGTATGTTAAAAATAATATTAAGGGCGAGGAGCCACTAGAGAAACATCCGCAAATGTCATATTTGATGGTCAAATTGCAGCAGCAGCAACTCAAAGTAACTTCCTGAGCAGCCCAAGAAATAAAATAAGATTGTTACATTTTCTAACCAGCACTTTCTAAGCTGCTGGCATGGCATGGTCCAAGCTCTATCAGATGCGGATAAACTAGTTGTGGAAACAGCATCAAAAAAAGCTTTGTTGGGTCGCACGGTGAGTATAATCGGCTTAGATACTGATGTCTTGGTCATACTCACAGTTCATGAAGAGAGTGGAAAAGATTTATTTTATTTTGTTTAGAAACGACCACTGCTATAAAAAGTTCAATTAAAATAAGAGAAGTTCAAAATGCTATTAGAGTTATGAAAGATTCCCCTTTGTTTTGCAAACGAGTTTGCGGGTTGTGACACAACCTCAAAAGGTTCAAAAAACTACCACCTGTTAGAGAAAAATGCCCTTCTACACTGAACTTCTCACGCTTTTAATCAACCCGACGACGCAAAGAAAGCAGCTTAAACTAAAGTAAAAGTAAAGTCGGATGCACTACACTCCATTGAGGAGTTTGGGCTGCAATGTAGTGGGTCAGGGCCACCGATTGTTGCTTCCGATTAAAGCAGCAGGTAAAAAATTGATGAAAGCTTTGTATAATGAAGAGAAACTGGCAAACCGTAATGCATGCGTCTCTGTGCTTAACTGATGGCCAAGCAAAAAATTTTGAGTAAAAATATAAAAATGTTTCATGTTCCATCTGAGGATAGAGACCTTTCATTTAAAAAAAATGGTCCAAATTGGTGAAACGGTAGCCGCTGGAGGAACCGGAGAAAAATACCCTTCGAGCTTTTATATATGTATGGATTATTGTCTTCAAGGAGCTGTTGCTGTTTCATCGTTGTGTTATCATAGTGTTTGCAGATACAGCAATGGCTTGACAACTCGTCGCTCAACCCAACATCTGCGGTTGGCATTCTTTTGGAGATACCTTTATTCCAGTAACATGTTAAGATTAATTTTACCCCAAAAATGGTAACAACTTTACTTGTAGAGAATTGTATGCTGATTATTTTTTTACGAAAAATTTTTTACTATGACAAACTTTTTCAGAGGTAACTGCGAAGTAGTGTATTTGGCCACCATTCTCCAATATGGCGGAGGAAGCACACACGTAACTGTAACTAATTTAATCATGGGCCAAACCCTAATGTTCCTGGCCTTATCAATCAAGAATACAGTAATTTCCAAATCGCAAAAATTTAGAGATGACGTAACAGAAAAAAACAGCGCATTCAAGCAAAATTCAAATGGCAACCCATTCTCAGCTGTATAAGCCCACTTATTAAAAATAACTTTAATAAGCCTACCAAAAAAAAGCTGAAGTGTGGACTTCGAGTGGACTTTCCCATACTAGATATTAATACCGTATTTGTAAAGTGTAAATTTTATAATTTTAACGTTGTACATTTCATCGACTGTTAGATTTCTAAGAAAGCAAGCTATATAGACAACCCTCCACTCCATCCATGCAAATTCATAGAAAGCACCTTAGTCAAATTGTAGCTTTAAAACAAAAATTAAATTGTAGCCAATCTTTCGTTCGTTGTAGGCTGTTACTACAAAGTTTAAAAAAAACGTGTGGGCAGTTTTTGAATACTTTTCCTTTTAGTCGTTTCATTAGATAATCGCAAAAAACGGCTAGGTATCACCAAATTACAAATCGAATGTAGATTTCAACAAATAAATATTGTTTACAATTAACAAATACTAGAAACAAAAAATTGTAAAACTATCATACATTTTTTTTCTAAGTTACAAAATGTTGAAAATTTTTAAATATTTCAAGAATTTTATATTACTGTTTTCTAAAACTTCTAAAAACCTAAATTTTTCAAAAATTTAAAAAAAATTATATAATTAATCATTTTCAAAATTTCCGAAAATATTCAACATTTAGGTAATAAAAATAAACATATAAAAAATTTTTGTATTTGAAAATTTTCAAAATTTTTATTTTCATTTTTTTTGAGCATTTTGAAACTTATTGAAATTTTTAAAAGGTTTTCAAATTTCCATAACTTTTAAATTTTCAAAATTTTTATAAATTTCAAAAATTGATTTAAAAAATTTTAATATTTAAAAATCTATTAAATTTTTTAAAATTTCTAATTTTTAAAAATTTTGGTCATTTACAAAATTTTCGAGTACTTTCAAAGTTTTTAATTTCCAAAAATAATTAGATGATTTAAAAATTTTCGATATATTTAAAAAAATTTCAGTAAATGCGAGGTAGGTCTCGTGGCAGTTGTCCGATACGTTTTTTTTGACCCATTTCAATCTCAAGTTTGAAAATTACGATTTTGTTTTATTTTATAATTGATTAATTAGCATCGCTATCAAAATACCATACCTTTAGAATAAGTACAGAATTATCTTGTTCGTTATAGTTAAAGGGTTAAAGAAAAGTAAAAGATGGCAGGTCCCCTTCAAATTTTATGCTTGTTGCATTCAATCCATATAGTAAGTAAGTAGGATTTTTCAAATGTCACAGTTTGTTCGCAGATTTTACTTGACTTTCTGCCGATGATTTTGCATTTCGTTTGTGCTTTTTGATCAACAAAAAAACTGTCATTACCTTTATCTGCGCTCAATTTAAAGTCGACTATCAGAGAAACGCCGGAATAGTGCGGATTGCAGCCTACAAGACAAATCAACGTCTACAAATAAATTGTTCCCAGGCACAATTTTAAATTTCAAATTTTTATAGATCCGACTAGTAGATTATGCATAAGTAATGCATGCTGATCCCCTTACTGATTTTACTTTTAAAATACTACTACAGACCTAACATAAGTAGGTTCACATAGAAAAATGTCGTATTTTTTACTTGATTCAGTAAATTTCGTATTTTATTTAAACTGTAAAACTTATCTTTTTTATATCTTCTGATTTTTTTAATTTTTAAGTTTGATTGTATTCAACATGAACCTTGAACGGGTTAAATAATGGCAATAATAAGAAAATGCAGAATAAAATATACATAATTTATTTTATTAAACCCTGACTAGTTCTACCTGCAATTTTAGTGACGTGAAAGAACTTACAATCCTTGAAAATTCAAAAAATCCCAACCCTTTCATCATTAATTGCTTCCATTTTAACACGAAAGTGTATGTATTCTAATTTTTCTAGCAAAGCATCATTTTTATTGACTTATTGTAAAAGCACATTGATTTTACGAAAATTAAACTTTTGAAGATCTTTGTCTAGATGAAGAGACGTACAAATTAGTGTTGCATTTATATTTAAAACTTTCACTGAAATCTCAGCTTAACATTTAGAATAATTGTCAAAGGTTTTTCCGTTTATTTTAACATCGGCTATTATAAATAGGCGGCTACGCATTGCGCCTCATCCACTCTAGAATATAAATTACAGCTTTGTTTATAAATACCAGACTCTTTGCTGAATCACACCCTTTATGATGCTTTCTTGTGTATAAACAAAAACTTATGAATTTTCGTGTGGGAACTCTGATGCTTAAAATTAAACGTGTTATGCCCACTTTACTAAATAAATAAAAATGAGGTCGCGTGAATTATTACTATGGTATGTGGCGCGGCGCATTGTTTCGGGGTTGTGCGTTTTGTATGACGTACATTTTGCGTGATGCAGAGGGAAAAGTGGAAACTCCCAAAAACTTGGCAACGCTTTGAAAATGAGATAATAATCTGAAATTTGTCGGCCGTTTTCAAGATATTACACACTTTTGGCGCTTTATTTTTAATACGGCATTCTTTAAGTGAAACATGATGTTATAATTTTGATAAAATACTTTTATTAGCTTTAAAATGTGTTTTTTTTTATTTGGGAATATTTCTGTTGGTTTTAACCGATTAACCGGTTTTAATCTTAACCCTCTATATTGCATGAATTTATTTTTATTTTTAAAAACCAATAAACAAATTATTAATTACTTAGTTATGCCTTCATAAATGTTAGTTAACTACAAAAACAAAAAAAAAGTTCCAAAAATATTTTTAAAAAATATTTGTTCCGAGTTGGGAACATCATGCAGAACAAACATAAACTTGAAAATAAATTTAACGTAGAAAGAATTTTTTACGTATATTCAAAATCCTTTTACAACACGTTGTGTTTGTCCACGTATTCCCTATGCGGTGATTCCAAAATATCACCTTCAGAGTTCAGAACCCGAACCGAATTCCATCAGGAATGTCTTTTATGTGCGGAACATTAGCACCAAAAGAGTTGGCAACAATGGGGTTCAAAATTTTGCATAAAACTTTAAACAAAAAATTAAATGTTCTGATAAGTTGAACATGCAATGCACAATGTTCCCAGGTGGGAACATAAATAACTAGCAGCAAATTTCAATAATTCAACTTATTCACATAATTATTTAATCTGAGCAATGATCAATCACACCGTAGCAACTGATAAATCATTCATGTTTAAGGAAACTTACCTTATATTGATAAAAACACACTATAAACAATCATTGCCTAGAACAGAACCTATTATGAAAGCACACTAGAAAGGCATTTTTTGATTAGACACATGACTCCGTCTACTGCCGAGTAGTTGTTTGCCAAGGTTGCTACATGGTTCCCGTAAGGGAACAACATGCGCCCGAATTGAAAATAAGGCATAGGATAGTAGTATGTGATTTTATTTTAAATTATTTCATTACAAAAGTAAGCATACACACCTGAGCAAAATCTTTTAGGTGTAGTATAGAATTACACACAAAATTTCCTAACAGTAAGGGCTGCAAAACTCTATATCACCTAAAGATTCACGTCCAACCACTCAACAGCCTTTATGCGGTAACAATGTTATTTCTCTACAGAACGGATTGTTCAGACAAGCTATTATAGTCACATCTGTAACTGGCTCCTCCCCACGTCATTATACGCCTTGATTTAGAAAACCAGTCTTTTATGGCAA
Organism: Ctenicera cuprea; assembly: GCA_958336395.1. NCBI lineage: Eukaryota > Metazoa > Arthropoda > Insecta > Coleoptera > Elateridae > Ctenicera > Ctenicera cuprea. Next base: position 44,114,094 of record OY284491.1, on the reverse strand, counting down.
AAGAATAGAATCTTTAATTTTTCGAAAACAGATTTTGTGGTATTAATTGAAACCCAAGACGTCACATCAAATTCATTGACTAAAATATGGGGGAGGTGGGTACTTCTTTTTTCTTAGCACTACGACCCATGTAGCGTTTTGGCTTCTTCTAAAACAGATCTTCATTCTTCCCTATACGAGGTTTTTCGCTTCCATCTGCGTAAATCCGTAGTGTTGCGAGGTTTCCTTCTGCGCTATCCACAGTCATATCTTACGTGGTTTTTCTCTTTATCTTCTGCCTTTAGGTTTGGATTCCAAGATCTCCTTCGGAATTCTAATTGATTCCATTCGTGTTACGTGTCCCAGCCATCTCAATCTGTAGCTGTTGACGACTCCTTCAGCTCTTGATTGGTTCGAATTCTCTATACTCCTCTATCATTGGTGGGTCCGAAAATTTGACTCGGCACTTTTCTTTCCCATGCGTTTCGATTTTTTTTTGTTCGTTTATTGTTAGCACCCGTGTTTGGCAGGAGTAGGTATGTTACTACAGGTCTTAAAATTGTTTTATATACTAGTATTTTGGTGGTTCCTGAGATGTTTCTCGCTTTTAATACGTTTTGGAATGCAAAATAAGTTTGGTTTCCTGTCATTAGTCTCGCTGGTATTTCCTTGTCTGTGTAGTTTTGGTTCGTTATTGTAGAGCCCCGGTAGTTAAATTTGTTTACTTGTTGGAACAGGTGTAGATCGATCTGTAGGTCTTCTTCTTTTTGTCGTTGTCTTGAACCTGTCATATATTTTGTTTTACTATCGTTTGTTTTCAAACCAGTATTTGTAGCGACTTCTTCCATTTTTTTAGACGTCCCATATGCATTCTTTTGTCCTGCCAAATAGGGAGACGTCGTCGGCATATGCTTGGAACTGCGTCGACCTGTTAAATATTGTTCCGTTTGAGTTTAAGACTACGCTTCTCATCGTCTTTTCGGGTACCTACTAAGTTAAAAAGAAGTGCTGAGAGAGGGTCAATCTGTCTTAACCTATTATTTACTAAGAAAGCACTATGTATTTAGATCGTTCTGTATTCTTACTTTATAATATTTTTTTTTGCTGTGTTTCTTTTCTAGTTTCATCAACTGTTTTATTTTATGTCTTCATTTGTTCATTCTACATACGCTGCTTGCTGCTCTTCTCTGGTTGTGAAACTCTCTTCAACCCTTGCTCTTGTTTTCCTTTGCATCATTTTGACTCGTGCTGTATTTCTTCTTTTCTAAGCTTTGGCGCATTCTTCATCGTTACGTTCTCCATTTGTGTGTTATTTAATTGTGTTTCAAGTTCTTCTTTTTACCTCATGTATTTCTTCTTCTTCCTTTGCAGTTATATCGTTTTTTTTTCTTTCTGCAGGTTGGAAGGTCTTCAATGATTATCTGTATATAAAATACTTAATTACTTTAACAATATTTATTTTAACCTTATACGTGTTTCGGCATGTTTACATGCCATTGTCAAAGGTTATATGAGAATATAAACGTTTATTGTTGTTGTAGCAATAGAACTTGGTGGCTTGATCGCGGTTATTGTCTGCAGATGACTTGATTTCTTATTCCAAAATGTCGAGTAGAAGAGAATTTAAGAGATCAGTTTGCTCATTCATTAACGGTACAGTTTTTAAATGTTTGTGAATTTCAAAAGCTTCTAGTATATGTAATTTACGTTTATCATCACAAAAGTGTAAACATTTTATGGTGATATTAGATGTCATTGAATGATTCTATTCTAGTAAGTGTTTAGCGTAATTGGATTTATGTGGGGTTTGTATTTGTCACAACGTGCGTGTTTTTTATACCTAATATCAAAATTTCTAATTGTCTGGCCTATATAAACCGAATTATTACAATGCGAACAATTTAATTTGTAAATGCCTAATTTTTACAAATCGTTTGTTTTTGATTTTGCATTAAAGAAAGTGTTTAAGATGTTTCTAGTTGTTTTAAAACTTACTTTATATTTATTTGTTTTGTTTATAATTTTAGCATTTTTTTCTGATTTGTCACCAAAATATGGGATCGAGGCATATTTAATTGTATTAAATGAAGTTAGGGTATTCGGATACATTTTTTGAATGGCTAATTTATAATTTTTTCTTTAGTTAATGTATCAATAAGCTTAGTATTATAACAATTACTATACAGGGTGATAATGAATTGTAGGGACAAACTTCTAAGTCTTGCAAAACACAGCAAAGCAAACAACTTTTGTTAATAAATGTGTGGCCAAAAGTGTTTATTGCGAGGTTTTTTCTTGTTGCTAAATTGACTGTCATCTGTCCGTTTTTGTTAGTGTCTTCATGCTTGCTGTGGTCCCCTATTACCGATTTGTACACGTTTTTTTTCAATTTTGGTATTAAAGTCGCCCAGCACTACTTTGATGTTATGGCTTGGGATGCTATTGTATGCTCTTTCTAGTTTCTAGTAAAATCCATCTTTAAGTTCGTCTTCTGCATCTTCCATGGAGGCGTGGACGTTAGCGAAGGTTACATTAAAAATGCTTCCTTTCAGACGTATAGTACATAATCTTTTATCTTATGGGTTAAAGTTAATCACCGCATGTCGTTCTTCTTTTCTTACTACGAATCCAGTACCCAGGTACCTTTCTGAGTCTCCACTGCTGAACAGGGTATAGAGTTTTAGATCTAACACAGCTGTTTTTCTTATTTTTGGTATTTTGGACTGCTGCTATGTTTATTTTATATTTATATTTTTTTAATTCTTCTTGTGTCTACATATCGCTCCTAGTCTTCGTAGACTTCTGACATTCCAGGTCGCAAACGCTAAATCGTTGTCTTTTATTTGTTGCTTGGGTTGTCTTTGTTTTTCCGTCTAGCTATCCAATTGCGGTTTCGTAACTTTGACTTTTTTACAGTGCTAGGTTGTTGACCTTGCACTTAACGCAGAGCCATTTTACCCGCTCTCATGTCTGCCCTGACCCTGCTTTCCACCTGGGTTGTTTACCAGGCCTCCTGCGGGGTTTGCACAGGTTGCCGGGTTTTAACCACTTTCATCTTAATATGAAAGCTGCTTGGAGATGACGCCCGACAGAGAAGCTAACGGATTGGGAAACGTACCAAATTGTACCTCCTTTTCAGCTTTATGAGCCTACAAAATTCACAACATCCTTTGGCCAGTGTTTAAACAATATTTTTTACAATTTCCAAAATTTTTACTTCACAGTTTTTAAGCGTTTAAAAATTCTCGTACACAGTACTACCAAATTTTATCCCGATCTGCCAACTCGTTTTTGAGTAGTAAGCAGTTATATTTAAAATGCTTTAAAATTCGTAGCGACCGCTATTTTAAAGCTACAAGTTGAATAATAAATAGTTCGATTGACCCTAAGGTCTTCTAGCAGATTTCCTTTCAAGATTTCAAAAAAATCATTTTTTTTTGGAATAAATGCTACCAAAGACATATGTTTAACTTTCGGTTCCGATTTCTGATTTTTTTAGGGCTTATTTTGTCGATGATTTTTTGATATACCTCCAGCTCATCAAAATCGAACCATCCGTTCGGGAGTTATGATGCACTACGCACATATGCATACATACCCACCTACAGACAGCCATTTTTTAAACCACATTTTTGGATTCCTGGAGGTCCAAAAGATGTATTTTCGTCAAAATGTAAGGTTGCAAAATATTCATGAAATCTATGCTTCCTATACTGAAAGTAGAGGAAAGTAAAAATTGGCAGGGTTGAAGTTCGCCCTTATTGGAGCATTTCAAACCAAATGTAAATAGTTTGTTTATCCCCACCATCGCTACTAGTTTTTTTTTATTTCAACATTTGGCTTCAAACTTAATATGAAGTTGTAGTACAATGTTAAGAGACATCACAATTCATTGCGAAAAACCTACTTACATTACAGTTCTCCAATAATATTAATATTATTTGTTTTTAATTTTATAGCAATTCCTTTAATTGTTTTACCTTTTCTAGATATTCTTTCTAATCTGCAAAAATGTGGTTTGAAATCCTGCCCGCGTGTTTTATTATCTTTGGTGCCATGGCCGCGCCGCACATGAGTGCTTATTGGATAAATTACCTGTTGGTTGGAAATTTTTATCGAAGAAGTTTGTATACTCGAGAAGATCGGCGTCAGTATTTAAGGGACAGAAGACTAAATGGCAATCCCTATAAAGTGTTGGGACTGGATGATCTTTTCCCATTCACTGAGGACGATTACGTTGATGAATGTTTAGAGAAATAATCACCAACCATTTGTTATTTGTTAACTTCAATATATAGCAGCCAATAAACAAGAATTAGATTAACAGGTGTTTTGTTTTCTATAAAAGCTAAAATAGTAAATCGTAATTAGTATGTTAGCATTCGACATGCTAAAAATGTGGACAGTGTTTAAAATTCATAAATTCTAACAGTAACGGTTATAATTCGTCCCAAAATGGATATGCCGCCAATTTATCGCTTACAACGGGTTTTTAGTTGTACCTACCTAACCGTAAATTGAAGAACATTTCGAAGTACTTCGTTTTTAAACGAACAGCGAGTCCAGTTTTATTGAGTTATAAAAAAGATGAGTAAATAACAGTGGCGTAACATTTTTTATTTTAAAAGTTTAGGAAAAATTAACAAGACTTAAGTATTAAATAAAAATTAATTATTTTAGTTCTTTTCAAGCGCAGTCAAATTTTAAAAAAATTACTAATATTTGTATATGAAAATTTCTGTATATTTTATTTTTAATTTACGTCAAAAGTTTACTACAAGTTGGTGCAATTTGTTTGCAACTTTCTAGCGTATATCATGTCACATTGCATTATATTCACTTTTCAGACATGTTATTCTCATGTAACTGTGTGTTAACGATCATGTTGCTCACTGTACAGTAAATTAACTATACAATTTCGTTAAATTGATAATAACTAAATAAATATAAATGAGCAACTGTGTGAAAATTCAAATAAAGAAAATTCAAAACCCTTTAGTTCTCACAAGAACTTTTGTACTCTAAATGTACATTTCGACTGCTAAGCAGTCATCATCAGTAGAAAAAAACACAAAAAAGAAGAATTACAGCGAAAACTGAAATCACAGTTACGGTGCAGAAACGTCCCTTGTGCTTGGTAAGTCAGAACTCAGACGAAATGTACATTTAGAGTACAAAAGTTCTTGTGAGAACTAAAGGGTTTTGAATTTTCTTTATGATAATAACTAGTCACATTACCATAGTGGTTTCTGCACTGGTCATGGCTGTAATAATAGGTCGGTGGACATACTTGAGGAAAATGAGGACGAAATTCACCAACATACCGAAGAGAAACTGGATACGTTTTATTGTATATATGTATTGCTATGATATGCGTGGTCTTGTATTTACTAGAAAACAATTCCCTAAATGCCTGCAATTCACGCAATTCCAAATTATATTTTCTATGAGACTCTTTTATTAACTTTCTCAGGGTCGTTATTAAGTTTGGAAGTAAGGTTATTAATAAATATGATTCAAAAAGAAAATACACAAAATAATATTAACGTTACAAAAACTTTTGTTCAATAAATCAAATTTTGGGGACAAATTTTCGAAAGTTCAAGAAATTTCTACTAAATACTATTGTTCTTAAAACCGAACACTTATCTTTGTATCTTCTTATTAAGATAACCTTCACTCGACAAACGTTTAATGTCCAACTCCCTCTTCTCTGATTTGCAGGTTCCTCAAATAACACCTCGCCTTTAGTTTGAATCCTTCTCTGGACTGCTTTTATGTTAATTTATACTTGGCTTTTCTACTATGGTAACTGGAAACTCGTTCTGGATCGCTTTATATTTATTATTCTTTTGGATTTTTCCACAATTCGTTGATAAACATTTGTATCCGTTTTATAATAGATTCTTTTAAATTCAAAATCACTTTTAATTAGTTATAACTCGTTTTACTTCTCTTTTCTTACAGAGAATTCAAAATCCTGTGTCTTTATTTTCAGAACAAGCCGTAACTACCTAAACAAATTTCCCTTTCTTTTGTCTTGTCTCTTGATCTTTCATATTTTTCAAAACAAATAAATCTCGCGACAATGAGTATTCTTTTATACATTTGTCAAATTGACATTCAAATCCATAACCCCCACAAATGACATTTTTCGATGCACAAACAAGTAAGTCTAAAACTTCTTATAAATTAAACCTTTAAAAACAATTCTGAACTAAATTATAATTAAAATTAACATTAACAATAATCGTATCAATTTGATTGTGTTCTTCTTTCTTTCAGTGTAAACAAAACTTCACAAATATGAAAATACAAACGATATAATGGTAACCACATTATTTGAATTTTAAAAACAAGAAATTACTGCAATAATACGCAACCCTGAGTTTATAAGTTTAAATATCAAAAACTTGCAGTCTTCCCAAACCTCCAAACGTAAATTAAATTGTAACAAGCATCCCAAAAACTGCCTTCCAGGAATTACAATACTCCAGTCAAATCATACAATTCTGAATATCATAGCAGTATATTACTATTTGTTGTTAACGTATTGTTAAAAGTATAATTGCAATAAACGAAATTGTAATGGTAAAAACAAAAAACGATTAAAATTGTTTTAAAATTCAAGATGCCGGCGTTTGCTTAGGGGGGATTTTTGGGGACTTTTCAGGATACGTTTCTAGTGGCTTCCTAAACATATTCTCCAAATTTCAGCTTGTTAATTGAAATTTCCAGGTTTAACAAAATTTTATATTAACTAGCCCGTACTATTAAAACAATAAGGGGGTGGGAGGGGGTGTTCTACTTAAACATAGGTTCACTAGAAAAAGCAGCTCAGCGCATACGTAATGGCTCATCTGGGTAAGCGGAATATCGCTTAATCTCCCAATCACCCCCACCATTCATTTCTTGTTTTTTTAATGTATTAATTTTCATTTAAATCTGAAATGAACCTATTAAATGAATATAGCAACAACCTTCCATAGAAAAACTTGTAAAAGGCTTTTTTGGTCGTTTACCGGAACTGAAAATTTGAATTCGAAAGTTATCAAAATTAAAAGAATGGAAAGTAGTGTAATAGATTAAATTTAAGAATAGGAAAAGAAGCAGGGGGTGTATGCGTGGCAGTTATTGGTTATTGGTTATTGGTAGTAGCAATTGCAGAGCACGGTTTTGTGAGTCCCTGAACACCCCGGCCAATAAGGCCTATTGTGTTTCTCTGCCCTTGCGTTTTGAATTAGGTGAACAGGTTAAGACCCTTTACTAGGTTTAGTAGCCTGTGGACCAGATCTTTTTCCGGTATGCCTACCTGTGGGTCTATTTCGCCCAACAGGTTGTGACGTCGGCGGTTTAATGCTTCACATTCAAAGATTACATGAGAGGCAGTTTCTTCCTCTTCATTACAGAGTCTGCATATGGGTTCTTCTGTATATACGCCCATTCTGTGCATGTGTTTCCTTAGATTGCAATGACCGGTTAGTAGCCCCGTCGCAATTCTAAGATTATTTCTGTTGAGTTTCAGTATTTCAGTTGTTAAAGTCTGAGATGGTCTTCCCATCATCAGTTTACTGTGTCTTTGTCCTTGCACGTGGTTCCAATATTGCTGGTGTTGTTGTTTAATCCACTCAGTTATTACCCCACGTGCTGTCGCCTTCGTGATACCTAGTACTGGTTCAGGACCAATAAAGGTTGCCTCAGATCCTTTCCTCGCTAGTTGGTCTGCTTTTTCATTGCCTGCTATACCCTTGTGACCTGGCACCCACACCAGTGTTACTTGGTTGTGTTTTGCCAGGGTTTTCAGGTTTTGCAGGCATTCCCAAACTAGCTTGGATCTTATCTGCTTTGATGCTAATGCCTTTAGGGCTGCCTGACTGTCAGTGAGTATTTGGATAGGTTTGCCTTTGGTTTGCCTTCTCAAATTCTCACAGACACAGGTTCCCAGAGCGAATATCTCCGCTTGGAATACCGTGGTGTTTTGCCCCAGTGAGACATGCATGTTGTGCCTTGGGGTTTCGCCGTGTATTCCAGCACCTGACCCGTTATCCATCTTAGACCCATCTGTGTACCAGATCAGCCCTCTTGACGGATTCTGTTCTTCCCTACGACGCCATTGATCCCAGTCCATTTGGATTTCAAATGGTTTGTCGTATGAAATTTTTGGAATCATAGTGTCGCTACCCATGTTTAAAAGAGGGTTTGCGATATCATTTGTGATTCTGGTGTGCCCAAGGTTGTTCTGGGTTTTCCAGTTCATGTTACATGTCAGCCTGTATGCCGCCATCCTGGCCTCTCCCCTGATGAAAATGTCGAGGGGGGGTAGGTTTAGCATTATTTCCATGGCTGCCGTGGGTGAGCTTTTCATTGCTCCTGTTATGCATAGGCATGCTAGCCTCTGAATTTTTGTGAGTTTTGCGATTGCCTGCTTTTGTTTGACCTTTGGCCACCAAACCAGGCAGCCGTAGGTTATCATGGGTCTTACCACTGCAATGTATAACCAGTGTACCATGTGTGGCTTTAATCCCCAGGTTTTTCCAACTGTTCTCCGGCACATCATTAATGCCGTTTTACATTTGTTGGTTATGTTGTCTAGATGCTGATTCCAGGTCAACTTGGTGTCTAGGAACGCGCCCAAATATTTGACCTCTCCTCTCATCTGTACAACTTGGTTAAAGAGAGTTGGCAGCCGTAGCCCATCCAGCTTTCTTTTGTTAGTGAAGGGGACTAGTGTTGTTTTTGTAGGATTTACCCTTAGGTTTTCCTTTATGCACCACCCTTCAACAGCTTTTAGAGCTCTTTGCATGAGCTCTGATACTGTATTGGCATATTTCCCCACTATGAGTATGACGATATCATCCGCATACCCCTGTGTGTAGTAGCCAGATTTGTTCAGTGAGACTAGCAGTTCGTCTACGACCAAGTCCCAGAGCAGGGGAGATAGGACTCCGCCTTGAGGACATCCTCTGGCCACAGACACCTGTGCTGTCTCACCTGCCAATGTCGTCTGAATCTGTCTGCCTTGTAACATGGCTTTCATCCACCTGCATAGGGTGTCTTCAACTCCACGGTTACTAGCAGCCAGTATCATTGATTCAAATGAGGTGTTATCAAATGCGCCCTCTATGTCAAGAAATGCAGTTAATGCTATTTCTTGGTTGGTCAGTGCTGTCTCTATTTTTGAGATTAGCTGATGTAATGCGCTTTCGCACGATTTTCCTGCTTGGTATGCATGCTGATTAGGGTGTAGTGGCCTCTCTATTAGACAGGTTTCCCTAAGATGCTTTTCAATCAGTTTCTCCATTGTTTTCAACACAAACGATGATAGGGATATAGGTCTATATGCCTTTGCCTGGGCGTATGAATTCCGCCCCGGTTTTGGTATAAAGACGACCCTTACTTGGTTCCATGCTTTTGGCACATACCCTAGTGCCAAGCTGGCTCTATATATTTTACATAAGATTGGTGCTAGGTCTTGCTTGCCCTGCTGTAGCAGAGCAGGGAATATCCCGTCAGGACCAGGAGATTTATAGGCCTCAAATGAGTTAATTGCCCAGATGACCCTATCGTACGTTATTACCCTATTGGCTATCCGCCAGCTGTCCCTAGATGCTCTACGATAGAGTTGTTCTAGGTTTTGCTGGTCATTGATAGGCTCAAGGTTTACGTTCATCGAACCTGGAAAGTGCACTTGGAGTAGGACCTCCAGTGTTTCCTTACCATTGTTCGTATATTCCCCTGTGGGTTTTATAAGTGTCCCCAGTGGATTTATCGGGTCCTTTGCCATGAGTTTGTAGAGTCTTGCTCCTTCAGATGTAGATTCTACATCTTCACAGAACTTCCTCCATGAATCTCTTTTGGCTTTTCTTAGTTCCCGATTGTATTCGGTGAGTGTTTTGGAATATTCCAACCACTCATTCGTTTTTTTCGCCTTATTGTATGATTTCCTGGTTTTCTGCCTTAACTGAGCAAGGTTTTCATTCCACCAGTTTACTGTTCTGCTGGTGATTCGCCTTACTTGAGGGCAGCTTTCATGATAAGAGGTTATTATTGCCTCTTGTACCTGTTCTGAGGCTACCTCAATTTCATAAGGATTTCTCAGACTTTGCATAACCTGCTTAATGTTATTGCCCAGTTCGCTCCTGTAACTCAGCCAGTTGGTTTTACGTGGGTTTCTGTACATCTCCAATGTTTTATCGTCATTGACGATTTCCAGGAGTATATACCTGTGATCTGAGTGGGATGGCTCCTCAGACACATACCACTTAGCCACCTGTGTGCTGATATACGGAGAGCTAATGGTTATGTCAATTACTTCTTTCCTTACCCTTGTAACAAAAGTTGGTTTATTGCCTTTATTCAAGATTACCAGATCTCTGGAGATTATGAATTCTAACAGTGACTCACCTCTGTTGTTCGTGTCAGTGCTGCCCCACACGGTATGGTGAGCGTTTGCATCTGCTCCGATGATCATCTGGAGGTTAGAGTCCTCACAGAATTTCTCCAGCCTCTCCACGTGCTCTGAAGGTGGTGGGTTGAGTGAGTCATATGGGAGGTAAGCAGAAGCGAATATTAGCTTCTTGCTGGCTCCGTTTTTATGATAGCTCAGTCTTATGGCTGCTAGGTCTCTAGAACAGAAATTAAGCAGTGTTAAAGCCTGTAGATTCTTCCTGACATAGATACAGGATCTTACATTGCCAGAGTGTAAGTCATAAATAATATTACCTTTGGCTTCTCCGAGGCCTGCTACACGGCCCTTGACTAACCAGGGTTCTTGTATGAGGGCCACATCGATGTTGTCTGCTGCTAGCAGTCTGCATAGTGAGGCAGAAGCCGCCTTACTGTGCTGAAGGTTGATCTGCATTACCCTCAGCATTTTTAGGCATTTCCTTCCTTCCTAAGACTTTGAAGTAGAGCTGAGTTAGTCCCAGATAGGGTTTGAAGCCCATTCCGCTCAGCGTCTTCAAAGAGCCATCGTCGATGCTCATTACGAGAGTTGTCCCTTTGGATTCCTCTTTTCGTGTGACGACGTGCCACTCCTTTGTTGATAGGCCCATATTCTGGGTTTCCAGCAATTGGAGTATCTTTGGTGTTTGAGTCACGCCAAGGAGTTCTGTTGGCACCCATACTACGACCTTGGTGGTCTTGACTATGTCCCTCGCCAACCCCACTTTGAGGACTGCGCCTTCCCACAGCTCGAGTTTGGGTGTCCACTCCGTTAGCCATGTCTTTGACTTTTCGTTCGCACATGTGAAGTACACTACTCCTTTATCTGCGTAGCTGTTTTTAAACTGGGGTGCGGTTTCTGGTTTGCATTTCCAGATCTCTCCCATAACAGCCATCTGTATTTTCTTTGACTGCTCTTCTGACAGTTTTTCTTCTGGATAGTTATCCAGAGTGATAGCCATCTTTGAGGCGGTTAGAGCTTGGCTGTAGGTCGCCCCAGACACGTCTTTCTGGGACGTGCTGGGTTTTACCTGCAGCGGCTCGCCGCCTTCTGACTTTTTTGACTTTTTCTGGGGCTGGCTCTTCGTCGAAGACGGAGTGCTTCCCTCAGATCTCAGTCGCTTGCTACTAGCTACCCTAGAATCTTTGCTGGTTGAAGTGCCTGCTGTAGGTTCTTGGTTTTGCCGGTTTGCCCTTGGTTTCCTGGGTCTGATCGGTTCCCCAGCCGCCTTCGCAGCCTCTATTGCTTGCTTCCGTTTCTGTGCACCGGATAGTCTTGGTTTCCCAAGTTTCATGCGGTTGATCCCTGAGGCAGCATGTTGTACATCAGCCGCGCCAGTAAGGTTTGTGGGATTGCCACTGCCTTCTGGTTCCGACTCCTGCATCGTTGTAGGATCAGAGGTTTGGTTGTTTTGGCCTTCCTCTGCCTCCATTGGCGATGGGGTTTCCTCAACTGGAGGTTCCCCTTCGTCTGAAAAATAATTTAAAAATAATAAATTTTGGTCTTCCATATTGTTCCCACGAGTCGCAAGGGAAATAAATCGTCCATCACGACAGAGCCCCGCGTTATCGTGATAAGGGTACTTAAAACTGGAGGTCCCCCGGTATCCAGAGTTCGCTATTTTTGTTTGCAACCTCCGGCGTAGCTGTTCCACCATTGGAGGCTGGTTTTTATTGAGGTTGTCTCCTCTTGGTCCGGGCGGTTAAGCCAAGACCCCCAGTTGCCCGACAGCTTTTTAATTTTTAACTTAATTTTTACCAAGACCAAATCGTAATATACTTGTTTTTGACATTATAATTTTTGTAAATTTCTCTTATTTTTGAAATGATTTGATAATATTTTAAATGTTTAAACATTTTTTGCTCATTTCAATTTTTGTTATTCATTCAAATCTTCCAATTCTTCTTTCAGAGCTGATAGAGATGTTTAAAAAAAATAAATTTAATGAAATTAGAAAACTTCAAAACCCGAAAATTATATCGCTCACACATTAAAATCCACACGTACGGCAATCACGCAGTGAAAATAGTCAATCAAGCACATTATCATAACATTCACACGACGTCTTTCCTGCTGTTAAACAGACTATTTGCAAGTAGCAGCAACGAGAATTTCTGCCTTCTATACAACAAGATTGATTCATAGTATAACCACAAAGTATACTGTGGTATAACGCTAATTTTTTATTTACTACGATTCTCTAATTAAATAGCAGCAATTCAATTAAAAAGCGTTGAATACGTATATGTAATCAAAGTAAATTACTTCCGTCTTAATTAGTATCGATGAAATGTAAACAACGCCATTTATTAGTTATTTATATTTCTAGCACTATCTTAAACTATCACTACGTTATTAATTACGAGGATCCTTCGAAAAGTACGTGGCCTAACACAGGGATGGCGCTAATTCGGCGGAATTTGCATTACCATTTTTCAGAACCATCCTTTCTTAGGTTAAATATGACAGTATAGAGCGATCTGTCAATTAGTTTGTGTTTGACAGTGCGCCAAAGTGACCGTCTCGAGTGATTTCGTAAATAATGGAAAAACTGAGTTGCGAGCAGTGATAAAGTACTTTCATTTGAAAGGCTTAACACCAACCGAAATCAAAGCAGAGTTGGATTTGACATTTTTGAAGTCCGCTCCTTCGTTTTCAATGGTTAAAAACTGGATTGCCGAATTTAAGCGTGGTCGTGTGAGCACAAACGACGAACCCCGCAGTGAACGCCCAAAAACGGTTACTACTCCGGATATGATTGAAAAAGTTCTCCGTATCGTATTGAATGGCCGTCGAGTAACAATGCGCGAGATAGCAGACATAGTGGGCATCTCAAATGACAGTGTGCACAAAATTTTAATCAAAGAATTAGAAATGAAAAAATACACCGCGCGTTGGGTGCCACGTTTGCTCACACCGTAGCAAAAACTGAATTGTTTGATTGTTTCTAGCGATCTTTTGGCACGTTTTCGCCGCAATGCGAAGGATTTTTTGCGCCGTTTCATAACCGTCGATGAAATCTGGGTCCACCATTACACTCCCAAAACCAAGGAACAGTCCAAACAATGGACACACAAAGGTTCTCCGCCACCGAAGAAGGCAAAAACGATTTTGTCAGCAGGAAAGGTTATGGCAAGTGTATTTTGGGATTCTCATGGAATTATCTTCGTCGACTACTTGGAAAGGGGAAACACAATAAATGGCGAGTATTATGCCAATTTCTTGCAGCAATTGAGCTACAAAATCAAAGAAAAACGGCCTCATTTGGCAAAAACAAAGTGTTTTTCTATCAAGATAACGCACCTGTACACACGTCTGCAATCGGCATGACCAAAATTTATGAAATGGGGTTCGAATTAGTGCCTCATTCGCTCTATTTGCAAAATTTGGCTCCCAGCGATTTTAATCTATTTCCAAACCTGAAAAAATGGCTCGGCGGTAAAATATTTTCATCCAATTCCGAGGTAATCGCTGCTGTAAATAGCTATTTTGATGACTTGGGTTGATCGACCTACAAAGACGGCATTGCTGCTTTGGAGCATCGTTGGAATAAGTCCGTTGAGCGAGCAGTAGACTATATTGAAAAATAAAATGATTTTTTACCCAAAAATCTTGCGTTTTCTTTGTTAGGCCACGTTATTGGTTATTGGTTATTGGTAGTAGCAATTGCAGAGCACGGTTTTGTGAGTCCCTGAACACCCCGGCCAATAAGGCCTATTGTGTTTCTCTGCCTTCGCATTCTGATTTAGGTGAACAGGTTAAGACCCTTTACTAGGTTTAGTAGCCTGTGGACCAGATCTTTTTCCGGTATGCCTACCTGTGGGTCTATTTCGCCCAACAGGTTGTGACGTCGGCGGTTTAATGCTTCACATTCAAAGATTACATGAGAGGCAGTTTCTTCCTCTTCATTACAGAGTCTGCATATGGGTTCTTCTGTATATACGCCCATTCTGTGTATGTGTTTCCTTAGACTGCAATGACCGGTTAGTAGCCCCGTCGCAATTCTAAGATTATTTCTGTTGAATTTCAGTATTTCAGTTGTTAGAGTCTGAGATGGTCTTCCCATCATCAGTTTACTGTATCTTTGTCCTTGCACGTGGTTCTAATATTGCTGGTGTTGTTGTTTGATCCACTCAGTTATTACCCCACGTGCTGTCGCCTTTGTGATACCTAGTACTGGTTCAGGACCAATAAAGGTTGCCTCAGATCCTTTCCTCGCTAGTTGGTCTGCTTTTTCATTGCCTGCTATGTCCTTATGACTTGGCACCCACACCAGTGTTACTTGGTTGTGTTTTGCCAGGGTTTTCAGGTTTTGCAGTCATTCCCAGACTAGCTTGGATCTTATCTGCTTTGATACTAATGCCTTTAGAGCTGCCTGACTGTCAGTGAGTATGTGGATAGGTTTGCCTTTGGTTTGCCTTCTCAAATTCTCACAGACACAGGTTCCCAGAGCGAATATCTCCGCTTGGAATACCGTGGTGTTTTGCCCCAGTGAGACATGCATGTTGTGCCTTGGGGTTTCGCCGTGTATTCCAGCACCTGACCCGTTATCCATCTTGGACCCATCTGTGTACCAGATCAGCCCTCTTGACGGATTCTGTTCTTCCCTACGACGCCATTGATCCCAGTCCATTTGGATTTCAAATGGTTTGTCGTATGAAATTTTTGGAATCATAGTGGCGCTACCCATGTTTAAAAGAGGGTTTGCGATATCATGTGTGATTCTGGTGTGCCCAAGGTTATTCTGGGTTTTCCAGTTCATGTTACATGTCAGCCTGTATGCTGCCATCCTGGCCTCTCTCCTGATGAAAATGTCGAGGGGGGTAGGTTTAGCATTATTTCCATGGCTGCCGTGGGTGAGCTTTTCATTGCTCCTGTTATGCATAGACATGCTAGCCTCTGAATTTTTGTGAGTTTTGCAATTGCCTGCTTTTGTTTGACCTTTGGCCACCAAACCAGGCAGCCGTAGGCTATCATGGGTCTTACCACTGTGCAATGTATAACCAGTGCACCATGTGTGGCTTTAATCCCCAGGTTTTTCCAACTGTTCTCCGGCACATCATTAATGCCGTTTTACATTTGTTGGTTATGTTGTCTAGATGTTGATTCCAGGTCAACTTGGTGTCTAGGAACGCGCCCAAATATTTGACCTCTCCTCTCATCTGTACTACTTGGTTAAAGAGAGTTGGCAGTCGTAGCCCATCCAGCTTTCTTTTGTTAGTGAAGGGGACTAGTGTTGTTTTTGTAGGATTTACCCTTAGGTTTTCCTTTATGCACCACCCTTCAACGGTTTTTGGAGCTCTTTGCATGAGCTCTGATACTGTATTGGCATATTTCCCCACTATGAGTATGACGATATCATCCGCATACCCCTGTGTGTAATAGCCAGATGTTAGGCCGCGTACATTTCTAACGATCCTCGTAACTGCCCAGAAGTTTTTTTAAGGCGAATTTATTCTTGTGATGATTTCACATAATACCAACTGAAAAACCGAAGTTCCAAAATTGTGGACCAAAAAATCTGAATCTAACATTCTTTTTCAAGTGTTTATGTAATATTGAGGTAGAGAGAGCACTCGTCCCCACTCCCTAAACTGTTTAGTGAAGATGTCATCTAACTTTATGATGTCATTTCTTAATCTCAGACAATGTTTATCCGTTGAATATTTACAATTAATTTTAAGCTCCGTGGTACTTTTTTTGTAAATGTTTGATGAACCTGTCGAGGTAGTTGAACAAAAGAAAATCTTATAGAAGTTCTTCAGCAATGAAATGTTAATCTTAAGGTCATTTAACACCTTTTAGTATTAGTAGTTTAGTTTATTACTTGTACACATTAAAACTAGTTAAAACATTATAAAATTAGTATCATACATCGTACTTATTAATATTACCCATAACTAACTGACAAAATTTACAATATGTTATAATTATAATACGTTTATAAAGAGGAAATAATGTTATTCACTACTTGTTAATTTTTATTTATTCTTGAATATACTTCACGTATGTGATTTTAAACTGCCTTATTGATTTTGACGCTTCTGTTTTGTTAGGAAGATTATTGAAAACCTTTACTTCCTCATAAAAAACATAATTTTGCGATGCTTTTTTTTACAAAGCGGCGTAATCCGATATTATTGTTCGGCTTTGTTTGATACTGTAGCAACCTGGTTGTATCAATTGTATTTAGTAACTTAGCGACTTGGTTGCTATTTATATTAATATAAAAACATTCATAAAAAAGATTATTCTGTAAAAGCTAACACATAAAAAGTTCCTCCAAAATAGTGTTTCATTTACAACTCCTAACCAAACATTACATTATTGGTGACCCCGACGTGATTGTATATTGAATGTATTACACAATTTTTGGTAATAGTTAGGTATATTAAGTACATAAGAAGCATTTCAGTTATTAAACAAATTGCATATAGTAATGTTTATGAAACTAAATTCATTAATACATTAATTAAAGAAAAAAAATTTTAAAGTAGCCATTAAAAAAATTTATCCGAGTACCCCAACTTCATCCGATACAATTAAATATGCTTCAATCCCATATTTTGGTGACAAATCAGAAAAAAATGCTAACATTATAAACAAGACAAATAAATATAAACTAAGTTTTGAAACAACTAAAAACATTTTTTACACCTTGTTTACTGCAAAATCCAAAACAGATGATTTGCTAAAATTAGGCATTTACAAATTAAATAGTTTGCATTATAATTTGGTTTATATAGACCAGACAATTAGAAATTTTGAGAACACGTACGTTGTTACTAATACAAACACCAACATAAATACAATTACCGCTTTACACTTTTGTGGTGATAAACGTAAATTAGATATACTAGAAGCTTTTGAAATTCACAAACATTTAAAAACTGCACCGTTAATGAACGAGCAAATTGGTCTCTAAAATTCACCTCTATTGAACATTTTGGAATAAAAAACCAAATCATCTGCAGACGATTACCGAGATCAAGTCACTAAGTTTTATTGTTACTATAACAACACTAACTGTTTACTTTTTAGTATAACCTATGATAATGGCATGTAAACGTGTTAAAGTACGTTTAAAGTTAAAATAAATAAATACTGTTGAGGCAAGAGCATTTTATTTATACTCCTTAAATATGGACTTCAAAGCTAGAACTTAGAAACAAAATAGTATTGTGGTATTTACTATAAATAACAATGCGGTTGTACATAGAAACACTACTGGAAATTTGTCTTGAGATTGTTAGCGTTTTATTAATTTTTTTTATAAAGTTTTAAAAATGATAAATATTTTTGAAACTGATTGTATACTTCAAAATTTCATTTTGTTAATATTACTGCAGCTTTGGTCTCAAATCTTAGCCAAGTTAGTGAAAAGTTTTTAAGTCAATTTTTATCCAATTTATAGAATTTACTTGTCATTCATTTGTGTATCGTATGCAGATTGTTTAATCTTTCATTTTCTTAAATTATTAAGTAAATACTTTACTCTAAATAAGAGGCCTAAGACGCACCCCATATGAATTTTTAAACATATTAAAATTTTCATTCTCATATTTTGGATGACGGCTAAATATTTTTCAAGCCAATTTAATACGGTATCTATATTTATTTTTTAGACTTACGTTTGTGTTTGGTAGTTAGGCTAAAATATTAGCGTTAAATATTGATAAAGAACTTTGTATAAAAGGTAAATTATTTAAATTCCATCTCTAACATTGTCTTTTTTTAATAAAAACATAATTACAAATATGCAAGTGGGTGAGTAAATTATAAATACCTTTATCAAAACCTTTACGCTGAGGTTGACAATTTTGATTTTAGTGCCCAATCAATACTAATTGTCATATTATTTTATAGCCATTAATAATTATAATCAAGTGATTTAAAAGTATGTTTAGAAATATGAAAATTGTAAAAATTCTAACTGCTCAAAATTATGGACATTTTCAAAAGAATGTTCTTCAAAAACTGCCGACGGCATTTTTTAAAAGTTTCTGAGCCGATAGAGCTTGAAGTGAACTACAAACTTATTTCTTACTAATCTCTTAAATTTTCAACTAATTTAAAAATTAAGAAAAAACGATACATTTTAATATCAACAACGCGTTTTCGGGCAGTTGTGTGATTTTAAGTACGCCTATCAATTAGCTCTAGTTAAAAAATATAATTTTCATTTTTTGCACATTTTTGATAACTGTTCAAATAAAGTATTTTTAGCGATTTTTAGTCCAAAACTCAAAGCGCATCATCAGCCGTAGAGTTGTTCCACGCTCGCATGCCGGTACGCGACATTTGGGCGCCGCCGATTGGGCGCCGCCGATTGGGCGCCGCCGTTTAGGCGCCGCCGTTTGGGCGCCGTTGTTTGGACGCTGGATTTTTGATAGCTCGGGAATTGTCAACTTGTCGTTGATGTTTGACAATCGATAAAGCCTGCTTTATTATGCGGTTGTAGTTTATTTAACGTAAGTGAAAATTGTTCATATGCATCTATGCAACTTAATATACACAACCAGAAGCTTTCTTGCCTAAGTTACTTTTAAGATTACAGTACAACTTTTGGCTATCTGTATTGCAATTAGAGGTTTAAATTTCTGTAATCTTTAATCCCATACTTCAATTAAACCCGTTAAGAAGCTTAGTATAACGTCCAAATATACAGGGGTTAATAAAATTCTCAATTTTTTTTATCAGATTTAAAGGAAAAGTTTTGTAACAGGTCGTAAATTTTGCAAATCCGCTCTGCAGGTATTTCACTGAGGCTGGTTTATTTAAAATCTGTAAGCTATGTTTGTCGAAATCATTTTAATGGTTAGTATTTAAAGTCACCCTTAGGTTAGTTTACCTCAGTTGTCTGCAGTTGTTCTTTAAGAGAAATAAGTTTAATCATTCATTGTGATCACGTCATTATGGAAGACACGAAAACTAAGCGCAGCAAAAAGAAGCTCATCTTTGATGGATACATGTACGTTTTCGACAAGAGGAGCAAAGACGAAACAAAAAAGTTTTGGAGATGTGAACGAAAGGCGGACAAGTGCCCTGGTCGTATCCATACAACAGCGGAGGACAAATATTTGCTTTCTATAGGTAATCATAATCACGGTAGTGACGCAGCAGGGGTAAGCGTTGCCAAAATAAAACTGGCAATTAAAACACGTGCCGAGCAAAGTATGGATACTCCAGCCCAATTATTAAGCCATGCCCTGGAAGGTTCTGGACCAGCCGTTCAGGGGCAAATGCCACACAAAGATGCTGTTAGGAAACTGTGTCAGCGGACCCGAAATCTTATCGCTGGTGCACCTCCAACTCCAAGAGATCTGGAAACTTTGGTAATTCCAGAAGCCTACAGACGGTACGAATTTGCTCCTGGACAAACCGAAATATTCCTCATGAAGGATACCGGTGTAGAACAGCCTGATCCACAAAGAATTTTAATATTTGCCCGAGAAGATAACGCGAGATGGAGACAACACTTGAAACAAATTTTTATGGATGGAACGTTTCGGCAAGCGCCTCCATTATTTCACCAAATTTACGCTATTTTGGCTAACAGGGGTGGATTTGTTTTGCCTGTTTTATATGCCTTTTTACCAAATAAACAACGTGGGACGTACGATCGGCTGTTTACGCTTATCAAAGAAATGTGGCCACAATTCGAACCCGACACTATTTCATTGGATTATGAAATGGCTGTAATCGGGTCAGCTACTGCAGCATTTCCAACAGCGGAATTACATAGTTGCCTGTTTCATCTAGTTAAAAATTTTAAGAAAAAAATTGCTGAAAATGGAATGACCATGCAGTACAATACCGATCCCGAATTTGCTCATTCTGCGCGCACAATAGTCGCGCTAGCCTTCATTCCCCTTCAGCATATTGATATCGAAGAGGTTTCTATGCAACTACCAAACGAATTGCAACCAATTTTAAACTGGTTTGAAGACAATTATGTAGGAAGGCGAAATAGAAACGGCACACGACGAAGGGCGCTTTTTTCGCCAAATATTTGGAACGTCTACGAAAGGGTGCTTAATAATCAGGATCGCACGAACAACTTTGCAGAAGCTGCTCATCGTAGCTTGCAGTGCCAGTTAGGCATAGACCATCCGTCGCTATGGAAATTTATAGATGGCCTACGAACAGTTCAGAAAGGACGAGATGCATTGTATGAAAAATTCATACGTGGGGAAGCTCCTCCGCATAAAAGGCGAAAGTACCAAGCAGCGGATGAGAGGATTAGGAACATAGTTCAAGAATTTGAAGACAGAACAATCATGGAATACCTCAGAGGGGTTTCTCACAACTTTTTAATGGATTGAGAGTGAAAGTGAACTGTGTTTAATGGTGCGAGAAAAAACTTGGGACCACAAATGTAACATATTTTATTATTATTCCTGAAAAATTGGCATATTAATATAAATTTTTGAGTATTGCAACTGATTAATTTGTTTTTTCGTTATAAATATTGTGTTTCTACTGCATATTAGTAAATTTTTTTATTAAATTTTTTGTTTGTTTGCTTCTTGAAAAGTTAGCATATTTATATAAATTTTTGCGTATTGCAAGTAATTAATTTGTTTATTTTATTATAAATATTGTTTTTCACTACATATTAATAAATTCCTTTTATTATGTTTGTTTATTTCTTGAAAAATTAGCATATTTATATAAATATAAAATAATTGGAGGTATATCTCTTCGTTTCTTAAAAAACGTATATACTTCGGCGGCCAAGCATACGGAGCCCAAACGTCCGGCGCCCAAACGGCGGCGCCCAA
The DNA here is from genome assembly GCA_958336395.1 of Ctenicera cuprea. Classification (NCBI taxonomy): domain Eukaryota; kingdom Metazoa; phylum Arthropoda; class Insecta; order Coleoptera; family Elateridae; genus Ctenicera; species Ctenicera cuprea. The sequence goes on along the minus strand of OY284491.1, from coordinate 44,092,887 downwards.
ACCGGCGCCCAAAAGTCCTGCTCCGCTCGCATGCGGTTTAGCCGGAATTATCGTGGTTTAATATTCTTATACGGTACGCAAAATCGTATTTCACAGGGCTGTTGCAAGTTTGAATCATCGCTGGGGCGTCACGTTTTTTGTAATTCAATAATTATCTTTTTCTTGCTTTAATTTTTGTTTAAACAACTTTATTTCGTCACTTATTGGCGTGTGATTACTTAAAACGTAAAAAGTATGGGAAAGTACCTGTTTCGCTCATTTTTAGTGGTAGTGTTGGTTTTATCCTTTTCATTGTTAGTTCTGACTGTTGGATTCTGTACTTCCGTTTTTAATGAGGCTGTGACTATTGTGTGATCCGTGTTGATCTCGTTTTCCCACTTACGATATTTCGTAGCTTTGTATAGTTTTTTCTTTTAAACAGAAAGTGATCTAGTTTTGCTTGGGTTGGCGATTTCTTCCAGGTGGTGCGGACTGCAATCGATTTTCCTCATATGTTCTGTATATTTAGTTGAAATAAACGTGCGAAGTCTTTAAGTGCTTGTCCATTGTCAATGCATTTTGCGTAACGGAATTTAAGTTCTACCCACTTGTTGTCATGTTCTCTTCTATGACAGCATATTTACCAACGTCTACGTTGAAGTCTCCTGCAAGTAATGGTGTTTTCTTTAAACATCTCCTTGTCAAGTCATAATCCCGCTGTCGCTCCAGCCACTCTTTCATCTAATGGGGCCTGTACTCATATTATGTTTAAGTTAAATTTGTTTAGTTCTGCCATTGCGATGCCAAGGTTTTCGGTTGTCTATTGTAAATTCTTGATTCTCAGGTGTTTTACAAGGTTTAACAAGGATTGCTACGCCTCTTCTTGTGGATTTCCGTTTTCCCCATTTAGTTCTTCTTCATCTTCTATTAAACCAAAGGCTTGTTTAGTCAGTGCTTTTATTTTAAGGTATTCCTTGAGAGGATGAGACCCAACTTTCCTTCCATCTTTTTAATGGCCTTCCTGTAAGTCGCTTTGCTTGTGGTTTTGTATCCCTTACTACTCTTGTTAGTCTAGTTTCTAGTAGCTTCTATTCTAGACACTTAGTTGCCATGTGTAATTTGCAGTTTCCGCTACTGCTGTAGTTAGGTACGTTGCCGGTATACAGACGATATCTATTCCTCTCGTATACAGCGCTTCGTCGATTAGTTTTCGTTTGTTCGGTTTCCGTGCACTTTGTACGTTAAGGTTGCAATATTAATTTCTTTCGTGTTATTTAAAGTAGAGTTTGAGTAGTCAATGAAAGCACATATTTACCTGGTGGAATTTCTGCCGTTCATTTCTTATTTTTTGGTCTAACATGTTCACTGCTGGTTTTCTATTCCTACTGAGAAATTTCTTTTCCCCTTCAACTGTGATGCTGTCATAATGGTTTCGGGATGCGTTTGCTAACCTCCTATAGGCTATTTATATTGTCCTGAGTAATTGATAGTTGTCTGCGGAAGAGTGTGTGGAAGTTGGCCCTGATTTGTAATGTATTTCTATTGACGCTTTTAGTATTTCCATCTACTGGGATTTTTCGCACTGTCGATCTGTATCTGTCCGTGAATACTATTTCCTGTTGCATGGTAGGTGTTATGTTTCCTGTTTTTGCTGATTTCCGGTGGTTTTCGGATTAATATATTTTCTGGTACATATGTATGCACCTTCAAATGCTGCAAGTTGTTCTAATTGACATCACATGCTAATCGTAGATACTAGCCCAAACTAATTGGCATAATAGAATTTGGACGTACCTAGTTCTGAGTTTTATATTCAGACTATTTCCCCCAAACCTTACTTAACAATTACATAAACATAAACATATAATAATTGGTTTTTGTTTAAAATAGCTTGAATAAGTTGTAAACGATCTCGTCCTCCTTTGTCCAGCTAAAGGATCCTTCTTCGGAAATCTACCTGCTCCTCGAATTTTACTTTGGTCATCACGTTTCTGGAGTTTCTCTGTTTGCCTTATTTATTTCGGGCTTAGGCATGAATAAATTTTATTGCATAACCAACTGCGTTAATAAAATAACAATATTTACTTTTTTAAATAATTTTTAGTTGTTTAATATTTACAACTTGGCGGATTATATGTATTTTCTATTAAGTACTTATATCTACTACTTAGATTTGGATGTTTGTTGCCTAACCTGTTTTCTTTCGCTTGTTGCATTAGCAGCTAATCCAGGTGTTCCACTCAACCTTGCAAGTAATTCGCGTTTCTATGTTTTACTACTTTTGTGAGCTGGCGCACAAACCACTCTAATCCACCTGGTTTGTTCTGGCCAAAAAACCTACGGAAGCACGCGCTAGGTTGCTACCTGTTCTACTTAAAATAGGTACTAAGCCGAAGGTAATAATTTACTAACACTACTTTCGGTGGTCACTCTACGAGCGATTTACAGTAAAATTGTTTTTTCAAACGGCAAACAACTGTCGTTTTTATATTTAAAGGCAGAAATGGCGTCCTTGCACGTGTGCATGGGGCCAAAATAAAATGGAATAATAATATTTGTTGTCCTCAAATTCCGGCGTGAACGTGTATTATTGATCATGTTGTTCCTGCTTTAAATATGGATTATCCCCTGTAATAGCCAAAACCCTCCAAATGTTCAACGATGAGTAAAGTTAAAGAAAAACGGCCCTCAGTCCCCAGCGGCCTTGGAGTTCCTGGCCAAGGCAGCGGTCAGTGCAACAAAAAGGCAGAGGGTGCGAAGAATCACTGGGTAAGACCAGGCTGCCAACCGAAGACAAATGAAAAAACCGTTTTAAATATTGCTATATATAATATAAGAACAACGGCGACAAAATAATAGAGTTAGAGAAAGAGACAAAAAAGATAAAATGGGATATAATAGGACTGGCCGAAGTTAAAAGAAAAGGTGAAACATGTCTGAAACTAAAATCAGGGAATACGCTATACTGGAAAGGAAACGACGAAGACCACGTAGGAGGTGTGGGATTTATAATAAACAAGAAAATATCATCTCACGTTAAACTGTATAAGGGAATATCCAATCGAGGCGCTAATTTAACTATAGCTATTTCAGGCAAATGTACATTGAAAATAATCCAAGTTTATGCCCCGACCACATCATACGAGGAGGACGACGTGGAAAAATTCTATGAGGAAGTTACTGAAGCACTAGAAGAAAACACCACAAGAATTAACATCATTATAGGAGACTTCAACGCCAAACTGGGAACAAAGAGGGAAATAGAAGAAGACAAAGTTGGAAAATACGGTTACGGGCAGAGAAACGAGAGATGAGATAGACTAATGGAATTTCCAGAAAAAGAACACCTTTACGCTATGAACACGTTTTTCAACAAAAAACCACAGAGAAAATGGACGTGGATAAGCCCCAATCGAACAGCAAAAAATGAAATCGATTACATACTATCATCAAAGAAAGATATAGTTGAAGATTTAGCAGTTCTAAATAAATTTACAACAGATAGCAACCATAGATTAGTTAGTACGAGTGAGATTCAGTATAAGTAAAAAGCTAGACAGAGCAAAATTATATAAGAACACCAATGAAATGATAGATACGGATAAATTAAAATGGAAAAATAAAGAGTATCAGGACGAAATAAGAACAAGGCTGGAACAACATCAAAATATATCCGAAAGAAATATAGACGAAATCAACTCAATACTAACTACATCCCTCAGAGAAGCAAGTACTAAAGTAGCCACAAAAGAAAAAACAAAAGAAGATAACATTAGCGAAAAAACAAAAACCATGATGAAGAAACGAAGAGAATTAGTAACATCAGGAAGGAGAAATACCGTGGAATATGCGGAAATAAACAAATTAATCAGGAAAATGGTTAGAGAGGACGTTAGGAAAAGGAAAGAAGGAATGATAGAGAGTAATAGGACAAAATAAAGATATGAAATGTCTAAGGAGAACAACAACAGGAACAAAACAAATCATTGCTCTAAGAAATAAAGAAAACATAGAAATTAGAGATCGAGATGAAATGTTAAAAATTATAGAAGAATTCTATAAGGAACTATATAGCTCGAAAGTAACACCGCAACCACATATTAAAGAGGAACTCAAGAGGAAGATAATAAACGTTAACTCCGAAGAAATCCCAGAGATAGATGAAACAGAAGTAACCAAGGCGTTGAAACAAATAAAAAATAAAAAAGCCCCAGGAAAAGACAAAATTATCGCAGAAATGCCAAAAAAAGTGCGACGCTCATTTCCCCGGTTGCCTGTTTGGCAACTCTGTAGTTCGGTAGGTAACTTGTATTTTGTTGCGGGTGGGATTATACGGCTGCTTATTCGTATAATCGCTGGGAAGTTCTCGGGCGCCAGATTTTATATGGAGTTTACTCTCTAGAACGGCTTCGCTGTAACAGAAAGGCTTAGCGAAGACCTGGGTAACTGCAGTTGAAGATGTCCGTTTCCAGGGGTCTGTTTGATGGAATGACAGCCTGCAGATTCTTGAAGCAGCTCTACTTAACTCGGGTATACTCAACAAATAAAAGAAAACGACGTAGTATGGTTTAAATACGTCTATGAAATAATAACCAACCCAAATTAATATTATAAAGGTAAAACGGATAATAATAAGCAAAATATGGTAGCAACTACGGTAGCAATGCAGTAGCAATATAGTAGCAAATACGGTAGCAATACAGTAGCTATACGGTAGCAAATTCGGTAGCAAATTCGGTAGCAAATTCGGTAGCATTACAGTAGCAATTCAGTAGCAAATACGGTAGCAAATAAGGTAGCAATACAGTAGCAATACGGTAGCAATACATACATACGCTAGCCAATATATATTGCGATGATATGCTTGGTCTTGCAACTACTAGAAAACAATCCCTAAACTGTCTGCAATTCACGCAATTAAATTTAAACTTGCTATGAGACTCTTTTAACTTTGTCAGGGTCGTTATTTTGCTTGCAAAATAAATTGTTTAAATTAAATTTTAAATAGAAATAAACATACAAAGATATCAACTTTACAAAATAATAATTTTATTAAATAACTCAATTTCTAAATGTGGTTTCCGAAATATCAATAAATTTTACTAACTACTATCGTCTTTTTTTAACAAATAAACACTTATCTTAGCGTCTTCTTATTCCTCGCTCTAGCAAAACGCTCTGCTGGCCTCTCGAGCAACAACAAATACTCTCTCTTAATCTGAATCTTCTTCTTGTGTTTTTTTATATTATTACCAATTTGGTTTTACTATCATCACAAACGTACAAACTTCCTCAATCACCTTTTATTTATAATTCTTCTGGTTTTATATATAATTCGTTGTTACTTCTTTGTATTTTTCATTTTAATTCTCGCTATTACTTTTATATAACTTTTAAACCCGTTTTTCCTCTTTTTTCTTTCAGAGGATCTCAATTCTGTGTATTTATTTACACCGACGAGCCGTAACTAATTAAACAAATTTCTTTTATTTTTTATATCTTTTTTCTTCCTCCTTTGATTTTCATTTTTATTACAAACAACTAAATCTCATGTCCATCAGTATCCTTTTGAATTCGTTTGACATTTTGACACTGACATCCTAACTGACATTTATCGACGCACAAATCAAGTAACTCTAAAACTTCTTATAAACTAAACCTTTTTAACAATTCTAATTTAAATTATAATTACAAATAACATAAATAGTCTTCGTATCAATCTGTTGTGTTTTTCTTTTCTTTCAGTACCATACGAAAAATAACAATTATTAGAATTTATAACAGGAATTCTAGCAAAAATACGCGACCCTGAGTTTATAAGTCAGAACATTAAAATCTTACAAGTCTTCATAAATCTCCAAATGCAAATTGAACTGCAACAAACAATCCAAAAATTGCCTTCCATCAACCACAATACCCCAGTCAAATCAAACACCTTTAAATATCATAGCATTTTTGCCCCCAGATTAAAATAAAATTTTAGAATATTAAACTAAACAAGTTTTATAAAGAAAAATTTTGTTTTCATCGATTTCAACATTAAACTTCTTTAATATTGTAAGGAAAAATCATTGAAATATGAAATCTTCCTCTTATTCTTCCACTCTCTAACTCAGCTAACTCAAAAGTATTCTCCCCAAAAATCCTATTTATTTTGAAAGGCCCTATGTAAGACAATTGTAGTTTTGCACAAATCTTTTCAGCCCTATTTGCAACTTTTAAGTTTTTAACCACTACTAAATCACCTATCTTATAAAACTTCTTTCTTTTTAAATTTTTATTCTTCCTTCTTTCATACTTGTTCAATGCTGCGCTGTTTTTGATTCTTGCTTGTTCTAAGATCTCACGTACATCTTCTATTACTTCCGCACCTTTCCAAGGTCTTTCTGGTAAAATGTGTTTCATCAACAATATTGGTGGCACTTCTGTTATTGAATTGGGTACTTCATTCATAAATTTTTGTATTTGAGGCACATATTTTACCCATTGTTCATGACTTCTGTGCGTTGAAATTCTAAGAAACTTTATAACTTCTTTAACATATCGTTCTGCAGGATTCGCACAAGGATGTCTTATGCTACAAAATCCAACTTGTATATTCCTATTCTTCCAGAATGTTATGAACCTATTATTCCTAAAATACGTCGCATTGTCTGCTAAAATTTTCTTCGGCACACCAACTTCTTCTATAAATTTTCTAATAGACATTATTGCGTGATTTGTATTACAACTTCTTCCTGGATATAATTTCACAAATTTTGTACAAATATCCGTAATAACCAAAATATGGCAAAAATTATATTGTCCTGGTACTAAATTTCCTATATAATCTATAGCAATCAAATCTAATGGATTTTCAACTCTTATGCTTTTAATCGCGTTAACATTCTTATAATTCTTCTCTTTTGTAAACAAACAATGTTCACAATTATTTATAATTTCCTTTACCAAAGGCAAATCATTCTTTGTGTAGAAACACTCTCTGAAAACTAACCATGTCTTTCTTATTCCAATATGACCAAACTTGTCATGAATTTCTTTTATCACTTCTATCGCGAATTCTTTATTTAAAACATATAAATCCTTGTCATTGATTACTTTTACCAAAAATCCTTGTTCCATTTTAAAACCTTTTACAATTTGATTATTATTTTCTTCTACCAAATCACGTAGTATCTTTATTTCTTCCACTTGCTGTTGCATGTGAATTCGTTCTTTTGAATATCTGTCTTGCCCCCTTAATTCTTGTAAATCTATTAATATCTGGTTTATTTTACCATTTTGATTATCTTTCCTGCTTAAATAATCAGCAGTCAAATTTTCTTTACCAGGTCTATGTCGGATTTCAAATGAATACTCTTGTAAAAATAAAGCCCAACGGTATAAACGATTATTCAAAAAATTCTTTTTCTTCATAAATGTTAAAGCTGAATTATCAGTTTCCAAAATGAATTTATTTCCAGTTAAATAAAATTTCAATTTATTTATTGCAAATATTATCGCCAGCATTTCTTTTTCAGAAATGGTGTATCTTGTCTCGTATCCTTTTAACACTCTTGATATAAAACATATAGGAACTTCTTCACTATTTTGTATTTGCACCAATTCAGCCGAAATTGCAAAGTTTGAAGCAACTGTTCGAAGAATAAATTTTTCTTTGAAGTTCGGGTATCTTAACCGTAATTCGTTGTAGAAATTTTCTTTCATTTGTTCAAATGCTTTTTCTCTTTCTTGTGTCCAACTCCATTTTTCATTTTTCCTTAATAATTCTACCAATGGTAACGTTAATTCGGAATTTTTCGGTATAAACTTCTTGTAGTAGTTCAACATTCCAAGAAAACCACGTAAAGTTTTCAAATTCTTTGGCCTGGGAAATTCTTTAATACTAGTGATCCTTTCATCACTAATTTTTACACCATTATCACTTATTTCATATCCCAAGTATCGGTCTTTCATAAATTCACATTTTTCAATATTTAATTTCAAGCCATTTTCTTGCATTTTCTTTAAAATAATACTTAAATATCTTAAATGTTGTTCTTCAGTTTCACTGAAAATAAGAATGTCATCTACGTAATGCACACAAAATTCTTCAAATTCATTTAATATCTTCTGCATAGCTCTTACTAGCGCTGCACACGACGTTGATAAACCAAAAGGTACAACTTTAAATTGGAAAATTTCTCCATCTACATTGAAACCTGTATATTTCCTTGAACTTTCTTCCAACGGAATTAACCAAAAAGAATTCTTGAGGTCGAGTTTCGAAAAAATTTTCTTATTGCTAATTCTTGCTAATAAACTGTCAATCGTTTGCGGAGATTCATATTGTGGTTTGGTAATATTGTTTATTTTACGTGCATCTAAACACAATCGAAGACTACCATTTTTCTTCTTAACAACCACCAATGGGTTCACATAACTAGTTGTGGATGATTCTATAATATTATCTGCCAACATTTTATTTATTTCTTCTTTAACTTGTATTCTATACGCAAAAGGTATTGGATAAACTTTAACATTAAATGGAGCTTTGTCGTCTACTTCAAGTTTATGTATGTGATTTCTTGCTACACACGGTTTTTCATTTATGAGGTCAATATTTTCACGTACCAGGTTATTTAATTGTACTTTATATTTCCAACAAGGGATTCCTATCTGCTCCTCCTTTATAAAGTCACTTATGACATAATTATTTATTTTAATATTATTATTATTATATAATCCATCTTTTGTCCATTCTATTTTATCATTATTTATTATAATACATTTTAATTCGCCGTCAACTTTAACCCCTTCTTGTTCTATGAAATCTATTCCAATTATAAAATCTAACTGTAACTCTGGTACGACCAAAAATCTTGTCACATAACTTTTATTTCCAATTGTAACTTCTAAATTCACAGCTTTCGAAATAGTAGAAACTTTTTTCTTCGTTGCAGACAACAACTCCAACTTCCCTATTTTCATTAAATGTTTTTCTGTTAAAGTTTTATTCTCCAAAATTATTTTTTCTTTGACTAAAGAAGCTTGCGCGCCTGAGTCAATTAATGCCAAATAAAATTTGTTACTAAAATTTAGACGAATGAAAGGCAATTGTACTTCCTCATATTGTTCTTCATCATCCAATAATAAAAATTCTTTTGGGTGGGCATAAGTAGTTGTTAAAAACAAACAATCATAAACAGTATTTAAACAAACGAAGTTTTTTTTTCTTCTGCTGAACGTGGTTCTTTATGAATTTGAACCACTTCAATCTTTTCTTCCTCTCTCTCTTCTTCTGACTCTTCATCGCGTCCATAACCTCTTGTTCTACCAAAAGTAACCGTATGAATCTTCCTTTGACCATATTCATCATTTTTATCTTTAATAATTCTTTCATATCTATTTCGCCAATCCCCATTCCGGTTATTAAAATTTCCATTATTCTTATTGTTGTCATTACCTCTTTCTCTGTTGTAATTATTGTTATTACCATTGTAGTAAAACTTTTTATTTTGGGTATTATTTTGTTGATCTTCATATTTCCTCTTGTTTTGTTCAAAATGTGGCCTATTCTGTTCATAATTATTGTTTGGTAAATTTCTGTTACCTCTCCAATTCCAATCCCTTTTATTTTGAATAAAACCCCTACTTGCATTCTCATTCGTGGTTGCTGCATCATAATTTCTAATTATTTCCAAAAAATCTTTTATAGTTTTAATATTTTGGACTGCCACTGCTCTAGTAATTTCACCTTCCAAATGCCTTGATAAATGTTGTATTATTTCTTCCTCCGTGATCATTGGTGTGAGGTATTTTGCCTTGCTAAATTGTTGCATTATGTAAACCTCCCTTGAACTTCCTCCATTCACCTCATATCTGCCCATGGTCAATTTATTCCTAATTCGAGCCTGTTGACTGTTGCCCCAGTACTGGTCCAAAAACATCTTCCTGAATCCTTGGTAGGTTGTAAATTTATCTTCTACCAAACTGTACCAAACTTCCGCATTAAATTTTAGGGCATTCCTTACCATTTGAATCTTTCTATCCTCGCTATTGTATCCTTTTACAATCTGGTCCATTTTGGTAATGAAAATCATTGGAAATTCATTTTTTCTTCCTTCAAATTTTGGCGCTCCTTCTGATTGATATGCCCCCATCATTGGCATCATGGCGCACCCTGATAAACCATTAACACTCAGGTTTTCCAGCTTTTCTCCTATTATTTTAAGTTCTTCATCATGTTTTCTATTTTCTTCTTGTGTCTTTGCCCCAATAATTGTTAATTTATTTTCATTTTGGTTTACTCTATCTTCAATTTCTAGTTGTTTTCCATCTAATTTTACCTGCTCATTTTGTATCTTTCCCTGTTTTTCTTTGATTTGCCCATGTTCAATTTCCAATGCTACGAAAGCTTCTTGTATTCCTTCTAATTTATCTGTTGTGTTAAGTTGAGTCTGTTTTACATTTAACACCTCATTATTTAATTTTTCCAATTTACTCCCAGTTTCACCTGTAACTTCTTGTATGTTTTTAGCAATTCGGTCCTCCAAACTTTGAATCTGCTGTTTAACACTGTCATCTAATTTCTTTTCCAAAGCCTGCATTTGCTCTTCCATACTTCCTACGCTTGTTTTTAAGCCTTCCACACTTTCTTTAGTTTCTCTTGCAGTCTCTTCTATTTTCTTAGCAGTTTCTCTTGCATTATCATCCATTTTCTTGTCCATACTGTCCATTTTTATCATCAGTTGGATCATTGCCCTCAAATCTATTTCTTGTGGTACTTCTTTTGCTTGTCCTGGTGCATTTTGTATTTCTCCCTGTACCTCTTCTTGGCCCTGTTGTTCTATAACAGCTATTACTTCTTCTTCTCGTAAATGATCCTCATTTTCACCTTCTGAATTTGAATCTTCTGCATCATTCTTCCTTATCGAACTTCTTAACATCATTCTGCGATTTTCTTCTGTCATTTTTTAGAATCAAAATATCACCCTTTTAAATCTATAAGAAAACTAAATAACTAGCTACTTGGGTTCTTTATTAAATAACCTTAATGTTGAAAACTGTTACCAAACATTTACCAAAATGCCACAGTATACATCAACGAGCCCCACGTTGTTAGGTGCCAATTTTAATTGCAATGATATGCTTGGTCTTGCAACTACTAGAAAACAATCCCTAAACTGTCTGCAATTCACGCAATTAAATTTAAACTTGCTATGAGACTCTTTTAACTTTCTCAGGGTCGTTATTTTGCTTGCAAAATAAATTGTTTAAATTAAATTTTAAATAGAAATAAACACACAAAGATATCAACTTTACAAAATAATAATTTTATTAAATAACTCAATTTCTAAATGTGGTTTCCGAAATATCAATAAATTTTACTAACTACTATCGTCTTTTTTTAACAAATAAACACTTATCTTAGCGTCTTCTTATTCCTCTCTCTAGCAAAACGCTCTGCTGGCCTCTCGAGCAACAACAAATACTCTCTCTTAATCTGAATCTTCTTCTTGTGTTTTTTTATATTATTACCAATTTGGTTTTACTATCATCACAAACGTACAAACTTCCTCAATCACCTTTTATTTATAATTCTTCTGGTTTTATATATAATTCGTTGTTACTTCTTTGTATTTTTCATTTTAATTCTCGCTATTACTTTTATATAACTTTTAAACCCGTTTTTCCTCTTTTTTCTTTCAGAGGATCTCAATTCTGTGTATTTATTTACACCGACGAGCCGTAACTAATTAAACAAATTTCTTTTATTTTTTATATCTTTTTTCTTCCTCCTTTGATTTTCATTTTTATTACAAACAACTAAATCTCATGTCCATCAGTATCCTTTTGAATTCGTTTGACATTTTGACACTGACATCCTAACTGACATTTATCGACGCACAAATCAAGTAACTCTAAAACTTCTTATAAACTAAACCTTTTTAACAATTCTAATTTAAATTATAATTACAAATAACATAAATAGTCTTCGTATCAATCTGTTGTGTTTTTCTTTTCTTTCAGTACCATACGAAAAATAACAATTATTAGAATTTATAACAGGAATTCTAGCAAAAATACGCGACCCTGAGTTTATAAGTCAGAACATTAAAATCTTACAAGTCTTCATAAATCTCCAAATGCAAATTGAACTGCAACAAACAATCCAAAAATTGCCTTCCATCAACCACAATACCCCAGTCAAATCAAACACCTTTAAATATCATAGCAATATATATACAGTCACCAGTAGTCGTTATGGTTCGGTAAATACAGTCGGAAACGTTACCAGTTACTAAAGTGAACAAACTGTTATCTTGACACCAGGCGGACAAATTCGCCACTATGGAATTACACAACAAAGCTCTCAAACAAATAGAAGCGAGAAGAGTAAACTTTGCCCAGGATTTTCGCATAGGCTAGTTAGAGAAGAATGACCCCTGGGTTTTCGCGAGAGCGGAAAGTAAAAGAGTCAGGGAGAGAAGAAGAAACTTTGCCCAGGATTTTCGTATAGGCGAGTTAGAGAAATGCAACTCTATGTTTTTTCTCTAGAGCACACCCCGGAAAACACAGTTTACATATATAAAAGAGAGAGAGCAGTATAATTTACGTTACAATCAATGGTGCCAAAATATAGCTTGCTTACCGCAACATCCTGGATTCGGTGTTCGGTTACCTCGGTCGGAGCACTAGTGACTGTAGTAGTCGCAGGACTGGAACTATTCTGGAACATCGAAGAACTAACTTTCAAAATTCAAAATTCTGAATTTATAGCCGGCCGGTCTGCGTCTGCTTAAACTCTTATTAAATAAATGCCTTCAAAACGAAAAAATACCTAAAGAATGGAATGGCGCGGCAGTGGTAATACTGTTTAAAAGGGGAGACAAGATAAGATTGTAAAATTACCGACCCATCACCCTACTTCCACAAATATACAAGCTGCTAACAAAAATCCTAACTAAAAGAATAACTAATAAACTAGACAGTTCCCAACCCAAAGAAAAAGCAGGCTTTAGATCCACATATGGCACTTGCGACCATCTACATACGTTAAAAATTTTGATCAAAAAATGCACTGAATACAACATCCCACTATACCTGGGATTTATTGACTTTGAAAAAGATTTAGACAGCGTAGAGCTGTGGGCCGTGGAAAAAGCGCTTCAAAACTGCAGAATCGATTATTGATACAGCCAAATGTTACATTACATCTGTGATAGTATGACATCCATTATCAGACTGCATGGAGAAACTAATCCCATTCCAATAAAAAAAGGAGTACGACAAGGAGACACCATATCTCCGAAATTATTTACATTAGTTTTAGAAGATATATTCAAAAAACTGAATTGGGATGAGAACGGTGTAAACAGAAATATAGAACGGCTAAACAACTTAAGATATGCAGACGACATACTGTTAGTGGCAGACAATTTCGAAGATGTGCAAACAATGATGCAACAACTAAAAGATACATCACAAACAATTGGCTTAAAAATGAATCGCAAGAAGACAAAGGTAATGACGAATACAGAAGACGAAAGAGAAGTGATAGTAGGAAATGACATAATAGAACGAGTTAACAGTTATATATACTTGGGACAGGAAATAAGAGCCACTAAAGAAAACCAGACAGCAGAAGTAAAAAGAAGAGCCAGCTTGGGATGGGCGGCTTTTGGTAAATTAAGCTATATAATGAGGAATAAATCAATACCGCAACATTTTAAAACCAGAGTGTTCGACATGTGCGTCCTACCATTTCTAATATATGGGAGTACAAACATGGACGTTCACAAAAAATAACATTGAGACATTAGCGAAAACACAAAGATCAATGGAAAGAGCGATGCTCGGACTCTCATTAAAAGATAGAAAAACCAACGAGTACATCAGACAAAAAACAAAAGTTACGGACGTTACAGAAAGGACGTCTGAAATAGAAATGGGCCGGTCATAACGAGAGAATAACGGATGGCAGATGGAATAGTAAAATCAATCAATGGAGACCTTGGTACGGCAAGAGGAAGAGAGGAAGGCCACAGATGCGCTAGTTAGATGACCTTAAGAGAGTCGGCGGACTGGGATGGATGCGAACAACAAGAAATCGGAAACAATGGAAGACCTTGGAGGAGGCCTATGCCCAAATATGGAATGAAGGAGGCTGAATACAGAGAGAGATGGAGAGAGAGAGATTCCCTAAAAGTACCTACAATTACGTCAACAATTGATGCATTCATTTCAAGAAAAGATGGCTTTAGCAGAAAATAATTTGTTGTTTACAAAATTATCACCTTCTATCGTATAGTTGTAGTAAGTGTAGTGTACTGTAAAGAAAATAAAAACACTAACTTTAGGGCCCAGTAAAAAAATACTCAGTACTCAAAAGAGTAAGAGCGGGGTATAAAAGTAAACTGCAAGAAGAAACAATGGAAGAATTAAAAGAACCGATGAAAAATCGAGGAATACATTCACCGCGGAGATTCGAGATCTGGAAGTAAAACTAAAAACATGAGGTCAAAGATGGAAAAAATAAAAAAGCACTTGAAACCAAGAATTGCTACGTTGGAAAAAAACTACAAAAGCAAAATAAGAAAATATCAAAAACAATCTGGTAATAAAGGAGATACTCATAAGAGGAGATGAGTTAACAGGGGGAGTGGGGCAGTCCATCAAAAACAAGCCTGGAATCACAAAGTGACAAAGCGCTACACCATTAGAGAAAAGTAAAACAAAGAAATCATAACTGCAGGACTGCAATCGTGAAACTTAAAAAGCAAAATCGTGAGAAAGAAAAAAGTTTAAGGGTACATTAAAATATATATCGAAAGCGACCTAGCGGTTAAAGAAATGAAGATTCAAGCCGAGTTGCAAAGCATTGCTAGAGAAGAAAAAAAATAAGAGCCAGGAAACAAAAATGGGGTATAATAAAAAATAGGAAAACGGCGAAAGCTACGATTTGATCTCTGGTTTACAAGGTGTAGATAAAGCATCAACAAACAGGACGCGTACAACAAACTAATAACAGCTACAAGCACTGGAAACCCCGAGACGACACAGGCAACGAAAAGCTTTCGAGTAAGAAAGAAACAACCAGGAAAGACATAGCGAAGATTAAAATAAGAATATGGAACGTAAGGGCTAGAAATAACAAGTGGAAAAGTTAATTGACAAGATGAAAAAGCTAGGTTAAAGATCACAGAGACCAAAAGGAGACCACAAGTTGTAGAAATACTGTCTAAAGGATTTACATTATTTCATAGTGACGCCAATGTACATATGAGAGCAAAAGAGGGAGTGGGTATGTAGTACACCCAAAGACAGTGTTAGAAGTAATAAACGGAAAATTTGCTAGTGACAGCTAAGTAGAAGAAAGACAGCAATAAAGTATAAACAATTATAGTAGCATATGGGCCAAAAGACGACGTAGAAAAATAATGTAAGAAAATTGTTTTTCTAAGAACTGCAATTACAACTAAACCAAGCAGATGGAAATGGTTTACTTATGGGATATCAAAACGAAAAGGTTACAAACAACACAGAAAGAATTAGCGAATGCAATGGAATTGGAGTAAGAATAATAGAGTTATGCATAGCAAACGACGAAGTTTAAACACAAGACCATCCATACCGTCAAGAGAAAGACAAATCAGTTATAGATTACTTCTTAGTCAGTCAGAGATTGGGGCGAGAAATAGTAAATGTATTAAGAGGAGCAGAACTCGGAAGCGACTTGCTGGTGCTAACTATTATAGGAAGCACATTAAAAGAATCAAAAGAAAGAATCAAAACAGTTAAAGAAAAATCCAAAAAATATAAGTTACAAGAGCAAGGCATAAGAAAAATATACAAAATAAAACTACAGTAAAAATTACGAACGTCTAAAGGAGCAACGGAACTAAATAAGAAATGGTGCATTTTTAAGAATGCTATACTGGAAGCTGCAAAAGAAAGTTGTGGGACGATGATAATTGTTGGCCTAAACAAAAAGAGAGGCAACTGGTAAAATATAAAAGTAAATACAAGAAGGACAAAGAAGAAAATATCGTGAAAAAAGTATCTACGAACAAAATCAACTGAAAATTATGAACTGTATAAAACGAAAAGATTATCTAACAAAAATGCAATCAGGCAATTAAAACAAGAGTCCTGAGAATATTCTGGCAGCAGAATAAAAAAGAACTTCTCACAAAACCACAAGCTGTTTCATAATGTGCTAAAAGAAGTCATGAAAGGAAAAGATAGTTCGCTGAGCTTTATCAAAGATAACCAGGGAAACTTAATAACCGAAGCCAGAGGAGTAATAGAATGATGGTGTCAGTATTTTCAGAAGCTATTAGAAGTAAAAAAAGCATTGAAAAATACAAGTGTCTCAATTACGTGCAAAATGATAAAATACATGGAAACAACCGGTATGAATTATTTGCTTGAACTTTTCAACGAAACCTTGAAAATCTCGGTAATAGTCTCATTGTTAAAAAAAGGGGGATAACAAAGATTGCACAAACTGCCAAGGAATACCGCTTAGGTGCACTCCAGGAAAAGTATATGGAAAAATACCAGAAAGGAGACTTGAGAAATAAATTGGAAAATCAACTAGAAAACATGCAATACGGATTTCGTCCTAACCGAAATAATCATGACCCAATATTTATCATCAGACTAATTTCAGAGAAAATAATAGAATACAATAGAGTAGTCCACATGTGCTTTACGGACCTAGAAAAGGTTTTCGATAGAGCAACTAGCCCAAAAGTGTGGAAAACCTAGAAGAAAGAAACGTCAATCTAGGTCTGGTGAAAGCTATTACAAGTCTGTATGTTGAAACTGTAAATGTTGTCAAAACACACCATGGGCAGTCGGGAGTATTCTAAACAATAAAAGGAGTAAAACGGGGTGTACACTGAGCCTCCTATTGTACACGCCTTTTATTGATGAGGCAGTTAAGAGGAGTAAGAGGAAGCTGAGACCAATATCGGTGGGTTACTGGAATGTGAAAGTTCGCAGTGTTTTTGTTCGCCGACTACATGGTGGTAATAGGGGCGACTCAAGAAAACCTACAACACATTGTAAACGTTATTAAAGATGAAATGATGAGGTGATAACTAAAACCCTTGGGAACCATCGTTTACCAAGCACAGCTACGATAGTTTGGCCATGTAGCTAGTCTTGACAAAGAAAAAGCAGCAAAACAAACCTTTGCGGTAAAACCTATAAGTGAAAGGAATCTGGAAGTCGTGGATACAAAGAATTAAAGAAATAGTAGAACAAAAAATAATATAGAGTAAAGAGCCCAAAACGTGGACCAGAAACCGGAAAGCATGGAAACAAATGTGGAAACACCCTGGTGAAATGGAATAATACTTCCCACATCTACACCGCAAGGCAGAAGAGGACCTATTAGGTATGTATTTGTTATAGAAACCGTTGTGTAGTGGAAAAATAATACTGATTAAATAGATATTAATATAACTTTTTAAATTAGGTTCAATATGTCTCACACACTGTGACAAAATTAAAACAGGAAAAAAATGTAATTTGGTATATGTTATGAAGCAGTTGTATAGCGAAAAATGATACTAATAGAGCGCAAAAACTTTTGCTATTAAATTTTTTTTTTTTTAATTTCTTGCACTATATGGCAAAATTAATGGTACTTAAAACAGCCATAAAAAACATTTAAAAACATGTCAGTCGCACTATCGTGTACTATCGGGAGCAATTGAAAGTTATCGACCCTTATGGCGGATTTTAGCAATAGTATAATGTTTTGAAACGAAATTTTCACATATAATTCCACAAGAGCTCAAATTTATGTCGACAATTTTTGCGTCAGTGTCATGAATGTCTATTTCCAGTCAAAATGGACATGAGCGACACTGACGCTAAAATTGTCGACAATAAATATGAGCTCGAATGGTATTCGGGGGACAATTTATTAAATAAAATTAATTAAAATCATAAAATAAAACAAAGCAATTTCAACGTTGGAATTAAACAAGATTTCGAAAAGCTGTTAATAAATGTTAATAAGTACAGACTTTTTTCTTTTACAATAGCTAGAACTTTATTAAAACAATAATATATTGTCTTTAATAATAATAACTATAAATATGTAAACATTAACAATTTTTTGGCAGGGCCTATCAAAATAATTATCTAAAAAATTCCACACCCTACAGAAAAAAATTGACAAAAAATAGCACTAGTGCATATTGCCGCTGTAATTCGGTAAAAATTCTATTGTTCCTATGGCATTATTTACATCATATATAATACCACAAGAGCTTAAATTTATGTCGACAATTTTTGCGTCAAGAATGCAACTAAATATTTTGAGATTTTTCAAAAGGTTTGATGTTTAGCAGTGTTAAGTGCTTGAAACCATCTTAAAATGAGATTTGGGGATACACCCAATAATGAAATTGATGGGGAAGTTGGTAAAAGTGTAGTGTAGTAGTAAAAGTATAAAAGTTGTAAAAGTGATGGCCCCGATTACAAAGAAATAGTCGTTAAATACATGTGGGAGTATTCGCTTGACTCTCAAAGAGTAAGGTTGCGCTCAGCTCTGCCCGGAGAGATTAAGTGAACTTTAAATTAGTGGGGCCGTTAGGCCAAGTGTTTGTAATGGACAACAGTGGAAGCGGACCTGTCGGCTATCAACCGATAAGTTATCTATCACAGCCAAATTTTACACCGCCAGTTTTTCTGAGTCAAGGACAACAACAGCCGTTCAATTCGCAAAATGCTCTTAACACAGGCATGTATCCAAATCTAGTGCAAAGTTTAACACCATTTACACAAATTAATACCCAGTCATCAATTAGTAACATTAATGCATCACAAAATAACAAAATAGATGAATCATCTGACGAGGTCACCACCGATGTAGGTGAATCAGAAGTCAACAAATTTACGTGGCAAGTAGTACACTACAATACAAAAAAACGAGGAAATAATCAAATACTACAGACTCATACGCCTGTAGTCACTCAATCAAACATGTACTCGTCGCTTGTGGACCCTAACAGGATAATCACTCCTGTGACCAAAACGTAAATAATAGTCAAAAGCCCAAAGAAACTGCCCAAAAACCAATCCCTAAACCACCTCCTATCTTTGTTCACGGAGTAGTTAATTATGAACAAATGTTAAACACCCTGGCCGATGTTGCAGAGGAAGACCAATTCTTCACCAAATGTCTGGCTGAAAATGTTGTCAAAATTAACGCGAAAACTCCTGATACATATAGAAGTTTGGTTAAGTACATGAAAGAAAGAAATATTATTCATCATACGTATCAAACGAAAGAGGAAAGGCCATACAGGGTGGTTATCAAACATCTGCATTCCGCAACCCCAATAAATGATATAAAAGAAGAACTAGAGAATGAAGGCTATACAGTTAGGAATGTAATAAACATTCGACAACGAGCTACAAAAACATCACTACCTATGTTTTTCGTGGATTTAGAGCCTGCCGAAAATAATAAAAACATTTACAAGCTAAATTACCTTCAAAATAAAGTCATCGCGGTAGAACCCCCAAGAAAACGTTCTGAAATAGTACAATGTACAAGATGCCAACAATATAACCACACCAAAAGCTACTGCAATCGGCCGTATGCCTGCGTCAAATGTGGGGGTTCCCATGATACCAGAACTTGTATAAAAAGTAGAGAAACACCAGCCAAATGCATTTTGTGCGACGGAGCTCATCCAGCTAACTATAAAGGATGTCAAGTATACCGAGAATTACAGAATAAGTACCAAGAAGGGCAACGGCAGCCAAAGAAACGTATTAATGAATATAGACAGAACACTGGCCAATTTACTTACGCACAGTTGACAAAAAATAATACAGATCAAACACACAGTAATTCAGATATAAGCCTAGTACAATTCCTAAACGAATTCAAAGGGATGTTTAATCAGCTGATGCAACAGAATAACATGGTACTAAACATGTTGTCTACTGTCATTAACAAACTGGCCACATAATGGCAAAGTTCTTAATAATAGCTTCATGGAATGCCAACGGCCTCCAGTCCAGAAAAAATGAAGTTGAAATATTCCTGAAAATGCACAACATAGACATACTTCTAGTGTCCGAAACTCATTTTACTGAAAGATCTTACGTAAAAATACCCAATTATATAACACACCATACTGAGCATCCCGACGGTACAGCACATGATGGGACAGCTGTTATAGTAAGAGAAAATATTATACATCATGAACTACCCAAACATGAAATGGACTTCTTCCAGGCAACAACAATACAGGTCAATAAGCTGAATAACTTAATAACAATATCGGCGGTGTATAGTCCACCAAGGCACAACATTACTAAAAACGATCTCAAACCATACTTTGATTCATTAGGACAGACGTTTATAGCAGGTGGCGACTTCAACGCCAAACATGTTAGCTGGGGTTCAAGGTTAACAACCACAAGGGGAAGAGAGTTCTACAAGATTATTAATGAAAACAACTACCATACGTTATCTACTGGAGAACCAACCTACTGGCCGTCAGATTTGAACAAAATTCCTGACCTTTTGGATTTTTATATCGCAAACGGCATCTCATCAAATTTCACTGATATTCAGTCTAATTTTGATCTATCCTCCGACCACACACCTGTAATTGCTACTATCAGTACAACTATTATCAAAAAAGAACGTAAACCAGTACTATATAATAAACACACTGACTGGGAATTATTCAAGGAATATATAAACCATTATATTAACCCCTATATCAACATAGAAACGGCAAACGATCTTGAATTAGCAACGAATTACTTTACTACCAGGGTACAAGAAGCTACCTGGAACGTAACTCCAGTAATTGACAATGAAGTAAGAAGAACGCAAAACATACCCAAAGAAGTATTGGAAATGGTAGCTGAAAAACGGAGAGCAAGAGCAAGATGGCGACGCAGTCGTAATCCTGTAGACAGAAACATTTACAATCGGCTAACTAATAAATCAAAATCGAAGTTGAGAGAGGTTAGAAACGAAACGTTCTGCAGATACGTAGAAAGCTTATCAAATAAGGACTACTCGATATGGAAAGCCACAAAAGGATTTAAACGCCCCATACAAACAGTCTCCCCAATTCGAAAACTTGACGGCAGTTGGGCAAGATCCAATGAAGAAAAAGCCGAAGTGTTCGCTCAGCATCTTGCTCAGGTTTTCCAACCGCACTCAAACGACCCAGATGCAGTAATTGAGGATTCCCTGGATGTGCCTCTCTAGTTGTCTCCGCCCATTACAAATTTTACAATTAGTGAAATCGAAGAAGAAATTAAACGCCTTAACAAGAAAAAAGCGCCTGGATATGACTTGATTACTGCTAAGATCCTATCTGAGCTACCAGAAACTGGATTGCGATTTTTAAGACTAATATTCAATTCCATACTGAGACTTATTCACTGGCCTACACAACTTAAATATGCTCACATCATATTAATTTTAAAGCCCGGAAAACCACCGACGGAGGTGACATCTTATAGACCCATAAGTCTTTTACCAGTGACTTCAAAACTATTAGAAAACCTTATACTTAAGAGAATTAATGAAAATAATCTGATAGAAGAATGGATACCAAATCACCAATTTGGATTTAGGCAGAGACATTCGACTATCCAGCAATGCCATAGAATTACAAACGTCATATATACAGCTTTCGAAGAAAAGAAGTTCTGCTCGGCAGGGTTTTTGGATATAAAACAGGCGTTTGATAAAGTCTGGCACAAGGGCCTGTTATATAAAATCAAACAGAATTTACCGCACCATTACTTCCAAATACTAAGGTCGTACTTATCATCTCGTTCCTACCAAGTTAAACATGGAGAAGAAATGTCAGCAATGTATTCAATAACTTCAGGAGTACCACAGGGGAGCGTGTTGGGTCCCATATTATATCTAATATACACAGCAGACTTACCTGTAACTCCGTATACTGAAACCGGAACGTTTGCCGATGATACAGCTATTTTAACAAATCATGTGGATGCAACCATTGCATCACAACAACTCCAAACTCATATGAACCTGCTGCAAGACTGGTTAAGCCGGTGGCGAATTAAAGTGAACGAAAGTAAATCAAAGCATGTGACATTCACTCTAAGAAGACAACAGTGCCCATCAGTTTATATCAATAACGTAGAAATACCAAATGCACAGGAAGCGCGCTACTTAGGATTGCATCTAGACAACAAACTGACATGGAAATCACACGTAACCAAAAAGGGAAAGAAAATGGACCTCACAATAAAAAAGATGAATTGGCTGATCGGAAGAAAATCACTCCTCTTTCTTGAAAACAAACTCCTGATTTACAAAATAATAATCAAACCCATCTGGACATACGGTCTGGAGTTATGGGGCTGTTCGAGTATGTCCAACTTAAAAATAATAGAAAGATTTCAGTCAAAAATTCTACGGCAAATAACAGATGCACCATGGTACGTAACCAACATTAGTCTTCACACTGACCTAAAAATGCCATCTGTACAAGAAGAGATCCAACAACGTGCAAATAAACATCACCATCGATTGGAAATACACCCAAACCCGTCTATTGAAACTCTACTAGAAGTTCCAGCCTTCAAACGCCTTAAAAAGAAATGGCCTCGAGACCTGACAGCAGACCTTTGAAGTATAAAGGGTAATGCCGATGGGCCTATCCCTTCCCGTCAATAGCCATCAGATCAGCTCATAGAACTTATATGTATTATATACTGTATTATATAATTGCATTGTTCTGATTGTTGATGTATATAATTTAATTTAAAAAAAAAATACATGTGGAACGTAACAGCCAAATTAGTACGAGAAATGTTTTTTAATACTGGAATGTTACGTTCAATCCGTTTACTGATAAATTTTTAAGTCGGCCCGCGATGCTAGGGATGCAAAAAGGAAGCAGTTACGTAAAATTTCACCATTTTTTGTTAGAACCTGTCAAAAACTATTGTCGAAAAAATTGCACACGATACAGAAAAAAAATGTCGAAAAAATAGCATTAGTGTAATTTGTCGCTATAATTCGATTAAAATTCCATTGTTCTTATGACATTATTTACACATGAAATAAATTGTCAGCAATTTTTGCATGTGCAGACATAGATATGTATGTCAAAATTAAAGTAAACGCCATAAAAACAAATATTTTAAAAATTTGGTTTACAATTAAACGAACCTTTCTCATACGTAGTATATTTTACTAAATTTAACCTTGAAGAAAATGCCTTAAAGTTATATATACATTTCTTCTTACTAAATAGAAACATTTAGGCCAGGTATTTTAATGTGCTAATAAAGCAGCCATTAACAATGCGACAAATAAATTTATTTGAAATTTTTATTTTCCAAATATCTAAATCTATATTGTGCATATAATTCCTATTTATTTGTCCAATAGCTATTTACGAAATTCAAACGCAAAACTCAGTGACAAATGATTTTTGCCCGCGTAACAAAATTAGGCTTTTCCGCTTTACTTCGTTGCTAATTTGTCATATAAACCAACTTATTACGTGCTTGAAGCAGTTAATAAATTGTTTAACACATAGATCTTATTTCGTAGTTGAAATACGAAACGGACTCGCTATTTGGAATGTATAAGTTTTAATAGCAACTTATTAGGACATTAAAATACCCGGCCCTAAACTATTAATTTTGGTCAACAAGAAAGTGACCACAATATAACTGTGTGTCATGCCCAACTATAGCAGATAAGCTATTTGGATTGCAATCTAAAGAAAATAATGGTTTATGAGGTTTTGTAACTGATAAAAGATAAGTTGTAACTTGTGGACGGAGGATATTTCAACAAAGAAATACCTGCACTGAGCACTTAACTTTTGATGCAAAACAAAAATTGCCTTTCCAGGAAGGCAAATAAAAGTGACAAAATATACCAGTTTCGCATTTTTACTATACAATAGTAAAATAATTATTACTCCTTGATGAGTTGTGAATAGTTTCAGGCAACCACCACCTTTCAAAGTAAAATAAAAATGATTCTAAAAATGGTCGCTGGTACTTTCCCATACTTTTTACGTTTTAAATATTCTCGCATCAAAAAGTGATGGAAATTTACATCTAATCTAGCCGGCACAAACCCGCTGCAGACTCAAGGCGTTGGTTACTTACTGGCGGCGCGCGCTCTTATTACGTAAAAGGCGGTAAGATAGTTAATGCGCTCACGAAAATAGCAACGTTATTTATACAGTTATCAAAGATATGCAAAGAATGAAAAATATTTATTTATATTAGAGCTAATTCATAGGCGTAGTTAACCCTTTCGCTCCTGTAGGGACATATGTGTCCCAGCCGATGTTTGAAAAATACTGTTTTGTAAAATTCGCTTAGGAACTGCACAGGGATGGGACATTTCAGTAGTTTATGGTTATATGAAGCTGTGCTGCAACTGGCATCACTGTATTTAGCATGTAGAGGTCACCACAAGGTATTACTAATCAGTTGTGCACATGTTTCCAACACAGGTCATGCTGTTTTTGGTTGTGTTAGCTAGTTTTCGTATTGTTTGCTAGGTATTTGTGTATTATTGAGTGTATAACAAACAAATAGATGTAAGTACAACAGTATTATGTTAGCGAAGGGATTTTAGAATGTTTCTACTTCTATATTTACCAAGCGGGACCTCCGCGTCCCAATAGGTTTTTTGGAAGGGATAAATGTGTCCCTACAGGTTTGAAATGCGTGTTTATGTTTGTTATATTTATTACAGCATGAGTGACCGTAAAAAGATTTTGTCGTCACAAGAGTTAGCAGAGATTGCACATAACATCGATCTAGACGAAGAATCGTCTGCAGATTTTGATAGTGACGACAGTGTGGCAGATGAGGAATATGTCGCTTTATCCGCGGATAATTCTGATTCAGATAGTTCTGATGAAAGCGTTGAACCTGAAGAAGATTTAGATCATTTAGTAACTGCAGGTGATGGCGAAGACATTGCTGTGGAAGAAGAAGACAATGATTCAGAACAAGTTGATGTAGAAAAAGATCAAGATGACGATGATGAGAACAATGTGTGGTCACACAGCAACCACAGACAATTTTGATCCCAGGATGTCTATACCAATTCAAAAGGATCCTATTATACTGGCTAATCTGAATCGTGGCAGTACAGAATTAGATTGCTTTTTGAAATTGTTTCCCAAAAGTTTGTTCCTGTACATAGCCCACTGCACAAACAAACGGTTGGAAATTTTGGAACAGAAAAAGAAAAAGAAAACCCTAGAAACAACAGCGGCCGAAATAATGGTTGTTACAGGTGTGACTCTTATCATGCATTACAACAAAGTTCCTACTTTTGCTATGTATTGGTCAAATAATCGGTCCTTGGGAAATGTAGCTATACAAAGCGCAATTTCAAGGGATAGATGCCAAATTATTTTATCCAAACTGTATTATAATGCACCTGAAAAGCCTGCAAATGCAAGCAAAACCTATTACATGGACGAAGTTATGTCTTGCATAAAAGAAAGGTTTAGAAACGCTAGAACGGAGAGTACGTTTCAAGCTGTAGACGAGTCAATGGCAAAGTTCAAAGGGAGATCCAGTTTGAAACAATATGCCCCTCAAACCAATCAAGAGGGGTATAAAACTCTGGACCAGGTGCGATTCACAGTCTGGGTACGTTTATGATGTAAATATATATGCTGGTAAAGACACTGAAAATTTAAAATCACGTAACTGCCAGAAAACGCGTTGTTGATGTTAAAAAGTATCGTTTTATTCCTTAATTTTAAAAATAGTTGAATATTCTCGCTGATTCTAATAAAGTACTTTAAATAGTTTATCGAACTGATAAAAGTTTAAGACGATCGGCGTTTGCATTTAGGAATAAAATAATAATCAGTTTCAAAATTTTCAAACATTCCCAGAGGGCGTCAGAGTGAAATTTGGGAAATTAGTAAAGAACAAATTTTTTAGTTCATTGCAAGCTCTATCGGTTCAGAAAGTTTTAAAAAATGGTGTGGACAGTTTTTGAGGAAATTTTTTTTTAAATGTCTAAAATTTTGAGCCGGTAGTACCTATATTTACAATTCATTTTTCCAAATATATTTTATATCACTTGATTATACTTATTAAGGGCTATCAAACAATATAATAATTTCTATTGATTGGATATTTTGTTTTTAAGTAATCGGGCATTAAAGTTAAAATTTTCATAAATTCGTAGCGGCCTTCATTTTGAAGATACAGCATTTGGAGAAAAAATTATTTAATTTTTCTTTAGATGCACTACATCGTTATGTATTCAAAATTTCAACAGAGTGTTTAGAAAAATATACATACCAAAGAAACTGGTCTAATTTTCGTTTCCGGTTCCGGATCCTATTAAAGACCCCACAAAAAACTACCTGCAACTAAACAACTTCCACACACTAAATTAAAGTCGGTCAAGGGGTTCCGGAAATATAGGGGAACGAACGCACTCACCCACCCGAGGACAGAAATTTTTTAAAAACCACTTTTTCGGGTTCCTTGGACCCCAAAACGCGTATTACCCAAAGGTACCGTCGCAGCGGGATTTGAACTTGCGATAGCCTGCAATAGGATGTCGTAACGTAAGCACCCTACCGCTAATTAGATATATTGTGCTTTGGCCATTGGACCAAAAATTGCTGTAAATAGGTAATTCAAAAGTTATCAAAAATATGCAAAGAATGAAAAATATATTTTTTAACTATACCACTGATTGATAGGCGTAGTAAAAAGCAAAGTGCTTCGCTCATCGCTTGACTAGATTTTACTAGTTCAATGAATTGTTTTTAATGCTTACAAACAGTTTGTGCAATCAATAAGACAAATTCCGAAGCGTTATTTCATAAACAATACCAATGATAAGTAATGAATAATTATTCCGTGTTATGGCTAGCCTCAGTAACTGCATAAATAGTCCAGAGAAGTTCATCCTGTATTTAGACTTTCGTGGTAACTTCTATTGAAATTAACTATCTTCACACGAAAATGCGTGAAAATATGTGGGAAACATGTTCCTGGTAATTATCAATCAAAAAGTCGCAGACGACCCCTCCAGGAGGAGAAAACTGCAAAATACGTTATTTTAAAATTTTTATATAGATATAAAATGCAGATATGTACTTTATTACTCTAAAAATTTCATTTTTTTATCGCATTTAATATGCTAAAACGGTTGTTAAAGTTTGACAAATTTTTCTTTACGGCGCAATGGAACTTGATGAAGGCGTAGCCAGAAATTTGCTTTTTTTCAGCGCGCCGGTTTATATTTAATTTGTGCTACCTGCTAAATAAATGGAAAATTTATAAAATTGACAAAAGTAACTTTTATGCACAAAATATGAGCCGTCTTTCTAGTGAAAACTAAATTTAAAAATTTAAAAAAATAAAAATATTACAGAGGAAAAACTAAAATCACGTTCAAGATGCGGGTTTGTCGCCGGCCTTGTCTTGCTGCGTATCTAGTATATCGAGTATGGTTACATCTCGCTCTACCTTACACGAAGCCCATCGGCCATTATTTTTGCTCAGTCCGTCGCGACCGCCGTAAAAATACGGAAGAAATCAATTCCTATTTAGATCTTAAAAGCGGTTTGCTGATCTTAACATGATGATTTTTGCAACAACAGAAACTAAACAAAGTGAGAGAGAATTGATAATATCCAGTGTTGCGTTATTTTACAAAAAAAATCCACTGCCAAATTAATAAAATGTGCGGAGAAATCCCTCAAAGGAATTGACAATTACATAAAACATTAAAAATCACAGGGCAGAAGATGGGCGAAGATAATGAAATAATTTTAAAATTGTGCGCTAATGTAAATAATATGTTTGTTAAGTAAGTTGCATGGCACAAGTATTGTTACAGTAGCTTTATTTGTTAATGAAAACCTTAGCGTAATCGGGTGATTTAGAGCTTATAGCTTATGAAATAAAATACCATAACAGTTGTCTCTTAAGAGCTAGTGATAAATACATAGGATGCAAAACCTAATTTAAATCGCCTGTGTTATTTAAAAGAGGCAAATTCACTCCAGCAATTGCTTTATTTCCATGTCTTCTCTTTTTCATCTAAATCTGTACCAGATTATAGCTGTCTTTCCTTAGTGGACAAAATAGGCATTTATCAATTTTTAAATTGGTACTTTGTTGCTTGGTACTGCTCACACGTTTCCTCATTTATTGTTGTAGCTTTTCTTTTTCCAATTAATACGCTAAGGTTTTCGTTTACAAATAAACCTGCTGTAACAATACTTGTGCCAGGCAACTTGTTTAACAAGCATATTATTTACATTCACACAAAATTTTTTTAAATGTAACATTTTCTTCGCTCGTGCTCTATCCTGTGATATTCAATTATTCTTGTGATTTTTAAATACTTTGCGGGATTTCTCCGCATATTTTATAAATTTGGCTGCGGTTTTCTTTGGAAACTAACACAACACTGCTAATTTATATTTATTCTCCTGTTTACTAAAATTTTAATACCGGGTGGTGCTTCAATTTCACTTAGTTTAGTTTCTATTGTTGAAAAAATCATTATATTATTGTTTACTT
Organism: Ctenicera cuprea; assembly: GCA_958336395.1. Taxonomy (NCBI): domain Eukaryota; kingdom Metazoa; phylum Arthropoda; class Insecta; order Coleoptera; family Elateridae; genus Ctenicera; species Ctenicera cuprea. The sequence continues at coordinate 44,064,339 of OY284491.1, read as the reverse complement.
TTAATCTTGCCTTTGATAATGACGTATAAACATGTTAAAATACGTATAAGGCTAAAATACAAAAATTTTAATACCGGGTGGTGCTTCAATTTCACTTAGTTTAGTTTCTATTAAAAATCAACAGTAGTAAAACCAAGATATTAGTGGTGGCTAAACAGGAAGTGCGGGCAAAAGTAAAGATTGGCAGCGAAGTGGTGGAACAGGTCAACTCGTTCAAATACCTAGGAGCCACGATTGAAAACACAGGCAAAATTGACAGCGAGCTAAATAACCGAATTGGAGCCACCGAGAGAATGTTTTATGCACTAAACAAAGGACTATTCAGTAACAGGCAAATCTCGAAAAACACCAAATTGCAAGTATACAAAGCCATGTATATTCCCACACTAACCTACAGCAGCGAGTCTTGGGTACTAAACGAGAAGAGTAAATCCAGGTTACAAGCTGCTGAAATGAAGATGTTGAGGAAAATAGAGGGAGTAACAAAGTTAGATAGAATCCGAAACACAGAAATTAGGGACAGACTAAAAGTTAGCTCGTTACAAAAACAGGTAGAAAACAATCAGTTGAGGTGGCTAGGTCATATTAGTAGAATGTGCGCGGGTAGATTACCGAAAACAGTGTGGGAGGCCAAAGAATGGAAAAGAAGAGCGAAGGGTAGGCCGCGTGTTACGTGGACAGAACAAGTGAAACAAGTGCTAAAGAAAAGAGGAATGGAATGGAAGCAAGCAGCCGACCTTAGACAGGATCGAAAGGCTTGGAGAAAATGGTACAACACCACCTAAAAGGACCAACCCCGACACCTAACGGTAAAAGGGGGAAGATTAAGTAAGTAAGTAAGTAGTTTCTATTGTTGAAAAAATCATTATATTATTGTTTACTTTTAATCTTGCTTTTGATAATGACTATAAACATGTTAAAATACGTATAAGGCTAAAATACAAAACCTGTTGAAGTTAAGAATTGTTTTATTTACAATAAATCATCATATTAAGATCAGTAAACCGTTTTTAAAATTTAAATTGGAATTGATTTTTTCCGTATTTTTATCACGCTCGTGACAAACTGAACGATAATGATAGACGATGGGCTTCGTTTGAGGTAGAGCGAGATGTAACTATACTCTTTATAGTGGATATGGAGCAAGACAACAAAGCCGGCGACAGCCCGCATCTTGAACGTGATTTTAGTTTTTCTTCTGTAACATTTCCATTTTTGTAAATTTTTAAATTTTGTGTTTAACGGAAGGATGACCGATATTTTGCGCATAAAAGATTTTCTTCTCAATTTTCTCATTTATTTAACAAGTTGCACGAGTTAAAAATAAACCGGCGGGCTCAAAAAAGCAAATTTTTAGCTACGCCTTCCTAAAGTTCCATTTCGTCGTAAAGAACAATGTACTTGTCAACCTTTAAGGGCCGTTTTAACATATTAAATGTGATTTTAAAAAATTGAAATTTTTATAGTATAAAATTGAAAAATTGAGTCTTTTGCAGTTTTCTCTCTCTGGAGGGGTCATCCGCAATTTTTTTTAATGACGTCTACCAGGAGCGGGTTTCACACACATTTTCACGAATTTTCATGTAAAGATAGTCCATTTAAAAAGAAGTTACCACAAAAATTGTTATTTTAACACTTTTACTTTCTCGTTGATTGGACTATTAAATTGAGGAACAAAAATCTTACAAAAGAATAAATAGCAGATAAAATGCAGTGGGAAAGAATTGCCACCTTGGCGAATGTTTGAGGCACGCTGGAGTTTGAATTTCACAAAAAACATGTGATTTTAGTGTTTGCAGAATTTTAATTAACTGAAAAATTTAAAATTTGGAGAACACTGATTTTTAATTCTATGAGTTATGGGAAGCTTTATGTATTTTTAAAATTGATATAAAAGGTCATCTTTCTTTGCGAATTTTCCGTAGATCGAATAAGCCGCACCTTATTTCTGACGCCACTTTAATTTATTTGGTATGGAAACCCGTTCTGTAATTATTGTAACACTTGTCCAGCAAGTAGATACTTCAAACAGCATTAAAATACCTCAAGTGTTTTGCATACGTTTGCATAATGTCATATAGGTTGAGCTGGCCTGCATCGAATCTAAACGAACAAACCAATAGTAATGCTAAAATAATTAGTAAACTCAGGTGTAATGTTGAACACAAGCAGCCACTTTAGAGATTGATGTCGGGTGAACAATCGATACCTGGGGGTTATAGTGTAGTGGACATTTGCATATCGCGGGTCAGCAGTTACTAATGGCGCTCGACATGCTATCCCGTCCGCACGACACCCAACTAAAAGCACTAAAAACTCGCCCTTTTCATGACAATTTATTACCACATTGCTATGCAAATGTAATTAGTTTCATAATTCGAGACCTGGATTACTTTCATAATAATTGCGTTTACATTTTTAATATTAATATTTTAATTATCTATGTTGCACTTTGTACGTAGATATCGTCTTAGATAACTGTAACAAAATCGAACGCTTTCCGGCATGTTAATTTTTATGTAAATTTGTTTATATTTATGTTTTCTAAAAAAATACTGTGTGTCCCATGAGTTCAGATTCATAGCTTAAGGGCGTGGCAATCGGGTCGATTGGAGCAAAAAATGTACAATAAACATGTGTCCGAAACTCAACTACTACAAAGTTATGGGTGTTACAAGCAGTGGCGTAACTAAAATTTGTGTGTCCCCTCCACCCACCAATGTTGCCCCCTCTAGAAAAGTTATAAATTAAAAAATAGAAATGATGTGGAAGTTTGAAACACCCCAAAACGCATGTTCGGGCCCTCCCGCGGTTGCAGGCCTCGCGGATCCATAGTTACGCCACTGGCTACAAAATAATATACAGGTTGATGCACGGGAAAGTACGAGTCTAGCGACTAACAAATGCAGCCCAACATGATCAGTAATCCCTAGATATCTTAAATAATAATAAAATAACTACAAATCAGAGATACTTATTGCCTGCCAACAGTGGCGGCTCGTGGTGTGGCATTGTGGGAGGGCAATTTATGAAAGTGTGTGAAAAATGCGCCGCAAGCAATTTCAATTGTGGGCGTGGGCTATTGCACGTGTTGTAAGAACACATGAGATAAGAAAGTTTTACATTTCTTCAAGAGTAAAATTTAATATTTGAACAGTAAAGTGACAGGTAATAACTTTTTTGATCGCTTTTACCACTTTTTTTGAGGTTTTAACACACTTACCTTAATTAATTTGTGTAAATATAAAATCTATGCGCTTTTCTTTTCGATGTACAAAATGTTCATCACTAGTTCATTAAAGTTTAGAATGGTAGTTAAAAGTTGTTTTTTTTTTGATTGCACAAGCATTAAGTTTACTTTCCCGGTTTCTAGCAAAAGCTTCTATTCTCTTTATGGTTAAAACCACTTTTCACTCTCTGTCGACGTCAGTGGCTGTTCTCTGGTTTTAAACGTTATTTTAACATCATAAATCAAATTATTTTGTTTAATTAACTTAATCACACTGTTTACCAAACTTTCCGGTGATTAATTTAAAACAATAACACACTTATAGGTACAATGCAACGAAAATGCATTGAGTGAAACACGTCTACATTCAACCGCAGTCTGAATTATTCTCCCTTCTAAATTATATTTGTGCGTATTTGAAACTTTTCAAATTTCCATTAAACGTGATTTGCGCATTCAGTGGTGCTTGTTATGTCTTCAGTATGCCAAACTGCTGCGATAAGGTGATAGCGGTCAACGACGAAACTGGGGAAATTGTATATAATGCTTCCATTTCCCATTTGAAACGAAATGTGATTTACCCATGCTCTAGCAGTCAGTTATTGTATCGGTAAGATGTCATATTTTGACATGCCCAGAATACTTGCTGTTCGAAAAACATTTGTTTTATTTTGACTAATTTATACTAACTCGTGCTACTAACGATCTCAACAAAATTAGTTTTCTTTGATTTTCAATTATATAAAATTTTTAAACAGTAATAATAGAACAAAAATACGAAATCGTAACAAATAGGTGGGAGGGCAGTGCCCCTCCCTGTACCAACCGCCACTACCTGCCAAAACGACGAGGCGGTGTCACGTACTGCTGTAACCACATCTGTATTCTGTTTCGGAAAGGACATTCTTTATCAAGTTCAGCTGCTCTAGTAAAAACGGAGATAACTGTCGGGTGTGAAATGACCTTCAAGAACAAAAGGCCTAATAAGTTGGTCTGCACCAAATGCACTGACAAAATTGCTTTCTTTGGGTTTATGAGGGTTGTCAAGCGAATAACAAAACCAATTTTAAATGTTTATTGAAACCGTGCAATACAGATGTAAATAAATAAATAAAATAAAAGTTGATAGTGCATCATATTTTTGATCTGCAGTTTATTGAAATAAACTATATTTACTTTATCAGTTTTAATAACTTCCAACAACCTCATCAGTGAATAAGGTACTGCCAATAACAACCTGATTCCCAACGAGCTAACAACAAAACTGCACACGCACATCGTGATCCGTGGCTAACAGAGCTTATTCGGGTTGAATACATATGATACGGATACACGCCAAACTGATACAGCCCTTCAGTTCAAATTGGCAGGAAATTTACGTTTGTTTTTCACAATTAATACAACTAGTGATCCATTTTGTCGATATACGGGGTTTGGCTATTAAGGCGTACTAGCTAAGATAATTATTTGTAAATTGTCTGAAATTAAATTTGCACAAATCAACAATCAAGTCACGTTTATCACAGAAAAATACGTGTTGTATTTAAAATGACCATTAATTACGACGTATTTTAAATTAATGGATTGTATTCGAAATAATTGTCGTTTTTCGCGTGATGTAGCTACGATCTTAACTTGTCGTTCTTGTCACTAACAAACGCAGGCATGCAACAAGAGGTTTTATCGTAATTTTGTTGTGATTTTTTAACTTATTGAAATCTACTAGTAATTTTTCTCCCACTGGCTAAAAAATAAAATGTGTCACATAGTCAAATTTATACTTTTTTTTATATATATTAAATACCTTTTTCCGGGCATTTATGACATTATAATCTGATCATAACATTGATCAATGAATAATTTGATTCTAACTTAAATTGCTACAGGTTGAAAACTTATCTAAGGTTCTACTCACTAGTCCACCTCAGGTTCTAATAATTGATCTACACTAATTTTAACGTGTAACTACCGCACAAACACTCTGCTTTTCACTCACTTCACTATACTAGCTCGGGTTTAGTCCTCTTGAGTCTTCTTGTCAGGTTGGTGTTGTCGAGGAGCTAGAGTGCCTCAATGTTCACGTGTTGGAGAAGTCGTTGTTCGTGACATCTTGCTATTTTGGGGATGGTTCGATTAACTGTTTCTATTTCTAGGTCCTTATGGAGGTCAGAGTTGCGGAAGTACCAAGGTGCATGGACCATGTTTCTCAGTACTTTGTTTTGAAGTCGCTGGATGATGTTGATGTTACTTTTGCTAGCACAGCCCCAGAGTTGTAGGCCATATGTCCATACTGGTTTCAAAACTTGCTTATAAAGAAGCAATTTATTGTAAATGGATAACTTGGAGTTTCTTCCTAGCAACCAATACATTTTTCTATATTTTAGGTTTAACTCTTCTTTTTTCTTTTTGATATGGGCTTTCCAGCGTAGCCTAGCATCTAGGGTCAAGCCCAAGTACTTCGCCTAATCAGCATGTGGAATCTGGGCATCGTTGATTCTGATGGGTATGTGCTGTTTTAGTTTATTGGTGAAGTTTACATGTACGGACTTACTTTCGTTGAGCTTGATACGCCAGGTTTTGGTCCAGGTGCTTATTCTATCAATGGAGGATTGTAACTTTTCAGCAGCCTCTTTGTGATTTTTTCCTATTGCAATAATTGCTGTATCATCTGCAAACGTTGCGATGGTGTTGTGTTCAAGATCAAGAATGTCACTAGTGTATAGCAGGTAGAGTACTGGACCTAGTACACTACCTTGTGGCACTCCTGCCTGAATTTCTCTTAATTTAGAATAAGCCTCCTCCTGCTTTATTCTAAAATATCTTTCTGAGAGGTATGATTTTAAAAGTTGAGAGTGTTGTCGTGGCAGAGTTTTGTTCAGTTTATGAAACAGGCCTTCATGCCAGACTTTATCAAAAGCCTGGGCAACATCTAGGAATATTGTAGAGCAGACTTTCTTTTCCTCTAGAGACTTTTCAATAATATCTGTGATTCTGTGAACCTGATCTATTGTAGAATGGCTTTCTTTGAAGCCAAACTGATGCGAAGGGATTAGGTTCTTTTCTTCTATGATTGGTTTTAATCTTGTGAAGTATCTTTTCAACAGTTTCGAGATAACTGGCAACAGGGAAATAGGCCTATATGACGACGCTTCATGAGGTGGCTTTCCTGGTTTAGGGATCATTATTACTTCCGCTATTTTCCACATCAGGAACATATCTTAATCTAAATGTAGCGTTAATAAGATAAGTCAATTTTACTATTGCTTTCTTTGGGAGCTGCCTAAGAATTTCTCCCGTGATTTGGTCAAATCTGGGTGTTTTTTTTGTTAATATTCCTTTTGATTTCTTCCAAAACTTCTTTTGGGGTGGTGGGTTTAATCTCGAGATGCTCTTGTCTTGGTTCAGTCCAATCTTGGGGGTCTTCTCCGGCATTTGGTTGGAAGATCAATTCCAAGTGTTCTACAAATCTAGTTGCTTTTTGTAGGTTGTTCCGGGCCCAGCTTCCATCTACCTTTCTAATTGGTGGATTTTGAAGGGTAGGGTGTCGTTTTAATCGTTTAGTGGTTTTCCACAAGGAGTACTCAGTTTTACTGTCGTTGGTTAAATCTCTCAGATAGCTTTCAATTGATTCATTTTTGATGCGTTGTATTTCTTTATTTAGTTGTTGGGTGGTGTTGTTCAGGGTTGCTTGTATGTATTATTTAATCCGCTTCAAAAAAATACTATCATATCATTTCCTTTCATCAAACGTAGTTTTCTTTGCTCTTTAATTTTACATTTCTAACAATTATACCTTTTTAAAGGTGATTCGAACTAGTGATGGGCTAATGACAGCCATTGAAATGAGTTTAATAATCGATTGATTTATTCAGATACAATCATTTGGATGTACCTATGCGGTAAAAAGTAGTAATAACGCTCTCCGCTTGCATCTCGAATGCTTTGATGCATAAATTGTCGTTCTCATTGTCTTTCTTCGAGACGCTCGCCAAAAACAAGGTAAACCTTCGGCTTCGAATAGTTTGTAATTCGAATGCTCGGATGCACATGCAGTGATGAACTACTAATCGTAACTTGTAAAAGTCGCGATCAGTACCGTACCGTCGGTCTTTATGCTTCAATAACTTAACTATTCTGTTCTGTTTTATAAATCAAAATTTTTTTTTAAAGGGACCAGGGACAAAAACTTCTGTTTAGAACTATTTCACGAAATTAAATCTAAAGATAATAACTTTGCAACGTGTTTGTGCAAAAAATATGAATTTTTATAAATACAACAAATTCAAATGTTAGAATTGCGTTTTATTTATTTATTTTTTAGAAGTGCATATTATGTTTATTGTACTGCCGTATTATTACATAACAATAAAATTAAGGCAGTAACTAAGAAGAACGAAATATTGTGCATGGGTACATGGAACATACAAAGCATAAAAGGAAAAGAAGAGGAACTGGTTGATGAATTCAATAAATCGATATAAAAAATACTGGGTGTAACAGAAACCAAGATGAAAGGCAGCATCACAAAGCTAATGAAGAAACATCTTTTAATATAGAGCGGAGTTGACGAAACAGAAAGAGCTAAAGAGGGGGTGGCATGGTTAATACATAAAGAGTGGAAAGATAAAGTAACAGACTGGGAATATGTAAGCGCAAGAATACTAAAACTAGGACTGAGAATAAATGGCAAAGAAAAACTAGACTGCATTGTGGCCTACGGCCCGAACAAGGACGAAAAGATAGAGGTGTAAGAGGGATTTTTTAACAAATTACAAGAAACGGTCGAAAAAGCTAAGAATGAAGATATAATAGTAGGAGACCTAAATGCAAGAGTGAGCAAAGAGGCGAAAAGGTACGCCCCCTTCATAGAAGAACACTGTGGGGAAGTAATTACCAGAAATGGTAGAAAACTGCTGGAATTCTGTATGGAAAATAAATTGATAATCACAAACACAAAATTTTAACACAGGGATACTCATAAATATACGAGAGTACTTAAAAGTAGGGACGAAAAATCCATTATAGATTATGTAGTGGTGTCGGATGCGGTAATGGAAAAAGTAAGAGACACAAGAGTAACAAGGAGTGCAGAGATTGGTAGCGACCACTATTTAGTGGAAACGAAAATGGATGTAAAGCTACAAGTAAAATTTAACACGAAGAAAACAAAAAATTAGAATATATAAACTAAGAATAAAAGGTATACAAGAAAAATACAAAGCCCGTTTGGAAGAAAGACTAAAAGTCTACAGTAAGGAAACAAACAAATTAAAAGTACAAGCAATGTGGCAAATATATAAAAACAACATAATTGAGTGTGCGGAAGAAACTTGTGGAATAACAGTAGAAAATAGAAACCGTAAACAAACAGACTGGTGGACAGAGGAAATAAAGCAAGTCATAAAACAGAAAAGGGAAGCTTGGAAAAGATATCTAAAAGAGGAAACTACAGAAAGATATGAGGCGTACAAATATTACAGGAAAAAGGTCAAAGATAGTGTGCTCAGAGGCAAGAGAAAAGCATGGGCAAATTTTGGTTTGAAAATGGAAGAGAACGTTAACAGTAACCAAACACTATTCTACAGAGCTGGACGTAACTTAAAGAAGAAAAATGGTAACAAGGTCAATTATATCAAAGACAAAAATGGACAACTATTAACGAATGAACAAAGTATCATGGCAAGGTGGAGAGAATACTTTAAAGAACTGTTAGATAGCAATAACGAGGAAGTAAACAATGGAGTAGTGCTAACCACACAAGGGATAATTATCGAGGAAGATGGTGACACAGATATAACAATAGAAGAACTAGAAAGGGCCATAAGAAAGCAAAAGATAGGTAAAGTGCCGGGGCATGATGGGATCAATGCAGAGATAGTGAAGTCTATGGGTGATACAGGAAAAAAGTTCCTATTAGAGCTACTGAATAAAACTGCGAAGACAAATGAAATTCCGCAGGACTGGGAAATAGCGATAATACTGCCGCTGTACAAAAAGGGGACAAAAAAGAGTGCGAGAATTATCGAGGTATATCACTGTTGAAACACTGAAAAAAGAAATAAAAATGGATTCAGAGGAAGAGCAAAATGGGTTCAGAATGGGACGAGGAACTACAGATGCGGTGCACATCATTAAACAAATAATTGAAAGGGTACTGGATGCAAACGAAACAATGTACCTCTGTTTAATTGATGTATCTGAGTAAAAGAAGTGTTGACAGAAATTTAGTAAGGTATATAATAAATATGTATATTAACACCACCAATTATGTAAGAACCAGCAGTAATACTTCCACGAAATTCAGAACTTTTTCAGGGGTAAGACAGGACGGAACATTGAGTTCTTATCTGTTTACAATAGTTATGGACGATGTAATGACAAAATGTAAAAGCAAATTAAAAGAAGCTAGCTGGGGATATCACAATATAGAAAGATTAACACTAAACCACCAAGCATTTGCTGACGAAGTAGTGCTGATTGCAAAGAAGGATAGTGCCCTGCAACATAACCTGCAGATCTGGAAAGAAGAATTACTAAAGCACGGATGAAGAATAAACATGGACAAAACCAAAGTAATGACAATATCAAAAACCAAACAAAAATACAGATTCGGATAGAACAGAAGGAAATAGAACAAGTTAGGCAGTTTAAATATCTAGGTGTCGTTATAGCAGAAGATGGAAAATAGAAGCTGAAGTGGATGAAAGAGTAAAAGCCACTACTAAATTATAGTTCTCTTTAAACAAACAGATAATAAACAAAAAAGAAATATCAACAAAAACAAAAATAAGAATGTATCACGCGTTATATGTCCCAACCCTGGTTCCGAGCTGTGGACTCTGAACAAAAATCTGAGAAGAAGAATTCAGGCGAGTGAAATGAAGATACTTAAAAGAATAGCAGGTCTAAAACTACTAGATAAAGTGAGGAATGAAGAAATAAGAAGAAGACTAGGAGTAAATTCGGTTAAACAGAGAATAAGAGTTAATTTCACACATTGGTTGGGATACCTGCCAATATCAAGGTTAGCGAAGAAAACTGGAAAATGGGAGGACCAATTAAGAGAGATAGAGGCAGACCAAGAATGAAATGGAACGATGAAATAGGAAGACACCTGAAGCAGATGGGATTTGACTGGACCAGGTCAGAAGAAATGGCAAGGGAAAGAAAAGTCTGGAAGAAGAAAATAGAGGAAAAGTAACAAGAAATCAAATCCTCGACACTGGCAGTAGCCGGTAGAAGAGGAACCGTTTATGTATGTATGGATGTATTTTTATTTTACAGTATAGCAAAACAAATTTGTAAAACTCCTAACTAAGAAAAATAATGAAAAATATTTGAATTTTCGTTTTGAAGAAACAACCAAAACACAGGCAACTAGGCATTTGTTACAGAATTGGAGAGCCCGTTTGATTCTGAGTATAAAAGTATTAGGGCAACATAACGAAAAAACTAACCGTTTTTGAGTTATTATTTTGGGGTGGTTTGTACAGCATGGATGGTTATTTAAAATAGTTTTAATTATTAGTTGGCTACACAAAAAATCAAGAAACTAAATAACATTATTTAAAACAGTTAAACAAAGATTAAAACAATAACAAACAACATATAAACGATTATATTACATAACATGTCTTTACATTACATTGATTTTTACACCAATGAGCAGGATTGACAACACTTTGTTTCACGTTTGCTAACATTTGCGCTGTTATATTCATGATTTCTAGTCTTATATTTTAATTAAGTTATTTTTGATACTTAGGAGCCTTAACATAAATAGTAGTAGAGTGGCCATCGAGGTCGTCTGACCTCACCCCACTAGATTTATTTTTATGAGGTTATACAGAAGTTTATGTTAACATCGCTGCGTCACTAGTAAAATTACAAGAAAATGTAACAAGAAAAATGAAGAACACATCCCAAATGTTAGCAAATGAAAATCGTGCACATTGGTGTAAAAGTTAACAACGACATCAGTTTGAACACGCAAAGTCAGGAAATGTTGTGTAACGCAATCGTTTGTGTTGTTTGTTACTGCTTTCCATCGTTGTCTAACTGTTTTAAATATGTTTTTTTGTTTCTTGATTTTGTTTCACAGCTAACTTATAACTAAAATAATATTAGATAACTATGCCACACCTCAATAAATTGTGAATAACTCAAAAACGGTTAGTTTTTCGCTATATTTGTCTTATACTTTTATATTCAGTAACAAAAAAGCTATCCGATTCTATAAAAAATTGCAGTTTTGCCATTTAAGAAAATATTGGATTTTTCAGTGGCAGCTATTTTCAAAATGGATATTCTAATATGTTTCTTCTATTTTCTTAGTTGGGAAAAACTAGACAAATTTGCTTTTAAAACTATAAACAAGATTGAATGAATAATCCATAAAAAACAATTTTTTTCATGAAGTGACACAACTGAAAATTTTAAATCGTAAAATCATTGGAAAGATTTTCTGTAACCTTTGAGATATGTTGGTAATATATTGGTTTAATTATTATTATTCGAAATATCCCATCATTAGTTCGGACACATGTTTATCAAACATTTTTATTCCAATTAACCCCATTAACCAGCTCTTAAGCTATTAGCCTCGAGTCACAGGACACCCTGTATACAGTATTAAAGCATTGCTTTAATTAAAATTTAATCTGCATTGATTATGCACTACTAAAACTTTTTACTTTCGCATTCCAGTATGCGGGAAAGTAATGTGATTGCGAAAATTTTGAGATTTTGACGGAAATTGATGTAATGGACCTCAAAAACCCAAAAAGTGTGAGTGTGTGTGTGTGGGCGCGCGCGCGTTTGTGTTTGTGTGCGTGTGTGTGCGCGCCTTCGTGCGTGCACGCACATTTGTAACAAGTGACTGGGGGAAAATGGAGAGAGACAGAAAGGAAAGAAACAGAGAGATAATTTCTTTTTTTGATTTTTGATTTTCAATTCGCTCCATAAAGAAAATGTCGGTTACTTATGGTAAGACATGAAGGTGGCCATGCCCACGTCTATGATGTTCTAGATGTATCCGTTCGCTGTTTGGTTCGCTGCCGCGAGAGTGCTGGGAATAATTCGAATCACTGTAAATCACTGCGTAAAGCCTTGATAAAAAATTCTTTTGAAAATATGTAACAACTTCTAAAGTACAGCAAATTTCAGGCGGTGTACTCCTTCAGCGGAATTATCCCTATTCACTATGTACTTAACAGGAAAGCCTTTTATCTCTTTTTCCGCTAACATAATTGCAATAGGGCGCCATTCTATAGGTGGTTAATCATCTATAGAAGCTTATTACTCTCTCCTTTAATAACAGACATTAAACAAGATGCTGTTTTCCGTAAATTTCAACGTGGTGACCATGAAGGCTACCTCGTTGTGTTGATTACATTTGCATATCCTCGCACTGCATAATCGATTCTTATGCTTAGCGTTGTTGTCTTGTCATTGTTTCGCCTCAAGTCAGATTGATAACATTATTAACAAAAAAGAAAGAATCGTCACTAAGACGATTACGATTAACTTTTTCTCTTGCTACGTTGTAACAGTTGTTAGTTATCATTACCATCGATTAATACCTTAAAATCAAGAATTATGTGACAGTTGCATAATATACCGAGGGTATTAATAGGTAATAATATTAATAATAGCGAGCAAGAAATGTGAAAAACCACGTGACCACATAACATAGGCAACCCATTCTATAAAAGTGGCCACCCTGTTTCAGAAAACTAAATCTGACAGTTGTGGCAAAAACCATCGGCGTGGCACGTACAAACTAGGGTACAGAAAACATATTTTCATAAATAAATGAATTTGGCACGTCACACAATTTAAAAACATTTAATAAAGCAGAAGTAAATGATAGGATTTATTTAATAACATTAACATTAAAAACTCTCTGTAAGTCATCTACAGTAATGTTACGTATCTCGTTTTCAATAGCCGCTTGTAGTTCTTCGAGAGTGTGTAGACGATTTTTTAACACATTATTTTTCAAATGGCCAAATAAATAAAAATCCAGAGGTGTTAAGTCCCGGCTTCTTGGAGGCCATTGTCATGGCTAATAAGTCGATCATCATAAAATACTCTGAAAGTAGCATTTGCTGTGTGTGCTGTCGCTCCGTCCTGTTGGAAATAACCTGGTTTAACTCATCGTCGAGCAACTGTTCAATAAACGGTTGCAATATATTATCACGATTTCTCTCTGTATTTATAGTATCGTGAAAAAATATGGGACCAATAATTCGTCGTCTTGACATAGCCACCCAAACACCAATTTTGATTGGGTGCAAACTTGTTTCAACGTAAGTATGTGGATTTTCGGTGGCCCATGTTCTATAGTTTTGGCTGTTAACATAATCAGGCAAATGAAACCACGCTTCGTCGGACATAAAGGAGAGATCCAACACATCGCCATTATTCAAGTTTTCCATAAACCATTGGCAATACTGTACCCGGTGTGGAAAATCATGGGGATACAGTTGTTGCACTACCGATACTCTGTACGGGTGCATATGCAGATTTTTGCAAGTGCCTTTCGGCAAGTTTCATAAGAAATACGTATACACAAAATAAGTTTTAGCTATAGTTAGTTTAATTTATTGTATACATTACCAGTCTGTGCAGATAACGTCCTAATTGATTTATGAGGACTTCTTTCAATTCGAGCTTGAATATCTTCTACAACTTCTTCTGTAAGTATAGAAGGGCTACCTGTAGACTTGCCCTTACAAATGCAGTTCTTGTTTTCAAAGCGATGGACAAGAACTTGCTTATGCTTTACAAAGTTTTCATAGCCTACGTTCTCATTCGGGAAAGCATCACTAAACTGTTCAATACAAGATTGCAACGAATATGACCGTAAACCATCTGCATTTCGGGTTCCACTCCGCAAATGGGGCATAAGAATAAATGCGTCTTGTTCAGTTGTAAAAGGCATGATAAATCAAATCTGAAATATGAGGTTGTGTTATGATTTCAATCTTGAAAATAACTGCATTCGTACACTTACCTTAAACGATTTAAAGGTAGGTCAATTAGTTCTGGAAAGAACTGCTTTTTTAAATAAATGTCGCAGTTTGATAATTGGGTTAATTAACAGAGAAAACGTGGATAAAAATATAACCTAAGCACGAACGCCAATGAAACACAATGACATTGCAAAAAGAAATCAGAACGGCAGGCAACATTGGAAAATAAAATTCACTACATTTAAATTAGTCAATGGTCACGTGGTTTTGCACCTTTTTTTGCTCGCTCTGTATAATAGGTTGACAAGTTAAATGAGAAAGTAGTTGGTCGCAACACCTGTAAGAGTGATGCTAACGACAGCAAAAATGCGAGTAATGATGAAAGTGAAGTTAGAACCGCCGAAAATCCCAATCGAGAAGTTAGATATTGTAAGATCGTTAGGGCTAAAGTACTAGTGGTAAAAACCAAGCAATTTGACGATATTAGATGCACTATGTTAATATTAAAGGGTTGGTAGCGAGTAGTATGCGACATATGCATGATTTAACAAAAATATTCACTTAATAATTAACTATAAACATTACCCGGCATAGCCAATAACAAGACAAGTTTAGACCACTTCGTGAGCTATTCTCTCTCTCTCTCTCTCTCTCTCTCTCTCTCTCTCTCTCTCTCTCTCTCTCTCTCTCTCTCTCTCTCTCTCTCTCTCTCTCTCTCTCTCTCTCTCTCTCTCTCTCTCTCTCTCTCTTTTCGGTGTCACGGGCCCTGTAGGTCCCTTCCGGTTCCCAGAAGATTTCTCCATTGTGTTCGGTCCATCCATTCTCCTTGTTGTATGTTTCTTCTCTCCATTGCGATTTGGACTCCTTCGTACCAGCTCCTTCTTGGCCTTCCTCGTTTTCTCCTCTCTGGAGGGACCCATTCCATTGCCATTCTAGGTATTCGTCCCTCTTCCATTCTTTGGACGTGACCGAACCATATTAATTGTCTTCGTTCCGTTTCTTCGACTATATCCTTTTCCTCCTGCTCTTCTCAGGAAGTCCATTTCTAACACTCTCAGCTTGCTCTTATTTTGTTCAGTCATTTGCCAAACCTCTGCTCTATATAGTGCAACGCTTTTTATCATTGTGTTATATATCTTTATTTTTGTTTTCCTACTTATATCCTTATCCCAGAGTATGCTATTTATTGCCCCTGTTACTTTCTTGGTCTTTTTAATTCTTTCATTTATTTCGCTTTCGTTCTTCCTTTCTTCTCCTATTCTCGTTCCTAAATATGTGTATTCTTCACATTTTTCTATTATCTCCCCTGTGTACAATTCTAATCCTTCCGTCTGGGTCCCTAGCGGCAAATATTTTGTCTTGTCAATGTTTAGTGTTAATCCCCATTTTTCATATTCTTCCCTTAGCTTCCTGGTCATATACTCAGCGTCATCTTTGTCTTGTGCGATGACCACTTGGTCATCCGCGAACTGCAATGTATATATTGTTCTCTCTCCTATAGGTATTCCCATTCCACTGCATTTTCTTTTCCACTCTCGTAGGGCTTCATCCACGTAAACTTTAAATAGTGTTGGTGATAGCGGGCATCCCTGTCTCAGTCCCTTCGTTACTCTAAATGGCTGAGTTAATTCCGCTCCCTTCTTGACTTTGGCTACTTGACCTTCATACAAGTTTTTCACGGCTTTAACCAGCATATCTTCTACAATTTCTTCTAGCGCTTCCCACATTTTCTGTATTGGTACGTTATCGTATGCTTTTGCCAGATCTATCAGCACGAGGTGTAATTCTCTTCCTGTGGCTTGTTTCTTTTGTATTATTTGGGACAATGTAAATAGGTTGTCTAAACAGGACCTACCCGCCCTAAATCCACTCTGTTCTTCTGATTCCCTATCTTTGTATTGTTCTTCTACTAGGTTTCTTATTACTCGGCTGTATATTTTACTAAAGCTATTTAGGACCCCAATTCCTCTGTAGTTGTTACATATATCTCTTCTTCCCTTTTTGTGTATAGGGGATATCCATGCTGTTTTCCATTCCATTGGAATTTCGTCTCCATTTATGCATTGATTTATTAATCTAGTCAGAAGTTTAAACATCTTCTCCGTTCCACTCTTAATCAGTTCCTTCGGGATTCCCCCTGGTCCCGGCGTCTTCTTGTTTTTTAATGTCTTTATTGTTTTTTCTATTGTACTTTGGGGTATATCTATCTCTTTGCCGTTTTCGCTTTGTGACTGTTGTTTAATGAGGAATTGCGGACGATCCTCCGTTAATAGTTCTCTATAGTGTTCTTGCCATTGTTTTTCGGTGATTGGGTGAATCTTTATCTTTTCATTGAGTGGAGATTTTATTGTCTTTATAAATCTCCAGACTTCGCTCGTTCTTTTTCCTCCAATGTACGACTCTATCTCTCTACATTTCGATTCCCAGGTGGCCTGTTTCGCATTTTTTACTTTACGTTTAACTAGTCTTTGTTGTTCTTTATATGATTCCTTGTCTCTCTCCTTCTTTGTACTTAACCACCTCCTATGTAATTCTTGTTTGACTTTTATCTCCTCGTCTTCCCAGTACATTCCCTTTCTTTTTTTGCTAGGCTCATATCCTATTGCCTCATACGCTGCTTGGTGTATGCTTTCCTTGATGTGTTCATATATCTCTATACTTGTCATCTCTAAATGTTCCTTTAGCTTCTGGTCTAATCTGTTCTGGTATAGGTTGTATGCACTTGGATGTTCCAGACTCTTTAAGTTGTATTTCTTCTCTCTCTGTCTTTCGGTCTCTAACTGTTTTTGTGTATTGTTTATGTGTACTTGTGGAAACACTATCTTGGCTTTCACCAAGTAGTGATCCGTTCCACATGTCGGACTTCTATACGCTCTTACATTGACGATTCTTATTCTCGAATCCTGTCGAGCGATGATGTAATCGATTACTGATTGTCGCTTCCTTGCTTCTTCTCGCCACGTGTATTTGTGTATGTTTTTGTGTCTGTAGTATCCATTTGTTATCTTTAGTTGATGTACTTCACACATATTTATGATTCTGTCTCCGTTGTTATTTCTTTCCTCTTCTCCGAATGGCCCTACCACTTTGTCGTTATTTTTCTTCCCTACTTTTCCGTTGAAATCTCCCATTAGGAGTAATTCCCTTTTCTTTCCATGTTCGTTCAGCAAGTCATTCATTTTGTCATAAAAGCTGTCTTTTCCTGTTACTGTCTCGTCTTCGTTGGGCGCGTATATGCTAAGAATTGTAACTCTTTGTTTTTGTATTTCTACGTTAACTTTTAATATCCTTTCATCGATTGCTTCCCAACTCTTTATTTGTTTTAAGTATTTCCTTTTAATCATTATGGACACTCCTCTTTTTGCTCGTTTCTCTTTATCCACTCCAGTCCATATGTGTATATATGATCCTACCTTTTCTATACCATTTCCTTTTTTCTTGGTCTCCGTGAACACTGTTATGTCTGTGTTCATTGTCTTGATTTCACTTAAGACTTCCTGCATCTTTTTACTTATTCCTCTAACATTCCAGGTACCTACTGTTATTGTTCGTTTCTTTCGGTGTATTTTGTTTCGCTTTCTCTTTTTCTTCTCTTCTGGGTTTTTATAAACTAGGTTCTCACAACCCCCTCTTGGAGGACCTTTTAATTCAGCCGCCCATTCTGGGACAGACGCTGTTTGTAACCGCCAAATCTGGGACAGACGCTACTGATTTTATACAATCCCTAAAATCGGGGTTGCCACTTCCGTCGACTCCGCCGTACTGAAGATTATCTTCTCCGCCTTCATCGCCGTTGTGGTCTTCATCCGTAACCCTGGACAAGGGGCCCTTACAGGGTACTATCAGCCGGAGCCAGCGGAACCCAGGTTTTTTAGCGAGGTGTTACTCCTCGATCCCTCCTCCTTCCTTACCGTGGACGATAAGGCCCCAGGCTTGGGACTGGCATAGCGGAGTTCGTGAGCTATTCAAAGGACAATATTGTTATAAGAAAATTTTTCCCAAAAATCTTGCGAAACACAACATCTTGTCGATTTGTCTTTTTTCGTTTCGTTCTTCTCTCTTCATAACGATTGTAACAGGTCAACCCTCCTCATGAGTGATGGACCAAGGAGACATCAAATTACCCTGTTTAGTTTAGATGCCAGGAATGGTTTGGAATAAAAAGAAGACCGTGTGCTGAACATTAAAATAATACAATGTTTTACTGCCTTATATTATTTACAATGCTGGTAGAAGTAATGCCAATAAACGATTAAGTAGTATTTATTTGGATACAATAGTTATTTACAAAATCAAAAAAATAATGTCCCTCAGGAACAGGACGCCACTTGTGGTTTTTGCCTTCGAACTGTACGCTATATGTTTTTGCCAACACGGCCGAGCCACTGACTCGTAAATCACCTATTGCACTAACACTCCAAATAAATAAATTCACTGTAAATAGAACTGGTAAATTAAAAGACACACATGAATTTTGCTTTATTATTGCCCAATTAATAAAATTGGTGTCGCTTGTATGAATAGTCTCATTGTAACAGCGTTAATATTTTGAATTGATTGTGTGGTAGGCACATGGTAAAACATTATTAATAAATATGTAACTATTAAAAATTAATAGTTTATTAATAAAATAAAACGCTTGGTAATTGTGAAACAATTACCAAGCGTTTTATTTTATTAATAAACTATTAATTTTTAATAGTTACATATTTCTGTAACAGCGTATTTTTTCTCAAAAAAAATATGTGCATTTTGGCCTCTTTCCCTACCCCACTTATTTTTTGAAAGTAGTTTTAGCTGCTTTGGGGATTATTATTTGAACAATTGTGTTTAAAGGAGTTTATTGCACCAGCAAGGTGTATTTTACCGATGAACTTAGTGTTTTAACAGTTTTTGTATTATAACATTACGTTAAATCGATAATGCGGTGCAATACGGTTGTAAAAAGTCCAGAATACTGTAAAATAAAATACTTTCCTTACGGTTTTGGTAAGATCGGCTAGGAAACCACCTTTGAAAATGGTTCATTCTAACTGATAATTTGACTCTGGCACAACCCTTCGCGTACAGGATAGGAACTCGGGACAAACCTTTACAATGAGAAATATCTAGTAAGAAACACTAAATTAGTAAAAGAGGGAACGATATACCCATCTCATAGAGCACATTTTGGAAGTTAGAGTGAGGGAAACGACGACGTGTCCTAACCTTCTGATAAAGCAAATCTGTCATTATCAATGACATTTAGGATTCCTAGATTGGAAAAATCAAATGGAGAAGAAGAAGAAGACGGGGTTTTCGGAGCGGACTTAGAATTATACAGCCTGACTCAAAAGATACAGGTTTTAATATATTTCTGCTATTTGAGAAGATAGGTAAAAACGTTACCAATAAACGTTGTGCGAACCGACACGAACTATAAACAAACGTATGAAAATCTTATACACTGTGTCCCATAAAAATGTTTTTCTTATAATAATACTTTTCTTAAATGAAATGTTCCATATTTTTTTATCTTAACGAGAACACCTTTTAATTCTCAACAAAAAAAATAACTTTTTTTTTGTAAATGCCATACTTTTCGATAAGAAACATTATTTCATAGATATTGTCATACTACTTGCGCGCTTACGGTCCACACGCAAATACGGGAATCATGGCACGCGATGGAAAACCAATGAAGTTAACAGGTCTGTTATTTAGTTTTATTACATCAATGTCATATTTTACATAGTTTTAGTGTGGCATTTTAATTAACTAACTATACTACTATTAATATGCACTGTGTCTATAAAGTAACCCCCCCCCCCTCCAACTAACTTTTGAACGACTTCATATTTTACCACAAAATTTGATGTGCTGTAATGGGAAATTAAATACTATTTTGTAGCTAATAATTAAATTTTGTGCCATTCAAAATTGCGGCTGGGCGCCATTTTGAATTTTTTTTTTTATAAAAAAAAAGGGGGTCGAGTGACCTCATTTGAAAGGTCTTTTAGATCTACGCCTGATCCTAGAGTTTCAAAGAAAAATATTCAGCCATAACAAAATGACAAATGTTTGAAGATGAAGAAGTTTCGAGAAGTCTACTAAAAAAAACTAAGAATTAAAGCAAAAAGAAATTAAATTAAGTGTTCGAAATGTTCACCCTAGATATTTCTAAAATAATTTTGTTTTGCAAATGAAACAGTGGACTACTGGATAAAAAAATCAAAGCAATTTTAAATTGATAAATATTTAACTATTAAAAATTAACAGTTTATTAATAAATTAAAACACTTGGTAATTGTTTCATAATTTGTTGGATTTTAGTTACTCGACTCGAGTTTCAAGTTTTTATTTTATTAATAAACTATTAATTTTTAATAGTTAAATTTATTAATAATGTTTCACCATGTGCCTACCACACAATCAATTCAAAATATTAACAATGCTTGTGACGCAAAACTAGTGGTATTATACAAACGAACACTACTAAAATTTAAAAGATGTTCAAACCACATATGGTGTAACACGCAGTGCAAAAAACGCAACGTATTTCCAAACTACATAAATATCAATACCAACAGTACATCCGTAGAAGCAAAAAATGTCATATTAAAAGCATAACAACTTTGGCTATCCTATGAAATACAAAAATGGTACAGTAATAGAAATAATTTAGGACTACACTTAAAATCCATTCACAGTGAGCTCGCGCATCGATTCCACAAAATAGTTTTCGATCAATTGGATAATAGAATACGAGATAAAGTCCAAAACGAAGTCCATCAGCAGTACATCAAACAAAGACGAAAATTGGATCGACTCATAAGTGTACATAGTGTTAGTGCAAATAGTCAAGTGAGTAATAGTGCAAAAACATACCCCATCGCAAACCGATATTTTTACCCTAGAGTTAATAATCTATCGGACATTCAATTTACAAATAAAGAAACAGAGCTATTAGAATTAGGATTAAAATTTTCACCAACTACACAACTCAGACTGAAAGACTATGAAGCATTGACAATAGATGTAGATTTAGCATTAGACAAATTAGATTTAGATAACCAAACAGTTACAATGGAAAAGTCTATTTGTGCAGATATCATCAAGAAAGACCTACAATCACAATCCAAACAAAAAAAACATAAAAATTAATAACAATTCTCACAAAAAAACACTTCAAGGGTTAAAAAAGAAACTTAAAATAAATGACTTAATTGTTTCCAAAGCGGACAAGGGTAATACAGTTACAATCATGAAAAAAGATGATTACGTACACAAAGTAGATACATTTATTAATAACAATAGTTTTTCAAAATTGGACAAAGACCCCACTACTAAATACCATAACACAGTTAATGAAACTCTATAATTTTACAATAATCTCGTACCAAAAGGAAACGAATTTAAGTTCAGAATTATGAACCCACACCCACCACTTTTATATGGACTTTTAAAATTACATAAAAAAGAAAAACCAATTAGACCAGTCGTTTCATATATTAACGCATATTAACGCATTATAAGCTGTGTAAAGAAATCAATAGAATATTACCTATACACATAAACTGTTTTTCAAAGTATTCGGTAAAAAATTCTTTAGAATTAATAGGCACACTAAAAAATTTTCAGATACCCACTAATACAAAATTTATCTCATTTGATGTTAGCAACCTTTTCACATCAATTCCAATAAAGAAGCAAAAGATATAACGTTCAATAAAATAAACGTAATTTGAAGAATATTGAAAAGTTAAAACTCAGAACCATACTCGCAACCTGCTTAGAACAAACATATTTTCAATTTAACAACCAAATTTACAAGCAAGGAGGGACTTGGTTCGTGTTGTGTTGTTTTGATGTTCGATAGATTGAGCAGTGTGGTTGCAATAATCAATTAATTAACCAAAATTAATAAAACTACTGAATTTAACATCAGAAATGGTTCAATTAACAGAAAGAGAACGAATTCTCATTTTAAATATGGTTGGTTTTGGTGAGCGTCGTAGAACTTAGCAAGAAGTTTGTACTTTATTTAACAATCTGCAATCTTTCTGTTAATTGAACGATTTCCGATGTTAAATTCAGCAGTTTTAATTAATTTTGGTTAATTTATTGATCACTGCAACCACACTTCTCAATCTATCGAACATCAAAACAACACAACACGAACCAAGCATATTTGACAACATTGCATAACTGTTTAGGCTTCTCACATTCTTTTATTTTCATGAGCTGCTAGATAACAACTACGAAACCTTATTGTTCAATATCTCTAGAATTATTATAAATAAAAGCATGCAACTTTATATCATTGAACTCGCAAACAAGAGTTCTATCGATATATCAAAAAATATACAGAGTAATCTAAGTTGCAGGCTTCCGCGGCCGTTGTTTATAGCAACGACAGGGTAGAGTGGGGAACCCATGGCAGCACCCGACACTTGTTCGTAATACTGTCCACGGAATAGAAAATAGGTGGAAGTTAGGCAATTTTCTACTAGGAGGGACAAGTCAGTGTTGTGTAAGGAAAATATGTCCTGGATTAAAGAAATGGAATCAGGGATAGGAACCTTAGTGAACAGGGATTCGACATCAAAACTGACTAAGATATCCTCAGGATTTATAGACAAATTTTGAAGTCGTTGAACAAAATGGTTGGAATTTAGGATGAAAGAATCAGTTTTGCCAACATAAGGTTTAAGAATTTTGAAAAGGTATTTCGAAAGTTTATAAGTGGGGCAGTTGATAGCACTAACAATTGGACGTAAAGGAATATTAGGTTTGTGGATTTTAGGAAGTCCGTACAGTCTTGGTGTCTGAGAATGTCTGGGAATTAAGGTTTTTTGAATTTCTTTTGGAATTGAAGAGGATTTTATAAGAGCAGATGTGGGATGCCCTTAAAAGCCTCAAAACTAATCCTGATATTATCATATTAGCAGCGGACAAGGGCAACGCTACCGTTGTGCTTGACCGTGAGGAGTATGATAATAAAATCCTTTCACTACTCGACGATGACGCTTACCGCACATTATCCTCCAACCCAACATCCCGCATCGAAAAATCCACATCTGCTCTTATAAAATCCTCTTCAATTCCAAAAGAAATTCAAAAAACCTTAATTCCCAGACATTCTGTGCAATTATTGCGACATTATACAAAATTCGATAAGCACTAATTCGTGAGAAAATAATGAAGCGTTATTTTATTTACATTCAACGAAATTTTGTGTGGTGGAATTTTGTAGAGTATAAATATTTTTCCATCACACAAAATATTTCAAATCAGCAACTTATAAATGGCGTATACAAATTAAAATCGAAATTTGCAGATTATTCTTGTAGAATTAAAATACAATATGAACTTTGCTTTTTATTCATTATGCAAATTAGCTCTATCAAATTGCAACTATTAGAATTAACAGAAACACAACGAGTTACACAATTTTCAGTTTTATTGATAAATAAATACGTGGAATGAACGCATTTACTTAGAATAAGAAATGTCGAACAATGCTGTGAAAACAACGAAGTTTTCCATGAGTCACAATGTTCCCGAAATGAGTAACACCGCCCTTCTCCGTACGTGTGTAATTTATCAGGTTTTTAATGTCAGTACAATGCAAATTTGGAACACTAAAATAAATTGAACACAGTACACCATCCTTAACGTGTATTTCTCTATAAAATACTGCCAAATGCTAGAATAAATTAACATCATGAAATATACTGTCCTATTAAACAGTATTTAAAAGCATACCCTAACCTGCTCCTTCCATCACTTTTGTCCTCTATATTCATTGTCACCTCGTTTAATCAAAAATATTTTCTGATTTATTAAAATTATTCAATGCATTTATTATTTATTCATTCTTTTTGCTCATTATATGATATTTCTTGTTTTACTTATTTTTCGGTTATATTGTCGACAATTTTTACCAAACAATTAGATCTAACTTCGTATTAAGGATTCATTTGCAGCAAGATTCCGTTTTCTTCTCTTCTGTGCTTCTCTCTTCATTTCGACATAACACACACACACACATCCCACGGCACTTTTTATCAGATTATCATATTTAAGTGTCCGTCTTCCTCTTGTATTTTACTCTAGCATTGTTTGTTTTATCATTTTTAGCAGCGCATCGTGCAGTAAGATACGCCCTGTTAATTAGTCTTATCTTTTCTTTATTCTTTTCTATAAAACCTGCGCTCTTTTTAGTATCTCTTCAATTGTTGTTCTGGAAACTTCAAATACTAACCATAAAAAAAGACTTAAATATAGCAAATGATTTGTCCTGCAAATTACACTACTGCATCAGAATAAGTTTTGTAATAAATTGTATCTTTCAATAGCAAGAGATCCAAAAAAAACTGATCCTCAGCGGTCTGTGGAATGAAAACTAACGTCTTTGCTAGACTAAGGAAATGTTTATAATGTCAGATAATAATTAAAACCTAACCTGAAATTGACTTTATAAACATTTCCTTAGTCTAGCAAAGACGTGACTTTTCATTCCACAACTCGCTGAGGATCAGTTTTTTTTGATCTCTTGATACATATACTATAGTTGCACTGGGCAAATACTTTTGTTACGAATATTTTGTTTCGTTTTGAGTTTTTGTATTTTTCAGTAAATGTCATTGTTCCATTTTGGCTTTGTCTAGTATTAGGTGAATTTAACCTAATTTTCAGTGTTTGTTGTTAATTCCTAAAATTTGGCGACAGGTCAGTAAATGGATAAAGCTAAAAGATCACGGGAAACAATACGCAGTTTTTTCACGAAGACGCAAAATCAAGTTGCTGCGTTGTTACAAATCGATAAACAGGGCCGACCTAAGAAATTTGATGCCCCTGGGCTAAGAATTTGTAGCGCCCCAACAGCAGTGGCAACATTTAAATGTAGGGTAAAACAAACATCTTTGAAAAAATCAGTCCCCGAAGAATATCTCCGAAATGAAAGCCACTGAAAACATCTACAGGAAAACAAAGCCCCGGAAATTTCGATGAGCTTCGGAGTGTCTGAATATTCAAAATCAAAAATTCACCGGCAAAATAATTTTTTTTTAAATCCAAAATCAGAAGCGGAAGTTAGACATCTTTTTTGGTGGCATATTTACCGGAAAACTAATTTTTTGAAACTGAAAACGAAATTTGATAGAAGACGTTAGGGCATATCCAACTCTTTTTTTCCTAACTTTTGTTGTACATTTCACCAATTGTTAGATTTTCAAGAAAGCAAGCTATATAGACAACTTTCCATTTCATCCATCTAAATTCATAGAAAGCGCCGCAGTGCAATTATAGCTTTCAGAAAAAAATTAATTTGTAGCCAATCTTCCGTTCCAATAGCCTACAAAGTTTAAAAATATCGGGTAGGCAGTTTTTGAATAATATTGTTTTGAAATTTTCAAAATTTGAAGAAGCGCCATTGCGATCGTTTTCAGTCTTTCGAAATTAATTTTGTTTCATCGTATACCACCCACAAAGGAGTCTCAATGCCGGTCAGACGACTACTTTTTAGTAAATGGACATAAAATTCGAAATTTTCAAAAAATTGTAGCTAGAGAGTTCGGTAAAAATGTTTTTGATTTGCCTTAAGCTGCCTTAATGAAAGACTTTTATCTAAAGTAATTTTTTTGTAAAATCAGTGTTTCGCCACCAGAACCATTATTTCATACTTTTGAACAACTCTGTATTCGTACTAAGAAGTAGGTAACATAGAAACTAATATATACGTAGGTAGATAACAGAAGCTAGGAACCTTCTTAGATATTGAAGGGGCCTTTGATAACACCTCCTTCGACTCGATAAAAAGGGCCGTGGCAGGGCGGGGAGCAAAGAGACCCGTAATAAAATGGATTGACTCCACCCTTCGAAGAAGAAGAATAACAACCTCCCTGGGCTCTGTTACCAGGGAGGTGTCCGTCACTAGAGGCTGTCCTCAGGGGGGGGTCCTATCTCCCCTGCTGTGGTGCCTGGTAGTTGATGGACTCCTCCTGGAATTAGAAGAGAAAGCCGTGTATGCACAAGGCTACGCGGATGACTTAACCATATTAGTAGGCGGGAAATACGGGGGAGTAGTATCAAACATGATGCAACAAGCCCTAAAAACCGTAGAAAGATGGTGCAATAGAGAGGGCCTATCCGTTAACCCGGCAAAGACCTCTGTAATAGCATTCACGCGAAAAAGAAACCTTCAAGACCTGAAGGGACTAAAACTATGCGGACAAGAACTGACAATGGGGAAGGAAGTGAAGTACCTGGGAGTCACTCTTGACACCAAACTGACCTTCAATTCCCATTTGGAGAGAATTTCAATCAAAGCGACACGGGCCCTCTGGGCCTGTAGAAGAATGATTGGCAAAACATGGGGCCTACAACCAACAATGGTGCTATGGCTTTATACAAAGGTGGTGATACCAACAATAACTTACGCGTCTTTGATATGGTGGCATAAAACCAGAAACAAAGCTGTTGTGAGCAAACTTAGCAAGCTGCAAAGACTTGCATGTTTAAGTATAACAGGGGCGATGACATCGACACCCACTGCCTCAATGGAGACGCTGCTGGACCTGCCTCCGCTACACTTTGTAGTGGAAGCGCAGGCACTTCTAGCGTCATACAGAGTGAAGGTGAACGGATACGGGAGAATCCTCCACAGAAAAGGGGACCACACCGAAATCTTTGACAAACTGAATAAAAATAGCATACTAAATATGCATTCTGATAGAATTAATACCGTTTTCGACTTCAGAAAACCTTTCAGGGTACTAATACCTGAGAGGGGCGGCGAAGAAAGAAAACAGGAATTGAGGAGCCGAGGAGGATCGATCTGGTATACGGATGGATCCAAAACGGAAACCAGCTCGGGAGCGGGAATCTTTGAGGCAGACACAGGGGATAGCATTAGCATTAACCTGGGTAACCTCACTACCGTGTTCCAGGCTGAGATAATAGCCATTACAACGTGTGCACAGACAATGGTGGAGAGAGGATATGCAAATAGACAAATCTACATCATGTCCGATAGCCAAGCGGCACTAAAAGCTTTGGAGGGGGTAGCGATACACTCCAGAGTGGTTTCAGAATGCGTCGAGGCACTTGTGACACTGGCAGGACACAACAGAGTAGTTCTGGAGTGGGTGCCGGGACATGAGGGCTTCGACGGAAACGAAAAAGCTGACCAATTGGCGAAATTGGGAGCGGAACAACCTTTAGTCGGCCCCGAACCCACATGCGGGATATCATATCAGACCGCAAAGGGGACGGTAAAGGACTGGCTACACAGACAACACTGTATTCATTGGAATGACATTCCTGGACACAGGCAATCCCGGATGCTTATAAACAAACCATCCAGAAATAAAACAAAGGAAATTCTGCAACTGAGCAGGAAACAAATGAGGCCAATAATAGGACTACTAACAGGACATTGTGGCCTCAGAAGACACCTCAATTTATTGGGAGTGGAAGAGGACCCCACCTGCCGATTGTGCGGTGAAGAAGATGAAACACCAATTCACATCTTAGGTGAATGCCCTGCTTTAGGGGAAAAAAGGCATACGCACTTCGGGGTGCAATTTGCGGAACCCGATGAAATAGCGGAAGCACCCATCAACAGGATCCTGAACTTTATCAGGAATACTGGACTGATGGAGTAAAAGAATCTTTGGGGCACAATAAGCTTAGAGCTTCAGTGCGGTGGGCGCAGCACCACACCCAACACGAATTAATTAGATAACAGATATTTATTTATACAAAAAATAACATGTGAATTGAATGTGAAAATTAAAACATGTGTCTGTGATTAATTCAATGTGAACAAACGAAAGCGAAATCACATTGTCATATGCATTATTACTTCTAGAAGTGTCAAAGTCATGTCAAAGTTGAAGTTCTAACAGATATACGTTTCAATTTTCAAAGCCAAACTCGATGTCACTTTCGTTTGCTCAGATGTTACAAACTAGAATACATTTTAATTATTAAAAAAGTATTATAAACACCAGTGTGTTTATGTTACAATTTTTGCAATTTTTCGTTTTGTTGTGTTAAGACTCTTCCTTAATTTTTTGTTTAAGAGACCTAATCCTAAAATATGCCCTTCTTCTGTTCTGATTTTTAACTGCACATTTCTAAACAGTAGTAACAATAACAAAACGACCACTTTGTGCTAAATAGTGCCATACATAGATAATAGAGGGTTGCGATACTGTGATTTTGTCACGGGACTACGTCATCGGCTAGACAAGGATGTAGAAAAACATGCGCGTGAACATATCTTACTACAGCTGTAGTATCAAGACCAAACACTAACTCAGACCGTCTACACTTGTTGCGCATGACGGCGCGGCGCTACAATTATAGCTAAAAACATTCTAGGTGGCATAAACAGTAGTAGGCCACTATGTACACAAGTGTTTAAAAAAGTAATGTAAAAAAAAGTAACGCTAGTGGGTATTCGTTGCTTAAACGCCTTTGAAATCCGTACACATACCAGTGTACTGCATATTTTTGTTAAAATGGTGTTGTTCAGTCGTTTATAGGCACGAGAATATTTAAAACGTAAAAAGTATGACAAAGCACCAGCGACGTGTTTCACTCATTTTTTAAGGTTGTCTAATATCAAAATCTTTAAAAACTTGTAGCAGTTGTCATTCTGAAGCTAGAGTGTTTGGAGGATCTGTGAGATTCCGTTTTCAGATTTATAAAATTCAGTTTCTGAAATAAATGCTACCAAAAAACATGCCCAACGATAGACTGCCAAAAATTGCCAGAGATCACAAACCAGGAACAACACGCCTACCTGGAAGACCACCAAAACGCTGGAAAGACAGCTGAACCTCTGTATCGCAAGAACAATAACCATATTGGAAGAAACAGGTCTACGACCTATTGGAAGAAAAAGTAGAAGAAGAAGAAAAAAAACATGTTCAACGTCTGCCCTTTTAGTTTGAGATTTATTAATGATTAGATTTTTCATTTCAAGTATCATCAAAGTTGACTGATTTGTTCGGGAAATATGATGGAACGAACAAACGCACCCATCTGCATGCAGGTTTTAAACACCACTTTTTTGAGTTACTACACGCCCAAAACATGTACTTTGGTCAAAATCGCAAAATCATTCTTATGAAATTGTCAAATATTCAAAACACTGTCAATAGTACAATGTACTTTCGGCTTAGACCGCGTCGTCATTTGGGAACTACACCCAGCATAATCAGGTAAGAACCGACCAGTAGCTTGTCTGCCTTTACAACCATTTCCTCTAGAAATTTGAGCATTATTTGTTCGTAGGCCCTGTCTGTCTAAACCAGGCCGCGTGCTTAGATTATTTACACCTTGGGGAGGACGAGGATTTGATCTAAATGTATTATGTTTGCCAGGACAAGAATACCTAATCGGTTTATGTCTGTTAGTTGTTTGTGAACTCATACCAAATGATCATTTAAATTTCAGCTCTAGTTATATCTATGGAAATTTAAGTCATCGCTTTGATTAATTCACAAAAACCAAATTAACTGAAATGTCAAATTAATGAACTGTCAGTAGTAAACATTAATTATTTTAGTATTTTTATTAAACACAGTTTATACTACAGTACAAAAAGATTTTATTGTTAAGGCATACTTTTGTTCATGTCAAATAGTTAATGGCGAAAAGCAATTTTCAATTCCGGAGTGTGTGGCAGCATTTCACGAGAGATTTTTAGAAGTGGCAGTCGAGTACAAACAGTTTGTAAATATTTTGAACCATTCTGTGGATTTATTCAGAGAAACTGGTTGTGTAACCAGAAAAGAAGGTAATGGTCGACCTAGAATGAGAACCGCTGAAAATATTAACAATACTCAAGAAATAATTACAAACGTATCTATGACATCAATCCGTAGGTTAACACAGCAAACAGACCTCTCCTATGGTACATACCACAGCATTTTAAAAAAGGACCTGCGTGTGCATGCATATTGTTTAACTGTAGTACAAGAGCTGCGGGCCCCAGATTTTGCAAGACGAGTAGAATTTTGCCACTGTTTTTTCGCAAACATATGATAACGATATGCTAAATAAAACCTTCTTCTCGGACGAAGCTTGTTTTACTCTTCAGGGATACATTAATTTCCAAAATGTTCGTATTTGAAGTGCCGATAACCCCTATTTTCATCGGGAGGCCCCACTGCACCCGCAAAAAGTTGGTATGTGGTTAGGTTTCAGTCGTCGGAGATTAACTGGCCCAATTGTCTTTTATGGTACACTTACGGGACAAAGATATCGCCTAAAGCCATTTATAAATTCTTTGCATGAAGATGAGCTCCGAGAAGGATTTTTCCAACAAGATGGGGCCCCAGCTCACACAGCATATGAAACTCTGGAATTGTTACGAGAGTATTTTTACGAGCGGCTTATTAGTGCAGGAACCCAAATTCTTTTCCCTCCACGTTCTTGTGATTTAACAGTTGTGGACTTCTTTGTTTGGCCTTATCTAAAAAATTGTGTATTCAGAACACCAGTGAACACAATTGAAGAATTAGAGAACGAATTGTTTGAAAAGGTGAAGAATTAACCAACTCACTACAAATTCTAGATAATGTGTTTAACGGATTGAGGCGAATGATCTAAATCTGTCTAGAGAGTGGCCACCGCATTAAACATTTGTTATAAAATTTTAGTTGGGTTTTGTGTTTGCAAAGTTTTAGTTAATAATAATTCGTAGTTTCGTTGAACTGTTTTGCACGTTCAATAATAATAATAAAGTTGTTTTTTGTTCCCATATACACAACATTTTATTTAACATTATATTTATTAACATTATTTTAGTGTTACCTAGTCTAAAAAATATATCTTTATTTACTGATCTTGCGTATGATGTTTTCAGGTTTAACTTTTAAGTAGAATTCTGGCGCGAAAATTTAAAGTTGAAATGCAAAACGTTCAATTGTTTGTGTGAATTAATCAAAGTCATGACTTAAATTTTCATAGATAACTAGAGCTGAAGTTTAAATCATCACTCGGTACAAACTTACTAACTAGCACTGGTGTTTTATTCACTCTGAAGATGCAAGCTGCAATGTCTTGCGAAATGTTAGTTTAGTTTGTATTGGTTCACAAACAGCTAACAGGCATAAGCCGATTAAGTATTATTGTCCTGGCAAACAAAATACTTTAAGATCAAATCCTTGTCCGCCCCAAGATTTAAATAACGTAAGCGCACGGCTCTGTTTAGGCAGGCAGGGCCCACGAACAAATATTGCTTAAACTTCTAGAGCAAATGCTTGTAAGGGCAGACAAGCTACAGGTCGGTCCTTAGCTGATTATGCTGGGTGTAGTTCCCAAATGACGACGCGGTCTAAGCCGAATGTAAATTGTAATATCGACAGTTTGAGAAACTGCGAAAGCCTCAAAGAATATAATTCAAAAAACTACTTTTATGTAAATATAAGAATCTTAATTCTGAAATAATTTTGTAGCAGAATGACATTTTCTAGAAAACTATCAGATTATAAAGAAAAGAACTTTATTGTTTATTAGTTGATTAATTATTAAACGCCACTAATTAATGCCTAACCATTAAAATAATCGATTATCGTAAACATTTTCAATTTCAGTTACATATATTTTACATCATACTGTACTGTTATAGACAGTTCTACGTCATACTGCACTGTACTGTAAAACGCGTTATTATAGTACAGTAGGATTTTACAGTACTCAATTCAAAGCCACCTTTGCAGAAAAAATTTATTAACAAATTTATAAAAAACAAACAAGAAACTAAGAACATTTTGGTAAGGCAAAATTAAAATCAATGGTACAGTTTTCATTTCCACTAATTTGGATTGAAGGAATTTCCACACAATCAGGTAAGGATAGAGTATTAGTACCAAATACTTAAGTCTTTATACTCATATTTCTTTTGGAGTTAAATTTGAGGTTTGAATTGGTTTCAAATACAATTTCTGACGAAGAAGCTTCTTCTCGCCGACTTGGAACGACTTGAGCAAAACTTTCTCCACCTTGAATCATGCGAGCAACTCTGTTTTTTTCCTTCAAAAGAATCTTCAACATATTTTTCTACGACGCGACGGTGTTACTTTTCCATCCTCCAAAACGCTTTAGAACAGAAATATCAGCCGCAGAATCAGCGAGGAGAGTAGAACCTGTTCGTCTAAGCGAATGTCCGGTGTAGGTTTCATGGTTTTTTAAACCCAAAAAGTTGCTATATTTCTTGCCACTCCACCAATTGTGTGAATTCCAGCTCTCTAATTGATGCACTGTCCATGCCGGTAGCTCAAAAACAGCTTATTGTGATCAACAATTTTTGGTCGTAAATTGACATATTTTTGATACAGCTCCAAAAATTTAATTCCGTCGGCTTCTTTAATTGCAGTAAATACCAGTGACCGGTTAGTCTTTGTTCGAGGAATAGTAATAACCATTTGAGAAACAGTGATTTCTATATCGCTTAGAGACATTTCGTAAAGTTCTTCTCTGCGGCAGCCTCCAGCAACTACAATCATAGAAACCACCTAAAATAGAAAATATTTGCTAAATAAGTTGCTTCCCAGTGCTTAAAAAAGTTCTCACCTTTGTCAGAAGATATTCCTTATCCGGAGCATTTCTGAGAAATTCATAAATTTCTTCTCGGCTGAGAGTTTGTGCCTGTTTAGCCTGGTGACCAACTGATTTCCGTTTTAAAAATTGCTTCAGTTTCGGGAATGGTGAAATGTCAATATTCTCAAACACGAGCAACATTGACTTTACCATAGAATATTTACTCCACAAAGAAGTACCACAAGAAGTTGTAATACAAATATTTAAAATGCCAAAAAAAAACTTACCAAATCATACAAATATGCCAACATAACATCCTCATCAGTTTTTCAGCATTATACGAGTTTTGCCGCCGCCATTCTGTAAACACGTCATATTCTTTTTTATACCGCCCTTCCGACTTCACGGGAATAAGATAAAATTTTTTCGGAATGCTTCTCATTCATTTTTAATTTGTTGGCGAATGACAAAAGTAAACAAACTAAGCGTCCCTAGCAACCCTCTAGCCATGCCAACTAGCGGTTGTTTGTGTAAATTGGCGGAAGTTTGAATCAGATTCGGTTTATTATAATTTTTTTAAACTTTAGTTTCAGTATGAAGTAAAATGCGTTACGTCATTCATCCGGTATCAGATATTACGTACTCATTGCGCAATAAAATTCGGACTCGGCTTTGCCTCGTCCGAATTAATTACTTATTCGTACGTAATATTTATGTTTTACCGGACTAATGACGTAAATAACTATTTACATTTACTGTCCCCTAGTTTCAGTATGGGAATGTATTGTATGTGTATTTTGAGATTTTAGAGCTTTAGAGTTCCAGAAATAAAAAGTGTAACAAAGTGTTTGTAAAATGTCTATCTTATGTATGCGTAAGCCGCATCAAATTATCAAGAACCATACTGAACCAATTTTAATGCAAATTGGGATACCCAAGTATAAGAAAACTTACTAAGAAAATAGATTTTACAAAACGACCTGAAAATGAAAACAAAGAATAGATATTTTTCTTTGTATTAATTTTATTCAACAATTATAGCACGAATGAATTAAAAAATAACAAAACAACAGTTACGAAAACTTTTTGCATCGCAGCCATTGTTAGTTTTGTTTATCGCACCGAGAATAATTTTCTTAAGCAGTGCAAAATTGAATTGCTACTCAGGAAGTTTAAGTAATTTTTCTCGGTTATTTTTCAATTATGGTATATGATTAGATTATTTCACGAATAATATATATATAAGTATCAAATTATAATTAAGTAGTTTGTTTAAATTGATTTCCAATAAAATTTAGTTTGTCTAAAAAAGATTTCACACATAACATATCGAGTTGTCAAATTAACTGTATTTTTAAAACGTGCAAAACAAAACAAATTAATGGTTTGCCTAAATTTATCGTGATAAAATTGTATACATCAAAAATATCTGGGTTACAGTTTTGTATTGGCGGCTAAAACGGCAAATGCGACGCAGTGTTTGATCGATATATAATGAGTGGATGAGTTACCATGATATAGTATCATGATATAGTATAAAGGATGGTATGCTATAGCGCACATTTTAAGAGCCACTGTGTGACGTCATCAAGTGTAAAAACAACGGCAATTTATTTTTAATTAATTTATTAACTACAATCTGTCTCACAGAGACATTCAGTAGGCGATTTGACAATATAGTAAGATACATACATAGAACAGACATGTAGGAACAAACCAACGTGGGATTCCTTTTAGTAAACGCAATGGATTCGTATTGTTAATATTACTCAACACTTTTTACGAGCACAACGCGCACTACTCACTGTCAGACAAATTTAAAAATTAATTTGCCGTAAGTCTGCAGCCGGTGAATTTTAATCGTTTTTACAACATATAAATATAATAATTTAGTTACGATGATAAAATACAAAAAAAACTCTTCTGGGAAACTAAAATATTTCACATTGGATGTACCTATGTTCGTAAAAATATAATGTTAAATTAACAAAAAATTAATTTAGGTAGATCTATAATTTATTACTTACTTTTTGTCGTACTATTATAGTTGGGGCAATTTTTTACATAGCGCTTCATAATAAAGTAATGAAACTTACTTTGAACACTAATTTGTTGACAAATTAGAAGCACCTAACCTCTTTATCATTCCACTTGACATTAGAAACTGACAGAAGTACACGTACTGCGCCTGCACACTGAGTTTCTTCACAAGTTTTTACAGTTGCGCATAAGTTGTCGAAATTCGGTCCTAGCAACAGCATAGCATGTTCCATACTCTATCATGTTAAATTACAAACTTTCTTGAAACTATAGCAACGCATACAGTATCTCTTTCAGAATTGATAAGAACATAATTAACTTTAAAAAAAAAGAAAACCGACTTCAAATAAAAACACAAAAGTGACATAAGTTAACTAAAAAGCAAAAAATAAATGTTTTTTATACAACAGTTTAATACTTATTTGTTGTTCCGTTTAATGTAATTAAGAAATTGCTGTTTATTATATAATTATTAATTGTTTTATAATTTTTAAGTCGGTGCCAAGTAAAACAAAAATTCGAATCTAATTTGTTATTGCAGCAAGGCATATAATTTTTATGTTTTACTTGGCACCGACTTAAAAATTATAAAACAATTAATAATTATATAATAAACAACAATTTCTTAATTACATTAAACGGAACAACAAATAAGTATTAAACTGTTGTATAAAAAACATTTATTTTTTGCTTTTTAGTTAACTTATGTCACTTTTGTGTTATTTGAAGTCGGTTTTCTTTTTTTTTTTTAAAGTTAATTATTTTACAATTTTAAGTGATGGGTAGACCTAGTAAGGATGCTCCTCGAATGAGGAAATGACGGCTAGTTAAAACGGAAGATGAAATACGGAAACACTAAAAAGTCGGTTAAAAAATAGATTTTGAGGAGTATCTTCGAAGTTCAAGCTCCAATACCAATGAAATTATAATGGGACCACCTTGGAACTATACTGAACCCAACACAAAAAAATCATTAAAATAGGTTCATAAATAAAAAAGTTATGTCCGAACATACATAAAAAAAATAAAAATAAAAAAAAACATATATACAGACGAATTGAGAACCTCCTCCTTTTTTTGAAGTTGGTTAAAAAGGTATCCAATTGATATGACATCGGTAAGAGGCGAGAAGAATTTTTCCAGAATTACTGCCCTACTCTCAACTACAACTTATTTTTATAAACTTTTATGATGTTATCCTTCTATTTACACATATTAAAAGAAACTTGTATTTTGTATAAAATGCTACTACCTTGATATTGTCGTTGCTCTCAAATTTATAGCTTTACATAAACACTAATTCATTATATTATTGCCTATAGGAAACGAAACCGATGATTGATTTTGATAATAAATTGTAATTTAAATTCATTATTTTTAGAACAAATTGATAGCGACAGGAAGTGAAAGTAAAACATTGAACATTAATGAAAAATTATGAGAATCTTGGTAGAAAAAAAGAATGATAGAAAGTCGCGAAGCATCAGGTAAGTAAAATTCCGAGAGTTATCAAAAATAACTCGTTCATCCTCTTTTAGTGGTTTGACGTTTTAATTGAAAAACATATTTTAAAATACTACCTTTCGCTAAAAAAACTCATCTAATTAGGCGTGCCTTAGTAACTAATGAGCCGCATCAACTTTCATCTACAGTGTGGAGAGCAGCACCTCAAGCGAGCATATTTTGTGAAGAGCCACCACACACCTAGTTGCAATATTTTGTCTAAAAAGTGTTATGGTTGGCAATGAGCCAGGACGCCTCGCTTAGGAGCGTCGCCAGCGTCTCTGTCACCGATCTAAGTATGGACGCCTTCTTCAAATACCTTCGACAGCATGGGTGGCTCGTTAATATTAAAATTTAAACGGCATGCATAGTGCATGAACTAAAAACACCGCAATAAAAACTTCATTAAAGTATGTATTTTGCATGCTATTAATTTGCTAATTAGAAATTTATATAGGAGGAACTGATCCGTCTTGGCATTATTGACATAATAAACTGAAATCCAAGAATGAATTAAGGAAATTAAACTGGGGAGTAGTTTATTACTCAGTTTACTAATTTACCAGATGACTTGGTGTGTCAAGTCCAGGGCGTGGTATGAGTGTTGACATTTAAAGCGTGTTACACAAACTATCGCGGCTTCTAAAGCAGAAGAACAATTTGCTCTAAATATTACATATGTTTGCCTGCTTAAACAGTTAACGTCTATTTTAGTGCAGAGTCATTATTTCCAATATTAAAGAAAAATAATATATCTATGTAACTTGGTGCAGGGACAGATTAGTTTTAAGAATACCGGTTCTCAAACATGGTGTAGCAGGCCACCCAAACGGTGACAACGATGGTTAGATGGTTTCCTATATCTACAAAATTTTCACCTCTGATATTTTAAATATATTTTGTATCAGACTGTTCTAGTCTTAAATGTTATCAGAATAGTGTTAACATGCTCAGTTACGTACGGATGTAGATAGTGTCTCATCGTCCTCTCTTAAACTTAGGACTTATAAGTTATAAGTAAATACAAGTGCAGTTGGAAGCCGAAAATCCTTTATGCAAACTTTGGTAAAGACAAAAAATAGATTTTTTGATTTTCATAGAAAAAGACAACTTTAGATAAGAAAAACGGTCAGAGCCACTGATAACCAATTTAGCTTTAATGCGGATTTTTTTTTCTCCTATCTATTTAATAAAAAGGAATTCATGTTCAAGTTTTAAAGCTTTATTAGTTCACACAATTTTAAGAAATTTATTTAACCAGGTTATGAAAATTGTGTTCTAATTTGTTAAACTTTGTAAAGCCATACTCCCGACAGCTTTTAAGATTTAAAAAATGCTTCTGTATCGTGAATTGTCGTGCATTGTCCGTGAGTAGCGTGCCGGGGTATCCATAACGTGAAAAGACTTCGTTTTTGAAGATTCGCATGATCGTGGGGTTGTAGCTTTG
The DNA here is from genome assembly GCA_958336395.1 of Ctenicera cuprea. Classification (NCBI taxonomy): domain Eukaryota; kingdom Metazoa; phylum Arthropoda; class Insecta; order Coleoptera; family Elateridae; genus Ctenicera; species Ctenicera cuprea. The sequence continues at coordinate 44,026,604 of OY284491.1, read as the reverse complement.
GCGAGGGCAAAAGCTTCAGTCCACCGAGTAAAAGAGTCGGTGAGTACAAGGATAAAGCGTTTTCCGTGGGTGCTTGTGGGGTATGGTCCCATTAGGTTCAACGCTACAATATCTCAAGGTTCCCTAAATTGGTTGGAGCTTTACGAGGTTTTGGTTGGTTAAGTCTCATTTTTCGTCTCACGCAGACCATGCATTGTCACACGTATACACTGACGTGCGCGCGTAAGTGTGGCCAATAAAATTTTTAGGCGATGGCTTGGGGGGTTTCTTCGCTGCGGGGGTGACCGGAGGTATGCACTGGGGAGCAGGGAACCTCTACAGTTTTTGTGGAAAATTAGAAAATTGCGTAAACGGTGGACGACTTGGTGATGAAAACGGCGAGCGCTTGTGATTTTTATTAGTAAGCCGGTCTATGTAGTAGCGGAATGGGACTTTTCGGCGCCGCCGATTCGGCGCGACCGTTTGCAATTTGCATTAACCTGCGTATAAGGTAGTGCTATTAGTTGTCTAAACCAAACGAACTGCGTTAAACGTATTCGCGCCAAAATGTCCTTGCGCCGAACCGGCGGCGTCGAAACGGCTTTACACCAAAACGGCCTCGCGCCGCAACGGTCTTGCGCCGAAACGGCTTTCGCGCCGAAACGTCCCCGCACCGAAACGTCCTAGACCGATATGGCGACCGATCGCATGTTCGTAAATTGCAGATGCGTCGTTCGATCTGCTTCTGCCGAATGACATTTTGTATATCTTAGACGCGTCGTCTATTGCTTAATCTAACGGGTTCTCAGTTTGCGCATTACCTTTTTAACTGTAGAATGCAAATCAAACACTGTACAAGGGAACGTGAAAAAGATATAAATTATAACTTTATCAGATATGTATACACACTTGGGAAAATTTGCTTGGATAATTATAGGCTGCAAGCAAATAATGTACACATATAAGAGATCTACTATTTGTGTCTTATTACCAAATTATAATACCAAAGAAAAACTATTCTATCGCATTTCTTAAAAAATCTTATTGATAAAAGCTAAAGAGGCAGAATGTTTATTTACATATTAAATTTATATTTACTTAGTACGTGAAACATAACGAATTTCTTGTGTTGCGTAAGTATTAAACTGTATTATTTGAATTATATCAAAGACGGTCTATTTGCAAATTACATTTATGTTTGCAGTAATGTCTAAAAAATATTTGTAAATGTCTTCGCGAAGCGCGGAGTTTGCGTGCTATTAATTTTAAAACTATTTTTACATTAATAAGTAATTAATAATAATTAAACGATTCAGTAAAAATCACACCCAATCATATTAAAACATATTGGATATTCATTAACGTTTTTGGAGAATAGACTTTGAAAAATCTATACAAACTATCCTGCAATGTTACTGAAATATAAGACATTTCTTTAGATACGTACAAGTAAAAGCAATTGTTAGACAAATACATATTGAACCATTACATTAAAAACTTCAGCGATCATTGAAACCAAACATAACCCAAATATTGGGAGCTCGCGGTACAACACACCAAAAATGATGCTAAAAATTGATAAAATTACGATTTTGATTGGCGGTCCGCTACACTGCCTAATTAATTAGCTCATTTACTATTTACAAAAAATTAACAAGAAGCGTGGGCATATCCCAAGTACTACCATTAATAAAGTTTTGAAATGCGTTTCACTTAGTGTTTCACTATATGACCCTTATCTAAAAATGTTTTGATCATACTGTATAACAACACCGTTTTTAATTTCGAAAACTTTTAAACTATTTAGAAATATAATCTCCAGTTTCGTAGAAGATTTAGGTTAAAAGTAATTTGGTCTTTATTGTTTACTTTCGTAGAGTTGCACCGATTCAAAATTATAATAAAATTAAATTGACAATTCCATTCAACAATCAAACCTAAAGTAATGGTTGTACAACTGTACTATTAATCCAAAATAAAAACCATAACTAATGATAAGCAGCTACGTTGTCGTCGTAAGGTAATAAATTTTATGAATTTACTGAAACAGTCTAGCCAACTACCGTAAAATTGTTTTAGTACTCATAAATTATTATTCAATTAGCAATAATAATATTACAATTGTAATTACACTTCAGTAACTGATTTTCATATTACAAGCAAAGAATTTGAGTTACCAGCCATAAAAATCACCTTAACACGTAATTTCGTGCAACTTATGGTAATGGAACTTCAGTTCGGTCACATGTGTACACATACAAATGACACTGAATAATTCCAAACTCGTACTCTACAATTCAGATGAATTCCCTTCAACCTGCAGACAGAGATACGTTTTAAGACACCCCTAATACATATGGCTTTAAAACACATCTATTTAACAAGACAAGCGGACATAAATTTGTTTTTGCTTGTAGTTGACAACATTAATAAATGCTGTATTTTAAGTGCATGTAATTTTCATGAAAACCAGTTTTAAATTAACATGGTAATCGTGCAGTAGCACCGGTCACTAGATAAATCTAATAGAATGTAAAAAATGATTGTCAATGTAGAAAATTACAAAAAAAGCACACTAAATTTGATAATAAATAAACAGCAATCACAAAGTCATAAAACACTTAAATCACATTCCAGAATTCATCACATATAACGCTTCACCGTAAGTCAAAGATGGAATAAATTTGTATGGTTTGGAGAAATATTGAAGAATTGAAGGAAGTATGTAAAACAGTATTATTAATAACTCTATACTTAACTTGCCTAATCTATATTGTAAACGCAGTATATTTACTAAATACAGGATAACTTACTTTCCTAAATAACAAAATCATTGTAGTTACCTGCGCACAAGATTTCTCTACGTTTTCCAACGTATAGATCTCGAACAAGAACGTTTTAAGTTTGTTTTTTTCTTTTTCTTTTAACTCCTATTTACATTCGCAATCAGCCCTACATGTAAACGACTAGAAGCTTTTGAAATGTGGTGTTACCGACAAATGCTGAGAATTTTCTTGAATCTACCATGTGACAAACGAAGCAGTAATCCAACGGATGCAGAAAGAGAAGGAAATTATGAAAACAGTCAAGAAACGAAAACTGTCATATTTTGCACATATTATGCCTAACAACAAATATAATCTGCTGCAGCTTAGCATGCAGGGAAAATTTGACGGAAAAAGAGGGCTCCGAAGTCGTCGAATATCGTGGCTGCGTAATTTAAGACAATGGACCGGAATGACATCGATAGACCTGTTCCGCGCTGCAGGTAACAAAATTAGATGGACCATAATGATCGCCAACGCCCAATGAAGATACGGCACAGAGAAGAAGGATCAGCCCTAAGGCAATAAACGAATTTCACAATAAATGTGTCGGACAGCGTGAGTAGCTGTCAGGTGAACGGGAGGTTAGTACGCTCACATTAGAGACCTAACATCTTGTTGAACCTATTGGTTCATTATAATAACAGACTGAACAACGGTACGTTTAAGTTAAACACAGACAGCGGAGAAACATGTAAAACTGACACTAGGCATCTAAACGAAAATGATATCAGTTGGTCGTCGTATGAAAATAAGCAACACAGACCCTATAAGGTAATGTTCAAAAAATTACCTGAAACCTGTAACCCAGAAAGAATCGCAACTGAGCTATAGAAAAGCGGATTCCAGATTCCAGCGGTTCAGGAATTCCAAGTCACCTCAGTAATAATCAATACAGTTAAAGGCTGGGTTAAGTGGGTCACTATAGGAGCAATTTATTTACCTCCTAGACATAACTTAAAAAGACATAATTTTACAAACCTCCTAAAACACTTCAAAGGGAAATTCATCCTTGGAGGAGATTTTAACGCCAAAAACCTTGCATGGGGATCTAATCTGACAACCACTAATAGTTATGACTCTGAGCGAAAAAAAAATCAAAAAAGAAGCGAACCCCACTCTAACAAACAGACATACAGACTGGGACTTATTCCGAAGAATCCCAAAGAACTAGAAACAGAGACAACAAAATTTGTTGAAGAACTGCAAACGGCAGCCTGGGAATTAACACCTAGACTCCCTTAAAGAACCAAAAGGAACAACTAGAATAAGATGGCAGGCAAATAGAAATCCATCAGACAAAACTATTTTAAATAGACTAACCACCCAAATCAGAAATGAAGTGCGAGAGCTGAAACAAGCATCCATTAGCTCATGTCTTAAAGAACTGACGGACGATATCTCCACTGATTATTCCCTTTAGAAAACAGCAAAGAGAATCAAAAGACCTATTGCCCAAATACCACCAATCAAAAGAGGCGAAATATGAGCAAACAGCAATTAAGAAAAAGCTGACATGTTCGCTGAACACTTAGAAAATACATTTCGGCTATATGAAAATCGACAACAGGCCTTAAATAGACAAATTACTAGGAACCAGGAGACGTCGATATCCCATGTATCCCCTAAAGAAGTCAAAAAAGAAATTAAGACAAATGTTAGCTCCAAGAAAACTCCTGGGTTCGACCTAGTCAATGGAGAATCGTTAAAACAACTTCCTAGAAAAGCAATAGTGAGATTAACAAACCTAATTAACTCTGCGTTTCGACTAAAATACGTGCCTAGGCTCTGGAAACGTGCAGAAGTGAGAATGATCCAAAACCCTGGAAAGGACGCTAACGAGGTGCAAGGATACAGGCCAATCTCCCTGCTCCCAGTAATATCAAAACTTTTTGAAAAGTTAATACTGAAGAGACTAAAACCAATTATAGAAGAACGGAACTTATACCACCACACCAATTCGGGTTTCGGAATAAGCACTCCACCCTGGACCAAGTACACAGAATTACCAACTAATAGAAAAATCATTTGAAGAGCAAGAAATCTGTGCTACAGTATTCCTCGACGTAGCACAGGCCTTTGATAGAGTGTAGCATGACGGATTATTCCTCAAACTGGAAAAATCCCTGCCAATCAAATTCAATCAACTTTTAGAAGCCTACCTATCTGAGAGATACTTCCGGGTCAAGCAAGACGATGCATAATCAGGCCTAAAACCAATTCAATCGGGTGTACCTCAAGGAAGTGTACTGGAGCCAGTACTTTACTTGTTGTACACCAGTGATCTCCCAGAATCAGAAGATGTGACAGTTGCAACTTTTGTTGATGACACGGCAATAATGGCCGTTGATGACAGTGTAGAAGCCATGAATAGAATCAACACTTGGACTAAAACCTGGCAAATAAAACTGAATGAAAGCAAGTCAAATCATATAAACTTTACGAACAAAAAGATTCAGTACATCCCTGTGATGATCAATGATCAAATCATACCCTATGGTAATACAGCCAAATACCTGGGAATGACACTAGATGCAAAGCTCCGTTGGAAGGAGCACGTTAAAAAGAAACGGACAGAACTGGAACTAAAATACAAGAAACTGCATTGGCTAATTGGGAGAATCTCTACTTTATCTACCTACAACAAAATACTGCAATACAAGCAGACCTTGAAACCGGTGTGGACCTATGGTATCTAGCTATGGGGCTGCACTAGGTTAACGAACGTTAATATTATGCAAACATTTCAAAACAAAGTCCTGCGCAACAGCGTCAATGCGCCATGGTACATTCGAAATTCTGATCATGGGGATCTGCAAATGGAGTTAGCGACCAGCGAAATTAAGAAGTTTGCCAAAACCCATGAGGAGAAGCTCCATCGTCACCCCAGCACTGAAGCCATCCAGCTGCTGGATAACAGTGAGATAGTGCGTAGACTCAAACAAACCAAGCCCTTTGAGCTAGTGCGGTGAAACAAAGCAGAGCATTGTGCGCGAGAGACTACACTATGAACTATGAGTGTAAATGCAGAGAAGGAAGACAGCAATCAATAATTTGATCCGATGGGTGAAAATTAGACTAAGGAACATTTAGTTATTTTAAGTTAACAATCAAGTTGCTAATTAGTTATGCAACTAGGTGCTATGTAAATAAGGGTTTGGCCGTAGTAATAAAACAAATTGTAATAAGGTAGGGTTAGTAAACATAGATCTAATGTCTATTGCTTTTATCTAAGGGGTCGCAACGTTTAAGGCGATACGTCTTTTGGCTGTTGTCTAATAGTCTAACAGCAAGAGAGATATTTTTTACTTGCGCACCTGGTTTCCGGCACAACCTTCGTCACTTCTAGATCATGATGTAATGTTTTATTTGTCACAAACCAAGGGGCGTCGGTAATTACGCGCAAAGTTTTGGATTCAAACCTCTGTAGGATTTCAATGTTTGTTGCACTCGCGATGCCCCACAACTTCACACCGTACGTCCACACAGGCTTGAGGATCACTTTGTAAATGGTTAATTTGCTGGCAACTGACAACTTAGATCTTCGACCGATGAGCCAGTATAGCTTCAAAGGTTTGAGTCCCCGTTGCTGTTGTTTATTAAACAAGTGGTGCTGCCAGTTGTCTCCTGTCTAGGTGAACAGCCAGATACTTCGCTGTGTCTGACAGTGGAAGCTGGTGGTCTTTCAGGAAAACACCGGGACAGGTCTCTTTTCTTAGCGTAAACGTGACATGTTGCGACTTTGATCTGTTCATTTTAATCCTCTATTTTTTAACCAGAATTGTATGTTGTGTAGTGCATTTATTTTGTGGCTTCTAGACGCGAATCTTGGGATTTCGCTTGTTGCCATGACGGCCGTGTCGTCCGCAAATGTGGCAGTGTAGGTGTATGGCGTAGTAGGGATGTCTGCAGTATACAACAAGTATAGCACCGGCCCCAAGACACTGCTCTGGGAGACGCCAGATTGAATGGGACACAGGCCAGTCACTTCTTCTTGGTGTTTATAACTATAAAGTATCTGTTAGTTAGGTATGACTTCAGTACTTGGTAGTAGGGTGCAGGCAATTTGGATTTAAGTTTGTACATCAAGCCGTGATGCCAACTTTGTCGAAAGCCTGTGTTATATCTAAGAAGGCGGCTGAGCTTCTTCGAAAGCTTTATTTATTATTTCGACAATTCGGTGGCACTTGTTCGGTGGTTGCGTGGTTCTCACGAAACCCCAATTGGTGCTTTGGTATTACGTTTAGTTTTATTAAGTTCTGGCTTCAGCCTTTTTAGAAGTAGCTTTTCAAAGAGCTTAGGTAGGATGGGCAGGAGGCTAATTGGCCGATAGGAAGATGCCACTTCTGTAGGCTTTCCAGGCTTTGTATGGTTTAGAGAAACATTGAAGCAAATATCGATTGCAGTTACCTGAGTACAGGATTTCTCTACATCTTCCAACTTATAGATCTCGAACAAGAACAACGTTTTAAGTAATAGTCCCGTCAAAATACGCAAAAACGGGGGTTGGCCGAGACAAAATTCCAACATGAGCGTTTTATACCTCAAAATGTACAGAACAACATATTCAAAATTTGAAAACATCCGCGTCTATTAAGCGTTTTTTTTTAATTTAACGTCAAAAATAAGTAAAAATATAGATTATCTTCGAAACTAAGTAAGATACGAAATTTTTTTTCAATGGAATTTGTAGATATAAAAAATCTCCAAAAAAAACGTATTTACTAAATTTTTTATATCTTTTTAAGATTTCGAGATAATCGTACTGTATAGTATATATGACACTGAATTCGCCTGTCTTATTTAGGTAATAAGTACGTTCGATCAACATTAGTCAGATAATTTATTTTTCCAGGATGAGCCGCGAGGGGGGTGCTGATGCTAATTACATCCTTTTTCGTTTTTTTTTCTGCGAATTCTAAAGATTACAAAGTGTTTATTGCCAAAACATGTTCAATAAAGAAATTTAAGTTTCGTTTTTAAAATTATATTATTTAATCGACATAGTAGGGATAGGGACTATCATCAACATCTTCATGTTTTTCTGAATTAATCCACATATTTCCGTGGTAGGGCCCAACCATTCTAGTGCGTTCCGGGCTCCCTAAACTTCCATGTCATATTTTTTTATTTTTTATTTTTTTACAATTTATTAAACAAATAATTGATCATTGCTTTTTGTAGGTGAATCGTATTAGTTTTCAGAAAATAACTAATTCAGTTACCTCGTACTCTACTCTAGCCGCTTCAGCAAGGCGGAACAAAGCTCTTGCCGAATTCGCGGAATACTTTTGAAGTGAAACTTCCTTGCCGGCACCTGCAAAATTTTGTAAAACTAAAACTCGTTTGTGGAGGCGAAGACGAAAATGCGTAACGTTCTTATCAACGATTATCTGGACATCTAAGCCTTAAATAATAAAAGTATCTGGTGTAATGTTGTTGCCTTATTATTTGTGATTGCTACATTTTCATATTTTTACCGTTAATAGTAAACTTAAAAACAGAAAACATGTAAACAGCTAGCAAAATTACTAAACTCCAGAGCCTTGATCGCCATGTGGGCGGGCCTCTTCTCTACCTCTCTCATATACTGTAGTATTCCTACGCTTGGGCCATGCTGGAGCCAGTACCTGCCCGGCTCAAACGAACATTAGTGCGCATTGACGTTGTAAGCACGCATTGTCAGTGAAGCCGTTTGTTTGTTTATAATAATTTTGCCCTATTTTATGTACAGTCCAGTTTTTATTCAAAACTAAAACAGATTTGTTGAAAAGTGTTAAAAGGTAAGGGGTTTATAATGATATGTATCAAAGATAATGTTAAATTTATGATTTTTTAGGTTACCTATTTAAACTACACAAGTGTAGGCTGGTCCACCGATTTGAAACTAACAATTGCATTTCTAAGGGAAAGTCAACTGGTAGACCAACTGTTTTAACGCAAGATGTAGTGGCAGATATTAAAGAACGGATGAACCAGAGTCCAAAGAAATCTGTAACACAGCAACAAACTGGACTTAGTGTTGGAACATGTCATAAAGCGTTGCGAAAGAATCTCAATATGTATTCCTATAAAGTGACGGTTGTTCAGAAATTATACTTACACGATTATCAACAAAGAGTGCGGTATTGTCAGTGGTTCAACGAAAAGTGGAATAGTAATGATGTACTCGATCTAACATTTTTTATTGATCAAGCCTGGTTTCATTTATCAGGCATGTTAATAGTCAAAATTATCGCACATGGTCTACGAAAAACCCTCATGAATTCGTGGAAACTGAGTTCCATTCCCTTAAGGTTGGAATCTGGATAGCGATGTCAAGGAGACGGATAATAGGGCCGATATTTTTTAACGAAACAATAAACGGAGAACAATATCGCACCATTAATTTAAAACAATTTTTCGAGTAGCTGCATGATGATGAAATACAATATGGATATTTCCAACAGAATGGAGCTACTGCACATACTGCTCAACCATCTCTACGATACATACAAGAGTTTTACGATGATCGAATTATTAGTCGAAGATTGTGGCCACCTCGAGGTCCAGATCTTACTCCCTCAGATTTTTATTTATTTGGACGGTTGAAAAATAGTATCTTGAAATGAACATTAGAAACATAACTGTGAAGGAATTACAGCATGTGGCGAACATTTCCAACATTTATTGTAATTAAACTATTGACTTGTTTTGGTAGTGCTATCCTAATTTTAACAATTTTCGCATATTTTGATTTAAACGAACTTGTAAGATATAATTTCTGAATAATTTTGAGATGTTATATTGCAGTGTTGAATTCCACTATTATGTAAAAATGTATACATTTATAAACGTTATTTAAACAAAAAACTAACAAATTCCAGGAGTTCATATTTTAGAAGATTTTCTGCATCATGTGTCTAACACCCAAAGTGAGGTTGTATGGGAATTTTTAGATAAAGGATTACCAACGATGTAAGTTGGGTTGCCTATATTTTGTGGTTACGTGGGTATCAGTATTTAATGAAGGCACTGTACTTGACTGGAAGGGGTATCGTATTATCAATTCTAGTTAACAGTGACCCGCGGTCGAAGACAGAAATAGTTATTGGGTAATGCAATATTTTCTGTTAAATCATACAATTCAAAATACAGTTTCAGTGAGAACACGCGACGAACTTGCGTAATTGGCACACATTTCTTTTTTTATATATGATTATTATAGGCTGTTCAACGGGCACCGACTCCAAGAAAAGTTAGGCAGCTGGGACAAACAATCGATAACAATGTAATTACTTTAGTTCTGCGATACGATAAGAGGAACAGTATATTAGCATGAATGGGAACCGTAATGCACATTCCTTGTGCGTCGACTCGTTCAGTATTTTAGTTGACTTTTGACTTCCAGAGTTTATTCATTACTCATTAGATATTGTATTGTTCTTAACGTAATTCATTGCATTGTTTTTTCAATTTCAGTTACATAATATAGAATGTTGCGTTCTTTTCCGAAAGAGTACATTAGTTTTAAGGTCCCACATAAGACGCTTTTTTATCCTATTTTGCTGCCTTCGCTCGTGGTGTGTGAAGGCCTCTTCTTAAGGGGGGTGCCGACAATATCGGCGACAGGGTGGGGCTCAAATTGTAGTTACGCCACTGCAGTGACGTTACAACAATTGCTAATAAGAAATGGTTTTTCCATCCATTTTTTTACCATGTTTTAAATAAAAATCCTCTATTTGTCTATACACGTATGAGCCAAAATAGGTGCTTAAATGAAAACGTGAGCGCCAATAGCCGCTCTTAATAAAACGTCAATCGCGACAGTAGGGCTACCCTCGATTCCTCGCAAATGGTCTGATATTTCAATAGTTTTCTCGAAAACTTTTAAAAATTTTTGTAGAACTTTTTAGATCTACAAATTCGATTAGACGAATAATGTTCGTATACAGGCTGTTTCAAATTCGAGCCCCACCATGGGGATCTCGCTTATTTGAAGAGATAGAGAGTTAGTTAAATTGAGGCAAAGTTGACAAATTTTATTTTTGACTATAACGCATTTATCATTTATGCTACATATTTCTAGTTCACGCATTATTAGAACACTTTTTTATGCTGAATTTGAATTGTTTGTCAGATTTGGTGTAACTGTTACCATTGTTCATTTTCGACTGTCAACTTTTTTTTTCTTATGGTTGGCATTTAAAATTTTTTCATATTTGGATAGAGTTTTCAATTCTGATTTCAACGATGTGTCACACTTTGCATTTTGTTTAAGTTTTGAGCATTTTATTACAAAAAATAAAAATTTCATAAGAGTGCCATGGAAAGACTACGTCATTTAATTTATTTTGAGAAAATTCTAGTAGGCTATGAACTGATGGAAGTAAAACAAAACACTTCTCTTATTTACTTTTACTTTTAGATACATTAAATATGCGAAAATTTCAGGAAACTTTGTATTGAGCGTAGGCAGCAGGCTCGGTTATTTTTTACAAAAACAAATGAATGACACAGTTACTAACACATAGATTGGAGAGTTCATTTTAGACGAGCTTCTGAGCATGTTTTACAAAGGTGTCAAATGTTTTGAACATTCATTTAATAATTGTTCGTATTAGTGTAGTTGTAGTGTTATCTGTTGTGTTTATTTAACCTGTTATTCAAATTTGTTATGTCAGTTGCAAACATAAAAACTGCAAGTGGAATTTTTTAGTAAATTGTGTATGTTAGTAACTGTGTCATTCATTTGTTTTTGTAAAAAATAACCTAACCTGCTGCCTACGCTCAATACAAAGTTTCCTGAAATTTTCGCATACTTAATGTATCTAAAAGTAAAAGTAAATAAGAGAAGTGTTTTGTTTTACTTCCATCAGTTCATAGCCTACTAGAATTTTCTCAAAATAAATTAAATGACGTAGTCTTTCCATGGCACTCATGAAATTTTTATTTTTTGTAATAAAATGCTCAAAACTTAAACAAAATGCAAAGTGTGACACATCGTTGAAATCAGAATTGAAAACTCTATCCAAATATGAAAAAATTTTAAATACCAACCATAAGAAAAAAAAAGTTGACAGTCGAAAATGAACAATGGTAACAGTTACACCAAATCTGACAAACAATTCAAATTCAGCATAAAAAAGTGTTCTAATAATGCGTGAACTAGAAATATGTAGCATAAATGATAAATGCGTTATAGTCAAAAATAAAAAATCCAAAATTTCAGTTTTTTTCAGATATCTCAAAAACCAGAGTGGCTACTTTAAATTTCTTTACAGATTATTGTTAGGCATAAAATTTGGCAACTTTGCCTTAATTTAACCAACTCTCTATCTCTTCAAATAAGCGAGATCCCCATGGTGGGGCTCGAATTTGATACAGCCTGTATCTCTTAGTTTCGAAGATAATCTGGTGTTGACTTAATTTTGTATAATTGTATAGTGGAATGTTTAATTATTACTTAATAATTCTTTTCATATGCAGAATTATTTCGAGCATTTTTTTGAAAATAGCATTCTTTGCCATAGAACTTATTTATTTATGAGATTTTGTCTTGTGATTAGTTTAGTGATATTTTCATCAGATATCCAATACTTTATGAAATTATAATAAAATACATTTCATTGTAAAATGACTTAAACAATACTTAAAACCCTATTGTATGGAGTTACTATGGAGCCTATGTATGACAAATGACAATTCTACAGATTTCATCTGATTCGCTCTTTTCCATGCAGCATTCTTTTCATACATTATTTACTCCTAACACATTAACTCCCCTTTGTCGCAACTATTGGCCAATAGCAAGCAACACAAGAGCTAAAATATCACCGCTGCAGATTCATATACTATTGCATTTCTTTTTAAGCATCTATTTTTACTTTCCCATATTGTTAGTATAAGAAAGTTATTACTTTTATTACAGTTTTTGTTGTTAAAATCTCAACGAAAAAAGCTGAAGTGACAACTTCAAGTGGACTTACCCATACTAGATATTAATACTGACCGTATTTGCAAAAGCGTAAATTTTATAATTATAACGTTGTACAGTTCACCGACTGTTAGATTTCTAAGAAAGCAACCCTCCATTTCATCCATCCAAATTCATAGAAAGCGCCACAGTGAAATTATAGCTTACAGAAAAAAATCAAATTTAGCCAATCTTCCGTTCTACACAGTTTTAAAAAAATTCTGTGAACAGTTTTTCATTAATAGTTTTTTAAAAATTTTCAAAATTTTGAAGAAACGCCATTACAATCGTATTCAGATTTTTGAAATTAATTTGGTTTCATCGTATACCACGCACAAAGGGCTTTCAAACAAGTTGTAGCTGATGCCGGTCAGACGACGACATTTTGAGTAAGTGGGCGTTAAATTTGAGATTTTCAAAAAGTTGTAGCGGCCGCCATTTTGAAGCTAAAAATTTGATAAAAATGTTTTTGATTTGCTTTAAGCTGTTCCCTCATGTTAAATTTCTAAGAAGACAATTTATATAAGCCACCCTACGATGTCGCATACCGTATAAGAATAGTATCAAAAATATGCAAAACATGAAAAGTATATTTTGTAACTAGAGCTAATTGATAGGCGTTGATATTAAAAAATATTTTTTTTGCTTAATTTTTAAAACAGTTATAAATTCTTTCAAATCCTAATAAAGTACTCCAAACAGTCTATCAAACTGATAAAAGTTTATAACGATCAGCATTTGCGATTTTGAATAAATGATAATCAATTTCAAATTTTTCAAAAATTTTTGCAAAAGCTTCAGAGTAAAATTTGGGAGATTAGTAAAAACATAGATCTGTAGTTCACTGCAAGCTCTATCGGCTCAGAAAGTTTTAAAAATATCGTGTTATAGTTATTGAAAAATATTTTTTTGAAAGGCGTCACCCACCCACACTCACACACATTCACCAACAGACAGACATTTATTAAAAACTACTTTTTTGGGTTCCTAGAGCCCCAAAACGTTTATTTCCGTTACAATCTAGATTTAGAAAATTTTTAATGAAATCAATACTCCTTTATACCGAAGCTGTGGGAAAGTAAAAACGTGTTGTAGGGTTCAAGGAACCCAAAATAGTATACTTCATTAGGAGTCTGGAAATAAGGATTTTTCTGTGCGCGCGTGACAAATTCTCACTTCGCCTCACACGGGAAGTCATGCAAGCACGGAAAATCCATTTCTGGACGTGTAATGAACGATGCCTTTTATTATAGTTATCTGAAAACAACGCAAAAAAGGATAAGAAGTAAATTTAGAACATTTTATTTTCAAAGTAATAATAATACATCGTAATAGTACCAAACATGATTAACATTTCAATAGCAACGATGTATTTATTATCGGCATTGTTTTATTTTCTGTCAGTTTTAAAAAATGTACTCGTATTTTTTTATTTAGCGCACGGAAAAAAATCGAAGATCGGGAAAAGTTTTCCGTGCGCTATTCTGAAAATGCCACCTTTACGTCATTGTAAAAACGGATGAAAACAAGGTGTTTTCAGATAAGTATAATAAAAAACTTTTTTTAAAATATCTGTCCATTAGTAGGTGAATGCGCTCGCTTTTTCCCTTATATCATCCGAACAAATAGTTCGATTTTGATGAAATTTGAAAATGGGAAGTTTACCAAAATAGGTATATACTAGTTGAGTGCCGCTGTCAGAAAATGTCAAATAGCGCTATACGAGTTGAGTCCCAGTCAACTCTGACGAGTTTTAAAGGTTAAGCCGGATTAAAATTTTAATTTTTGCTAATAAATGATCAGTTAAATAATTTAGTGATGTTTTCCCGTATGAAAAATTTAACATACTTAAATGAATTAAAATCAATATACGGCGACGGAACGTTTCGGTGTTGTATAAAATACTTTCATCGGATGTTACCATTCACGGCCTAAAAAATTACCACTATATTCCATTGGTATTCTTTTTGCTGCCAAATTTTAAAACACAGGTATATTAAAGCATTTACTGGTTTATTACGAGAATGAAGATGATTAGATATAATTTTTTTTTTTACAAAATTTGAGTGAGCGGATTTCGAACAAGCGATTCATTGTTGAACTTTACTGAGTCTAAAACCTAAATGGATGGCTTTAGATTCAGTAAAGCTTGGACTCTGGTAGTTTATCCTCTGAGGACTCCTAAGCAACATCGATCTCACGATCACGCTCCACCGGATCCGTCTTTGCCCAACGGTGACAGCCAACCAGAACTCCGCCGTTCTGCTCGACTGGCTCAAAGAGGTTTAAATACCTCCGCTTCCCGGATTTGAATTTAGTGTTCTATTCACTCTGAAGACGCAAGCTGCAATGTCTTGCAAAACGTTAGTTTGTATAAGTTCACAAACAGCTAACAGGCATAAGCCGATTAGGTATTATTGTCTTGGCAAACAAAATACATTAAGATCAAATCCTTGTCCGCCCCAATGTTTAAATAATCTAAGCACACGGCTCTGTTTAGGCAAGCGGGGCCCACGAACAACTATGGCTTTTAGAGTAAATGCATGTAAAGGCAGACAAGCTGCAGGTCGGTCCTTACCTGATTACGCTGGGTATATCCCTAAATTACGACACGGTCTAAGCCGAAAGTAAATTGTAATATTGACTTTGAATTCTATTTCATATTTATTTAAGTCATTAAGTAATATTCTTACAGCTCAACAACTGATTTTCCTGTATTATGCGCAAGTAGAATCGAGGTTAGGACACGATGTTTCCTTCTGCGGTGGTTCCACCTCGGCCAAGAACGTTTTCAATTCACACAAAAAATTATCAAGGGTATTGTGGAGATACGATTACTCACTCATGTAAGGATCTTTTTAAAAGTTTCAAAATACTTACCCTGCATAGTCTTTTTGTGATTGAAATGTGTACATATATTTTCTCAAATAAATAAGAATTATTATCTTATAACATGTTTCATCACTTCTTTCAGGCTTTCGCGGTTTCTCGAACTGTCAATATTACAATTTACTTTCGGCTCAGATCGTGTCGTCAGTCGGGAATAACGCCCAGCATAATCAGGTACAACCTGTAGCTTGTTTGCCTTTACAAGAATTTGCTCTACAAGTTTGAGCAATAATTGTTCGTGGGCCCTGTCTACCTAAACAAGGCCGTCTGCTTAAAATTATTAAACCTTAGGGCGGACAAGGATTTGATCTTAATGTATTTCGTTTGTCAGGACAAGAATACTTAATCGGCTTATGTCTGTTAGCTTGCTTGTGAACGCATACAAACTAACGTTTGGCAAGACATTTCAGAAGGCATCTCCAGAGTGATTAGAGCACTGAATACAAATCCGGGAAGCGGATGTATTTAAACCCCCTTGCGCCAGTCGAGCAGAACGGCGAAGTTCTGGTTGACTATCAGCGTTGTGCGAAGACGGATCTGATAGAGCGTAATCGTGAAATCGATGATTTTACGAGTCCTTAGAGAATGAACTGCTGTCCAAGTCCAAGATTTACTGAATCTAAAACCATCCTCTCTGTTTATGTTGTCAGGTTGTTTCTCAACTTCAATTGCTTCACGTATAGTACATTGAAACATAGAACATTTGCGCTTTCTGTAATAATAGTTAGTACATAAATAATTTAGAAATAGCGTACCCAGTCCCAGTACACAGGACGTTTCTGCGGTACCTGTGAAGCTACATCAATATAAAAGTATATGTACCTGACTCAAAAATCTACGTTTTTTAACATAAACATAATGAATTTTGCATAAAATGCATGTTAATTGCCAAAAACCTAAATTACCAAAAACCTAAATTTCCAAAAAAGCTAAAAATTCCAAATGAAAATTACCTTATTACGGTCCTGTGCGTCCAAATTTAAGTAAAACATAGGAAATAATACATATTTTAAATGTGGACTTTAAGAGCGTTAAAATGATGGCAAGCTTGAGTGGATTGGCGTAAGTTTAGGATTTTGCAGTTTTTAGTTTACACAATACACACCCTAACGAAGCTGCTATTGGTTGCCAAAAAAAACTTCCGTTATATTCAGAAAATTGTGCTGTATTACGTCGGTATCATGACTATGCTGTGATTTTAATATAGACTTTCTAAAATTTGAATTTGTAAAAACTTACGTGTTGTAAATTAAACCAATACGGTTGTCCTATCCAAAATTCAAGATGAATAAAAATTCTAGATATTTAAAAAGTATAAAATATTAGATTAGATTGCTTCGAAGTCGTTTGGCTATAACCAGCCTTCCATCACTTTGGCCTAACAGATTTTTTGTGAATTTAACCTACGACTTATGTTCCCAAGATTTGTAGACTTTTGATGAAGTCTATGATTTTCTTGGGGGGCATTTTGCCTGTTTCTTCAGTTTCACCTTTTCAAGATAGTTAAATTTTCTGCACATTGCTGTAATCTTTCCGTGTTCCTCAGTTTGCGGCCATTAATAACCACTTGAAAAAAGCATTGGAAGTCATGTTTTGCTGGCATTATATCTGTATGTTTGATCGCGGGCTCAAATTTGAATTATATTCACAATCCTTAGATGACCCACCAGGTCTCTCAACTTGTTTACCTGATCATCTACAACGAGACACCACAAAATAGCCAATAAAACTCCGCCTTGCAGAAATATTCTAGTTGCTAAAACCATTGCATATTCAGCAGTTGCGTAACGAGAAGTTGTGGAGCCCGGGTTTAAGATTCAGGCCGGGCACTTATAACACCGCCCCCTCCTTTGTAGGAGATATTGATAAAACCTTTTGTCACGGAAACACTTGAATATATGTATTATTTTTTAAACGGAGACGAAACTAGGTACCTAATAAAGGTCCATATAACGTAGAAACTGTATAAAACTAAAAATATTTATGAAGAGACACAGACATATCTATACGATGTAACCAAAAAACAAACATAATATGTAACAAAAATATTGAAAATAAAACCAAAAATTTTATTTTCTGACCTTTGCACTTGCAAATTTTTGTATCAACTCATTAAGGTCTAGATTTTGTGCAGTGCTATTTTCGATCAATATTATTGCTAGAGACGACAATCTATTGTTGCTCTTTCAATTTTTAATTTTAGTTTTGCGGCACATTCTTTTTTGAACTCGTTTTACTTTTCCCACATAGAAAAAATAGGAAATTACTCAAAATTGCGTTAATAGCAAAACGTCAAATTGACAATTACAATTTTGCTGTTGCTTATGATCTATTCCAATCAATAAAATAGTTTTTAAAAGTCGAAAATAACTGTGAGTTGTTGATAACGTTTCTTTGCTCATTGGTGTTTATTGCTCCTCCGCTCTCGATTCTGCCGTGACCTCAATAAACTTTCCAATATTAAACCGCAGTGAGTCAAAAATTTTATACTTATATTTACAACAAACAATTAAGGAATAGGGAGCATTATGCTTCCTATAAAATCAGCCAATCTTAACGCTACCTACGGGTATGTGTATAATCCGATAAGCAGCCAACAACAAATACACTATCAATCTCAGCAAATGTTTAACAATAATCAACAAATAACCCATCCAATTCCAACAATCACAGAAAATCAATTCTATTCTCCGCCACAATTTCAAAATGGACCTTTCATGCCTCTATTAGCTCCAATATTTAATCAAAATACAGCAGCCCAGAGCATACCATCGGCTATGGAATATCAATTGTCCGATAACGAAACAACAGAAAACAAAACAACAGACAATACTCACGATTGGCAAATGGTTAAAAAAAGAAAAAGGATAACAAAACCATCTATACAAATAACTGATAACTCCCTGCCAACAAACGTTCAGAACAGATACGACCTAATAGCCAACGAGGATGCAAACGAAAATCCAAGCTCATCTAATAATGCTCAGACCCCCAAAATTCCTAAACCACCACCGATTTATATATATGGCGTAACAAACTACACTAGTATGGTTGAAAGCTTAGCCAAAGTAACAGAAGCAGAACAATATTATAGTAAAACCTTGGCTAACAACACTGTTAAAATTAATCCTTTAAATCTCTCTCTACAGCCGAACCAACGTACTGGCCAACAGACCTAGGCAAAATTCCAGATCTGTTGAACTTCTTCGTGATGCATGGTATATCAACCAATTACACTAGGGTCGAGTCGAATAATGACATGACATCTGACCATCCGCCACTCATAATAACACTAAGCAGCCACATTATTAAGAAAGAAGAGCTTTATACTCTCACGAACAAGAGAACGAACTGGGACACATTCCAAACCTTTATAGAAGAAAACATAAGTCTACAGTTGCGAATAAAACAACCAGAAGAACTTGACACAGCACACCACTATTTAACTAATCTTATTCAGGAAGCTGCGTGGGAGTCTACTTCTAGTCCAGATGAAGATATACCTAAAAGTAACAATATCCCACTGTATATAAGGAAACTAGTGGCTGAAAAACGTAGAGCTCGGGCGCGATGGAAAAGATCACGAAATGTAGCCGACAAAACAATATACAACAGATTAACACGAAAACTCAGAGCAACCCTTCAAGAACACAAAAATAATTCGTTCCAAAATTATATTATCAACCTAAATAAAGATGATCACTCTATTTGGAGAACAACCAAAAAACTAAAAAGACCGCAAGCTCACATCCCACCAATTTTGACCGAAGATGGCACGTGGGCTAGATCGAATAAAGAGAAAGCAGATACATTCGCAGAATACCTATCACATGTCTTCAAACCATTCTAATCATCACCTACCCACGACAATCAAGAAACTGAAGCTTTTCTAGATGCGCCATGCCAGATGTCCCTCCCTATAGCATCTTTCTCTCCAGCTGAAGTAAAATTTGAAATTAACAAATTGAAACAGTTCAAAGCTTTAGGACATGATTTAATAACGAGCAAAATTCTGAAAATGCTGCCAAAGAAAGCTATCGTCTTAATCACCACAATATTTAATCGCATTCTGAGCATTGCCTACTGCCCCATCCTTTGGAAGTATTCCCACATCTTGATGATACAAAAACCTGGTAAACCACCTGAACAGAAAACATCCTATAGACCGATTAGTTTGCTTTCCATATTAAGTAAGGTATTCGAATAGTTACTACTTAAAAGAATGCGAGAAGACGTAGAACTTTCGACAGTAATCCCTCGACATTAATTTGGATTCCGCGAAAATCATTCAACTATCCACCAATCAAATACTATTGCTAAAAGCTTGAAAGAGAAGAAATTCTGCGTGGCAGCGTTCCTCGATGTATCACAAGCTTTTGATAAAGTATGGTATGCAGGACTGCTGTACAAGCTAAAACAATTACTCCCAAGGACATATTACTTAATCCTACAATCTTACCTATCCGACCGCTACTATTCAGTGAAATACATGAACACACTTTCCGAGTATTATTCCATCAACTCCGGTGTCCCGTAAGGCAGTGTATTGGGACCGATCCTCTACCTCCTGTTTACGTCTGACATACCAGAGACAGATAACACCCTAATTGCCACCTTCGCTGACGACACTGCCATCTTATCTGTTCATGAAGAACCAAACTTAGCCAGTGAACGCCTCCAAGAACACTTAAACCTGTTAACGAATGGTTAAATCAATGGCAAATAAAAATCAACAAAACCAAATCTACGCAAGTTACTTTCACCACGAAATTCAACACATGTCCGCCAGTCAATATCGATGGTGCCCCCATTCCTGTGAAGCATGAAGTGAAATACTTGGGACTTCACCTAGACCAAAAATTAACATGGAAAAAACACAAACAAGCAAAAAGACAGCAATTAAACATTAAATTTAGGCACATATGGACATACGGCCTTCAGCTGTGGGGATGTGCCAAGAAATCCAATATCAGTATTATCCAAAGGTTTCAATCCAAGATCATACGCTCAATAATCGACGCACCCTGGTATGTTACTAACCAGACCATACACGAAGACCTGGGAGTACCTTTCGTGCAAGACGAGATCCACCGATTTGCTGCCAACTATCACTCAAAAACTCACGGACACCCGAATGAGCTAGTGGGCCACCTCTCAAACGAAGAAATTCCAAGGAGACTACAGAGAATTTGGCCAATCGACTTATTGTTGCAATAAAACATACTGTCCACAATTAAAATAAATACCATAGTACAGTACATAGTACTAACCTGTAATATATATAGGAGTTACATCAATGGATGATTATCTCCTTCACTGTCTTGTACTCTAACAACTCTTTTGCTAAATACTCATCCCAAGTAGATGTAAAATTCAATTGAAGTCTATAATAAAAAAAATTTACTTTCCCCAATTTAAACGTTTTTATTGAAGCGATTTCAACGATCTTGTAAATCGTATCTCACAACAAGGCGGTTGCCGTGGTAACGTACCCCCACGCTCGTCCGGTTGTTAGGCACGGCTAGTCGGAAGAAAAAACTGTCGTATTGCTCACTAATATTATCGCCTAGTTAAGTATAAAGAGAAGTGTGGGACTAATCTATCACTTGCCAGTACTCCAACATTTTCAATCTACCGATATATTAAGATACTCGTCTAAAGACAACCGCTGAAAAGAACAGTTTGGCTTGGAACAAAATTAATGGTTATCTGCTTATTTTTGGCGGACGCGATGACTCACGGGAACCTTCCGTGGAACCCGCGGAGCCCCGCTAGTTACGCCACTGATATTCATTCCTAATACAAGCCATGATTTTTCGGCTTCTTAGCATGGATTTTATCCATGTGCTGGTTGAGGTATCTATGCCTCTTTTTATTGCGGCTTTTTGTGTTGATTCGTAGGAGATGTTATCAAAAGCGCCCTTCTTTTGCCGCAAAGGTTTTCTCGATGGCACCGACTAAGCAGTGAAGAGCATCGATCGTGGATTTGCTTTTCTGATATGCAAACAACACTAGGTGAAGCGGTGTTCTTGTTAGAATTTCGCTTCTAATGTAGTAGTCAACAGTTTTCTGAATTGCTTTTAAGACAAAAGATAATAAGACTAATTCGCCGGTAGGATTTGACTTTTTCCTGTGGACGTTTACCCATGTTGGGAATAAAACACCCCTTCGATTTTTTCCGGGCTTTTGGGAGGTACCCTAAGTAGTAACTCGCTCTGAAGCTATTTAGAAGCGGGGAAATAATATCCTCGTCGCCATACTGGAAGAGAGCCGAAAGTACACAATATGGTCTTTCATATGACAACCACGACTGGTTTCCGAATATTAGAAAAATATTGGTGTTGCCGAAGGCGACTGCGTTTTTGTTCGGCGGCAAAACGCGCCAGTTTTTTGATTGGAACCGGCGAAGTTCTTATTTAAGGAACAAAACTACAAAACTCGTATTAGAACGACTACCTCCTAAAAGCTACAAAACTGGGTTTTGAGACCAGACTAGCATAACGTGGTACAAAAATTTGTTCAACGTTTGACAGTTTCTACTTTAAGCTATATCTGTAGTAGTCTGTATGTTCATAAAAATGCTCTTTTTAAATAAAATATTATAATGTCAAATCAGTGTCGCCTAAACTACAAATTCACAACATTAAAAAATACAGACAAAACATTTCTAGTTGTAAGTTGTAGCCAAGTTTCAAACAAGACGCACATTTTTTAATGGAATTATAAAAATTGGGCAAGTGTCGTCGTGGTTCATGGAGTAAATATGGAAGGTAGTGATAGAAGTGTTTAAATTAATTTTTTTAAAGCTGTATTTGCACCAAACACAGGTGCTGTTCAAAATTTTTGTATCCGGAAGTTTATTTTATGACACGAATTTGTTCTATAGGAATAACAGGTTTTGTAACCTATTTCTCAAAGCAGCCGCTAGACGTCAGTAGAGCCAAATGGGTTGTTTTATTACTATGGAACAAAAGTTAATATTTACGAAAGTATATATGTTTTAAACGTTACTGCTAAAATATGTCACAATCAATTTAATTTGTAATAACAAATACCTACATTTTCTAACGATTAAAATAGTGGACAAAAATTGATATCTAACTCTAAAGCTAATCATGGAGCTTAAATTTTGTCACAGCATAAAATAAAACTTTCCATTGTTAGATGAAATTATACAGGGTGTAATTATTCTACCGCATGTAAAGTGCATTGCGATACTCTCCAAAAATAATGAAGTAAAACATGTAATACCATTTTGCGCTTTCGAATTTATACAGGGTGTCCCACAGTAAGTATTCCAAAATTCACCAGCTGGTACAACATTCAAAAATAAGCAGAAAGTTTTATATAAACATAGGCCGACAAAGGTATTGTTTTCGATATACATTATGTTGAATTTGCAGAAAATGAATTGATATAACTAAGTTATGAATGAAATTCAAGAAAAAATGAAAATTTTTGACATTTCATGTTACAAAACAACTATTAAATGTTCGTTAACGCGAGCATCATGGCTGCTGTAATTTAGTGTTAAAAAATTCAGGTGATCAGATTGTCAGATTTTCGAATAACGCGACTTGAACTAGTTTTTTCATGAAAACGGTACAGTTTACGAGAATAATGAAAGAGTACCTTGGTTTTCTCAAATAGAACAGTAAACTATAAGGTGATATTAAATCAGCTGACAATCCAGTGGTGTCGAGATTACAAATTTTTTAAGATTAGTATACCCATACATATACACCAATGGTTGAGATAATTATACCATCTGTCTATAAAGTATCCCCTCCCCCCCCCAACTAACTTTTGAACCACTTCATATTTTACCACAACATTTGGTGTGCTTTAATGGGAAATTAAATACTATTTTTAGCCAATAATTAAGTTTTGTATTATTCAAAATGGCGGCTGGGCGCCATTTGTAAATTTTTGTTTTTAAATAGAAAGAGGGGTTGAGTGACACCTCATTTGAAAGGTCTTTTAGTTCTGCGTCTCATCCTAGAATTTCAATGAAAAACATTCAGCCATAACAAAATGGCGGATTTTAAACAAATGGACTCACTCAATTCAAAATTGTTTTGATTTTTTATCCAGTAGTCCACTTTTTCATTTGCAGGACAAAATTTTACCAGAAATATCTCAGGTGGCTGGAAATAATATTGAAAACGTTATGTTCCGACAAGACGGTGCGCCGCCTCATTATTATAGGCTTGTTTCTGACTTTCTCAACGGACATTTTCCTGGAAGATGGATTGGTAGGCGGGGGCCTGTATAATACCCGGCTCGCTTCCCAGACTTAACACCCTTAAATTTTTTTCTATGGGGATATCTGAAATCAACAGCGTACAGAACCCGTCCAGAAACATTTGAACTGGAGCAACACATTACAGAAGTTTGCAGAAATATCACTCCAGAAACTTATGAAAATGTAAGGCAGGAATTTCATAACCAACTTTTTATGTGCCAAGAAATGAATGGTGAACATTTCGAACACTTAATTTAATTTCATTTTGCTTTAATTCTTAGTTTTTCTAAATATACTTCTTTATATTCAAACAATTGTCATTTTGTTATGACTATATATTTTTCTTTGAAACTCTAGGATCAAGCGCAGAACTAAAAGATCTTTCAAATGAGGTGTTACTCGACCCCCCTTTCTATTAAAAAAAAATTTAAATAGCTCCTAGCCGCCATTTTGAATGATACAAAACTTAATTATGGGCTAAAAAATAGTATTTAATTTCCCATTACAGCACACCAAATGTTGCGGTAAAATATCAAGTCGTTTAAAAGTTAGTTGGGGGGGGGGAAGGTTACTTTATAGACACAGTGTATAATCTGTCAATAATAAATATCGAATAGCTCAAATGTTGTGCCAAATTTGAAGATTTTTAAAAACGCCTTTCTAGTAACATTTGGAAAAACCCGATATTTCCCCGAAACTATAACACCTTGTATCTTGAAAATAAAGCGTTTTTAGGGTTATGTTTATATAAAACTTTTTGCTTATTTTTGGATATTGTATTAGATGGTGAATTTTGGAACACCCTGTACATCAAACAGAAAAACAGTCAAAGATTTTAAAAATTAGTAACACTGTATTTTTATTTTGCTTACGATCCAATGTAGCAATTTTTTGCAAGTCGTAAAACTTATAAATTAGTTTTAAACACCAAACAAAATTCTGTATCTAGTGAAATTGACATAAATTAAAATGCTAGTGCATAATAATATATCACTAGTATAACATAGATTTCGTTGAAAGTTTACAGGCGCTTGCTAGTGAAATTATCAGGTGGTGAATTTTGTGTGAGGCTGAATGGTTACACCCTATATAGGCCGAAAGAAAAAAACAGCTTAATATACGTATTACGCAGTCATTAAACACAAATGAACCCCACTATTGGTGTTAAACCAATAACAATTGCCAGTTTCACAGTTTTCATCTGATTCGCCCTTTTCCGCGCAGCTTCCCTTTGATACATCCTTTACCCCTAACATATTAACCCTCCTCTTTTGAACAACTGCCATCCAATAGCAAATGCAGCGGGATTTGAAATACTATACTTGCAAAATCTGAGTTTATTAGATCAACACATGTTATACAAATTATAAGTTACAAATATGTCAATTGTAGATGTAAATAATTAAATAAGCCACATAGGCAAAAGCCTGTGTGTGGCTACAGTTGTGGTGGCAGTAAAAAAGTAATAATACATATTTGACAGCAGTATCTGATGCAAAAAAAAACAAAAAATAAAGTAAGTTATTAATGTTTCTTGAGAATAATAATGATAATGATCTAGCAGTAAAGAAAGTATATAAAATAAGAACAAATCACCGAATTTAATATAAACTGAATATTTTAGGTTTGGTATTCCTAATCCATCACTTACCTTTTTTTGTAAAGAGATGTGAATTGATTTTTTTTTAGATTTGGTGCCAATTGATTATATACACCCGTATATTGTGCATGTCTTTGTCCGATACTAGTTGATTTTTTTGGTAAATTCATATTTTGGTTAACCTGTGTTCTAGTTGCATACTGCATAATTTTGATTATGTAATTCTGCAAAACTTTAAGCGGTTTTAATGCAGTATCATAGAGCCCTCCCCAACCAACTATGCAGTACTGAAGGCTTGATTAAGGTAGAGAATAGTAAACCATTTTAGTCATTGTTAGTAGAAACTAGAAAGGTGTTAGATAGTATTTTAAATTTATGTATCGTTTTTCTTAATTTATTACAGATGTTTTCTACTTGTGTATCCCACCTTAGATTTTGGTAAATATACGGGCTGTTCCAAGTTAAGTCTGCACTATTGCTAACTTTGTTATTATAGGAGCTACGATGTCGGTTAAATTGGCAAACTAGTAGAATTTTTTATGCTGATTATGATAGTGAAATCAAAAAAACAATTGAGCATCGGATTTCCGAGATATTTGCCAAAACATTTTTTTAATGGAACACCCTGTGTATTTTTATATAAATGGATAGAAAATTAAATTCTGAACAAAAATGCCCATATAACTTTCTTTGATAACATTAATAGTATATTAAAGTATAAGTGGATAAAAAGGTCTTTAAAACACGCGCGATTTTTCGAGCACGACGGCGCAGCCGGAGTGCTCGAAATAGAGCAAGTGTTTTAAAGACCAGTTATCCACGAATACTTTACGCTATTTTTTTTTATTGGTGCACTTTGAAATCATAAATACTGGTATTATTACTACAAAAAATGGAAATAAGAACTAATAATGTAAAATGGTTGAATTCATGATGTGACATCAGTATACCTTTCGTTGTCATGGAAATGAGAAAAACAGAAATTAATTTGCATCTTGTCATCAAAGATTAATTATTGTCACCGCACTGCTTAAAAATGAATTCTAATGCCGATTTTTTAAATAGTAAAGCAGAATCGCGGTTAATACCGCAAAAATCTAATAATGCGTATAAAAAAGCATATGACAAGTTCATCAAATGGATGGAAGAGTAAAAGGTAACAGATATAAATGAACGAGTTGTGCTTGCTTACCTTCAGAAATTTGTTAGTAATATTTTATTTGACGTTACAAGGTACTCCTGTCAGATCAATAATCAAAAAATTGTCATTTAGACTTCACGTTTCTCGAGTTGTTGATGTTGCCATGGTAACTTTAAAAAACGCGCGTTTTTGAAAGTTCGATTTAAACACGCTGAGGCGTGCTTTAAATAGGTAAAATAGGGCACCAATAAAAAAAAAATAGTTATTTGGAAATAACTGTTTTAAACCTTTTAAAATCAAATAGTCATAAAACAAAAAACATTCGTTG
This sequence comes from Ctenicera cuprea, assembly GCA_958336395.1. NCBI lineage: Eukaryota > Metazoa > Arthropoda > Insecta > Coleoptera > Elateridae > Ctenicera > Ctenicera cuprea. Next base: position 43,999,642 of record OY284491.1, on the reverse strand, counting down.
TTGTCAATTATCCTAATGTGTCAAAATAATAATTGTGCTCAGCAATATTTTTTGATTCTTTATAGAAGATTAAGAGAAAAAGAAGGAGTTTTCAAGAAAAAGAAAAAAAGTAAGCAGTTTATTTTCAATGAAGAAACCGAAATTAACGTTTTAGGGTATTTTCAAGCGTATCCAAATAATTCTACCCGAGATTTATCAAAAGAAGCGGGTTTTTCTCTAGGCACTATTCATAGAATTTTGAAACAACATAAATTTGTTCCTTACAAGTATCAACCAGTGCAGAGTTTACACCCTGGTGATAACGAAAGAAGACTTGTGTTCTCACATTGGTTCATTAATGAATGTCACGAAAATCCCAACTTCTTTAGACATATCTTTTGGAGTGATGAATCTAATTTCTCCAATAGTGGGATGTTCAACAGGAAAACGCAACATTACCGGAGTCATAAAAATCCATTTCTTGTTCATCCACGTAATCCACAAAATCGTTTTAGTTTGAACGTATGGTGTGGTATGGCAGGCTCTAGAATTGTTGGCCCATTTTTTTATCGTGGATCTTTAACAGGACAATGTTATGTTTAATTTATGAGTGAAATCTTAGAAAGCTTCTTGGATAATTTAAATTTGTTAGACCGACCACTCATCCATTTCCAACAAGATGGTGCCCCCGCCCATAACTACCACGGTACAAATGAATTATTGCGTCGATTATTTGGAAATCGCTGGATAGGTACAAATGGACCCATTCTGTGGCCTCCACGGTCACCCGACATGACCCCATTGGACTGTTACTTATGGGGGCACGTAAAACATGAAGTGTATAAGACAAGATGTGCAACGGTAGATGAGCTCCAAAATGCTATCACTATGGTCATTAGAAATATTGATAGACGAACTATTTTGAAAGCAACTGGTAGTGTTCAAAAAAGATTAATGAAGTGTGTTGAGCAGGAGGGCAACATTTTTGAACATGTACTTTAAATGATTTCGATATTCGTTACCTGCTATCTCGTTCTCTTTTTTTATTGAATAAAATACTTATTTTCTATGTGTACCTATGTAATTTTTTTTTAAATATTGTAAAATTAAGTCTATAACTTCTTTAATTCTGATTTTTTTCTAATAATGTAATAAAATTATTTTGTTCAGAAACGAATTTCCTATCGAACTGTGATAAAACATACAGGGTGTTCCATTTAACTACTTTAGCTGCGAAAACTAACAAGCACAATTATTATTTTGACACAGGATAATTGACAACAACGAATGTTTTTTGTTTCATGGCTATTTAATTTTAAAAGGATTAAAACAGTTATTTCCAAATAACTCGGTTATTTTCAATGTTATCAAAGAAAGTTATATGGGCATTTTTGTTCAGAATTTAATTTTCTATCCATTTATATAAAAATATACAGGGTGTTCCATTTAAAAAAAATGTTTCAGTAAATATCTCGGAAATGCGATGCTCATTGTTTTTTTGATTTCACTATCATAATCAGCATAAAAAATTCTACTAGTTTGCCTATTTAACCGACATCGTAGCTCCTATAATAACAAAGTTAACAATAGTGCAGACTTAACTTGGAACAGCCTGTATATGCCTAAATATTTAATATAATCTACGGATTCAATGCATAAGTTGCAAATGCAGTCTATTTTTTGTCTCTCTAGACATTTTAAATAATATTTTATTAAACGTGCCATTTTCGCCTTCTTGACATTTTTTAATTAAAAAGTACATAAATGTTGTTTTGTTATAACTTAATGTTAACGTATCTGTTTCCAGTTGAAATTTAATAAGAGTCATAGCCCATTCAACTTTTTCAATTGCTTGTTTCCAAGACTTTCCTGTTACTACAACAACCGCATAAGAGATAATAGTCCCGTCTATATTGAGTTTGATCAGATCATTTATTTATATCAGAAAGAGAATTGGTCCGAGAACCGTACCTTGTGGCACCCCGTATTTTGCAGTAAGTGCTGTGCTGATACTTCCATTTATTTTAACTTTCTGTTTTCTATTTTTCATATAATTCGTAAGAAGTTGTAATTCGTTGTCACGTATCCCGCAGTTTGCTAATTTATGCTTAAGGGTAGTGTGACACACTATGTCAAAGGCCTTTGCTAGATGCATAAACACGGCAATGGTTTTTAAATTTTTGTCTCGGTTATTGTATAAGTTCTTAATTAGTTCATATACTGCATTTTCAGTAGAAAGTCCATCGCGAAACCCAAACTGACACTGAGAACGTATTTTATATTTATTTAGATCGGATACAAGCTGTACTCTCAAACACTTTTCCATAATTTTAGCCAAATTATTAATTAAAGAAATTGGTCTGTAGTTATATATATATTCTAAAGGCAATAATATACGTTTTGCAATGGTTTTCAAAGTTTTACTCGATATATTGTCTAGGCCACAAGCACATAAAGTTTTCAGGCTTTTCTATTGTATAACAGAATTTCAGATTGTTCTACGGGATTTAGAAATCTTGAGCTAGTTTGTTCGTTTAGTAATATTATTTTGTGCCATCGTATTTTTTAAGGTCTGTTTTATTTGCTTCGCCATGGATTCACCCACGTCTACAAAGTATTGATTAAAGTGATCAGCTTTTAGCTTATCATCAGTGATAACAATATTGTCATTGTTAATGATACTTAGTATACTAGAAGACGGTTTATTAACATTAGTAGCCTCATTAACAATTTCCCAAATCTTTTTTTATAACTTTTCCAGCTTGTGCCAACTTTTCTTTGTAATATTCTGCTTTACAGTGGCGGTTTCTCCATTGGATCAAATGGTCATTGACCTCCCAATGCAATAAGAAAAAATAAATCATAACTTTTTATTTGAGTACATAACATATTACACACTATAAAATTTAAAAAATACTTTATAGTTAACGTTTGTATAAGATGCGAGAACGTTTATTAAAGAGCTGCCGCAGGATCCGAAAAGTTTGAATGTTTAAATATAGCGCGCGCGTTAAGCGAATCTATGCGAGGGTCATATGGCTGTTTGTCCATAATTCAGCTATACGCCACCGAACAAAGCCGCCGGCTTACAAGGCCTTTAAATGGATAAGAATGAAATAGAAAGCACATTGTGGTAAAATTCAGATTACACAAGCTAAAAGAGGCTGGTGCGCATTAGAGACTTCAGGGTCGATGACCCCAGTTTCTGATTAAGTGAGTGGAATAACAGCGCATGCTAATCACGTGTAGTTGGTGTATTTCTTCACACGTTTGTTTTATGTTGGTATGACAAACGTTCTTTGTGTAGAAATAATCGGGGATTTTTTCGTAGATTGGTTTTGTCTGTGACATGTTCTTGGGTAGTAAATCATAATTGTGTAGTAAATCATAATTGTGTAGTAAATCTTAATTTAGTGCTATAAAATGTCTGTGCAAAAAATAATGGAACTTAAAGCTCGAGGTGGTTTGAATTTTGAAGAACGTTTAAAATTAAAAGAAAACGGTCGCCCACAACCAACTCTAATTATTAAACAAATAACATTGTATAGAAATAAGTAGGTTAAGAGGTATTTTAATAAGTCAATGTATGCTTTATCGGATTGGATTTGTGGATGTGATATAAGAAACGCTTTCTTCTGTTTCCCGTGGGTATTATTCTACGATGACGCAATGTGGTGTAAAAACGGCGTGATTGACTTAAAACATTTAAAATTAAAGTACAAAATCATTTTTTATCAGCAAATCATATGAAAAATTCTATGAATTTTGCCACACTTAGTAATGTAGATATCAGATTGCAACTAGACAGTGCTTATCGAAAATCTATTAAAGATTTTAATGAAAATGTTGATAAAAATAGGTATATTTTAAATAAAATTATAGATTGCATAAAGTGTTGCGGAGTAATATAGAAAAAGTTAGGCATTACATTCTTAATAATTTCGTGCCAGCTGCTCCATCGACATGCAGAAAAAGAAATAAAATAAATGAAAATTTAAAACTTCTAATTGCAGTAGAAATTTGCGACATAATTTTATTGGAGGTTGAACATAGATTTATATTTTCTAATCATTTAATTGTTTCGCAGTTATTTCAAGCAATAAATTCGAGGAGTACTAAAAAATGTTTTCTACAAAATGTTTTTAAATTAGCCAAGACTAGTTACCCCGTTATAAACAATTTAAAATTAAAAACCGAACTAGAAGTGCTATACGATCGTGAGGATTTTTATGAAAGTGCTGATGCTGTTGCAATACTACAATTATTTATAAACAATAATCTTTGTCAGACTTTTACCGAGAGTGTAAAACTGATTAAAACTTTGTGTACTTTCCCGATGACAACGGTGGAAAGCGAGCGTTGCTTTAATACTTTAAAAAGAATAAAAACATTTTTTTGTAACACGATAGGGAAAGAAAGGTTAAGTGCGTTAGCTATGTTAAGCATCAAAAAATCGTTAATTAATAACATTGACAATTTTAACGAACTAGTGATAGATCATTTTTCCAACGCGAAGGAGCGAAACATCGACTTGAAATATAAGTCTACCTAAAATTTGGCTGAGTAAGTACATTTTTATCGAAAAATATTTCAAAATGACCCGCCAGTACGCCACACCACGAGCCGCCACTGCTGCTTTAGTGAATTTTATGAGGTTTCCAAACGTATTTGTATAATTTTTATATTCATTTTTAAGTTGATCATTGTTGGGATTACGTAAGGCTAATTTACTTAATATATTTCTCCGCCTTATACTCTTTAATAGACCTGGGGTTATCCATGGTTTTATAAAATGGTTTTTAGCGTTAATAGTAGCATACTTTGTTGTTGTTGCAGAATGTATATATTGTTTTAATTTTTTCATAAATAAATCTGTGGACTCGTTGACATCATTACATTCTGTTACATCTTGCCAACTTTCTGTTGCAAGTTGATTACTTTGAGAAGGAAAATTTATTTCGGTTTTTATAAAGGTGTTTTTTGCAATGGGTAATTGCGTGATTGCGAGTTGTAAAAAAATAGGCAAATGGTCGGTGAAGGAAATGGAGAGAACCGCTGGTTGTATTTTTCCTACTGTCGTATCAACTGATTTTTAAACATGTGGTTAATGCAGGTAGATGATAATTGATTGATACGGGTGGGGGAACTTAAGTACACAGAAAACCGAAATTTATTTAAAATGTTTAAATAATCATGTTTAGAATCGGCCTTGCAAGAATTTAAAATATTCATATTAATGTCACCAGCAAAAATTTCAGTTGATTGATCGCAAGTCGCAAAAACAGTTCTGATATCAGAAAGAAACAAATCAAGGTTGGTTGAGGGAGGCCTGGTATGCAGTTGTAATTCCGAATTAAAACGAGTTGATTTTACATTTAATACGTAGAAAAGTAACTTCATGATATTTAAAAGTTTTTATTTCTCTTATGATATTACTTTGAACAAAGACAGCAGCTCCATCATTCTGATTATAATTTGCATTGTTATAGCAAGTCGTATAGTTACAGATACCAAACACAGAAATATCATTTATAGTCCAAGTTTCTGATAGAATATAGATATCAAAGTTAATACTTAAATTTTGAAGAAACAATAATAATTCATCGAAATTTTTGGCAAGACTTCGGATGTTAACATGACGCACCTTTATATACGTCTGCGATTGGCTTGCATTATTCAAGAATTACTGACATTCTTGAACGTCAAGAATTACTGTTTCTATATTGCTTTCAATAAATCCTTAAAACATATTATAAATGCAAAAGATAAATCCAATTAAAATATAAAAAAATAATAACAGTTAACAAAAAAGTAAAATTGGAGAATAGAATAATATGTTACAAAAAATAACGGTATAACGAATCAATAACATAAAGAAATATGCATGGATAAATATGAAATTAAAACAAAAAAATTAAAAACGGGAGTACATTATTATGTTACTCTATAGTGTTATTCGTTTAAAGGTTACCATAGGCCAATTTTTTATTTCAACAAATAGTTATTAAATAAAATATAACAATACAAAAAGGAGTACCTCCTAAGTAAGAAATAAAATGTAAACATTAGAATTTTCGTAGTAATAATTGAGTAATTGCGAAAATATTAATTCTTATTAGAAGGCTCAGAGAGGTTCCTATGTTTCATAGTAATGTTAATAATAGATGATCAGCAATTATATTTTTTTAGCGGGATATTCTAATATTTTATTTTGAGAATACAATATAGCAAACAAATAACTGTTATAAAGTTTTTCACAATTTATTCTCTGATGATTGTATATACAAGATATTATGTGCTAATAAATAAGAATGGCTTTTGTTTACTTACTTTTTTAAATGAGAAGTGTATTTTTGCTAAAGTGGATTTTGCCGGAGGAATTTTCGTCTGAAGTGATTGCGATTGGCGTGATTTTGACCCAATTAATTATAACCGAAGTGACTTTATCCGGGTCCAATGTAAAACAAACAAAAAGAAAATGTATTTATTTGATACAGTATACAGGCCGCCCATTTTAAAACTCCGAGCCTAAATTTTTTTAAATAGGCAACACAATACAAGTCACTGCCGACTATTATTTTAAAACAAAATATTTCTATAATTAAGATCAGGGCAATCATGTTCGCATTAACTTGACAGTTTACTAATCAAATTCATTAAGCCACATTACTTGAACGGTGCAAAACAAAGATTATCGATCACTAATCTTTGGTGCAAAATGTACTCCAACGCTGACAAAGTGGACATGCTTCTAATTCTGGGTGAATGTCGAAAAAATGCGAGTGCTGCCAGTACTTTGTATGCGCAACGCTTTTCAGGTAGACAAATTCCAACAGACAAAACATTTAGAATGCTTCTTCTGAATTTGAACACCTGCTTCGTTAGTTTTTGTACTATGTTCCTATTAAATTATTGTAGTTATTGTTGTCAAATATTAAATTTGAGTTATTAAAGTAATTTTAAATTTGTACTTAATCATTAGTAGATACATGTACTGTAAAACAACTCTGATCTCAATTTAAAAAAAATGGTAGAAATGCATAGTGATCTGGGGGTTGCATTGCGTGTTGCCTATTTAAAAAAATTTAGGCTCGGAGTTTTAAAATTATGTCATTCACAGTAGCATCAAAAAATCTTGAGACGTTTAAGACCTTGTTCGGTTGCTTTATTCGTTCAATTATGTCGATATTGAAGTGACTACACACACTGGGAAGGCGACTGGTCTGCTGGTTACCATTAGCCCTAACTGCTACGAAGGGTAATACCTGTCATAACATGCATTATGTTATAAAACATAGTATAAAATATGTAAATTTTCGCTTTGAGTTTTCTGGCCGATATACGAGTTATGCCTAAAAGAAAAGTACTTTTATGCCAAACGTTTTTAACTTAAACATTTTGACTAATAAGCAGGTTTTAGGGCCTTGGGAGACCGATACAGCGGACCCTGCAGAGGTGTTTGCGTGTGTGTGTATGTGTGTCTGTTTATGTGTATATAAACTTTACAGTACAGACGCCTTAACGCAGAAAAACCAAATTTGGCTCTAAAATTGCTAATTGCAATAGAATGACATCGCAAGAAAACGAGGTTAGTCTGCCAAAAAGGGGATGGGGAGGGGTGCTCTATTTCTTAAGATGCGCACTCGAAAAAGAACCTTAGATTCGTATTCTACGTATTTCGAATAGCCGATCTGCGCAAAACGCGACCTTCCTATCACCCCCCATTGCCCCCATCCTCTATTTTGTGTTTTTTCAAAAATTTAGTAATTTCGGCTTCAAAATTGGTATGAGCGAGCATGTTAAATTGCAATAGGAACAATTTTCCATTGAGAAAACGTCACTGAGATATTTTCTTTTACCTGAACAGTTTAATTGAGTGATTGCAGAAACACGACCAAAGGTCTTTAAACCGTGAAAAATCGATTTTGATATTTTAATGAATAATCACGCTCCACCATCGATTTCTTCTCTTACTAATTTTGCCTTTAAAATTGGTATGAGCAGGTTAAATGACAATAGGAACAACTTTCCATTGAGAACTGCTTTAAAATATGCGGAGAAAGGGAGGGGTGGCTACTTCAAAATAGATGCGCTCGCGCTTGGCAAAAACCTTAGATTCGTATTCTACGCATGTCGAATAGCCGATCTACACACGAATAATCTTCTCCCCCCCCTCCCAACGAATTTTTGATATTAAAACAATTTACGGATATCGGCTTCAAAATCGGTATGAGTATGTTTAATGACAGGAGAAACAATCTTTTAGTGAGAAAGCACTTCTGGGAGGTTTTTATTTGGTCGTTTACCTGAACAGTTTAATTGAATAATCGCCAAAATAAAGACTACTTCCAAATAATAAAATGGCTTTTAGATTTCAACGAATAAATATTGTTTACACTTAACGAATACTAAAAACAAAAAAAGTTCTTAAACTTAAAATTTTTTTAAACATTCTTAAATTTTCAAAATTCTTAAAAATTTTTAATACAGTTTTCAACAATTATCAAAATTTTCAGACATTTTCAACCCAAATTTTAAAAAATGTTATGCACTGCTCCGTTAAAAGACACTCGGCTTTGCCTCGTGCTTTTAAACCCGTCGCGCGTGCTTTAAAGGCTTGCTTATACACTTGTATTACAATATACTATTTTTACTAGTGTTAAAAATATTTTTAACATGCTACCTTATAAAATTGAATTTCTAACCCGGGCAACTTGAACTAAAAGTGTCATTTTTAATGTCACTTTTTTTTAATGATTTCGCAGATTTATATCACTCGCTGACGCTCGTGATTTAAACTTCTGCTCGATCAAAAAAAGTTCCACTTTGCTCACTTGTCCTATAAATAATTATATTTACAATAAATTAAAATGAACTTCAATGAAGTAAAGCTCGAACTTATAAATAAAATTTAGTTTTTCAAACTTCGATGTAAGAATTTTGAGCAGTGTAGATGTTTTAAACTTGGTGGTTTAAATTCATCAAACTCAACTTAGTTTCTGCTGTATTTTCACTATCTAAAATAACAGTTCCGAGTAAACAGCTTCAATTTTTTAAACACCTTTTATTTAATTTGCACGAATAAAAATTAAAGCTGAAATATTTATTAAACGCTATTAATGCATATAATTAGATTTCTGTTTTAACTTCTTTGTTTTTCTGCAAATATCAAAGAATAAACGATACATTGCCTTGTATTGTTATTAGTATATTATTTATACCAAGCCTATCAATAAGCATGTGTCATTTAAAAATAGAACTGTAAAAATATATTCATGCAATTAACTACTTAAGCTAGAATTTTATAACCAATTCCATGCCCGATAAGCATGAAAGTCATAAAGTTAACAGGGCCACGATAAGGAAGCCGATTTGTTTAGTAGCTGCTACCGAGGGTGAAAACGGTTCAGGTCAAAGGTTAACGTTATTTCTAACCGCCACTAGAGCATGGAGAATTTTTCATGTGAACTTCGACTACCACAGAGGGCAAAAAACAAGCATATCAGACTGATAAGCAAGTACGAGACGTCGGCATTGCTCTTAGTTTTTTTATGTAGAAAAAAAAACGGTTTATTGATACAGACCATACAAACTTGCAAAACACATTACACAATTCATAAAAAAATATTTATAAAATATTTGTTTTAAAAGATAATGTTACTTCCTATTAAATTGAAATTATACCAGAAACTAGTTAGAATAAGAATAAACTTTTAAAGCAAGCGGGAGTAATTTTCGACATTACTGAAATTTCTTCTTTTTAAACGGCCGAAATGTTGATTTCTTTAATGGCAACTATGTCAGGCTGGGTACCATTAGAAAGCTTTACCACTGTTTCCAATTAACAAATCAACTGTAAGAGGCAGTGGCGTAACTACCATGAGGCAGAGGGGGCAACGCCCCCCGGGCTCGAGGTCTTAAGAGACGCTGCCACGAGCCACGAGTTTTTATTATTTATTTATTTCTCTAGTTTTTTCAATAAAAATTTTTGATTTTCGACAGTCTCTGTTTTTACATTCAACAAAAAACGTTTTAAATTCTGTGTAAGTAAGTATGTACTTATACAATGAAAAATACTGAAGTGAGACACATTACTTCAGAAAATTTAAGAGTTGCTTATCTTAATTAGACACGGCTTTAATATATTTACCAGACTGCAAATAATTTTTTCCTATTATTCAGGTATCTTGCCCCCGGGCCCAAAGTCTGAAGTTACGCCACTGGTAAGAGGAACTTTACAGAAAGATTCAGATTCCGGTAGTACAAAAAAGATCGGCCTAAATCTAGGTAGTCATGACCACTGTTACAACCAGAGTGCATTAAAAAAAATCAAAAACAATCAATTTTTTTTATATAAATCGATTTTTTTAATTGCATTATATTTATTTTATTTATTTTCACTAACTAGTAGCGTAATTGTCAACAGAAGTGTTTTTTTTTAAATATTCTCACAAAAAGTGTAACGTAATATTTAATTAGCCACACAATCATGTTATGTGTCTAATTTTTCATTTTGACGATTTATTTTAAAGAAAGTCATGGAGTCGCATCTAAGCAACTCTATGATCTTTGTTCATCCCACCCACCTTGGATCACCGATACGGGTTATAGAACGGATCTACCCCATTACCCCAACTTCGACTCCTAACGTATTCTCAATCTGGTTTAAAAGTTCGGCCATCAGCTGAGTTTTTCACTCGTCTCCAAGAGCGTGGCAGCACCTATATGTTAAACACTGTGCCAATATCTCGGCCCTTTAATTATTGGGGAAAATTTAATTTTTATTTTTTTTGTGTGAATTTGTGTAGAAGTAAAAATTGGTTAGTAATGTAATGCAACTCAAATAAAGTATACAGGGTGTATCAAAAATGCCTATAAATATTAAAACCCACAGAAGATACAGTTAATAAAACCAGAACAAACATTTGTTTGTTAAAACGACCCTTAAGGTACGAAAAATTATTATTGAAAATTTTGCCACAATAATAATAATAATAATAATTTTTATTTAACTGTGTTACGTACAAATATCGTTACATTTACAGCACGTCATGTTTTAATACGAGTCGTAGAACATAAAACGTTTAAATAATAAAAACATGATCAAAGACCGTAAATAAAACAATTCTCAACTTCAACGGGTTTTGTATTTTAGCCTTATACGTATTTCAACGTGTTTACACGCTATTATCAAAGGTAAGATTTAAAGTAAACGGTTGTTGTTGCTATAGGAACAATAAATCTTCATAACTTGATCTTGGTTTTCTATATCTGCGTCCAGATGACTTGATTTCTCATTCCAAAACATCCAATAACGGTGAATTTAAGAGATCAAATTGTTCATTCATTAAAGGTACAGATTTCAAATGTTTGTGAATTTCAAATGCTTTTAGTATATCCAACTTACGTTTATCATCACAAAAGTGTAAACATTTTATAGTGTTATTAGATGTCATTGAATGATTGTGTTCTAATAAGTGTTTAGCGTAATTGGATTTATGGGAGTGTTTATATTTGTAACAACGTACGTGTTCCTTGTACCTAATATCAAAATTTCTAATTGTTTGTCCTATATAAATCGAATTACAGTGTGGGCAATTTAATTTGTAGATGCCTGATTTTAGTAACTTGTCTGTTTTTCCTTAGCATTAAACAAAGTGTTTAAAATGTCTTTTGTTGTTTTAAAAATTATTATACATTTATTTTTTTTGTTTATAATTTTGGCATTTGTTTCTGATTTATTGCCAACATATGGAATTAACGCGTATTTCATTTTATCTGATGAAGTAGTTGGATAAATTTTCTGAATAGCTAATTTATAATTTTTCTCTTTGAGTATTATAACCATTATTGTATGTAATTTGTTTAATAATCGAAATTTCTCTATTATAACTAGTTTTACCTAAAGGAAACGTTGAAGTAAGTAAAAGTTAAAGCTCTATGTATCATGAACCGGTATGCTGCTAATTTATGTGTTTTATGGAGACAAGAATTGTGTCGTATTGTAATGTCTGTTTGTGTAGGTTTTCTATAAACAGAATATTCAAGTTTATTAAATATTCAACTATTAAAAATTAATAGTTTATTAATAAAATAAAACGCTTGGTAATTGTTTCGCAATTTGTTGCTTTTTATTTACTCAACTCGAGTTTCAACCATCGCGGTCATCGTCAAGAGTTTACAAACAGTTGTATTTGTAAACTCCTGACGATGACCGCGATGGTTGAAACTCGAGTTGAGTAAATAAAAGCCAACAAATTGTGAAACAATTACCAAGCGTTTTATTTTATTAATAACCTATAAATTTTTAATAGTTAAATATTTATTAATAATGTTTCACCATGTGGGTACCACACAATCAATTCAAAATATTCAAGTTTATTATTTGAATTATTTTTTATGTTTAAATCTAAAAAGTTCATAGACCTATTTTGTTCAGTTTTTAATGTAAATGTTATTTTTGGATGCTAGCTGTTAATAGAAATCAAAAATTCATGGATTAACTCAAGAGAACTATCAAAACATGCTAAAATGTCATCAACATAACGAAACCAAAATATAACTTTCTCAGATTGATTTGATTCGAATATTTGATCTTCTAGATTTTCCATAAATATGTTAGCTAAAAGAGGTGAAATTGGACTTCCCGTGGGTATACCATCTTTTTGGAAATAATTTTTTTTTAAAGTAAAATAATTTTGATTAATGCAAAGTTCAAATAATTGAATCAACTCAGTCCGTTTTATTATTTCAACATTTTTGTTGACAAGAATAATAGTATTTAACAAAGGAATGCACTCTTGAGGAGGTACTTCTGAAAACATGTTACTGACATCGAAACTAACTAGCTTGCTTTGTGATGGTAAATGTATGTATTTATTGATTAATTCAGATGCATTTTTAATGGAATATTTAGGTTTATAATCAAAATTGGTAACTGTTGTTTAATATTTTTGCCAACACGTGGTTGGGTGCATGTATGTATGATACTACTGGTCTAATGGGCACGTTGGGTTTGTGTAGTTTTTATAAACCGTATAGTTGTAGTGGTATTAGTGGATTTGGATGTAGTATTTGTCTTTTTTGATAGTCTGTTAAACAAACCTGAAAGAGCGGCAAATAAAATGTGATTAGAGGTAAATAAAGAGAAAACAAAATACATCATAGTAGCGCGCATGGAAGAACGGAGAAATAGAATGAATCAGAATATGGCAATAAAAGAGCACAATATAGAAGTAGTAAGATACTTCATATAGTTAAGGTCACAAATAAACACTGAAAGAAAAAACGGAGAAGACGTTAAAAGATGAATTTTGCTCGCGAACAGGTGCTTCTATAGATTAAAAAAGCAATTAAAATTTCAAAATCTTACAAGAAAATCTAAAAGCACCATATATAAAATCCTAATACGACCCGTACTAACCTACGCCTCCGAAACGTGGACATTAAGCAAATCGGAAAAGCACTCCTAGGAGTATTCGAAAAACAAGTCTTAAGAATCATATATGGCACAGCGATGGATAATCAAATGTGGCAAAAGAGAATCAACTACGAACTGTATGAATTATATGATGACGTTGACATTGTCAAGCTAATAAAAATTGGGCGACTTAGATGGATAGGCCACGTTATTAGAAAAAATGACGCAAACCCGACCAAACGCATTTTATTAATAAAACCAGACGGCAGAAGAACTGCTGGAAGACCTAAACTCAGATGGCTGGATGCAATAGAAAAGGACCTGAAGAACATGGGAATACGAAATTAAAAAACCGTACTTCAAGATAGGGCCAGATCAAAGAAACTACTTGATGTGGCCAAGACCAGGCTGGGTTGTACCGCCACTGATGATGATGATGATGATTGGTCGAATTGGAAAACTTCACATAAAACCAACACCCCACTCAAAAATTAATTAATTTTAATCAATGCTTTATTTAAATAAATCGTTTAATTTAAATTAAGATTTAAATCACCGTGATTTAAATCTTCGTACCCTTGTTACAAATTTCTATAGTGCATTAAATGTTTTAGTAAATCTTCTTCAAAATTCAAGTTCAAAAGCATGGCATGTCAAGCCCGCCAATTAGCAGAATTTTGCATAGGCAGACTGTTTTCCTATGACATGTTTTCCCGAGTGATATCAGCCTTTCTAACTCCCTACTGTGCAAAATATTGTGTAAAGATGACTTTGACAGAAAAATCAAGTTTTGTGAACGAACGGTGTAAATAATAGATAAGCATGAGGCATTCCTAAACACCGTCGTATTTTCGAATAAAGTGCCAATAGAAACAATTCTACATTCATAGTCAACACGCTCAAAAACTTAACGTGTGTGGTCATATAGTTGGTGAAAACATTATCTTTTTTTTTTCTATTGGCGGAACACTTACCGATGAGTGATATTTTTAGGAAGTTACTTTCAGATGAAACCATTCATATTTTGAAATAATTGTGTGGTAGGCACGTGGTAAAACATTATTAATAAATATTAAACTATTAAAAATTAATAGTATAATAATATAATAAAACAGTTGGCATTTGTTTCACAATTTGTTGATTTATATTCACTCGACTCGAGATTCAACCGTCTCGTTTATCTTCAGGAGTTTTTGCAAATAAAACTAAAAGGTAAAGATGCACTAAACTACCATTTTCTAGAATTCTATCGTCGCCGCCCTGATTTTAAGTATTAACACATGTTTCTTCTTCTTCTTCTATATAGGCTTAGCCTGTTTTTCTTCACGCATCGTTTGATTATCTATGGAGTTTCTATCGACGTGGAAATCCAGCTTTCGGCCCATCTCTTTTGTGGTCTGCCTTGACTCCTCTTTCCTTGTGGTTTTTGGTCTCTTACTATTTTGATAATTCTGCTTTCATCAGCTCTGCTCACGTGGTCATTCCATTCTCTTTTCCGTTTCCTCACAAATCGGGCTATATCAGTGATGTTACATTGGTCCCTTATGACACTGTTTCTGATTCTGTCTTGTCTTGTTTTCCCTGTAATTGCTCTTAATGTGTTCATCTCCGTGGTGCGTAGCATCTGTTTCGTCTTAGCAGTGTCTGCTCGGGTCTCTATGTTTCTAGGAGTGGTGAATTGCCTAAATCGGTGTGGTCGTTAACTATGTTGTTATTATCACTTATGGCTTTTTTAATTTCAAAATTTTCAAATTTATTTAAACGGTTGCTTTTATTTTCTATGTATAAAACTTTATTATCTGTATGTTTGAAAAAATAATTGTGTGTAATTCAATGTTGGGAAATGCCAGTTGATTTATGATTGTATTTATTTGATCTAATGTGTTCCTTGATTCTTGTATTAAAACTGCAGCGTGTTTGTCCTATACATATTGCATCACAATTAGAACAGTCTATTTGATAGATACAATTTCTGAATATTTTTGTATTGTGTCTTTATTGTTTACTAGACAGTTGTGGAGTTTGTGGGGATTGTACATTGCTACGTTAACATTTAATTTTTTGAGTCTGTTAGAAACTTTATAGCTAACTTTATAACTAATTTTTTTTTCAATTGTCGTCTCTGCTCTTCAAAAGATGTTTTACTTGTTTACAAAAAGAACAGATTGCTAAGAATGCTGATCAATTGTTTTCATCATTTCATCAATTGTCTAGCTGTAAAAACAATACGAGCAAATTTAAACAATCCTCTTTATAATCTTGGTATCAAAAAATGTTGCTAATTTAACTGCTTACAAATGGTATCCTAAGTAAGTATTTTTTTAAATTAATAAAAAACTAAAGTAACAGTTCTTATTTTAAAAGTTTGTTTCTTCCTTTTCGTTTTATGGCACTGCGATACTAGAAGTTAAATAGGTTTTTAAGCTATACTTAGCCTAAAATACGTTGCCATTTCAAAGAACCAACATGGCTTTTGTTACATATTGCTTTATATTATTTTACTATATGTGATTCTGAATAAAAACTAGTGTAACAAATAGCAGCCGTTTGGTCTTTACTAATTTATAATATGTTAACGTATTGATTGCATATTAAAGCACAACCATTACACGTTCAAATGTTTTAATTAATACAAATACAACAGCTTTCGCTATTGCAAAATATTGACTAAAAATTGTTTTAAACCGAGCTAGAAATACTTTATAATTTCCCATAACTTGTCACAACATTTCCTACGTATAGTCATAGATCGCACCGTTTTAATTGAAGCGCTTTGATGCGACCCTGTATAAAATAACTCGTCGACCTACGCCCAAGACACACAATCGTAAGCAACCGCCATTTTTTATTTTCATCAATTACAATATTTAAAAATAACCCAGTTACACATTTCTGTACTAATTTATTTAATAAAATTAGGGTATCGCACGAGTTAGACAAACTTCAAACGTGGAAGTCATTTGCGCAATTAAGGTTACAGAGGTGACCATCATGTGGCCCGTCAAATAAACATTAAAATTAATGAAACTGATACAGCTCTAAAACACACCAGTTCGTGGTTAAAAGGTTACTTAGTTCATCGGTGCTGCGTCCAGTCAACAAGTAAACACGATAATTAAAATGCCTCTGTTTATGAAATCGGTGATATCTATAAACAATATTTTAATTTATCATATATAAAGTCACGAAAATTTTTTTAACTGTTACTTAATAGATACGAAAAAAATTAAACTCAAACGTTTTGCTGTTTAAATGTAAAAAAGATATTTTATTAATTTCTTATAAAATTAAAAAATACTTTAAATCAAAGAAACAACTAACAAGATTGAACGAAGTGTTATGTTTTTTAAAGAGACAATATGTATGTAAATACTTTTCTTTTGATTATTAAAACACCTGAAAATAATTTTTTCTTCAAACGTAAAATAAGTAGGTCATAATTTGACTGAGGTGGCTGCGGAAAAATGCAACTTTTCCGCCGGCGACAGTTTTACTTTTCCTTTTCCCTCCATGGAGGGAAAAGTGTTGCTATGGAAACGCTAAAATAATAACACACAACAATGAAAATACGAATTTAAACGTCATTTTTATTTGTCAAACTAATATTAAACGTGCAATTTGTCAATGTTGTATTTTGAAAATTAAAACCATGCACTACTGTAAAAGTCTGTGCAGACGAAGTTAAATTTTCTGCAATCAAATGAGATGCTGATGGTTCAATAAGATTTGTCTTGCTGCCGCTAGGTGTTATAACTTCATTCAAGTTTAATATTTTACTTGCACTCTCATTTTTATTTCGCAGCAACTCCTCTATGCAGCCTTCCGCTACACTACTTGATTTCCAGCCCCCGTGCCGCTTTAGCGACTCAATATTACCTCCTCCATCAATTAATAGTGTAGCCGAAGTGCGTCTTAAAGAATGGCCTGTGTATTCTTTTGAATTACTTAATT
The DNA here is from genome assembly GCA_958336395.1 of Ctenicera cuprea. Taxonomy (NCBI): domain Eukaryota; kingdom Metazoa; phylum Arthropoda; class Insecta; order Coleoptera; family Elateridae; genus Ctenicera; species Ctenicera cuprea. The sequence goes on along the minus strand of OY284491.1, from coordinate 43,982,292 downwards.
TTAGGAAAGTTGCAACCTTTCCAGGAACACTGCTAATAATGTGTATTCCCATTACACTTCTGCAGCATTTTCCATTTTGATATTTTTAAAAAGAATCTAGTTTCTGGGATATCTTTTGGTCTTAACGCTGCGTATTTTCGATAGATTTTGACGTAATTTTCTCCAATTATTGTGAACGATCGAACTTTTCTAGTCTTACTATCCGGAATTTTAATCAAAACAACATTCCCCATGTCCTCTATATCTGTAGTTTTTATTTTTACCATTTCATCGCATCTGCAGGCTCCAGTTACTCCAATTAATAAAACAATCTGAAGAAATTACATATTTAAACCACAAAATTAAAATTACCTAAAACGTATTACCTTTAATCCTAAATACAAATCATCTTGCGCTTCAAATAAAAAAGTTTCGAACTGCTCCTTCGAAAAAATTCTTGATTTTTTTGCAGAATACCCTTCGTTTGCTTTTTTCAAGAACGCGCGTAACTTTAAACATTTACTTATATCCATTCCGTTTTTAATTATTAGTTGCGATTTGATCGTGGAATATAGCGACCACATGGTCGATGATTTCCATTTTTTCTCTTTAGCCATTGTGTTGAAATATGCTAGAAACACATTTTCTTCAAATTTAATTACATTATTTGAATCGCACCACTTTTTAAAATGATCGTACGCGGCGCAATATTTCTCGCTAGATTTTGTGGGTCCAAGAGAGGAGACAGCCTCATTGGCCGCAGCCTCAATTTCTGCCGACAAACTCGGTTGCATTTCAAAAACTAACCGGTCACAACTAACAGCAACGATGAACAATTTATATCTGTCAAAACGTTTTTTTGTATAACAATCGAAACTACTCGCATTTATTAATCGCCTACTACATTTCTAGTATTGTATGCATAAATCAAACCCAGAGCTGAGTATCAAAAACACAAAAACATGGCAGCTTTATAATACATATTTTAAAGCGTTTGAAGAAAAAATAGCAAATTTAATTTGGAGGAGAAGTGACTTTTCATGGCTTGCCTTCTATTACCCGCCTCACTGCGTTCGGCGGGTAAACTCAGGCGCGCCATGAAAAGTCATACTTCTCCTCCGCTTAAAATAATATACTATTAAATTAGGTACCTTTCAAAAAAAGTGGAGTAGAGTCTAAGGTTTCCCAAATAAACGTTAAAAGTTACCTGCTTTGGTTCTACCAACGGTACTACTTCATCAAAGGTACCGAATTTGATCTACAGTAACTCACACTGGGTGTTTTCGCAGTTTTTAATTTTAGGGTTAAATGAAGGCTAATAAGTACAGCTGCTGTTATTAGCTGCAGTTGACGGCTCGTATGGCTCGTTTGATTAGAGCAAGCCAAAAAGGTTTTCTTATAAACTAAAAAGTTACAAGTAAAACTAGAGAAATCGATAAAAGGTTTTTTACATTTACTTTCATACGTGTATAAAAAAATATTCTAGAAATATATAAAATTTGAAATAACGTTAACTTTTGGGTACCACATATTTTTTGTTAGTGATGTTTTTTCTCCAAATTTAATAATCATGAAAAAGTAATCGATCGTAGTGCCTAAAAGCTCATACAATTTTTTTATATTTTGTGAGCTAATAGAATTTCAAATAGTGGTTCGTGGATGTAAACTCAAAAATGACTATAGTGTAATGACACCTTGTAATATAAATATCCACGGTGGGGCTCTTATTAACCTGCGATTCAGAAGCATAAGGAACGTGAAAACAATACGAAGTACTACGTATAGTAGAGTTTGCCAGCCGCCAAAAGCCTTCTAGAAAAGATTTTCGTTTGCACTTTGTTGCTAAAATGTAAGACCCACTTCAAATCATTCCCCATCCCTTAAGAATGCAAAATCGCCTGGTCGTCCAAAAATCGTCCTGTGCAGGGGGTGGCGGGGGGTGATTTTTGAAAAATTTGCAAAAATTTTTGTTTGCGTTTTTTACATCCACGTCACCTGGGCATGTATCTGCTAAAATCTTAAATCAATATTTTAATCAGAAATCTATTTTTTTTAATTTTTAAAATTACCATATACAATGCTTTCATATGGAGCGCCTTAATGAATAAACGCTCGCCCTGAAACGCCATAACTGTGATATACTTTAACTTGTCTTAAGTCGAGAACATTTTAGTTAATCAAAAAAATCGTTTCTACAAACGTTGTAGATCGAAGATCGAGAATTACATTGCTTTTTTCAAATTCTTAATCCGATGGCTAGTTTCGTAAAAAAATTGAAAATTGTAACACCATGTCGTGCCGATCGCGGTCGGGCGTGGAGACGCTAGGAACGTTCAGATTACCGTGGCCTATGCAGCCGAAAAACGACTCTATGTTTCAGGGCGCATATAAGGTTGATACTCGCCTATTAACGTGCTATTTCGGCGTCTTGGACACTTTTAACGCGACTTTCTTAGTAAATCTTTTGTTCAATGAATTGAATTTATTACTTTTAATGGTAATTAGATTTTCTTTTGATTTTTGCAATAATAATAATTGTAAATACGGAAAAAATATATAGGTAAGTACCTACATCAGTAAGCAGTGTAAAAGTTTTATTGAATAAGTATGAAGTTAACAATAACAAAAATAATAATATTTATTGGTTTACAGTCCAGTAGATTTAAAATCAAAAATACCGGGGTAGAAACTTCCTCCTGTTAGAGACGAACACCTAATTAATTAATAATAGTTAATTATTACAATAAGAAATTTTATTTACCTACAGCTATTATTCAGAGTCCGAACTTGTCTCATTGTCAGATAACATATCACCAGGGGCAACTATACGGCGAGTATTTCTATCGCCCTTATTAGCACATGTTAATTGGGCCATACATTTGCAGAAGCCAATACAACTAATTCGTCTTTTTTTACAGGAACACAGCGATCCTGTACACCCTGAAATAAAAATTTGGTAATTTAAAGTTTAAATATATTACTAGGTAGGTACCACTACAAGAAGTAATTTAATTACCTTTTTTACAATTGCAAGTGTTCAGTACAGAAGTATCCTCTGGTAATATTGCTTCAGTTGTCTCCTGGTGAACTAATATTCCCAGACCAATATGTTTTGGAGTATATTTTTTTCCATTTGAACATGCAAAAATTATGTCTTGACAAATATTAAGTATTTGAGTTTCTTTTATGTCACTGCTTGATTCGTTGCAAACAAGAAGACTAATAAGAAAGTATAAATTGTTTGGTATATACTTTTTAAATTCATTAATGTTTAAGTTTTTGAGTTCAGCGTGTGTAGGTACTTGATTTATTTCCGTTTTTATACTTTGGCAAATTTTGGTCAAAATTTGTAGTTCTGACGCACCACAGGATAAATTGGAAACTTTGCTTTCAGTATGCTGAAGTACTATTTCAATAGCTTGTTCCTTGGAAAAATGTTTCAAGAACATTCTCGGTCTGATCGATTTCACTAATTCAATATCGTCGAAAAAATGTTCTTTAATTTTTTTAACTAGAAATCGATCACTCAACTCTAAATTTCCACCAATTTCACGATATCTTTTGCTAACTGATGTTGTGGAATAACCTTTTCCCTTTTCGAAACCTTTCTCCATTTCACTAAATAATTGTTGTAATGCTTCATTTTCCATTTACCATTTTCTTTTTCCACTTGCGCTAGGTTTCTCCTTTGTATTGCGTAATTCTGTAGAAACGCATGAGGCATGATATTTTATTTCAGATGCGATTAAATCATTTTCGCCTATTCTGGAATAAAATAACGAATTGTTGCGCGATATAGTTTTAATTTTGTCTTTTATGTTCTTGGTCATGACCTGGCACAGTTTTTGATTTCTTAAACGTTTTTGGCAAAACACGCACTTATGCACATCAAATGAAATTGTCCGTAAAGAACGTTTTTGAGATGTTTCCGCTTGGAAAAGATCAGTAATTATTTTCGCACATTTTAATTTGTATGAGGAAATATTTTTGGAACTGGTATAAGTTTTGTAGCAGTTTTTGTGCCATTGTAAATAATCTCGCTCTTTTAAATCATTCAAATTTGAAAATATATGCAACAACCTGGCATGTTCTCCTTGGCAGATATTTATACGAACTTTCGTGCATTCAATAAATCTTTGTTTGGATATTTCTTTCGATATTATTAATTTTCCTGTTTCTTGACAAATGACGCATACTTGATTAATTTTCTCCCGCTTTTTAGCAGCTCCTTTTTTAATGAGTCTCAGTTTAATTTTTGACTCTAGTTCACTATCCGAACTCGTACTGCTTTTAATATCCATTGCTAAATGGATCTGTAAGAAATGCTGCATAGAAACTGTACTACCTACGTGCTATAAAGAAAATCTTACCAAGGTAATTAAATTACTTCTTGTAGTGGTACCTACCTAGTAATATATTTAAACTTTAAATTACCAAATTTTTATTTCAGGGTGTACAGGATCGCTGTGTTCCTGTAAAAAAAGACGAATTAGTTGTATTGGCTCCTGCAAATGTGTGGCCCAATTAACATGTGCTAATAAGGGCGATAGAAATACTCGCCGTATAGTTGTCCCTGATGATATGTTATCTGACAATGAGACAAGTTCGGACTCTGAATAATAGCTGTAGGTAAATAAAATTTCTTATTGTAATAATTAACTATTATTAAATAATTAGGTATTCGTATCTAACAGGAGGAAGTTTCTACCCCGGTATTTTTGATTTTAAATCTACTGGACTGTAAACCAATAAATATTATTATTTTTGTTATTGTTAACTTCATACTTATTCAATAAAACTTTTACACTGCTTACTGATGTAGGTACTTACCTATATATTTTTTTCCGTATTTACAATTATTATTATTGAAAAAATCAAAAGAAAATCTAATTACCATTAAAAGTAATAAATTCAATTCATTGAACAAAAGATTTACTAAGAAAGTCGCGTTAAAAGTGTCCAAGACGCCGAAATAGCACGTTAATAGGCGAGTATCAACCTTATATGCGCCCTGAAACATAGAGTCGTTTTTCGGCTGCATAAGCCACGGTAATCTGAACGTTCCTAGCGTCTCCACGCCCGACCGCGATCGGCACGACATGGTGTTACAATTTTCAATTTTTTTACGAAACTAGCCATCGGATTAAGAATTTGAAAAAAGCAATGTAATTCTCGATCTTCGATCTACAACGTTTATAGAAACGATTTTTTTGATTAACTAAAAGGTTCTCGACTTAAGACAAGTTAAAGCATATCACAGTTATGGCGTTTCAGGGCGAGCGTTTATTCATTAAGGCGCTCCATATGAAAGCATCGTATATGGTAATTTTAAAAATTAAAAAAAATAGATTTTTGATTAAAATATTGATTTAAGATTTTAGCAGATACATGCCCAGGTGACGTGGATGTAAAAAACGCAAAAAAAATTTTTGCAAATTTTTCAAAAATCACCCCCCGCCACCCCCTGCACAGGACGATTTTTGGACGACCAGGCGATTTTGCATTGTTAAGGGATGGTGAATGATTTGAAGTGGGTCTTACATTTTAGCAACAAAGTGCAAACGGGATGACACGATAGAAGAAGCTTTTTACTCTACTAGTATACCTGATTTTATAATGTGATAATGACATTTTTCTAGCAATTAAGCACATAATATTGCCAAAATCGTCATAGTGACTTTGTAAATGTTGCATCTCGCTGCCATCTATTGAAGAAACAAAGTTTACTGGTTGGTAATCGCATTATTGACAGATACTAGCAGCAGATGGCCATACTTAAAACTGAAACGCTGTAGCAAGGCAAGATTTAGAATACTTAGTAGGAAGCAGTAGCGGCTCGTGGTGTGGTGTACTGGGAGGCATTTTAAAGTATTTTTTTGGATAAAATTTGTTCTTACCCAAGTTTTAGGAAGCCTTATATTTCAAACCCATCCTTTACGTTGGCAAAATGATCTCTTTTTACCAACATTTTTGTTGAAGTCTTTAATAGACCTTAGATTAGTACTCTCTAATAAAATTATTGTAAATTGATACCCACATTGCCAATGTGTCAAAATGCACAACATTTTTCAAGTGGTTTACCGATAAAAATGTGTTCGAATTTTAGTTTTTAAAGTTTGCAGTCAATATCACACAATCAATTATCACAAAATAGCAGACAGTGGAAACAAGTGAAAGCATTATCTAACACGCTGTCAACATTCCAAAATTATTTTGCACGAACATCGTACAACACCACTAAATTATGATTACACAACCAACAACTGTTTTCACACTACTACGTCGTGTAGGTGCGAATCCCGCAAATTAGGCGGCTATTGGCATGCGCTTATCACGGACAGCTAACAGCATACTTCTCGGAAGTTGTGGGTTCGTGACCTTGAAGTCTTTAATACGCAGATACTTCTATCCTCTTTTAGCTTGTGTAATATGAATTTTACCGTAATGAGCTTTCTATTTCACTCTTATTCATTTGAAGGCCTTTTAAGCCGGCGGCTTTATTCGGTGGCGTATAACTAAATTGGGGACTAACAGCCAAATGACCCTCGCATAGATTCGTTTAATGCGCGCAAAATACTCAAACATTCAAACGTTTTCGGATCCTGCGGCAGCTCTTTAATAAACGTTCTCGCATAGAAATCTCATACAAAAGTTAACTGTAAAGTAGTTTTTAAATATTATAGTGTATAATATGTTCTGTACTCAAACAAAAAGTAATTATTTATTTTTTATTATTTCATTGGGAGGTCAATGACCATTTGACCCAATGGAGAAAACGCCACTGGTAGGAATGTACAATTGAAATTTGGAATCCCATGCACAAGTTACGAAAAAAAAATATTTTTTATAAGTAAAATTTTGAATGAAATCATGCTTTTTGCAATAAAACAAAATTACTGAAATTTACATTCATATGCTTGTTTTTTGATGATACATAGAATAAATATAAATACAGCTATATTGATTTCACAAACATTTTTGTATTTTAGTTTTTGATGGTAATACATGTTTTGGATCTCTAGGAACCCAAAAAAACAATTTTTATATAGAATGTTGCAGTGCAGATTTGCGTGGTGAAACTTTTGACCAGAAACTGTTTTTTTAAATATTTTTCTTGTGATGATATGTAATGTATTTCCCTCTAAAAACTATCAATGAAAAAGTTATTTGAAAAAATAATAGCTCTGATTTAAGTTGAATGTCAAGTTGGGTAATTAATAGCTTATTTATAATTTAAGTTGCAGGCGTCCGCGGCCGTTGTTAATAACATCTAGGCTTCCGGGTTGGAGCCGCGTCATCGGTGCATGAACTGCCGACGTTTCGTCCTCGGTTGCACGGGACATCTTCAGGGCTGTGGTCACTTTGGGATCTGGAACACAACCCGGAAGCCTAGAGCTTATTTATAAGTTCGAGCTTTACTTCGTTCAAGTTATTTTTAATTTATTGTAAATAAAACAATTCTTAACTTCAACAGGTCTTTGTATAGATATACTAGAGCATGTGAAATTCACAAACATTTAAAATCTGTACCTTTATTGGACGTTTTGGAATGAGAAATTAAGTCATCTGGGCGCAGATATAGAGAACCAAGATTTATTGTTCCTATAGCAACACCAACTGTTTACTTTTAATCTTGCCTCTGAAAATGACATGTGAACATGTCGAAATACGTATAAGGCTAAAATAAAGACCCGTTGAAGTTGAGAATTGTTTTATTTACAATAAATTAATAGCGTAACTTAAACTTAAAAGTTAACAAAATTTGTAATTTTTTTTATAATTAATTAAATAGTGGGTAATTCTCAGATAAAAAAAGAAGTAAAATTGAGTTCGTGTTTGTAATTTGCTTGTATTTAATTTGTATTTTAACTACTATAAAAGTGTAATACAATACAGGGTTTGCGAAAAATAGAACTCTATGTTGTTAATATACCTCCAAGATGGTGGGCTATCAATAGCTCTGTTTATACAAGGTTTATTAAAAAACCCGGCCTTTTATACAGGGTGCGGCAACTAAAGTGTTAGAAACTGATATCTCCAATACTATAAAAAATTGAGCAATTTTTTTTTATTTTATGGGACGGGGGGGGCATAAGCAAAGTAAGTAATTAGATCATACAAAATTCAATGAGAGTAACAAATGTACTTTTACAACCTTTAATAAATGGAGGGTTGAAATTTTGTACATTTTTCACTCCCATTAAATTTTGGATGATCTAATTTTGATTGCGTGTTTTTAGTAGGTACATGTAAATATAAAAAAAAATCGTATCGTTTTTTTATATTTATAGAATTTTATCTTCCTATTTTTCAGGGTACTAAACTTACTCAAAAAATCTGAAAAAATAAACTGTACGTACTTTGATAAGGATATCCAAAAACAATTTTAAAATTTATATATCATCTCGTTAAAGAATTTTAAGTTACTTCTCATTTCTTAAAATAGGGGGGCTCTTCAAAACTAACTATGGCCCCTTCCGTTCCATAAAACAATAAAAAAAAAAAAGGTGAAATGTGAACTTCGAGTGGACTTTCTCATACTAAATATTAATACTTGCTGTATTTGTAAAAGTGTAACTTTTAATAATTATAACGTTATACAGTTCACTGAGTATTAGATTTCTAAGAAAACAAGTAGCGGGAATTTGAATTTGCGATAGCCTTTTCAATTGGTTTCCGTACCGTAACTCTACCTATAGAAGCAGCGACTAACTGCACGAAAGCAAGCTAAGCGCCCTCCACGTTTCAACGAATTACAAATTCCGCTTCGGATGTCGGACAAAAATGGCTATAATAGCTTTATTTAGAAAGTTATCAAAAATATGCAAAGAATTAAAAATATATTTTTTTAACTAGAGCTAATTGATAGGCGTAATTAAAATTATGCAACTGCCTGAAAACGCGTTGTTGATATTAAAGACTATCGTTTTTTCTCTAATTTTTAATATGGTTCAAAATTCTTGCTAATCCTAACAAACTACTTAAATAGGCTGTCAAACTATTTAAAGTTTATAACGATTGACATTTGCGTTTTTAAACAAAAATTTACAATTTCAAAATGTTTTTAAATTTCTGAAGGGCGCCAGAGCACCGTAACCGACCGCGCTTTACAGTTGATTAGATGCACTTCGGACTTCGGACCAAAATCGCAGTAAAAGCTTTATTTTAAGAGTTATCAAACATATGCAAAGAATAAAAAATACATTTTCCACTAGAGCTAATTGATAGCGGTAGTTAAAATCACGCAACATCCCAAAAATGCGTTGTTGAAATTAAAAAGTATCGTTTTTTCCTAATTTATAGTATGGTTGAAAATTCTTGCTAATTCTAACAAACTACTTCAAATACGCTGTCAATGTGCTTAAAGTTTATAACGATTGGTGTTTGCGTTTTTGAATAATAAATTAATCAATTTGAAAAAATTCAGAACTTCCTGGAGGGCGTCAGAGTAAAATTCTGGAGATTAGTAAAAATAAAATGTGTAGTTCATTGCAAGCTCTATTGGCTTCAATAGTTTTTAAAAAAATGGTGGGGCAGTTTTTGAGGAGTAATTTTTTGAAAATGTCGAAAATTTTAAGACGCTACTATATTTACAATTTTCGTATTTCCAAAAATATTTTTACAAACTTGATTATACTTATTAAGGGTTATCTAATAATATGGCAATTTTATTGATTGGATATTTTGTTTTTAAATAATCGCGCATTAATGTTCAAATATTGAAAATTCGTAGCGGCTTTCATTTTGAAGATACATGCATTTGGCAAAAAAGCATTTGATTTGTATTTAGATGCACTACAATGATGATATATTTGATATATTCAATGTATTTGATGTGTTCGATATATTCGATGGATTCGATATATTCGATTTATCGATTTATTCAATTTATTCGATATATTCGATGTATCAATAGATTCGATATTCCGATATATATCTTATCATAAAAAAATAATTTAAGGCCGACTAGTGTCGATCGTTACAGATCATTATCGGGCTTTTAATTGTCAAAATAATAACGATAGTTTTAGCTACTGTCCATCCGTATCAGTAAAGTAAAGTAAAGTAAAGTCGGTGGCACTACACTCCAATGAGGACTTTGGCCTGCAATGCGGTGGGTCAGGGCCACCGGAACGCTTCCGATATCCAGCCGTCTCGCACTCTTATATGAAGTACGGGGTGGTGTGGTAAGCACCACTCCTTAGACGGCTGCCTTACTTCCCTCACCCCTCGATGGGTTTGGTTCCCAACTTTTAAAGTCACTGGGTAGGCCACCCGCCAGGCATCCAGTCTCAGATTTGAACCCAAGACCTTCCGCGTAGCAGCCAAGTGCCTTAACCACTCGACCACTCTGGCGCCCAATCCGTATCAGAGTTCTTACAATTTTAAAACTTGGTAATTTAAAATAATTCCCATGTATAAAATCTCGGGGAATCCAATTTCTTGGAGAAGAACCTAGAGGCGTCCTAGACTAGTTAGTTTGGTGAATCCCCGAAAAAAATCGTTACATATTACCAATATATTGATATATTAGATACGTCGATATATCGAATATATTCGATATATCGATATATTCAATATATCGAATATATTTGATATATCGAATATGTCGATAGATACATTAACAATACCAATATTTTTTCGATATCGATATTGTTCATATTTATTCAATATCGCCTAGTCCTAATTATAATTATTTTTTAATAAAGAATTCAAAATAATAATGACACTCTCAAAATGTAAACACAGCCGAGCGTGTAGAATATCGAGTACAGGTAATCCTTGTGTTGTTTTCAAACAAAGCGTCCCGATGCTCGATTTACAGCTAGCTGTAATATCAGTGGTACACCTCGCCCCACAGTTGTTTTCGAATGCACCTTACAGAAATTTTGCAGCGCTGCGTGCGTTGAACGCACCTACAGTAACCTTGACAGCTTTGACAGTTGTCATTTATGCGTAATCTACTGATAACGTAGATGTTGTTTGTGTTGTGGTTGTCGTATTTTTCAGGAAACTAATCTTCTGTAATTCAGTGAAATTTGTAAGATTTGATAATGATTTGCAGCCATATAACTTGATTTTGAAATAAGTCGCTCCGCTTCTTAAATTATATAAATTATAATAATTATATAAATACTGAAGTTATTCAAAATGGTACCTGGAAAAAGTGTAACATTTTTATTAGTATTATTAACAATAATTAACATAGAATGTAGTGACATAACAAACTTGGTATTTGGTTCAAATACTGATGGAATGCCAGCAGCATTTGGAGATTTCAATTCAGACGAATTAACCGATGTATTCGTATTGCGGGATAACGGAAAAACCGTGGAAATATTGTTAGCATCAGAAGAGGAACCTTTGCTGCGAAGGGCAAGACCCGAACCCCTACACTGCACATTTAAAAATTTTATAACCAGTGTTGTACCAGGTGATTTTGACGGAGATGCATTAATGGATGTTTTGATAACTACAGTTATAAAAAAAAATGAGAATGATAACACTCACGAAGATTCTTTAACATCTGTTTACATAAATTGGGGAGGCGCAAATCATTTAAATTGCAGTGACGATACTAAACCAATTTTAAAATTAATTGGGCAACCACTAGCCTTAGATTATAATCAAGACATGATTATTGACTTATTTGGGTTAAATGAGGATAAAAAACGGATGTTTTGGATCTTTGATGATATACGAGGAAATCCAAAGGAAATTCAGATGAAGAAGGTTCCTAACACTAAATTAATGCAACCACATGCACATGCATTTTTAGGTAGGTTTAATTCCTGATTTAATTAGTGGTTGTGTTTAATCTACTTAAAGGATAAACTGCAGGCTGAAATTTGTACACCATCCTTCCTTTTAGCAAAGGACTTTCCCTCTCTCTTCCGGGTTTTCTTTAGACTTCTCACACTTTTGGGCATCCAGAAATTTCTTTCCTAGCTTAAACTACCCTCTCATACTTCCTCGACTTTCCTTGAACGTCTCGGACTTGCTTAGGACTTCCCTTAACAAGTATACCAAATTTCTCCTGCAGTTTACCCAAGTTTACTGGCTGGGAATAAAGAATGTAAAAATGAAATAAATATAACTGCTCTAGTTCTACTCTAAATACCGTTTCTGCAGCTATTTGACTTTTTTTTATATAGATATGAATGAAGACTACATGGCAGATTTATTCATAACAACAAAGAAAGATTTTGAAGTTTGGTATGGTAATGCTAATGAAGTAGAAAAATTTATATTTAACAAAACAATTCCTCACCCACCTGATGCTAAAAAAGTAGGCCAGTCCATTTTTATGGACGTTGAATTGCAAGGACGCATGGATTTGGTTACACCTGTATGCTATGATGAAAAATGTAAAAACAGCTCATTATTAGTCTACTTCAAAGAAGAATGGTATGATTTGCAAGTCAACTTTAAGGACTCCAACAATAGTCCTTGGGGATTTGCATTTCGTGATGGACGTAAATATACAAATGCAATAACTTTACACAGTGGCGATTTCAATATGGATGGATATCCTGACATACTAGCAACTTTAGAAGTTAGCCAAAATTCACAACCTCGGTCATTTATGTTTGAAAACGTTCCTTGTGAGAGTGGCTGTGGAAATTTTACCCGAACTTATAAAATACGTTGGGATGCATTAAGTCCCTTCAAAAATGGAACAGTAATGGCTGTGTTTTTTGACTTTTTTCAAGATGGAATTTTAGATGTTATATTAGTACAACAAAATGGGTCTGACTATCATAAAACGGTCGCTTTAAAAAATAGCTTGGATTATGACGCTAATTTTATTAAACTGATGGTTCTAACGGGATTGTCAAACAACAACAATCATATGATAGATGGCCGTGTTGGAAAGAAGAGAAGGACTTATGGTAAAATTTCATAATTATGTTTTCTTTTTCTTCATGTTATTTTTATAGGAACAAATTTACCTGGACCAAGTGTATCTTATCGTACCACAACCCAAGAGGGCAACAGTCGTCATGCTATGTCAGCTCAATTGCCACAATCTGCACATTTTAGTCTTAATCTTCCTTACACTATATTTGGCTTAGGACGAACTCCCAATTTTGTGGACTTTTTAACTGTTGGTTTATCAAATCATTCCAAAGAGTGGACACAAATTATTCCCAATTCCCAAATGGTTGTGATACCATGGCCACCAGATCAACCAGCAAAATGGAAAGCACAGTTGTTTGTCACACCGAGCAAAGTGATTCTTACTTCTGTTGCCGCATTGACCGGAGTTTGTGGGTTGATTACTATTATAATAGGAGTATTGCATTGGAAAGAACGACAGGAGGATAAAAAGGAAAGGCTTCAGGAGTCTCACAGATTTCATTTTGATGCTATGTAGAATTGTGATTTATTTATTTTTATTGTAATTGCTGTATAGAATGTATATTCTGTTATAATTTAAAATTACCTATTAAAGGTGACCTCTAGTTGCTACTAATATTAAAAGTTCTGAAATATATTTTTGTGTGTCATTTCCGATGTGAAGAATGATTAGCGACTGCATTAGGTATTCTTAAATGCAGGTGGGGAACACAATATTTCTGGGGTTGAACATGGGCACTTTGATATCGAAGAAAAGAGTGCATATCTAAGTACAGCAAGTGCCACCTAACCTTGCAAATTTTAGTGGCCTTTGATTCGGCTACTTCCGCTTTGTTTCGTCGGTAGTCGTAACTTAAACTAGCTCTAATTGGCCGTTGGACAGTGTGGTACACTCTACTAAAAAGTGAAAGTCAATTTATTTATGGTTTACGAAAAATTGTGGATTTTTTGACGAATTAAAAGGCCGTGCGCCATAAGGTTAGAAACAGTTTGCTTTGAGAAGGGATTAACGATAATTTAGGTTACGTATAAAAAATACAGCAAAGAAACTAGAAATGTAATAAAAAACCTTGCTTTTGCTTGAGAGTGTAAGGGCTTCTTGCCTTTTAAACTTATCGTCATTTTTTTTGCAAGGTTAAATGGCACTTGCTGTAAGGAAAACAATGAACGATCACAAAAAGAAGTATGTTTTTTTTTATTATTTCGTGTTGGTATTGTAGAAAACTAGAAAATAAATTTTAAATTTAGTAATAAAATTAGGCAGAGTTTAGATTATAATAAAATTACCATCTGAACTCTGCCTTTGTGCTTTGTCACACTTATTGTTTTTCAATCTCTTTCATATATATTTTTTTTTTACGTGTGACAATAGTCCTGTACTATATTATTATTAAAGTTAACACCATTCTCAGTGGTGGCGGGGGGAGTCAGGGTGGGTGTATGCCCTCAACTAGTGTGCCCACACAAATTTCATTAAGATTTTTGACTATGTAAAAGTTTGCACCTATAACATAGTACAATGTGGAGCGGCGTTTTTTTGCTATACAGGGTGTCCCAGAACTGGCGGAGGAGCTCTGAACTGTGAATTCTTTTCTTTAAATAGACTCGATTTGTCCATGAAAAATGTTTCCAACTAGAATACTTTTTGAGTTATTGCTAATTAAAGTCCACCAATCACAGAAGAATTAATTAACTAGTCGTGAAGGTAGAAAAAATAAAAAAGGTTGTTTATATGGTAACTGAACTAAAAGCGTCGTATAAAATAAGTCGAATTTTTATTTGACCGACTATAAATTTTCAATGTCTTAGTGACAGACGTTCAACGTGACAGTTCATTCTGAATTAGCTTAATAATTTGTGCAATTTATTGTTGTATTTCCTTTTTTTTACATTTAAATTGTCTTCTTAATCTTTAACTGGTTACTAATTGTCTTAAGACATCACAAACCTGCGGTGTTCAAATCAGGAATATTGCATGTGGGTAAGTGATTAAATGCCATTCATGTTAAAAACTAAAGTTGACCAGATGTTTTATACTAACTTTTGCAAAATCTAACAATTATTCTTGTTTCCTAAGAAACGCATACATTTAATATTTCTGCATCTATCTTCAATTAATAAACCGTCTCTTATTGGTCAGCTTTATTTCATTGCGGTTTGAAAACCATTGAGGGTAGAAATTTTTTTCTTGGTAAAGAAGTCGGTTTAAAGAGTAGAATCTAGAGTTAAGAGCTCCTCCGCGAGTTCTGGGACACCCTGTATAAACCAATTTTAACCGATTGAAGACCGAAAATTTAGAGATGTTGATGGTTTATGTAAATGTAAATATTTAATCCAAAAATGTATACAATATTTTAATATTTCTCTTTCTCAAAGTAATTTTATTCTAAGTGGTTTTCTATGTAAAGTACATAAATACAATGCAGTAACTAAACAATTTTTTTTTTAGGCGCTATAGACTATTTTATGCCTACGTTTTATTGTTTGGGAAACTATTTTATGCTTTTAGCTGCCTATTTAATAGTCCCATTTTATGATTTTTAGGGGCCTAAAATCCAGTCTGTAGTCATCAGTCTTGGATTTTCCCTGCAGTAGGGAATTATGTTGTATTTTCAGTACTTTAGAATTTTATACATAACCCCACAATCTGAAAATCTATCACAAAAAGAAGGGATCAACTTGTAGAAAGATACAGATGCCTTTTACTTACAATCGCGGAGGGTAGGGTGGATGCGCCGAATGCCAGAGAAAAACCTAGATCAAACTACGTAAAGCAAATAATGGAAAACGTCGGATGTGGAAGCTACAGAGAAATAAAAAAGTTAACCCAAGATAGAAAAGCATGGAATGTTGCATCAAAGCAATTGATTGATTGAATACCCAGAGAGAGAGACATACCTTGATTTTTATCACCAATCCAAAATGAGTAAACATGAAGCCAACACCACTTCATTGAATTTTGTTATCAAAAAACGGAAGAATAAATTTGCACAAAAATATCCCCACAAATTATTGTTAATATAAAAAATGATGATAATAAAATTACCACTCGACTTTCTGATATAATATAGAATTAGATTACAATAAATATATTAGCTTCGGCAGTCGATAATATTAGAAAATTTAAAATACTATTAAAATTAAATTTGAGAAAGATTTGAAATCATATTTAAATTTGTGAAATGATTTTAATTAATAAAATTATAATTGTACAAAGTTAGAAGCACAATGCAATCAGGTACTGTTGACGTTTAAACAAAGGAATAAAAAGATTTTTAAAGCAAGGCGATAAGGAGTTATAAACTTCAATTGCATTGTAAAAAATATTGTTAAAAAAGGGCAGATTTCTGAACTGGCATTGTTAGAAGCCCTTTGTTTCGAATGACTATGAATATCAGTTGTACATATATCTAAGTCCTATCATTAAGGTAGATAGGAGTTTTGACGGTTAACAATTTGTGAATTAAACAGGCAAAATGAATAAAACAGCAATTTCACATGTTTAACCATTTGATCTCTTGCAATTTGTGAGAAATCAAGAAATGTGATTATATTTTTGTAAGCCACCAACTAGTCTTAAACACCGAGTTTTGCACTCTGGGTAGGTATCGAGACAAGGACTATAGACCGATTTTGGAAAATTAAAAAAATTTTTCAGTGAAAATTTTTTTTTATTTTGATAAATTTTGAAAATTTTGATAATTCTTTGTTTTTAGTATTTGTTAATTGTAAATAATATTTATTCGTTGAGATCTAAAATCAATTTCATTATTATGTTATAGTCTTTATTGTTTGGCTGTTTTAAATTTTCAACGCTGCATTTACTGTGCTGTATAGATCCGTTCTTGAGATCTAACACTAACGGACAAAACCACGGCTACTAATTTAGATAAAATCTGTATACTACATACCGACAAATTTCAACCACAGCACTTAACATTTTAATTTTATTAATGGAACACATTTTTTTGTAGTATTTTTTTGTGTTTAAATCTACCTTTTTTGGCATATTAAATGAATAAATTTTAACATTTTTCAAGGTTTGAAAAACTAATTTGACTGTTGATAAAACAAATTAGCATAGCACCCACAGAAGAATCTGAAAATTTTAAATACAACTTAAAATATAAAATATCTTAGTTAGTTTGTTTTGAGCTGAATGAACATTGAACAGAGTATATTAAATTACCGGTAAAGTAAAATATCTTATTTTACCTTACCGATAGTCATCTACCACTAATCACAAGTTTGGGTAAATCTTTAAACTATTGAAAGTTTTTTGTGTGCTAGTGTTAAACCTTAAATTGACATCAAAATTGGTTCCAAATTACGACAACATTTATGAATAACTATAGGTAATAGTTGTTTTCCCTCTATGGATATTAATTAAAGGTAAAATATTGTCCCTACCTTTCCATTTGCGAAACAGAATGACTGCAGATTTAAGAGGGTTAATGAGAATAAAATGGTTTTTGGAAGTAGTAGTCTTGAAAGATCAGAATTGATACTGTCATTAGAGTCTTGAATAGTGGAAAAATTTAAAGATGTAAGTTCAGCTGCGTGTCATCTGCATAGAAGTGACATGGTTTTTAATGCAGTCACTAAAGTCGGCAGTATAAATGGGTCCTAGAGAATGAAGCATTGAGGAACACCAGACTCCCCAGTGCTGTCGTTAGAAATTGAGTTATTAAACTTTACTAATTGAATTCTCTTAAATAGGAAACTGTTTATATAAGTTTGATTTCATCATTACTGAAACCAAAATAATTGTAATGTATATAATATTAAATCATGGTTCACCATATCGAGCGCCTTAGAATAATCTAAAAGAATTAAAATCGAAGGCAAACTATTGTCTAGAATGTCAAATATGTATATCGTCCTCTATACAAGGCACAGCACATTTTACGTTTGACCATATGGCACACCGATTTTTAGTTTTAAAATAAAGATCCAATGATTTGAGAGTTGTCCAGAAATTATTCTTATTTTTATTTAGCGCAAATTAAAAATGAGTTCGTTTTTCTTTTCTAATAGTCCTAATCTCTTGAGTTTTTGGTTTTTTGAATTTAGCTACAGCAATACGGAACTTCACGAGATTATATTTACCTATGTATGGCTATGGCTAGAGGGTTGTTTAACATTAACTGACAACCAGGGAGTTTTAGGTTTAGTGAGCCGAGCAATGCGTAAAGGATTAAATGTATCAAATAAAATATTAAAATGAGTATCTGTATATAAAATACTTAATCACTTTAACAATATCTATTTATTTTAACCTTATACGTATTTCGGCATGTTTACATGCCATTGTCAAAGGTTATATATAACCTTTGACAATGGCATGTAAACATGCCGAAATACGTATAAGGTTAAAATAAATAGATATTGTTAAAGTGATTAAGTATTTTATATACAGATACTCATTAAATATGGACTTTAACGAAGTAAAGCTGGAATTAATAAATAAAATATTAAAAAGTTTAATATTAGATTTTATTTATAAGTTCGAGTTTTACTTCGTTGAATATATACTAGAAGCATTTGAAATTTACAAACATTTAAAATCTGTACCTTTAACGAATAAGCAATTGATCTCTTAAATTCACCATTATTGGACGTTTTGTAATGAAAAATCAAGTCATCTGGACGCAGATATAGAAAACGAAGACCATATTTTGAAGAATTATTGTTGCTATAGCAACACCAACTGTTTACTTCTAATCTTGCCGCTGAAAATGACATGTCAACATGTCGAAATACGTATAAGGCTAAAATAAAGACCTGTTGAAGTTAAGAATTGTTTTATTTGCAATAAATTGAACATTAGAGTAGCTGAAATATTAAATGCCATGGCAGAGATTCGAATGCCGGAGTAAGTAAATCCTAATTAAAGTTATTCAAATTTCTATAAGTTTTGAAGGTGGTTTGAATACTTAAATGGCCAAGCAGTACTATGACAAAAAGTTAAAGATTGATCTGAGATATTACGGATGCTCCTCACACTCCTACAATTTATAATTTCCCAATTAGATGTGACAATTCAATCAATAAAAGTAGATGAAAATTCAGTAATTCTGGTTGGTTCAGAGATAACTTGCTTAAAACCATAAGCCTTTAACAAGTGTAGAAATTTTAAACAGTTGCAATTATATTTATTAAAATCAATGTTAAAGTCGACAACACACAACATATTGCAAGAAGAAACAACAGACAAGAGAGTGCTCTGAAGCATTAAAATTTCATCAAATTTTTTCCTTGAAATTAATTCTTTATAGTTTATGTTGGACATACGTAGAGAGCTACTACGTACTATGTTACTAATTTGAGGATTTTTTTAATATCTAAAAGCATTTGTATGCAGTGTTTGAACCAAAGCGATTCGTGAGCTCTGGAACCCTAATAAGCAGCAGTAAGTGTGTGGCTATAGTTAAGCGCGACCGACTAATGAAAGAAACTCTCATAAGCAGAGAGCAACATTGGTATAAAAAGGTGTATTCTCTGAAGCTGATCTTGCGTTAGCAGAAGGAGGTACAAAAGAGGACAAAACAAGAAAATTTTAATTTAATAGAAATACTGTTTTTATACCTACAAAATTCTTTGTACGTTTATTGTTTCTTTGTTTAAAATAATTATAATAAATAATTATTCTGTTTTTTTTTCTAATTTTTTAATATCCCTTCACTAAAAGTTTTGCAGGAGGAGAGATTTTAGGGTTGTTAGCTGTTTGGTATTCACTCAGACAGTTTGCTATTTCAAAAGTTTGTTTGGTGTTTGTTACATGTCCTAACACGGACACAATATGTTGTCTAGACTGCACAAAAATAATATTTATAGATTTCACAAAAATAATTTTTCTAGGCTTCACTACATTATGTTTTATCAATTCATAAATAAAAAATTTTTGACTCATATATTTTTTGTGTGTCGGAAAGAAAATATTTTCTTTTTTGAATTATATTTTTGAAGAAAATAAATGATTTGCCAGGAAAGTAAAAACAATATTAGTTATTTAGACAAAAATTAGTATATGATATACCAAGGAACTGAAGTGCTTCATTTTATCCCCAGTGTGAAAGTTTGGCAATAATCACACAAGTAATTGAATGAAGCACCTCAGTCCTGTGGTATATACGCTATTTTTTGCACTTCCGAAAATTTGAAATCAAAATGGTCAAAATTTTAAAATATGCTGTCAATGTGACAATCCAGCTTTTTAAAATGTCAAAATTAAAATCATCGTTTCTGATGGTGACAAAACATACTCGGTAACTTAGCAATTTATGTACGTTTAATCCCTTGGGACTTTTGAAAATATTTAATACCTCCAGCGTTAAAATTAACACTTTAGTCCTCGAAAAAATGAATCAAAGTAGTGCTTTTACTACCGGAAGTGCAAAAAAATTTTATTTAAAAAACTTGTTGTTATATGTATAAATAAAAAAAAATTTAATCTCTCAACTGGTCTAAATGGCGCTTCATATACCTATGACACTTGTATTTCATTTTTATATGCATATTAATTTTAAAATAAATTAAATTCACAGAATCCAACATTTAAATTAAAGGCAATAACATTTATTTTTAAACGAAAGGGCGAAAAATGTGTTACTTAAATCTGCGGTACTTTGCCAAATACTATTAATACGCAACGTTTTATACAATACCGATTTCGGTCTATACCGAGGGTTGTGATTCACCTACTGTTGATCTATTGATGGCATTGCAAATTTGGACTTCTATTGTATGCAGCGTTGCTATTTTGAGGTATTTTTCGCTTAATTCAGTTTATTTTGTTAGCTTACACTCGGCTGAAATTGGTTCCATTACGGTCTGATAGAAGTGTTTTTATTTCTCTCAGGGGGAGCTCAGCTCCTTGATTTTTCTTAGGGGGATCCAGGCCCTTATTTAATACTTAATATTAATACAACTCAACATAACCACCGATTGTTTAAAAGCACTGTTGTCTACATGCTAGTGTAGACCGAAAGACCGATTGTAACGTAGCTGGCGCAATGCACCGTACAATCGATTTATGTGGTAGAAACTTTTTCCCATTTCTTCCAACGTAAAATTTGTACATTTAAGTATACCAAGTTCATTATCAATTAGTCGTCTCAATGAGTTGATGCCTGTGGTTCACTGTCTACAGGCATCAACAACTTTGTACAGTGTCACTTTGCTACGCCACGAGCGGTGTTCACTTATTTTTTGAGCTAGTTTTTTGAACTAGAAATCTTATTGAGCAGTGAAACAGAGATTAAAGACAAACGTATATTATAAAAAGAAGAAGTTGCAAATATTTCCTTATGCGCTGCATATTAGAACTTCCAGTTCTTTAAAATTTACTAAGAATGCGAATAGCCGCGTCAGTATAGAACCAAGTTTCCCAAATTTTCTCGTAAACTTTTGTTATATAGTTAGTTTGTACCGTTAATCCATGTGCTCTCACAATAATGACGAATCTCTTTCCTGCTATGCTAAGCAATAAGCATTCTTCTAACCTTACTTATAACAAAGAAAATAGAACGTCACTTTATAACCACCCTGTATTGAACCAAAACAGTAATGAGGGGTTTGTACTGTAGTATTACCAAAATGAAATTAGAAAAATTTGTGTACTTTCTCAAATATCAGTAATATAAGAAATTATAAGATCTCATAAACATTTTTAATTTCAAGATTTTGACGGAAATACATGTTTTGGACCACCAGGAAATCAAAAAAGGTGTTTTTCAAACATGTCTGTTTGTGGGTGGGTGGGTGGGTGTGTCAGTACGTTTGTTCGTTCTTATACGTATCTCCCAAACGGATGGGCCAATTTTGATGAGGTTTAGAATGTAGGATTAGGAAAGAAGACCTTGACGTAAGTTTAACCTTTTTTTTTCTGAAATCACCAACTTAAACATAGCAGCCGCTATGTTTTTCTTAATTTGCCTTTAACGCCTGTATTCAAAAACGAGTTGGTAATAACTCTTGGGTGACGCAATATTTGCTAACATCTCTGAAAATATATTTAAAATCATTTGCTTTTGAAGTGTGAAAAACTCCCATCTAGGTACTGTATTACTACTGTAGTCGTCGATTACGTTGGAAGTACCTAATACCAACTTTAGTTTTAATTCATATTTATTATTTTATTATTAAAATCAACAGTTATAATATTAATCTCAAAATTTACTACTAATTTTATATAGGTACTGTTATTTTGCAATAACTATTGTTTAAAGGCCCCACCTAATAGCCATGATTTTGGAGAACTCCTATGGGGGACAATGCATACTACAGAGTTTTGCCTATTTAATTTTGGAGAATCTCCAATACATTTTAAATTATTGCCCAAAAATTATCCAACTAAAAATGCGGATCTCAGTATAGTACCCGCTCAATGTACAATAAAACCAAGAGAAAAACTGTAAATTATCCTACATATTAAAGCATCAAAAACTGGATTGCAAGAAATAGGAATAATGAATCAAGTACGTCTAAATGCCATGTCAAACATTGTTATAGATGCTGGAAAAGGATATGTTATATTATTCTCTATACACTGTTTTACCGTGTATCCAACCCTACAGGTTAATACTACTTACTGTTCTACAGGGTTGGGCAAAAGTACGGAACAATGCAAATATCTATGTATAATACAGCAACCGCGATTTCGACAAAAGTTTTTACATGAAGGTCCCGATGTACGTCGGATGCAATGAAGGTATTTGGCGGTTTAAAATGACTTCCGGTTTAGCCGAAAATGATATCAAAACAAACAAATAAAAAAACACAAATAACATCACTCGAGAAGATGCTCAAAATGACCACCATTTACTTCGTGGCAATAACCAAATGTATGTACAAATCAATATCTCTAGAATTATTAAAAATAAAGGCATAAAATCTTATATTACTGGATTCGCATAAAAGAGTTCTATCGATATATCAAAAAACATACCGGGTGTTCTATTCAAAATAAAAAGTTGGTACCGGAAGTCCTTTTAAACCGCCAATACCTTCATTGTATCTGCCGTATATCGGAACCTTCATGTAAAAAATTTTGTCGAAATAGCGGTTGCCGTATTAGAGATATTTGCGTTGTTCCATAATTTTGCCCAACCCTGTATAGTGCAGCAGTGCAACATGTATTGTTTTCAGATTGAAGATATAGCAGGAAACAATTTTGGATTTCTTTTTAGCAAAATTACATTATGGGAAATGTTTAAAATAGACGAGTAAGTGACAACTCAATTTCCTTTAAATATTTTTTAAATCATTTGTGAAATACCACAACTTCATATATGTTAGAATTTAATTCATAGATAATTATTCAGAACAGAATTAATCAAATTTTACGAGAAATTCAACATGATGAAATGAAAACTATAGAAATATATGTACCAGATTATGAAATGGGAGAAGCAGATTTTTTTGCAACCTTGGTATTAATTACAAAATGTAAGACAGTTTTGTACGGAAATAAAACTAAATCGCAAAAAACTATGTGACTGCGTATTTGTAACGAAATCAAAAGGAGTGTCATTAAGGGAAAAAGTTTATGAATGTGTACCTAGAGATATGCTTAAAATGACTTTATCACATGAAGTTGTTGAGGTAGGTACAGTTCAATGAGATTATGCATATTATATTGACATAATACGAACATATATTTAATATTTTGAATTGCTTGTGTGGTAGGCGTGGTAAAACATTATTAATAAATATTTAACTATTAAAAAATTAATAATATAATAATAAATTAATAAAATAAAACACTTGGTATTTGTTTCACAATTTGTTGACTTTTTTCTTTAAAATATTATCTACTCTGTTTCTTGTCCGACGGATACACGGAGCAATTTGTAGATAATATTTTAGAGAAAAAACAAAAACAACAGGTACAACATCTTTTCTATAGCGGACAAGAAACAACAATTGAAAACAATATGGTCAAAAACCAGTTAGCTATAAAGTTACCTATAAAGTTGCAAACAGACTCAAAACATCAATCATAAATCAGCTGGCATTTCCCAACATTGAATTACACACAACCATTTTTTCAAACAACCAGATACTAAAATTTTACACATAGAAAACAAAGGCAATCGATTAAATAAATTAGACAACTTAGAAATTATAAGAGCAATAAGTAATAATAAAAATAAAGTGAATGACCACACCGATTTAGGTAATTCACCACTCCTTGACCTACAGTCAACAACAAAGCATAGACACACGGGTGTTAATACTTAAAATCAGTGCGGCGACGACAGAATTCTAGAAATGGGTACATCTTTAACTTTTAGTTTTATTTGTAAGCTCGTGAAGATAACTGAGACAGTTGAAACTCGATTCGAATGAATAAAAGTCAACAAATTCTGAAACAAATACCAAGTGTTTTATTTTATTAATTCTAACATATATGAAGTTGTGGTATTTCACAAATGATTTAAAAAATATTTAAAGGAAATTGAGTTGTCACTTACTCGTCTATTTTAAACATTTCCCATAATGTAATTTTGCTAAAAAGAAATCCAAAATTGTTTCCTGCTATTTTAACATTTAACAATTAAAAATGTTGCCTTTTTCTCTGCCTTTATTTAAGAACACTTTAAATAATGAATTTTTTTTATAAAATTTGTTGAATAGCTAGATAGGTATTTAAAAATCTTTTTTCTATTTTGGTTCTTTACTGACTACTTTATGAAACTCATTTGGATTTCATAAAGCAACTCTTTAAAGAATTCGAAATTTTATTTTGTTAGGTTGGTGAAAACCATGTGACAACAAAACCTTCACGCGTTATAAACATAACCTTCAAATTGAAAGTTCTAAAAGTTAAGATTATTTAGCGTATTTTCCGCTACTTTTCGTAGCTCGGGTGGGGTGCAAGATAATTCTTCTTCCATCTTTTCTTCAAATCTTAGGTATTTTAAAAATTAAATCACTTTCAATCACAGTTTGTCTAAATTTTAATTTGACAGTAAGTTTGAATTGTATGAAATTACTAAATGTCACCAACAGCCACATATCAAAAACAAAAAACATAAAATTTTCCTAATCGATTAAATTTTTAAATTAAAATATAAAATAAGGTAATTTTTAACTTTTTTGGACCAAAATAGAAAAAATAGTATAAAATACACGTTTCATAAGACATTTAAGCGCACTTGTCCATTAGAAAACAAGCGGCTCGTTTTCTAACTTGGACGCGTGCTCTAAAATCATGTCTTATGAAACTTGTTTTTTAATATACTATTATTAAATATTTTAGTTTTAGACAGTATTTTGTCAGCAGTTTGTTAAAATATGATTTTTACAAATAACCTGCTATTTTGTGTTGGCGCTGGTTCGATGAAAGGTACTTAAGATGTCCTCAATAACCCACCAAAATTAAGCATGAACACGCAGTGTTCGTTAAAAATTCACTGTGTAGCCGCCCTACCACTACAGCTATGTAATATAATAAGTAATTCCTACAATATTTGTAGTTGACGAGCCGGAAGTTTCTTTTAAGGCATAAAAATTAATGTTAGTTATACAATTTATAAAGACTGCAATATAATCACAGAGAGCTATTTCATTAAGTTATATTAGTAATACACCACTAGTTATTTTTTAAATGCTGTCAAGCTGCTTTGCTTATTAAGGCGACGTCAGGTGACTCAACTCCATTAATTCACATTGACTGTCATATTGAAATTAAGTTTTTTGTTTTACAGTAATATGGGGTTTACCAAACTTTATGCCGATTTGAATGTTTTGGTACCTCTTTAAATAAGCCCGATCCCAACGGCGTACCTTGAAAAATGGACAGCGTGTTTGCTATCAGCAGTATAGGGTGTCCACTGTTCAGCTTAAGAAGGCTCATCATTGGGATCTCGAAAACAATAAGAGATAGGAGGTTGGTTAGGTTAGGAAAAAGTAAAAGTTAGCTATTTAGGAGACCAGTTTAATAATGTTCTGAAAAGCTGTGAACAATATATTGCTTACTAAATATAAGCAAAAAACTAAATTTGACGTTTTACATTTTAGCATATTTATTTATGCTTTAACAATTTGTTTTTGTAGCCAGAATTTTATATGACCTGCGTTTTTAAGTGGCGATAGTCAACTTTTTTTTTCTAATGGCCGCTATTTAAACTTTTTAAGTTTTTAGAGACCATTGTAAAATAACAAAAACGGATGTTAAAAATAATAATTTAAAAATAAATGTTTCTTAAAGTTGGCCATAGAAGTTTTATAGTAATATTTTTGTGTTACGCACGCACGCATACGCGCGCGCATCACACGCACAGCGTGGCGAAATCTGGGGTTTCGAGCTCTAAAAGTGCATATCTGTCAAAATCACAAGTTCGGAAATGTTGAATATAACAATACCTTCCTCTAGCTATACTCTGCATATCGATGAAGATAAAAAAGTTAACCATCGCCACTCGAAAATGGTAGTTCATAAAAGAATTCTGGCTACACCAGTAAATTCCTCACTATGTGTTACACTATCACTGCCACAATGAATCGTTTATCAATAAAGAAAGTACGACAAAAAAAAGATAACGTTAAATTTAAGTTTTTTATATACTTATATCTAGTAAGCTAGGAATAGAACAAAATTTTTAAACATTGCGTTAAACTGATCTTTTGCATACACAACTTTTTTTAAATTTAACCAACCTTCTGTCTCGTACCGTTTTCGAGATGGCAATGGTAAGACGTCTTAAGTGGAACGCCCTATATAGGTAATTGAAGAAATTTCATTTAATTTAATGCTTCTATAATAGACTTAATTTGCATATTCGCACTTGACAATTTTAAACGTAACACTTACGCCATTAAGCATTCCATTACTTGTTTAAACATCTCAATGTTATTTTTATCAAAATTGACTTTGCAACATTGTTTTTGTGTTTTTGGATTTTTTTTGATTATATTATTATATTAATTTTTTAATAGTTAGAAACATAAGAAAAAACAAATACTTTATAAAATAGGAACCTCCTAATAAATGATTATACATGTAATTTTATCTTACATCTATAAAGATTTTGTATCGTTGCGTTGGGAGAACCTTTTCTTAAAGATATTTTTCGACGTCTGCCATATTGTGTCATTGGAGTTTAATGAAATTTTAGTAAGCAAAATAAATTTCAATTCTTCTTCTAAATAATGAAAAAATAAACAACCTCTTATAATATGTAAAAGATTCAATTTTTTAATAATAAGGAATTTCTCCCGCATAAAAGATGCTCTCTACCAGACACTGCCTTCAGCGTGTTTCTGGCTGTAGCTTTCATGGGTATATTCTATGCATCACCCAGCCAGGCAAATACTAATAATAATTAAAAATAGGATTTGTATGCACTTAAAAATGTAAAAATATGCATGCACTTTTATGCATTACAAAATGCTGGAATACGCACTTAAATATGCCCTTACAAAACCGCAATCTATGCATTTCGAAGTAATTTTTTAACAGATATGCAATTTTGTTGATTTTGAAAAAAATTGAAAATACGTAATGGGTCATTACGTTATACCCGGGATACAAATAAATAGCTAAATTTTGCTTTAAAGGTTAGATATGCGTATCTCCTTTCTTTAAAAAAGAGTAACAAATAAACCCAAGATGCAAAAATAATATGGGCTTCTAAATTAGGTGCTGCAGATTATCTAAATTGCTTTAAATGTTTTTAGATATTGTAATACGGAAAAGCATGTAAAATGACAAAAAGATATAAAATATGCATTGAAATCCAAAATTTCATAAATATGTAAAAATTTCATAAGTATGTATGAATTTTTCAAATTTACATATGTGATTCACATGTTGATGTATAAATTTAACTATGCATATGTTTACTACATGCAAGGAGATCATGCAAATGCATAGAAATCCTATCCCTACTAATAATAAATGGCAAAACTTAGGACAACAATGCTACTGTGAACAGTTCCTGTAACCTTTATATTTCAGGCTAAAGATATACAAACATTAAGAATGGAAGTAAAATACCTGGAACATGGTTTGACAAGAATGTTGTATATCGTAACTTTGTCTAATAACAGACAAGTGAAGCTATTTGTAAATATAAATGTTTTACCTGAAAAAGTAACTCTAGCTTCAAAATATGCTCTTAATTATGAGTTTAAGCTAAAAAGCATATTTATCGGTGAAATAGAACCAATGGCACAGGTATTTTAAAGTCAATTGTCAATTTATTCATATGAGAAAACTATGCGCTATAGGTTTTTCCTCTTTATAATAATTCTACATTTTCGATTAATTATGAAGTGGATGTAACTCCAATATCATGTTTCAATTTTGACTTCGATTTCGATATATTCAAATGCATCAATTCCAAAGGAACAGTGTTACCTTTCACCTCTAAAGAAATTCTACTTAGTTTTGTTCCTATTGAAGTTCGAAGATACAGCGTACGCTTAAAGTCACATTCACGCGAATTTGTTTGAAGTACATATGCAATAGGTTCTAGTCCCACTTGAAATGGAAGACAACGAAGTTGTCTTGAAAATATATGGCGAAGGTGTTTTAACATATGATTCATACATTCCTGGCATAGTTAGCACAATGTCTAGTTCTTCAAAAGGGTTATATATGGAAAATCCAATTGAATTATCTACAGACTACTTGGTGATAGAACCTTTTCCAGTTTGGAGCACAGTAAAAAAATTGTTATTTATAAGAAATCAAACTACGAATAGAATTATTGGTTATTCTTGGCAAGAGTAAGAACTTTAAACAACAAGCCTGATTGGATGAATATAACAAACATTATTTTAAAATCTTCAGTTGCACAGTGGAAGGTACTGTTAAAGCAGAAGTAGTTTATCGTAAAGGTGTATTACAACCAAATGAAAATCATGCAATTATAATTCGCATAAATTCGTTGATCAACCCTGCTGTTTGCGTTTACAAATGGCTTGTAAACTTCTAGACCACACACAACACATTCGTCATAAAGAATCGCCAGCTGCTTACAGTCTTTATTAAACAGGAAGAACTTGAAGGACAGTTTACTATCACTGAAGAGGGAATATTTTACCCGGTAATAGAATTAATGTCTGTGGTATAAATGAGCATTTAACGTCATATGTAAATTTTTAGAAAAACGATGTCGTCATAATACCAAAGCCTGAAAACTTTTTTCTAACATTGGCAATAAAACTTTGTATTACACGCATTCCTTACAAGGATTTGTGTATGAGTAAAGAAATACAGCTAAAACACCGCAGTATAGTTTGCGTGTGAATATGGTTGATATTTTCAAAGAATACGTTGAGCCTCTCCTCCCAAAAAAATCAGAGTTAAATTTAGAAAGGTTAAAAGAATTGGATAAAACTACTGATCAAAAAAAATCTAAAAACACAAAAACAATGTTGCAAAGTCAATTTTGATAAAAATAACATTGAGATGTTTAAACAAGTAATGGAATGCTTAATGGCGTAAGTGTTACGTTTAAAATTGTCAAGTGCGAATATGCAAATTAAGTCTATTATAGAAGCATTAAATTAAATGAAATTTCTTCAATTACCTATATAGGGCGTTCCACTTAAGACGTCTTACCATTGGCATCTCGAAAACGGTACGAGACGGAAGGTTGGTTAAATTTAAAAAAGTTGTCTATGCAAAAGATCAGTTTAACGCAATGTTTAAAAATTTTGTTCTATTCCTAGCTTACTAGATATAAGTAGATAAAAAACTTAAATTTAACGTTTTCTTTTTTTTGTCGTACTTTCTTTATTGATAAACGATTCATTGTGGCAGTGATAGTGTAACACATAGTGAGGAATTTACTGGTGTAGCCAGAATTCTTTTATGAACTACCATTTTCGAGTGGCGATGGTTAACTTTTTTATCTTCCTCGATATGCAGGGTATAGCTAGAGGAAGGTATTGTTATATTCAACATTTCCGAACTTGTGATTTTGACAGATATGCACTTTTAGAGCTCGAAACCCCAGATTTCGCCACGCTGTGCGTGTGAGTTCGCGCGCGTATGCGTGCGTGCGTAACACAAAATACTACTATAAAACTTCTATGGCCAACTTTAAGAAACATTTATTTTTAAATTATTATTTTTAACATCCGTTTTTGTTATTTTACAATGGTCTCTAAAAACTTAAAAAGTTTAAATAGCGGCCATTAGAAAAAAAAAGTTGACTATCGCCACTTAAAAACGCAGGTCATATAAAATTCTGGCTACAAAAACTGGTCTCCTAAATAGCTAACTTTTACTTTTTCCTAACCTAACCAACCTCCTATCTCTTAT
Organism: Ctenicera cuprea; assembly: GCA_958336395.1. Lineage (NCBI taxonomy): Eukaryota > Metazoa > Arthropoda > Insecta > Coleoptera > Elateridae > Ctenicera > Ctenicera cuprea. The sequence goes on along the minus strand of OY284491.1, from coordinate 43,952,171 downwards.
TGTTTTCGAGATCCCAATGATGAGCCTTCTTAAGCTGGACAGTGGACACTCTATACTGCTGATAGCAAACACGCTGTCCATTTTTCAAGGTACGCCGTTGGGATCGGGCTTATTTAAAGAGGTACCAAAACAGTCAAATCGGCATAAACTTTGGTAAACCCCATATTACTGTAAAACAAAAAACTTAATTTCAATATGACAGTCAATGTGAATTAATGGAGTTGAGTCACCTGACGTCGCCATAATAAGCAAAGCAGCTTGACAGCATTTAAAAAATAACTAGTGGTGTATTACTAATATAACTTAATGAAATAGCTCTCTGTGACTATATTGCAGTCTTTATAAATTGTATAACTAACATTAATTTTTATGCCTTAAAAAAAACTTCCGACTCGTCAACTACAAATATTGTAGGAATTACTTATTATATTACATAGCTGTAGTGGTAGGGCGGCTACACAGTGAATTTTTAACGAACACTGCGTGTTCATGCTTAATTTTGGTGGTTATTGAGGACATCTTAAGTACCTTTCATCCAACGAGCGCCAACACAAAATAGCAGGTTATTTGTAAAAATCATATTTTAACAAACTGCTGACAAAATACTGTCTAAAACTAAAATATTTAATAAAAGATTTTTAAATACCTATCTACTTATTCAACAAATATTATAAAAGAATGCATTATTTAACGTGTTCTTAAATAAAGGCAGAGAAAAAGGCAACATTTTTAATTGTGAAATGTTAAAATAATTGAATTTTTGTTTATATTAAATTGAGACCTTCACATTTTTTAGAATAGTGCACGAGTAAAGTTCCCTTATATGAAAAGAAATTTAATAAAAGTTATAATAAAAAGTTGTTTAAAATTACTTACCTATAAATCTCGAATATGATTTTCAAAATTGTTTTCGTATTTTTAGAGTTAGGCATCGAATTCGGAAAAATCACAAAAATTGTTTTATCTGATTGTTTTAAATATGTTTTCTAAAATACTTAATTTTCTATTTGCATCAATCTTATACAGGGCAATTCATAACATGTGGTGCACACTTTCAGAATCTGATTCTAAACACAATAAACAAAGTTCCTTTAAACATTGGTCCTGAAGGTCCTCCTGAAGAAAGAACAGTTTAATCATTGTTTTTCGATAACATTTGCAGTAATCACACTGAAGAGTAACAGCCTCCTGACGATGGAACAGTTTAATCATTTTTTGTTGTAAACTTTTGCAGCAGTGACACTTAAATTTGGAAATTCTATATCTGAGCATAGGTAAAAAATAAATTGACACTTTTAACACTTGTGCCATAATAATTTTCAATTGTTCAACCAGTCCACGAAACAACTGATTGTTGAAATTTTGTTAAATAAAAAGATGCTCATTCACTGTCAAAAACAATTTAAACCTCTTATTTATTAGTGAGAAATAGTGTACGACACAAATGTTTCATTTTGTTTGTGGGGTAGCTACACTCGCCTGGAGGCTCATTCCATAAACTTCCCCACTCACAAACTAAAATGACACTTTTAACACTTGTATCATAAACAAGTATTTTGATTCGATAATAGATGGTCAGGATGTTCGGTATAACTGTGCCAAAATTTAGAATGTCTTTTCAAATGCAGATTTTTTTAGTTTAGTCGCCCTAGCTATCACATATTTGTTTATGCACCTGCAAATTCACATGAAGTTCAACCTCTTTTGTAATTATTTTTATTAAATATTTAATTTATTTACTTAATTTTAGAGATACCGTATTAACTAATTTATTTTGCAACATGGCTGAAATTACAAGTAATTCTTATCACCCCTATTACTTACAATTTAATATGGACGATAATGAAAATATGAACTGTACTACATCAAAGAATATTAATCGACGAACTCAAAGGTGTTTAGAGAAATGAATGGCATTAGTTAAAGATTTTTTGAACACACCACAGGCACCGTTTATAGCAAACGTTCTCAAAAAATTAATAGCCGAGGGTATTCATGAAGTATTTCATCTTGGGCAGTAAATTAAAAATCAGTCTCATAAACCATACATTTATTAAATGAGTATCTGTATATAAAATACTTAATCACTTTAACAATATCTATTTATTTAAACCTTATACGTATTTCGGCATGTTTACATGCGATTGTCAAAGGTTATATGAAAGTAAACAGTTAGTGTTGTTATAGCAATAGAACTTTTTTACTTATCTTGGTAATTGTCTGCAGATGACTTGATTTCTCATTCCAAAACGTCCAGTAGAGGAGAATTCAACAGATCAATCTGCTCATTCATTAACGGTACAGCTTTTAAATGTTTGTGAATTTCAAAAGCTTCTAGTATGTCTAATTTCCGTTTATCATCACAAAAGTGTAAACATTTTATGGTGTTATTAGATGTCATTGAATGATTTTGTTCTAGTAAGTGTTTAGCGTAATTGGATTTATGCTTCGATCCCATATTTTGGTGAGAAATCAGAAAAAATTGCTAAAATTATAAACAAAACAAATAAATATAAAGTAAGCTTTAAAACAACTAGGAACATATTAAATACTTTGTTTAATGCAAAATCAAAAACAGACGATTTGTTAAAATCAGGCATTTACAAATTGAATTGTTCGCATTGTAATTCGGTTTATATAGGCCAGACAATTAGAAATTTTGATATTAGGTATAAAGAACACGTACGTTGTTACAAATACAAACACCCACATAAATCCAATTACGCTAAACACTTACTAGAACAAAATCATTCAATGACATCTAATAACACCATAAAATGTTTACACTTTTGTGATGATAAACGTAAATTAGATATACTAGAAGCTTTTGAAATTCACAAACATTTAAAAACTGTACCGTTAATGACTGAGCAAATTGATCTGTTAAATTCTCCTCTACTGGACATTTTGGAATAAGAAATCAAGTCATCTGCAGACGATTACCATGATAAGTAAAAAGTTCTATTGCTATAACAACACTAACTGTTTACTTTCATATAACCTTTGACAATGGCATGTAAACATGCCGAAATACGTATAAGGTTTAAATCAATAGATATTGTTAAAGTGATTAAGTATTTTATATACAGATACTCATTAAATATGGACTTTAACGAAGTAAAGCTGGAATTGATAAATAAACATACATTTATTCTGCAAAAAATAAATTTACATGCCCATCATGTAAATGTAACTTATAATCTACATTATATAAATAACAAAATTGTTTACAATGTGATATAATTTATAATATAAAGTAATCAATAAAACTTGAAAGTTTTGAAATATTTCTGAATAGTTTGAGTAGCATCTAATTGTTGTTAACTGATGAATGGATCTTCAATTCTTCTAAAGACAGCTAAAAATTTGTCGCCATTATTTCTAGATACTTTTTGCCCTTCTTCGGTACTGCTGTACAATTTCTCTACAACTGGATCTGATTTCTGTAATATTAAAATTCATTTTATAATGACGATATTTTATTTTCTTACAATATGCAAATAATTCCAATAAAAAAGTAGTCTTGTTTTTGGTTTTTAATCCAAATGTTAAAGTTTATAGAAATGAAACCTTTTAAATTGCTAACTGCTATCAAATTCTTGAATTATGCTATGTATGTAAAAAAAGGAAAACCTTTTTATTTTTGATTTTTCGAAAATTTTAACCGTATTTTTTTTTATTCGGACTCGAAACAAAAAAATACATCCAAAAAGTGTTAATATAGTAGGCGAATGGAAATTCTTAAAATTTTTCTGGAAGAGAAAACCGTTCAGACTCTTCCCTCTTACAGAGGCTGTAACTCCATAAGGAAGCGTTCCCAAGCCCTTGTTTATCTTATTACTAGTGTTACCCCCGCGCACAATGCACTGACAGACTGAGCGTTGACTGAGCCGGCTAAATGCTAAGTCACGTGATGCATTAGTTCCATGAGGAGACGCGGCGTTGGTGTAGATGTCGCCTTAAGTAAAGCGCGTTTAGCAGACTCAGCTCACAGTTTCAAAAAGTACACTCAAGAAGTTACAAGTATTTGTGTGTATGAGCTAACTTTTTAAATGGCCGTGAGACTGTTCGTGACAATCCACGAAAAAGAGTTTCAACAAGAGTTCAACTGCAACAACAGGCATGTGTTGTTCGTTTTCTCCACTATTTCAGAAACAATTATTAGGCGATTTGTATTGATCAAAGCTCCAACACATTTAATGACACTTATCGCAATTGAACCTCCTGTTCCTGGATTGCCAGAAACAGTCTCACAGCCATTGTTAAAACAACTAGCCCACTCAAATACTTGCAACTTCTTGAGTGTACTTTCTTAAAAGTTTGAGCTGTGTCTGAGTAAAATTTCAGCCGGTTTAATGCCTTTACTAACGAGAAATTGAATTACTATATGCTGTTTCAGAGATTTACATTAGCTATGTCGAATAACAAGTACTGTTTTTTGTTTAGAGTAGAGTACGTTCTTACGTTATGTTCATATCAAATATTCAACAATTCTAAACAAATTTAAAAAAAAAACCATGTCACTTTAACTAAATTTTTTGTTACCTTTTTGGTAAACAAAGCTATACCTGGGTAACTTTTACCATTTTTACCAGTTACCCGTACCTGAAACATAATTTTAAAAGTACTTTTACCCGAGTACAATTTCCAGTACCCAGGTACATGAAAAAGTGATTGACAGAAAAGCCGCCACCTACTGCTTGTGTTGGCGGTTTGCCTTATTGAGATCATTGTTTTGTCTTCGGCACTGAAAGCCAGCAAATCATTATGACTAGCAGTCACACTAGATTATGTGATTCCCATGTATCAATTCAAACATTTTAAACAGTTTCATGTAATGTAATTCCTTCATTCTTTGTTCCTTGCCTTAAACGAGAGTTTATGTGGTGGTTTAGAGCAATATCTATGAAGTGTTGTGTCTCATAAAATTATTAAAATCAAGTGACTGCTTATTTTGTGTATTTCCAGGCGTTTTGAATGACAGTTAAGTCAAAATATCCAACAATTTTTTATAATACCGTGTGTACAAAAAGTAATTACATAAGGGTTGGCCATGGAAAATAAAATTTCTGTCTTTGCACGCTTTAGAATTTAACTGGCATCACTCTGTCAGTGTCACTACAAATGACAAATTACAAGCGTAACCTAAAAATTTTAAGTGACATATTTTTTTGTTCAAATTCTAAAGCATACAAAGACAGAAATTTTATTAGCCATGGCCAACCCTTATGTAATTACTTTTTGAACACAGTATAATAATAATACCAAATTTGGCCAATATCTCTCCGTGATAAATTAGAAATATAAAAATTTAAAAGAAAACTTGCTAATAATTAGGCTTAAGAAAATTATGCACTGAAAACTATGCAGTTAAATATACACTAAAAAAAGGGCATTTTTGTATAAATTACAAAATAAAAGTTTTCTTCACAGAAACTGCTCTAAAATCATAACCAACACTGACACCGTTTTATAATACAGTGTGAGTACAATGTTTTTTAATAACTTCGTTATTTCAAGAAATAGACACAAAAATTATATCGGTAAAATCTTCATCTAGGACTATTCTATAAGATTAACCTTTTTTATTTTTATACAGAGTGTTTGATCTACTACAACTGGTAGTAAACTTAAATTTTTTTAACAGAACACCCTGTATATTGTTAGATGGTTGGATACGAGATTAAGTTGTGCTATCAATATACAAGTATAATTGTATTTAAAAGTTTCTAGCTTTACTTCATTGAAGTCCATAATTGGGAGGTCAATGACCATTTGACCCAATGGAGAAACCGCCACTGGTTTTCACAAACTTTTGTTGAAATAATTAATGTAAATTAATAGATTTACAAGAAGTGGATTGAGGCTGTAGGACGAAACATTGTTTTTGAGAAGAAACGGAATTTTAGAGTCTGCGATGTATGTTTTAGCGAACATATGAAATTTCAGGAACATCATAACAAGACGAATCTAAAATTTAATAGTTTTCCTACTACCTAAATCAGAACCTGATTAATGAATCAGTTTGTGTTTATGTCAACGACTCTCCTCAAAACAACAAGCTAAGCTAAAGCTCTTTGTTGTCTACATATTCAAGGTGTTCCCCTATGCTCAGATGGGGAATTTTATAAGCAGGAAATTTTCAGTAAAAACCTTGAACAAATTTTCCTTAAAATTTACCAATTCAGAATATATTCTTCAGAAAATGTCACCCTACATCACTGAATGTAATATTATGTAATCTTAGCTGAACTGATATGGCCATGTGTTTGCCAAAAGACCCTCTAATAACACCAGTAACTGTATTGTACAAATTTAACTTATTTCGTAGGTCCTCATTAAATTTAAATTTTTTTATATGGTATTAAAACGCTTTATTTCTGATATACCATGTGACATAGACTCATGGTACACCCCCCTTTTCTCCTTTGTTTCTCTAGCTATATTTCTGAAATTTGGAACATTGAATATGCTCACTAGACGGCACTTTCTGACATATTTGGGAAAAAAATTCAACTTCCGGTTTTTCCGGAAATGACATCAACTTTCGATTTACAAATGGGACACCCTGTATATTATTACATTTTTGAAATCTTCGTAATTATCTGAATCCAATGATACCTTATAGGTGATATTTCATTTGTCAGAACACCCATTTTATTTTTCGATCTAGAGACCATGAACTCCCTAAAATTATTCTAAATAATCAAAATAATGCTACACTATCGCATTTTCGATTAAAATAGTATTGTGGTTCGAAATAGGTGCCAAAAAAGTAAAACAAAACGTTTTTTTACTCGAAACTCCATTTTTTCAAATGGTACCATAATGGTACTCTGACGTCATTCGAAAGTACCATCGATGGGGTATCCATCCATATTAACTCTTTTTGTGTATAACCAATACGAACACAATAATGTAGTTGAAAAAGCCTAGGTTCAAATGGCAATGTAATCAAAGGAATAATTAGGTATTCTCTCACAATTTAATTAATAACGAATCAAAATTTAAAAAAAAAAAGAAATCTTATAATAACTGTTCGAAATGTCCACCACCAACATCCAAACATTTTCGAGCTCGTTTCGCGGTATTTCGAATAGCATTGTTCAATTGTTGAGGCGTTATACTTTGAATGGCTTGTCCAACTCGTAATTCTAGGTCATCGCGGGTCGTTGGGTATGTTTTGTAAACGATGTTTTTCAAGTGACCCCAAATAAAAAAATCTAAAGGGGTTAAGTCAGGTGATCTTGCAGGCCACCTAACAGGACCATGTGTTCCGATCCACATTTCCTCAAATCGGTCACGAAGGTAATCCGTCACTATCCTACTATTGTGCGGAGGTGCACCATCCTGCTGAAAAAACAGTCGATTTTCCAGATTCAGCGGTAAATCTTCTAAATAATCTTCAATTTCATTTCTGAGGAAACTTAGGTATCTACCACCATTCAAAGGTCCATCAAATATTATGGGACCAATTATTCGATCTCCAACTACTCCTAGCCATACATTAAACCCAAAACGTTCTTGGAAATTCCCCTGCCTAAATAAATGCTGATTCTCTTGCGTCCAATATCAAGTATTTTGTTTGTTAAATAAACCAAGATTGGTGAATCTTGACTCATCGGAGAATACAATTGTTTTCAGAAACTTATTATTTGGCTCTACATTATTGCGTAGTACCCACCTGCAATATTCCATCCTTCTTATACTATCGCCTTCGTACAAATGTTGATGTATTTGATATTTATAAGATCGATACTTATGTTTTTTCAAAATTCTTCTGACACTTTCACGACTGGTATCCAACTCGGAAGCGATCTCCCTAAGAGATACTGTTTTATCGATTTCCACTCTCATGAGAACATTTATCTCCATATCTTCAGAAACAATATTATGTTCATTACCAACATTATTATCAGGCTCTCTTCTGAACTGCTCTTCAAGACGCTTGAAGTAATTCCGAGCCGGACATTGTCGTTCGGGGTATCTTTCCGAGTACAGCTGTGAGCAACAACTGCATTTTGCCGACATTCCCCATAAATTAACAGCATATCTACTTTTTCGTTTCTGTTATAAACTGATGGCATTCTTAACTCATTTCTATTATCAATCCGATCAATTCAATAATGTATTCAGTGACTAACTGACAATAATTACAGATTATCGAAACGTCAACATGTGATTTTTGTTCCATAGCCACCTTGATAAATTATTGTTATTGAACCAAGAAGATACTTAAACTTTTTCAACTACATTATTGTGTTCGTATTGGTTATACACAAAAAGAGTTAATATGGATGGATACCCCATCGATGGTACTTTCGAATGACGTCAGAGTACCATTATAGTACCATTTGAAAAAATGGAGTTTCGAGTAAAAAACCGTTTCGTTTTATTTTTTTGGCACGTATTTCGAACCACAATACTATTTTAATCGAAAATGCGATAGTGTAGCATTATTTTGATTATTTAGAATAATTTTAGGGAGTTCATGGTCTCTAGATCGAAAAATAAAATGGGTGTTCTGACAAATGAAATATCACCTATAAGGTATCATTGGATTCAGATAATTACGAAGATTTCAAAAATGTAATAATATACAGGGTGTCCCATTTGAAAATCGAAAGTTGATGTCATTTCCGGAAAAACCGGAAGTTGAATTTTTTTTCCAAATATGTCAGAAAGTGCCGTCTTGTGAGCATATTCAATGTTTCAAATTTCAGAAATATAGCTAGAGAAACAAAGGAGAAAAGGGGGGTGTACCATGAGTCTGTGTCACATGGTATTTGTAGTTTTACTAATACATTTAAATGGTATAATTTTACCTACAATTTGAATTTCCGGCTATACAATGTTTAGCGCTATTTGCGATCATAGTCAGTACTATTTCATGTATTGTAGTATGTTTATAGAGTTTCCTATCTATATAAAAATATTATATTTTTCATCTATGGGCGCTATGTTATTCTTATAGGGGAATTTTACACAGCGTTGGCACTTTACTTTTACCTGTGTACCTTTGCACTAGGAAAAAATTTAGGGATAATCTGGCAACACTACTCTCCATAAGCCCAATACCGAATTTTAACTATGAAACGTACTATAGGTTGTAAATTTTAGTTTTTCAAGCTTATGTAACTTGATTAGAATCGATTTGTTTGAGTTGAAGCACTCTTAAAAGTAAATAAACATTTAAAAAAATATATTTCAAAATGTCAATCTTTCACTTAATTGGCATAGCAGACTCAGAATTGCATCCTAATTCAAAATATGCAAAAAATATACAGAGTGTTCTAATACAAATAAGAAAGTTGGTGTCATTTTCAGTGAAACCAGAAGTGAAAGTAGTTGAATATTTAGCCTATATAATGCTTTCTTATAGCCTATAAAACATACTAAAATTACATTTATCTTAATAAATAAAGAAAACAAAGAGGGTGCGCCATGTTTCATAACACCCAGTATACAATATTCCTAATTACTTACCAATTCATCATCAGTAACTTGTTCAAACAGGGGATGCTCAACAAAATGTTTTACCATCCACTCATGCAACTCTTTTACATCTGTAACAGTATAAACCATTCCTCCAATTGCTAAAATGTATGCATACTCTGCCAAAAGACATGTATTTATGATTCGCCACTTGTGCTTGGCTTTTTTAAAGTGTGGATCCGGATACAAGAAAAACATTTTTTTCAGCTAAAACAAATTAAAACATCTGTTATACAGTGACCGCCAAATAATCTGCACTATATAAGACACTTTTTTTATTAATTTATTGTAAATAAAACAATTCTTAACTTCAACAGGTTTTGTATTTTAGCCTTATGCGTTTTTCAACGTGTTTACACGTCATTATCAAAGGCAAGATTAAAAGTAAACAGTTGTTGAAAAAGACAATTTACTAAAATCAGGCATCTACAAATTAAATTGCTTGCACTGTAATTCGGTTTATATAGGACAAACAATTAGAAATTTTGATGTTAGGTACAAGGAACACGTACGTTGTTACAAGTATAAACACCCCCATAAATACAATTACGCTAAACACTTACTAGAACACAATCATTCAATGACATCTAATAACACTATAAAATTTTTACACTTTTGTGATGATAAACTTAAGTTGTATATACTAGAAGCATTTGAAATTCACAAACATTTAAAATGCGTACCTTTAATGAATGAGCACATTGATTTCTTAAATTCACCATTGTTGGACGTTTAGGAATGAGGAATCAAGTCATCTGAACGCAGATATAGAAAACCAAGATCAATATAGAGATTTATTGTTCCTACACCAACTGTTTACTTTTAATCTTGCCTTTGATAATGACGTCTAAACATGTTGAAATACGTATAAAGCTAAAAAACAAAACCTGTTGAAGTTAAGAATTGTTTTATTTACAATAAATTAAAATGAAGTTAAATGAAGTAAAGCTCGAATTTATAAATAAACTTTTTTATTAATGTAAGAAAAATCTAATTAATTTGCACTTGTTAAAAGACTAGAAATGTGACCATGCATGTGTAACCCCACAGGCAAAAATTGAAATATATTTAGTTCTAACTCCATGCACCTTTATGGCGCTGCTTCGGTATCGATCGTATATATTCGGAAAATACGCGAACGCCAACGTTAAGGATATATACGTAAAATTTTAGTTCAAACTACTTACACTACTGTGGCTAGTGTAAACATTTATTTTATAATTTTGTATAACAATTGCATATCTATAAACGTATCTTTTATCTGTGAACGTGACAGATAAATGTTGACACGTGACTTTCCTTATTGTCTATCTAACATTACATTTTCCTAAAAAACATTGCCAAAAATTGAAAAAAAACAATTTCATGATTTTGGGAAAATAATAAATGCTTTATTTTGATTTCACCTTCAGTGGAAGGGAAGTGGTTATTTTTCAGTTTTGAGAACTTTTGTTCAAAGAAAAATTATATTAGGTGAAACGGGCTAATATTAAAGAATTAAAATAACTTTGCACCATTTGTTATTTAATTTTATTCCTTCAATAATTTTTTTAAAGAAATTTGCACGTTCGACGTAGAATTTCGTTACAAAAAAACTTTTCTCTCTAATTTTTCAAAATTTTCAGTAAAAAGTCAACTTTTGTCTGTTGCATTTCTAGTCTTTATACAAGCAGACGCGATTGTCCTACTTAGCATTTCCCTAAATAAAGTAATAAAAAAGTTTCCCATATGGTGCAGACTTTTTGGCGGTCCCTGTATGTATAATTAAAATAAAATTAAAAAAATAAAATTAAAAAAATAAATAAAACAAATATAAAACTTCTTACCTGTCCTTTTTTAAAATAATTTGGCAAATATTTCATAGCATTGGTTCTTATACATGCTATATTTTGATATTGACCAGGATATTGTGAACGTAATGCCGCTATTCTATCCATAACATAATCAGAAACTTTTACTCTTATTTCCATTCCTAGCATTACAGTATCTGGGTACATTTGCGACAATGTGACGAGCAAACCCCCATATCCACAACCAATATCAGCAAATTCTATAAGTCGATGTGATTTTGTGCTTTCAAATATCTCTGGATAATATTTTGACCAGTTCATGTCATCTGGAGTTTGAGGACTACAAACAATTTTCATATAAAATAGAACGGTAATAATTAAAAAAACCCACTAATCGATACAATGATCTGCAATTGGATTTGAGTGTGCTCGCTGTCTATAAAACTTTTTCTGTGGAAGAGACATAGTTACAGCTTCTGTATCCATTGGAATAGGTAACCCCAGACCAACAAGAATGTAACAACACAAACTTTATATATGAGACAAACTGCACGAGATTTGACTTTTTAAGGTTATGGATGTTAAGAATAATTTATAAGGTTATGCTGTAAAATACAGTGGCTCTCAATAAATGGCTAACTATAGTCCATTCACCAAAGAAGTAATATATATAATCTATTACTTCTTTGCCATTCAGGTTTGATATCAGTTGTAAATTATGACGTTTCAATTTGGTGTACTGTATGCGTAAAATGTAATTAAAATAAACTATTTTAGTATTGTATTAAAAATACAAAATACTGTCGATACCGCTTTAATTTAATTTTATTTTTAATTTCTTTTCATTTTTTAAATCTGTTTTAATTTTATCCATGTTAACTATAAGCTAAGCTAAAAATTTATCACTTGTACTTTTCACAGTAAAAAAAAATATTCGTGATTATTTATTTCGTTTATAAAAAAATATTTCCAACCAATCAACCTTGATCATGAGTATATTATGAATAGGTAACGTTTTTATTGTCCATTTTAGGCACAAACCTGGAAAGCAATAGACTGAGTAATGTATCCAGTACCCACCGCCAAACAGTGTACCTAAAAACCAGCCATCTTAAGAGTCTCCTTTAGTTTTTTTGGTGAAATACTTTTTTGTACTTCCAGGATTAAAGGTACTAATTTAATTCCTTCTTTCGAGGACTAAAGTGTCACTTTTAACTTCGGAGGGATTAAATATTTTCGAAAGTCCCAAGGAATTAAATGTCTGTAAATTGCTAAGATGTGCATAAATTGCTAAGTTACGGAGTATGCTTTGTCAGGATCAGAAACTAGGATGTTATTTTTGACGTTTTAAAAGCTGGATTGTCACGTTGACAGCATATTTTGCAATTTTGACTATTTTGAATTCAAATTATTCGGAATTGCAAAAAATAACGTATATAATAATAATAATAATATATGCTTTATTAGCTCAATAGCTACATAATAACATTGCACAATTGGTAACATTGGTAATAGGAAAAAACCCTTATACTAGACATTATCTAGCTACTTAGCCTAGATATTATTAATAAACTAACCTAACCAACAATCTAACTTACATCTAGTAATACTTAATTGCTGATCTTCATTAAGAACAGGCTTAATATTGTTTTTAAGAACTTTGATGTTGAGCGAATCCTGTACATCTTTTGGTAAACTATTAAACAATCTTACTCCTGAATGGAATTTTAACTCCAACTATTACTGGATATTGATCTTACTGGCAGGGAATCTTTAGGTATTCTAAAACTGGATTCGTTGAACTCCAGTTTTAATATTGATAATTTAAGAGGAAAAAATTAAAAATTGGAGATTGGTCTCAGAACGAATAATATTAGTGGAAATTGAAATAAAACAGGAGGAAATATTAAGTTTCATCAATGTATACGGACCAAATGAAGGAGCGAAAGTGGAAATAATGGAGCAATTTTATGAACAATTAAGAAGAAGAAAATACAACTAATATTCAACGAATTGTGAAAAGTCCAGAAGAATAACAAGTATAAAGCGATCCAGAAAGTTTTTCCAGTTGTGATGGTGGTAAAACCAAGTTTAAAATAATATAAAACAGACCAGAGGAAGATTCAGACTAAAGGCGAGTGTTTGTGGTTACTTGAAGAACCTGCAAACTAGTGAAGTAGAAGTTGGACATTCATCGTTTGCTCGAGTGAAGGATATCCCAATAAGGAGACGTTAAGATAAGTGTTCTCTTTTAAAAAGACGATAGTATTTAGTAAAATTTATTTGATTTTTCGCAAATTTCATTAGAAAATTGATTCATTAAAAAAAACCTTTTTTTTTGTAACTTTGATATTGTTTTGTGTTTATCCTATCTCAAATTTATTTATTAATAAGTTGTCTTACAAGCTAAATAACGACCCTGAGGAAGTTAATAAAGAGTCTCATAGAAAATATAATTTAGAATTGCGTGAATTACGGGCATTTAGGGAATTGTTTTCTAGTAAGTACATGCACACGCATATTGCAATTAATATTGGCACCCAATAACGTGGGGCTCGTTGATGTACACCGAGGCATTTTGGTAAATATCGGGATACAGTTTTTCAACAATAAACTCATTTAATAAAGAACCCAAGTAGCTCGTATTTAGTTTTCTTGTAGATTTAAAAGGGTGATAATTTGATAAAAAAATGACAGAAGAAAATCGCAGAATGTTAAGTTCAATAAGGAAGATTGATGCAGGAGAATCAAATTCAGAATGTGAAAATGAAGACCATATAAGAGAAGAAGTAATAGCGGTCATAGAACAACAGGGGCAAGAAGAGATACAGGGAGAAATACAAAATGAACCAGGACAAGCAAAAGAAGTACCACAAGAAGTAGATTTGAAAACAATGATACAACTGATGATGATAAAAATAGATGAGAAAATGGACAGTATGGAAAAGAAAATCGACAATAATGCTAAAAGCATGGACAGTATGGAAAAGACTGCAAGAGAAACTAAAGAGAGTATGGATAAAAAATGGATGATAATGCTAAGAAAATCGAGAAGAAAATAGATGAGAAAATGGACAGTTTGGAAGAGAAAATGGAGGTTTTGGAAAAGAAATTAGACGACAGTGTTAAACAACAGGTTCAAGATAACACAACAGAAATCAAAGAAAATCAAGTGGAGGTACAAAATGAGCAGGTTGAATTGGATGGAAAGCAATTGGAGGTTGAAGGTAGAAGGTATGATGGGGAACTTAATATAATAGAAGAAAAGCCGGAGAATCTAAATATTAAATGTTCATCAGGGTATACTATCATGACAATAATGGGGGCACGTCAGTTAGAAGGTGCGCAAGAATTGAAAAGAAACATTAATAAATATTTCATAATTTTTATATTAAAAATGGACCAAAGTTATACGATTACTGTTGCAAGAATCAGAGATTATGGACATAACAATCGAATAAATTATAGAGAGAGAGGAAAGTAAGATGGTGGTGATTTAAGTTCATACAAAACAAGGTTATTATAAAAATTTCGTTTATTTAAATACCGTTTATGATTGTTTGTTTTTTTAACAACCACATATGGCCACCTAAGTTCGTCTAAATTTTGGTAATAAATTTTATTTGGCATTAATTGACCCAGGGGCGCAAGCGTCTTTAGTCAAAGAAAAAATATTTATCAATTCCAGCTTTACTTCGTTAAAGTCCATATTTAATGAGTATCTGTATATAAAATACTTAATCACTTTAACAATTTCTATTTATTTAAACCTTATACGTATTTCAGCATGTTAACATGCCATTGTCAAAGGTTATATGAAGGTAAACAGTTAGCGTTGTTATAGCAATAGAACTTTTTTACTTATCTTGGTAATCGTCTGCAGATGACTTGATTTCTTATTCCAAAATGTCTAGTAGAGGAGAATTTAACAGATCAATTTGCTCATTCATTAACGGTACAGTTTTTAAATGTTTGTGAATTTCAAAAGCTTCTAGTATATCTAATTTACGTTTATCATCACAAAAGTGTAAACATTTTATGGTGTTATTAGATGTCATTGAATGATTTTGTTCTAGTAAGTGTTTAGCGTAGTTGGATTTATGTGGGTGTTTGTATTTGTAACAACGTACGTGTTCTTTATACCTAATATCAAAATTTCTAATTGTCTGGCCTATATAAACCGAATTACAATGCGAACAATTTAATTTGTAAATGCCTGATTTTAACAAATCGTCTGTTTTTGATTTTGCATTAAACAAAGTATTTAAGATGTTCCTAGTTGTTTTAAAGCTTACTTTATATTTATTTGTTTTGTTTATAATTTTAGCAATTTGTTCTGATTTCTCACCAAAATATGGGATCGAAGCATATTTAATTGTATCGAACGAAGTTAGGATATTCGGATAAATTTTTTGAATGGCTAATTTATAATTTTTTTCTTTAATTAATGTATCAATAAGTTTAGTATTATAACCATTACTGTATGCAATTTGTTTAATAATTGAAATTTCTCTATTATAATTAATTTCATCTAAAGGGACCGTCAAAGCCCTATGTATCAGGGACCTGTATGCTGCTAATTTATGTGTTTTATGGTGACAAGAATCGTGTGGTATTGTAATGTCTGTTTGTGTAGGTTTTCTATAAACTGAGTACTCAAATTTATTACTTGAATTAATTTTTATGTTTAAATCTAAAAAGTTAATGGACTTATTTTGTTCAGTTTCTAGTGTAAATTTTATGTTTGGGTGCAAGCTGTTAA
The DNA here is from genome assembly GCA_958336395.1 of Ctenicera cuprea. Taxonomy (NCBI): domain Eukaryota; kingdom Metazoa; phylum Arthropoda; class Insecta; order Coleoptera; family Elateridae; genus Ctenicera; species Ctenicera cuprea. The sequence continues at coordinate 43,936,124 of OY284491.1, read as the reverse complement.
TAAAAATTAAAAATTCATTAATTAAATCAAATGAACTATTAAAACATGCTAAAATGTCATCAACATAACGAAACCAAAATATAACTTTCTCAGATTGATTTGATTCGAATATTTGATCTTCTAGATTTTCCATAAATATGTTAGCTAAAAGAGGTGAAATTGGACTTCCCATGGGTAAACCATCTTTTTGGAAATAAATTTTATTATTAAAAGTAAAATAATTTTGATTGGTGCAAAGTTCAAATAATTGTTGAGTTAATAAAACGGACTGAGTTGATTCAATTATTTGAACTTTGCACCAATCAAAATTATTTTACTTTTAATAATAAAATTTATTTCCAAAAAGATGGTTTACCCATGGGAAGTCCAATTTCACCTCTTTTAGCTAACATATTTATGGAAAATCTAGAAGATCAAATATTCGAATCAAATCAATCTGAGAAAGTTATATTTTGGTTTCGTTATGTTGATGACATTTTAGCATGTTTTAATAGTTCATTTGATTTAATTAATGAATTTTTAATTTTTATTAACAGCTTGCACCCAAACATAAAATTTACACTAGAAACTGAACAAAATAAGTCCATTAACTTTTTAGATTTAAACATAAAAATTAATTCAAGTAATAAATTTGAGTACTCAGTTTATAGAAAACCTACACAAACAGACATTACAATACCACACGATTCTTGTCACCATAAAACACATAAATTAGCAGCATACAGGTCCCTGATACATAGGGCTTTGACGGTCCCTTTAGATGAAATTAATTATAATAGAGAAATTTCAATTATTAAACAAATTGCATACAGTAATGGTTATAATACTAAACTTATTGATACATTAATTAAAGAAAAAAAATTATAAATTAGCCATTCAAAAAATTTATCCGAATATCCTAACTTCGTTCGATACAATTAAATATGCTTCGATCCCATATTTTGGTGAGAAATCAGAACAAATTGCTAAAATTATAAACAAAACAAATAAATATAAAGTAAGCTTTAAAACAACTAGGAACATCTTAAATACTTTGTTTAATGCAAAATCAAAAACAGACGATTTGTTAAAATCAGGCATTTACAAATTAAATTGTTCGCATTGTAATTCGGTTTATATAGCCCAGACAATTAGAAATTTTGATATTAGGTATAAAGAACACGTACGTTGTTACAAATACAAACACCCACATAAATCCAACTACGCTAAACACTTACTAGAACAAAATCATTCAATGACATCTAATAACACCATAAAATGTTTACACTTTTGTGATGATAAACGTAAATTAGATATACTAGAAGCTTTTGAAATTCACAAACATTTAAAAACTGTACCGTTAATGAATGAGCAAATTGATCTGTTAAATTCTCCTCTACTAGACATTTTGGAATAAGAAATCAAGTCATCTGCAGACGATTACCAAGATAAGTAAAAAAGTTCTATTGCTATAACAACGCTAACTGTTTACCTTCATATAACCTTTGACAATGGCATGTTAACATGCTGAAATACGTATAAGGTTTAAATAAATAGAAATTGTTAAAGTGATTAAGTATTTTATATACAGATACTCATTAAAGAAAAAATAATTTGGGGAAATAAAACTTTAACTGAAAAACAATTAATTAAAATAGGGAAGTTGGAGTTGTTGTCTGCAACAAAGAAAAAAGTGTACAATTTCGAAAGCAGTGAATTTAGAAGTTACAATAGGAAGTAAAAGTTATGTGACAAGATTTTTGGTCGTACCAGAGTTACAGTTAGATTTTATAATTGGAATAGATTTCATAGAACAAGAAGGGGTTAAAGTTGACGGCGAATATAAATGTATTATAATAAATAATGATAAAATAGAATGGACAAAAGATGGATTATATAATAATAATAATATTAAAATAAATAATTATGTCATAAGTGACTTTATAAAGGAGGAGCAGATTGGAATCCCTTGTTGGAAATATAAAGTACAATTAAATAACCTGGTACGTAAAAATATTGACCTCATTAATGAAAAACCGTGTGTAGCAAGAAATCACATACATAAACTTGAAGTAGATGACAAAGCTCCATTTAATGTTAAAGTTTATCCGATACCTTTTGCGCATAGAATACAAGTTAGAGAAGAAATAAATAAAATGTTAGCAGATAATATTATAGAATCATCCACAACTAGTTATGTGAACCCGTTGGTGGTTGTTAAGAAAAAAAATGGTACTCTTCGATTGTGTTTAGATGCTCTGTGTTTAGATGCTCGTAAAATAAACAACATTACCAAACCACAATATAAATCTCCGAAAACGATTGACAGTTTATTGGCAAGAATTAAGGGGGCAAGACAGATACTCAAAAGAACGAATCATGTACAACAGCATGCAGAGGTAGTAGAAGATATATGTAAAATTTTAGAACAAGCAAGAATCAAAAACAGCGCAGCATTGAACAAGTATGAAAGAAGGAAGAACAAAATTTAAAAAGAAAGAAGTTTTATCAGATAGGCGATTTAGTAGTAGTTAAAAACTTAAAAGTTGCAAATAGGGCTGAAAAGATTTGTGCAAAACTACAATTATCTTATATAGGGCCGTTCAAAATAAATAGGATTTTTGGGGAGAATACTTTTGAGTTAGCTGAGTTAGAGAGTGGAAGAATAAGAGGAAGATTTCATATTTCAATGATTTTTCCTTACAATATTAAAGAAGTTTAATGTTGAAATCGATGAAAATAAAATTTTCTTTATAAAACTTATTTTGTTTAATATTCTAAAATTTTATTTTAATCTGGGGGCAAAAATGCTATGATATTTGGAGGTGTATGTTTTTACTGAGGTATTGTAGTTCCTGGTAGGCAATTTTTGGTGTGCTTGCTACAATTCAATTTGAGATTGGAGGTTTCTGAAGGCTGTAAGGTCTTTTCAAAAAGGAAATTAGAAAAAAAAAGGAGGATATATCCTACCACTGGAAACACAGAAATTGCGGCAAATTTGAAAACATACCTCAAACTAAAAATAACAATAATGACTATTGGGTTGCCTATCTTAAGAAATAACTACACCTAGAATACAATATAATTTTTAAGATGAAAATGAACACGTAGGTAACAATCCTCAAACTTTGCCAATCTCAGGGCTCTTTGTAAGTTTTATCAACAGATGGCGAAGCTGTAAACGTCATTTTTATAAATCAATGTTGCGAGTTATATGAAGATATTATAAATTATAAAATTTTTAACTTCAATAAAAAGTTTTACAAACAAATACAAGGTACAGCCATGGGAAACCCCCTTTCACCATTTATAGCAAATTTATTTATTAATTTTTTCGAGAATAGTATACAGAAATCGGCTCCTCAATTTCCGAAATTTTGGTTTAGGTACGTAGATGACATTTTTGCTATAATTGACAATAATTTTAATTTAGATAATTTCTTATTGCATATAAATTCTTAATACTCTTCAATCTCAGATTTACTCATGAAACTGAACAAAATAATCAGTTACCTTTTTTGGACATTCTCATTATTAAAGAAAATAATACATTAGCTTTTGACATTTACAGAAAGCCCACACACACTGATAATTACATACAACAAAATTCAAACACCCCCTTCCAGCACAAAATCGCGGTATTCCATAGTTTAGTCAAAGAATATCAAAATACCCAGAAGCGTCACTTGTGTCGGTTCCTTTGATGTTTTGAGCATAATTTGGGTGACCTTCGCCATATTGAAAATGGTTAACGTCAAAATTAAATGGCGCCAATTTTAAATATAACTTGTAGACATACAACACAAAGAACTAAATAATATTGCTAAAGGTAATTCGCAGGAAACCGAGGCACGCATTAAATAAAGTAATAAGTAAAAATAATTCTGTAGGTCGAGTAGGATTTTTATTAGGTACGTGAAATGCAAATAAAATTACATTGTTCAATATTTTGTAGTAGGTATACCTACCGCGTATTGTTGTGTCCAAATGGTACGAGTATTTACCAGCGTTTGACTAAAACTGATTACTTTAAGTAAAATTCACAGAACACAATTTACTGCTAAGTCAACCAAACGAACTGCTCCGTCTGTGATGCTGTTGTGGTATTGTGCTACATTTGACACGCTAAATAACTGTAATACCCTTAAAAACGATATCTGAATAAAATGGATGAAAGAAGAACCTTACATGGAGTGAAAAATAATGTTATTGTATCTACTGTTAATTATTATGGGTGTTTAAATACCATAATAAACAGTAAGTTGAACATAACCTCCAAGGTACATCTGTCAGATTGACAGTTAAACCATTTACAATATGGCCGACTAAAGTACAAAAAAATATCGAAGTGACGCTTCTGGGCGTTTTGATGTTCTTTGGTTTAGTCCACAGATTATTGACAGTACCACTTTCAGAAATCAGGTTTAATAAAGAATTACAGCACATACAGGAAATTGCTGAATCAAATGGATACAACAATAATATCATTTAAAAAATTTTAACAAAACACAAAAGAAAACTGTTTTGGCAAAATTCTACTACATTTTCACCTGAACCAAAAAAGGCTTTCAAAAAACACAAATTCACTTACCACCCAAAAATAGAAAGAAAATTCAAAAATTTATTTAAAAAATTTAATATTGACTTAGCTTTTTCAAATAATAAAAACAATTTGAAAACTTTACTCGGCAACACCTTGGATAAAGAAAATGATAATGACAAATTAGGCATTTACCAGATTAAATGTAATAATTGCTCCAAACAATATATTGGCCAAACTAAGAGAAAAATAATTACGCGATTCAAAGAGCACACCTATCATCTCAAAAATATTAATATTGACAAATCCGCTTTGGCTGCCCATTTTGCAGATGCAGGTCATAAATTCAATACCCATAACCTTTCACTTCTAAAGGCAAGTAACGGATATAATTTAAATATGTTAGAAGCAATTGAAATGAAAAACAAACTTCAGAAAACTGACCTGCAACTTTCACTACTTGTCCTTTTTTTGCCCTTAGAAGTGTAATTCGATACCGTTATCTCATAAATCACCCTAGTCCGCAAATGTTTCTTGAAATTTCCGTTATGTTTGTTTCAGCCTTTAGATTTTAGAGTTAGTTAGCATTTGCTACTGTAGATGATTACATCGTAATCGAAATGTACATATAGCATTATCTATATAATAAATTTTTGGAGAAAGGCTTGAAATTTTATTTTATAATCGTCACATTTATTTTAAAATAAATTTGAAAAGTAAGAAGTGGTTTTATTTATTTAATTATCACTGTAATATTCTAGGCAAAAATGCGAAAATACTGTTGTTTGTGCGGCCTATCAAAGGGGATAACAAAACCTTATCATTATTGCTGTTCCCAAGGTGAATTTAGCTATTTTGTTTACCTATGATTGCTCATTTTGATGGAATTACAGACTAAAACAGAATGCGAGAATTGGAGTCGAAATTTAAAAAAAAATTCCCGAAAATAGTTTTATTTGTAGTAGGCACTTTAATGACACCATTCAAATTAAACATAAAAGGCGGATACTTCTTAATAAAGAAAATTTGTAACTTGTAATTTGACTTCCATCACCATCAGCATTCTTCTACGATAAAACTAATTTACAAATAAATTTCAGCATGTTTACTGCAGATAAAACTAATGCGTATGTACCCGACGATAATGAGAACATATCAGTAAATCAAAGGTTTGTATTAAAATTATGCTTTGTACCAAGTTAAGTTTATGCAGTCATTGGAAGTAAAGCGTTACATTTTTAAGTAACGATTCCAGTAACACGTTATCATAGAATACGCTAGAATACGTAAATGAGACCACTTTTTTCTAATCCCTGATAAAGAGCAACCATGTAAAGGTATTTTTTTAATAAATTCACCACCCAACTGTTGCAACCAGTGACCAATTTTAAGAAAACATGCTAGGCATGCATGCTAGGCTAGCAAACCTACCTACCTACAGTTGCACGACAATATGTTTGAACCGCCATTATTGTTAAAAATTAATAAAGATTTTGTAAAATAAATTGCTTTAAATTACCTGAGTTATTTTAATAAACTGGGAAAAAAAATTACCATAAAAATGAAACGAAAAAGTATTGTAGTTGCATTTTAAAAGTAACTAAGTAGTTTATTGTAAATAAAACAATTCTTAACTTCAACAGGTTTTTTATTTTAGCCTTATAAGTATTTCAACCTGTTTACAGGTCATGAACTTCAACCAAGTAAAGCTCGAACTACAGTATTATTTAAAAGTAACTTTCCGAGAGTCGAGCCGAACCTCGCAACGATCGGTTGTGTATTTTGGATAACGCTAAGTTCCTCTGTGAATGCTGCCTTTTCGCTCAGTACATAATAATTGACAGTGATCATTAACAAAGTAAGTAACTATTAATCATTAATCCAACTGCGGGCTCGGAACCCGCAGTTACCGAACAAGTGCGCGCCCCCGGGTTACTTTATAGACAATTGATAAACAGTACAACTAAAATAATATGCCTCAACCAAACAGCTTGCATATCGAACCTAATGTCACAATTATAAATCATGGCGATTACTCGCAATCACAATCTCAACAGCCTCCCCCCGACAATACCATTAAAACAGCAACGCCCTTACGGAATCCTACTTTAATATACAGAGGTAGCCATTCCAAAATTGATCTTTCATTGGAAACAAATCAATCGAACAAGCGCGACAGCGACGTATTATCACCTCCAACAGATGTAAGAAAAAGATATTTATTCGATAACAATGCACTTATTCAGGCAAATAAATACCACGCAATCAGCCAGGATTCAGAGAATACAACACAAACCAGCAATCAAGGTCAAATTCCTCACGAACAACAAGTGGATACGGATACAGATAAGATAAAACAAAATAACAAAACCAAAATCCCAGCTATTTATTTGCACGATTCTAAAAATTATCAAGAAATTTTAAAAGATATTAAAGCTATAACCAAAAACGATTTCACAACAATATGCAAAGGCCAATTTTTGCGCATAAACTTATCCTCAACAGACGATTACAGAATTCTTACAGAATATTATAACACTCACGATATTAAATATCACACTTTCAAAATACCAAATCCAAATCAATTGTCAGTAATAATAAAAAATATTCCCTCGTCCATTGCAGAATCAGAAATTGTATCAGAATTAAAAAACGCACAACTTCCAATTATTAAAGTCTCCAGACTATATAATAAGAAGAGATTACCAATTCCAGTTTGTTCTGTCGAATTAAATAAGAACGAAAGTGCCGAAAATATTTTCAACATTACTAAAATAGGATATTGCATAGTCACAGTAGAACCCAGAAGGAAAACAAATGATATAACCCAATGTCACAGATGCCAAAGATTTGGTCATTCAAAAAACTGCTGTCATTTAGAACCTAGATGTATCAAATGTACCGGCAACCACCTCTATTATGACTGCCCTAAGAAACGTAATGATTCCCCTCAGTGCGTTAATTGCTTAGAAAACCACCCAGCCAACTTTAGGGGCTGCGCAGCTTATCAACAAATAAATCAAAAACAACGCAATGATAAACAAAGCAAACCCCTCTCTCAACCCGGCTATCAACACCCTCATAATTATCAATCAGCTTTTCCTAGGTTACGTATACCTAACTCAACCTACGCAGCAGCTTCCAGTGAATCCCAGAAAATACTAAACACGCAACAAACGGAATCATCCGAAGGATTTATCACAACACTTTTAAAAACCTTAATCGATTTAATCAAACCACACTTATCTGAGATTAAAAACCTCTTGCTACCTCTACTGTCAAAAATGCTGCAAGATGGACTCACGTAAACCCATAACATTTTGAAATATAACAATCCTTAACTGGAATGCCGATGGGGTGAAGGCCCAGAGATCACTATTAATTGATTTTCTAGGGAGACATAATGTAGACATCGCGTGCATAACAGAAACACACCTTATTCCAAATGAAAGCTTTAAAATTCCAGGATTTAACATTTATAGATCAGACAGAAAAGCGACAATAGCATCAGGTGGAACAGCAATTCTTGTTAAGCGCCGAATTGAACATCACCAATTACCTCAACCCAATCTAATTAACCTAGAAGCTAACTCTATTAAAATTAAGACAATAAATGACAACTGGATAATAGTCACAAGCTGCTACAAACAACCGAATAGAAACCTCGAAGAGGAAGACATATTCACCCTGTTTTCAGAAAAATTACCTATTCTGGTAATAGGAGACCTAAATTGTAAGAATTCGTCGTGGGGCTGCCGTACTAATAACCCGAATGGAAATAAACTTCTACAACTGAGCACAACACATAACCTCCTAATATCAGCACCTATGGAACATACGCACTACCCATATAGGGCAGATCACCAATCAGATATATTAGACATTGCAATCTGCAAAAACTTCACCCTCCCAATATTTCAAACCGTAACAGCTGAACTAGACTCAGACCACTGCCCAATACTACTATCCTTTTATAAAACTCTAGAATATACCAAACCCATACCACGATTAATTAATGGTAAGATATGCTGGGAAACCTTTCACATTAATTTGAACAATTTACTGATGCACCCAGGGAAAATAGAAACCATGCACGATGTTAATAAAGCCATCGAAGATTACACCAATTCCATTAAGCAAGCAGTTCAACAGTCAACATTACCTAAACACTACGGCAACAATAACAACGTATGTAATCAGACTCCACGCTTCATTTCCGATCTGATTACAGAGAAACACAGAATACGTCGCCAGTGGCAAGCAACTAGGAACCCAACCTTAAAGGCACAACTGAACCGCCTAATACGCCAGATTAAATGGGAATTGGAAAACTTCAGAATAAAATCGTACCAAAAATACATAAATGAAATTCAACCAAATGACCCTAACTTATGGTTAACCACCAAGAGAATTCTTCACAAACCAGAAATTATTCCTCCTATATCGGATCGACAAGTTACCTACAATACCGATCTAGAAAAAGCAAACGCATTTGCCGACTATTACGAGCTAGTCTTCACAACTCCACCGCTGGATGAAGGAAGCTCCAATAACGAACGTGTCGCAGAAGAAGTTAGAAATGAAATACCCGAAGGATTGAACAAAATTTCTCCCACCTCACCATCAGAAATATACAAGTTAATCAAAAACCTTCCAATTAAGAAATCCCCGGGTCATGACGCCATTACTAATGTAATATTGAAACATCTGACGAGAAAAGCTCTTGCCTTTCTAGCAACAATCTATAACAGCAGCCTACGCTTGGGATATTTTCCTAAAATATGGAAACATGCGCACATCTTAGTTTTCAAAAAACCTGATAAAGAAGCAAGGAGTATTACTAGTTATAGACCAATCAGCCTTCTCTGCACAATGTCGAAACTACTAGAAAAGATCATTCACTGTCGACTTAATAAAATATTAGTAGATAACAACATACTACCAACGTCACAATTCGGATTTAGAGCTAAACATTCTGCTATCCACCAGTTGAAGAGATTAACAGAAATAATTGAGAACGGTTTTGAAAGAAAACAGTACACCGCCGTAGCATTTATTGACATCGCCCAAGCGTTTGACAGAGTTTGGATTGAGGGACTTCTATATAAATTAATACGGCTAAACAAGATTCCCCCCTACTTAATTGCAACAATAGCATCGTTTTTGCAACACCGAACTTTCCAAGTCAGAATTAACGCGACCTACTCAAGCTCAAGAGCCATAAAAGCGGGAGTGCCCCAGGGGTCGATCTTAGGACCCATACTATTTAACATCTTTATTTATGACATTGAAGATGCAGTCAACTGTGCTATCGGGTTATACGCTGATGACACAGCTATTGTTACCCAAAACTATGACCTTAACCTAGCAGTGACATCACTCCAAGGAAATGTGGACAAATTATGCAATTGGTATAAAAAATGGAATTATTACAATTAATCCAAGCAAGTGCGAAACAAAAGTGTTCACGTTACGTAAACTCCCTAACCCGCGCAATATCATCATCAACGATCAGCAGATCTTACGGAATGCCAAAGATAGTGCGATAAGATACCTAGGGTTGCTATTTGACACTAAACTAAAGTGGAGTGTACATATAAATAATAAATTAAATCAGTGCTACGCGCGATTGTCAATGTTATATCCATTAATCAACCGAAAAACGTCCTTACGAGTGCAGTGTTCATTATTGATATATAAATCTTTGCTGAGACCGACCTTAATGTACGCATCAGAAATATGGAGTAACACCAGTAAAACTAATTTCCAAAAAATTCAAACATATCAAAATAAAGTGTTGCGCTTAGCAGTCAATGCACAGTGGTTCATTCGTAATCAACAAATACATAATGAACTGGGTATCCCCTTCATCACGGAATACGTCAAGAAAACCACCAAAAAGTTTTTGCGCAGTATAAACAACTGCCCTAATGCTCTACACTACGAACTGGGGCAAAGGAATATCCATAGAAGACTTAAAAGAAAACTACCCCAGGACATTTATCCGTTAACCGAGGACAGCGATTAATACAGTGATTGCCTTTTATTGTTAAGTAGTATAATAATCTAAGCAATAATATGTTAACGATTACTTAAAAATGTAGCTACTGAGGGGCCTTCGCCGACCTCGTCGTTTTAATGTTATGCATTTTGTATCAAAACGCTACTGTGAATAGCACCAAGGGTGCTGAACCAGTTAAATAAATTAAAAAAAAAAAAAAAAAAAAAGTAACTTTCCATTGACTGTTGATGAATCTTTGCAGTTCCAACAGTGTTTTTCTTTTATAACAGTTGTTTTCTTCTGATGATTTAATTTTGTGATTTTTAAGAGAATACACAATAATAATTCACTAGAATATTTTCTTAATCTAAATTTATTTTCTATTGCAGTTTCTTTCCTGATGCCAAGATCCAAGTACCTACCTAATACTACAAAAATTCTTAATCTTTTACAACCCACTACATCAATAAACAATTCAGGATCTTTGTTTCAATCCTTTATAAACAATCAAAACATTTTATTATTACCTCCTAAGTGAGCATTTCATAAAATGGAAAAATATATAGTCTATTCCAAATTAAAAGAAACTTGCATGCCTTCAATACAAGTTGAAAAGTCGGTAACAATTGACGAAGCTTTAAACACTTTCATTAACATAAATGGCGTTAAAATAACCTATCCCAAATTAAAAACTATACAATCGCTTACATCTCTACAGGAATTAATAATCAAAATTGAGAATGAGACATTTATTACAAACCAAAACAAATACATCAAAAAGAAATTAAATTAAAAAAATAAAATTGCCTACCTATTAAAGAAAAAATTACAATTAGAAATAGTTGTAGCTAAAATAAGAAAAACAGCATTCAATAAAAATAAATTATATTCGTTCACACAGGATCGACCAGACATACAAAAAAGTTAGTACATGCTTGTGTAGAATCCTCGCAGACAAATAAACATGGAGTTAGATATACCTACACTAAACTGGGTTTATTCTTGTATTTTAATGAGGATTAAAAGCCCGAAACTTTACGAACATATAAGACGAGAAAAAATCATGCCTCTTCCAAGTCATACAAGTCTTTTAGGATATATTAAAAAACTTGATGGCAACTTTGGTTTCAAACCGGAATTGTTCAAAGTAATTAAGGAAAAAACAAAAATAATGTCTGTTTGGGAAACTCACGGCAGTTTGCTTGTAGATGAATGCAAAATTTCACCATCTTAACATTTTAATAAAAACAACATGGAACTGTTTGGGTTCGTGCATTTAGGTTCACACACGCCAAAAAAAGATGAAAATGAGTTGGGCAATCATGCATTAGTGTTTCAACCGTTCGCTGGCAGAGGAATCCAAGCACTAGCATGCTTTCTAACTAAAGGAAATGTAACTGGAAATGTGCAAGCAAAATTAGTGCTTCAATGTATTTTGTTATGTGAAAATGCAGGATTGCATATAGATGTGCTAACAAGTGATGGAGCTACATGGAATCAATGTATGTGGAAAACTTTCGGTATCACAGATATGCTGCAACCTTGGTGTATACATCCAGAAAATGACCAGAGATTGTTACGGGTTGCTTCAGATTTTCCACATTTAGTTAAATGTCTCAGAAATCTCCTAATTTCAAGAAAACAGTTTCATGAAATTATGCTAACTGAACTATCAATTCTCTAAATTTTAAGATCCGTTATTTAAGGTTCCTGAAGGTATTGTCAAGCATTCACATTTTGATATGCTGGTAGTACACGAGGCATCACAAGAATTTCGAGTTGCATATAAATTAACCAATAAGCATATTTGGCCAAAGAATTTTGAAAAAATGTCAACAAAGCTTGCATTTCAGGTTTGCTTCAAAAGATTTATCCCTAACTATTAATAAAATTTATTCAACTTTTAGTTCTTCAGCAATAGTGTAGCTATTGCATTGAATGCTTATAAAAATGAAGTGAGTGGCCTAAAGGAGTCAGGGCCAACAGTACAATTTTGTCAAAGAATCAACAAAATCATCGACATAATAAATTCTTCATCACCATTAAAGTCACCCAGAAAAGATTCTGATCAATTCAAGGTATCCTATTACCTAGAGTATAATAACTAACTATATACATATAAAAATAAACCTATTAAACTAAACTACTAAACTGTTGACCACACTTTTTAATTCAAAAAAATATATTTCAAACCACCTACACAATATTTAAAAGCAATACATTACTCTTTCTAAATCTATTATACAATTCTTCTTCACGTGCTATCCGTTACCGGATGTTGGCGATCATTCTAGCTATCATGACTTTATTTGTAACTGCTCGGAAGAGTCCTGTTGTTGTTGTCGAGAACCATGTTCTTAAGTTTTTGAGCCAGGATATGCGTCTCCTTCCCGGGCCCCTCTTCCCTTCCACTTTCCCTTGTAGAACTAACTGTAGTAGTCCATATCTCTGTTCATTCCTCATCACGTGTCCTAGGTATTCGAGTTTTCTTTGTTTAACTATTTTTATAACTTCCAAAGATATACCTAGTTGTTCTAGTACCCTTTTGTTGGTGACATGTTGGGTCCATGATATTCTCTCTGTCACCGTCCAGGATTCCACGCCATACAGGAGAACTGGAAGGATGTAGCAGCGGAGTAATCTAATTCTAGTTTCCAAACTTAATTCCCTGCATTTTAATAATTTCGACATTCTAATGAACGCCGCTCTTGCCTTTTCAATGCGACATCTTATTTCCATTGTGTGGTCCCACTGATCGTTAATTGTGGTGCCCAAGTAATTGAGTGTGTCGACTCTTTCCACTCTTTTCTGATTAATAAATAGTTGCTCCTGTGCTATAGCGTTTTTAGTTACTACCATGTACTTCGTTTTTGATTTATTGATGCCGATACCAAATTCCTGGCTGCTTTGTGATACTTTGTTTACTAGTTCTTGTAGCTCTTCTAGATTCTCTGCCAGTAGCATGGTGTCATCGGCAAATCTTATGTTATTAATCCTCACACCGTTCACATTTATTCCTTTTGATGTATGAAATAGGGCTCTATTGAATATTTCTTCCGAATAGATGTTGAATAAAAGCGGTGATAATATGCAGCCCTGTCGCACACCGCGCTGGATTTCAATAGCCTTGGATAACTCTCCTTTACATTTGACTTGAGCAGTTTGATTCCAGTAGAGATTTTTTATAATGCGTAGTTCTTTTGCGTCTATTCCGATTGTTTTCAGTATTTCGATAAGTTTATAGTGTTGTACTCTATCGAATGCTTTAGTATAATCTATGAAGCATATGTAGACATCGCAATTCACATTCCTACACCGTTGGATGAGGACCTGTGTACAAAATAATGCTTCTCGTGTACCTGTTGCTCTTCTGAAACCAAACTGTGTAGGACCCATATGCTGCTCACAACGTGCATACAGGCGTTGGTGTAATATTTTCAAAAATGCTTTCAATATATGGCTCATCAAGCTTATTATTCGGTAGTCATTGCATTTTTTGGAATTTGCTTAGGGATGCTGATGAACGTAGAATTAAGCCAATAAGTGGGGATATTGCCTGAATCATAATTTTTATTAAATAACTCAGTCAGTCTTTTGACGTTTTCGTCGTCTAGGAGTTTTATCAGCTCTGCTTGTACGTCATCGGGGCCAGGCGCTTTTCCGTCTTTCATGCATGACAGTGCTTTCTTTACTTCATCTGTTGTGATTGATGGACCAGTAGTGCCATCAGGTGTATCTATGTTGGTTCGGTCATCTTTAAATAGCTCTTTTATATAGTCTTGCTACACTTCGATTGTTTTCTGTTTATCTGTTATCCATATGCCGTATTCATCAACCAGATTACCAGGTGGTCTTGGTTTATATAGACCTGCTGCTTCTTTCACTTTTTTATGTAGATTGAAGTCATCATGAAGTTTTTCCACGTCTTCTATTTCCTTACATCTGTCATTAAGCCACTCTTCTTTTGCATGTCTTATTTTCCGTCTTATATTGTTATGAATGTTTTTATATTCCTTTTGGTTTGTGGTTTTTGCTACTCTTCTTTGTTCCATTAGCATTAATATCTGATCTGTCATCCAAGGTTTCCTTTTATGTGTGTCTTTTTTGAGATAATGTTTTTTTGTTACTGTTATTGCGTTCTTAAATGCATTTATTTTCTTTTCGATGTCATTTTCTATATCTATTTGTTTAAGTTCTTGGTTCAAACGTTTGGTATTTTCATTTTTAAGTTTATTCAGGTCCCAATTCACAACGTTGTTTTTTTTAATTATTTTCTTTAATTTTAATCTCAAGTTTCCTATTAATGGATTGTGGTCGGAGTTTATGTCCGCTCCTGGATATGCTTTCACAGATAAACAGCAATTTCTAAAACGTTTGTTTACGAGTATAAAGTCTATCTGGTTTCAGATCACTTTAGTTGAACCATCTGCTGGAGCTCTCCAAGTATAAAGTCTTCTTGGATGCATCTTGAACATAGTGTTTAGTACGATTAGTTGGTGTTCTTCTGTAAATATGCTAAGTCTGTCGCCTCGTTCGTTCCTGGTGCCTAGGCCGAAGGGTCCTATTAATTGTCCTTGTTTGCCTTGGCCTATCTAGGCATTAAAGTCACCCATTACTATTATGATTTCGTTGTTATTTAGTGACTTCAATATGTTTGTTAACGAGTCATAAAATTCTTCCACCTCTTCGTCGCTGCTATCTGACGTCGGTGCATACGTTTGTACAATATTCAGCTTGATTGGACTAGTGTTTATTTGTACTAATAGTAGTCTTTCTGAGATTGGTATAAAATTAGTAACTGATTTGGAGATTTTTTCGTTGATTATGATTCCTACTCCATGTTGTTGGATACAATATACATAACCCTCAGGTACCTAACATTTGCAAATTCACAAACTTTGAAGAGCATCTAACCAAATTATTGTTTTAAGAGTTGTAAAATTTCCTTGTATATTTGGATTTGTGGGAACAGAGCTCTCCACCAGAATACTTCTTGTCAAACTCAACTTTTGATGGATTTAAAGCAACAATATCTTGTACATTAAACTTGGTTGAATATTTAACAAAAGAGATTGGCTTTAAATATCTAATGACGACTAGAATAAATCAAGATAATTTAGAAATAATATTTCAATTTGAACATTTTAACCGTTTTAATTATAAATTATTTTAGCATTTTTTTGGTATGATGAGAAGCACAGGTGGATGCAATAGCCATCCTGAATCATTACAAGTTGGGCAAATATTTAGATTAATGTCTATATACTCTTTGGTCACGCCACCAAGAAGCAGCAATGTTTCTGGAGGCCACATGTTAAAAACATTGTTAAGTATGGAGAATATTCAACAGAATCCTGAAAAGAAAAAAATGGAATTAAATATGGTGGACGATGACACAAATTTATTAACGGAAGCTTTTACAGACTGCAAAGAAGCGTTTGCTTTACCTATGTATGCTTACCTATTCAAAAATATGAGTTGCCCAGACCGCAAAATGAACATCGTTGGACATGGTAGTGAGAGTTTCAACAAAATCATAACTGAGAAAAGCAGAGGCTTCTTAACATATCCATCAGAGCTCCTTTATAACTTTCTGATTGATGTAGAAGTCGTCGTCAGCCAGATATTTAAAAACGAACTGGAAAAGAATGCTTTGATGATGATTACTGAAGCCATAAACAATCATAAACTCAAATATTTATTGGGATGTCCTTTGCATTCTGAAGACCTCACCCAAGAATTATTACATAATTTCATTATACTGCGTTTAACACTAACATGTCAAAAAGAAGGCAGGAAACGAAATAGTTCCCGTAAATCTAAGCAATTTGCAAAGCTTGCAAAACTGCAGTAGTAATTTTTCATAAATTGTTAAGCATCAATTATATAAATTTAATTTCACTTACCTATTATCATAAATTAAGAAGCTATTAGTCTAGTAACTATTGTTAATAGGGTTTCCTTTTAGGCTTTGCGCTATAATACCAGCTTATTGTGGTGATTTGTTTGTCCCATATTGTTGGCTGTTGGTATTTTGTGGATTATGCCTTTTTTTCAACTAAAAACCACCACAAATATAACTACAATATAAACATTACGTAAAAATACTGAATAAATGTTTCACTTACTTGCATATTTCATTAATAAAAGTAAGAACGAAATTAACTAGTTAACCTAACCTTAATAAATAAGTGTTGTGCACATGTTCAAAAAGCGCCAAATTTGAAATATACCTTAAATTTGAAGTTTTAAGAGCGCCATCTATGCGCAAATCTTATAAAGAGTCCTGAGATTGTCAAACTCGGAGGATGAATTTTTTATATGGCAAATAGTAAAAGTTGAAGCACCATACTTTATACATCACTGCGCAACCGCAGCCCATATTTCCCGTCGCCATAATTGCGACGAGATCGCGTTAGTTTTCGCCAACAAAAAATTCGTCGTCTTCGACGATAGGGAGTTTTCTACTCCCAAAGAGTTTCGTTTCTCTTTCAAATTTTACCTTCTCGCGTGCCTGAAATTGTTGCCGTTAACGTAAAACGTTTCATTTCTTATTTGGAATTAAATAAACATGGCTTTTTAAAATGACGGGTCTGAACTTGTTCGTAGCCACTTCTCGTGGAGAAGATTTTCTCTCCAAACCATCTGCGATTGCAAAGACTGGAGGAGTTTACTATGGAAAAGAAGGGAAGTCGTTCGGTTCAACCCTTGTCGAAGGGTTTAGGAACTGAGTCGAAGAAAAATCAAGGTAGGGTCAGGGTTTAAAGGTCAGGAACATGTCAGCCGTGACGTTCTTGTTTTGAAAATTTATTAAAAATGTTAAGTACGTTATTTACAGATGCTGTTAACAAACCATGGCCCCGTGGCGGTCGTCGCCGCGAGCCGAATGGGGGTACTTTTCCCAAAAATGAGACTTCCCGCAAACCTGCACCCCATCGCAATAAAACCAGCGATAAACGTCCACGACCCCGAGGATACTATTATTCAGGAGCTGTGGGTGGAAATGAGGAACCCGGGCTAGAAGTACAGGAGGCTGAAATGGGATCGGTTTTTGTACAAGGCAGTAAAAAACAGAGCCTTAATCATTTGCTTAATTTCCATTTTGAGCCTCGAGAGGGTCATTGGCATTCGGGATTAGTTCATTCCAAATCTGGGAATCGTTGGAGTTCTACAATTAAACACAAATACAATAAGGAACAATTTTTGCAGGCCAAGTAAGTAAATTCGTATTTTTGTACAATGATAATCCCCATACAGCACAAAACTACTACAAAAATACTAAAGTCGTGAGAGGTACTAGTTCGGTAGATGTCTTAATTTCCAGCAGCATTAAATCTAAACAAGCTTCTTTAGGTAAAAACCACATACCTATTAAAAAACAATTAGTTTGAAGTAGGTACATAGTTGTACAACAACAAAAATAGATATCTAGTTGGCACTGAAAATTAAATTTACTATTTGGGATTGAGTCATACAATTTAGAGCTATCCTCAAAAGTTATATAAAATAGAATGGATCCTTAAGTGTAGTAGTAGGCAAAGTAAATAAATTCAGATAATTTCTAGTCTTCCTACTAATTTTTAATAACAAACAGCTACAATTGTTTCGACCAGAACAAAAAATAAAATTCTATTTTCAGGTGTAAACAGCTAAATACAACAGGAGATACATTAAAAACACAGATTTCTCATTTTGTTTAATTTGCAACTTTCACTCTGTAAAATGGTCTTTTAGTTTTTTATACCTGAAGGTGGTTGTTTAACTTTTTGTTCCGGCCGAAACAATTGTAGCTGTTTGTTATTAAATAATAGTGGGGACACTAAAAGTTATCTGAATTTATTTATTTTGCAGGGATCCCAGTTGTCCTAAAAATCCTAAAATTTACAAAAAGACGTGAATTGTCGGAAAATTGTCCTTCAATTTATTTTGAAGTCCTAAAAGTCTTAAATTTCTACAACTGTTTCATAAGGTTTTTTTGTGGTTGTTGACTTATTCCAATTTTTAACAATGTTAATTAAAATTTCGGGTACAGTTCTTCCAGAGACTTGGCAATCAAAACTTTGTAAAGTGCATGCTATTTTTATTAAAAATCTCGCCAAGAAAAATACAGTCAACAAAAATCTGTTTACATAATAATTTTGTATTACAAATTTTTTTTTAAGATTTTATCTTGTCACAGAACTACTTTTCTTCGACTTTGCAAACTCTGATTTAGGTCATACTTACAATTTTTCGAATACGTTAGCATAGTAGCTAAGAACGACTAGCCATTTTTTGTCGATGTAATGTTGAGCAGTCTGTACTTATGATCCAAAAGAAATATTCTGTCTTCGTCTTTAAAATAAACTGCAATTTTGTACTAAGGTAATACTTTTACTTTCACATCATTCTAATCGGACAGAGATCTATTTCTAGTTTTGTTGGCGCCTCCCCCCTAATTTTTCAAGTTCCCCCGACATGAAAAATTAATGTGGAGTTCTTGGAAAATTAGGGGGGGAAGCGCCAAGAAAACAAAAAATAAATCTGTCTGATTACAATGATGAGAAAGTAAAAGTATTATCTTAGTTACAAAATTGCAGTTTATTTTAGCTTAAAGACAAAGAACCCCCCCCCCCCCCCCCCCACTCCGTTGAGTACCGTGGCTCTAAATCATTCAATTATGTCATCATTTTAGACCTATTGATGTTCTCTTTTAGAATGTATAATAAGTTGATATTTTGTAGTACGTTTCATGGTTAAAATGCAGTATTGGACTTAATGGAGAGTAGTGTTGCCAGATGCATTCCCAAATTTGTTCCTAGTACAAAGGTATGCAGGTAAAAGTAAAGTGCCAACGCTGTGTAAAATTCTCCTATACGTCATGGCGCTGTGACATCAGAGCTTGCTCAGATATTACTACGCTCTTTTGACATGTAGGATAAACATTGCATTCAGCCGCATGTGAATGTATATTTTGACATCGTTTTTGTCATGTATTTTCTAAATTTTGAAGTATTTTTTGTTTATATTTGGTAAAATCAATTGTGTGAATTAGAGTTTAAAACCTGTTAGGTCATGTTGCAATGGTTATCACTGTTTAATTAACGTCTATTAGCGATTTTATCAAAATTTCACCTACTAGGAAGATGTAAAAACTAATAAACACAATATATAAACTGCTATGCTGCATAGGCTGAAACTCCTTGGTTACCCTACAGACCACTGCTGACAACTGCCGTTTAGTCACGTGATGTATAAGAATAACATAGCCCTATACCGCCTGTACTGAATTTTAAGTAGGAAACATACTCTAGAGTCAAACAGTAATCTTCAATTTTGGCCTTTTCTAATATACTTTTATTTTAGTTTAATTTACTTAATTCAGAAAATGTAATTATTTTAGTGAATGTGGTACCCTTCCACGTTATAGTAAAGGAGGAACGGTACGGTACGATTCATCAGGAAGTATTTGCTGTAAGTTCTATTGGCCGTTGCACGAATCGCAGTGAAACGATTTGCCTCAGTACAATTGGCCGGTCATCATTTAAAAATTTAGATAAAATGGCTACATAAAATAAGCACTGTTAATGATTTCTCAGAATCGTCAAAGAGTGTGATTAGCCCAAATGGGCACCCTACCTGAAGAATTTCTTAATCCAATGTCCAAGGCATTTGCCCTTTCGATAAAACTGTGAAGGTGATTATTAAAAGATTACGGAAATAGAATAGAATGATAGCAGCAGCTCCGAAAAATTTAACTAACTCGTTACTGTTACCCCGGGGGGGGGGGGGGCAAGGTTGTCTCCCTAAGCAGGGTTCCCACTGACCCTGGATAACATGGAAAAGTCAGGGAATTAAAATTTTAACCTGGAAGTCATGGATTTTATGCAAAATTTGGCAAAAGTCTTGATTTTTCTCTAGATTTACAGTAAAAAACACGATTTTCTTGCAGTAGTGTTAACATAATTTTAAAAAATTAAAAACTTCCGATTGAATTATTAAAACTGCCACTTATAAAACTTTTGCTGCTGAAGATTTTTAAAATATCATTGAGGTACTTTTCTTTTCCTTGTTAAATTCCAAGGAACGTAATATGGCTTATGATTAGGTGCAAGTGAGACCGCCATATACTGTCCTGTGAATTAATAAAAAACGCATAAACGGGACTTGCGTCTCTAATTTTATTGTTTTTTTTTTTGTCGAGAGTCATGGGTAAGTATGATTTTTGGTCATGGATATCCTGGAAAAGTCATGGATTCTAACTCTTGATAGTTAGTGGGAACCCTGCTAAGCCTAAGAACATTTTTTAGAGGTTAGTAAAAGATAGTAAACCCAGCCACTAAATTCTTTTTCGCAGTGAATAGTGTCACGGCAAAAACTGTTACGGAAGTAGTACCCGGCGAATGGTTTCCAGCGAAAAGTAGCCGGTGGATGGTTCCCGATCAATTTTACCTAAATCTGGTAAAAGTTGCCGTAACGACATTGACTTCTCATTGCTAGAAATGAAACCTGAAAACTAAATAAATAAATGTAAGATCAGCATTGATAAAACATTTTAAATAGTTTAAAACAAATATCGAGCAGTGGCGGACTGCTGACAAAGAAATGCAGCATAATAGACAGTTTACCTTTGTACATAGGACAAACGAAATCAACATTTTTTCGACATTAAAAAAAAATTAAAGCATGTTCGTTTGTTTCCATACTTCACATTTTTTTTACATTTCCAATATTTTTAGTGTTATAATGTGCAATGTAGTAAACTAGAAAAGAGAAAATAAATTAACAAGTTTGACACTAATTTTTGCTCGATTAAAAAAAAGAAATATATGTAAAAAAATCCTAAAAATAAGTAAAATTACGTCCTAAAATCCTAAAGAAAAATATGAAATATAACCTGCTGGGATTCCTGATTTTGTCAAAAGTAATATTTCATTCGCAGTTTTTATTAGTAAGAGTAACGAAATGAACAAGCTTATATTATGAGTAGCCATTTTCTTTTTAACCTGTGTGATTGTGTTTCTTGGGATATAATCTATTAAATGGGACATGTGCATAATAAAAATTCGTCATTCTGCCCTCATTTGATAATAGTCGTGTTGCTTAATGGAAGCACTCCTCGTCTTTGGCTCTGGTTGTATCCAAGCAACACGACTTTGTCAAAATGGGGGATAATTATTATCGAAATATTCTTACACATTTGTGTTATTCTTACAGATCACATCTCGAGGATGTTCCTAACACTGATCTTAAAAACAACTATCGAATGTTATTTGTTGTTTCCCTAAATACTTTTCAGAAATGTCAACTTTCCTGTATACCTCCTTAAAACTTTAATGGGTATTTAGTGCTGTATGGGTTAAATTGAGTTATGTTAACTAACTAAGATTATCAAAGTTTGGAAAATGTACCACAACTTGGATTAATACTTAGAAAAAATATGAACTATTTACTGATATTGCTACATTGTTGTAGTTGCCAATTTATAGTTCAAGAATCTGGAGATTACAAACCATATATGAATAATCCAGATGCCCTGGTTAACTGGGATTTAATAGAACAAGTGGTAAGAGGTTGTTTTTGTATACCTATGTTGTATGTGCCTTTGTGTTTGTGTAACCTAATAAAACTTTAATAAATGTCACAGAGCATAATATATACTTAAGAGTATGCACGAACACTGGTTGCTGTGGCATTATTCTGTAGCGTTTTAGAGAGAACGCGCCGAGACAAGGAAACTACTAAATGTACTATTTCAAGGATGTGCCGATTCGCGCTAATATTGTTCACATTTAAGATTGAAAATGTGTCAACGAATTTAGTTGTAATTACAAAAATTTATAATTTTCAACGATGGTTAAAACTAAAACATGTTCTGGCCTGATTGACATCGTCAAGAAATCAACTGACACAACCTAACATACACGGTCTTTATGGACATTTAAAATAAAATATTGGTGATTAACAATCGAATACTTTTTATAGGTTTCTTGTCTCGAATCTCTCTGTCACATGCACTGCAAAATTGAGACCTGCGTATCCTAGCAACAAGCGGTTCTTGCATCCTCAATTTATATTACTTTGTAATAAATTTTTACTTTCCTATACTTTCAGTATAGGGATATTGATTTCATGCAAATTTTCAAAATCGAGATTTTGACGGAAATACATGTTTTGGGCTTCCAGGATCCTAAAAAGGTGGTTTTTAAAAAATGTCTGTCTGTGGGTGGGTGTGTGGGTAACGCTCATATCTCCGGAACGGCTGGACCGATTTCGATGTGCTTTGGAATGAGGAGGTATATCAAAAATTCATCGACAAAATAAGCTTTTAAAAATAATCCGAAACCGGAAGCGGAAGTTAGACATGTTTTTTTGGTAGCATTTTTTTTTGAAACGGAATTTTGGAAATTTTAATAGTGGAGATTAAAGAAGGCCTTAGGACAAATCAAACGATTTTTTACCGAACTCTCTAGCTTCAACATGGCGGCCGCTACGAATTTTTGAAAATTTCGACTTTAACGCCCATTTACTCAAAAACAAGTTATCTGATTGGAATCAACTACATCTTGTTTGGTAGCCCTTCAAGGGTACTATACAATGAAATATAATTAATTTTGAAAATATAAAAACGATGTCAATGGCACCACTCCAAAATTTTTGAAATTTTCAAAAAAAGATTTCTCCAAAACTGCCCACACGTTTTTGTTTAAACTTTTTAAGCTGATAGAGCTGAAAATCTTCTACAATTTATTTTTTTGCGCATTGCTATAATTTCACTGTGACGCCCTCTATGAATTTTTGAAAATTGAAAATTGGTACCCTTTTATTTATTTAACGGGGAGCAATAAAATATTTCTGTTAAAGCAATATAGCTCATCATTGACAGCAAAATCCGAATATCATAATATTTTTTTGATACTTTAATATTTAGGGGGGCTACTGTTCCCCCTCCCCCCCCCAAAATTTTCGCTACAAAATTAAAAAATTGATTTCTTCTTTTGTTTGCTCTAGGAGAATCTTTTTACAAAAAATCAAAAAATCGAATTTTTTGCCCCCTAATAATCTTTTTGTCCTTTGAAGAATTTCACAAACTTCCTACAACAGTTGTATTCTTGTACTAGTCGTTTAATGTTCAGTGCAAGCTAACTTTTTTATTTTAATAGATAGACTCGCAAACCCAACAGCAAAGTTGTAGGGCAAATTCTTCTCGATTGTATTTAAGAAAAAAACTTGAGTTTCCAATTTTAATATGGCGGCCACGGTAAAAACTAACTTTTTTTTAAATGGAAACGTGGCATTTTGGCTTTAAAATCAGAAAGGTTTTGAAATTCTAAATACAAATCAATAAGAGTAATTTCTTGCTAAAAATAATATTCTCGAGTTATTAATATATTTTCAAATATCAATTTCCGCCCTTCCGTTGATTCAGTCCGAATATTTTACCCAACCTTATGCTTGCAGAGCGCAGCGGTCGGTCTTTCTTCAACTGCTTCAAGATGTTACAACTTATAAGAACTATTTACTTTAACTAGTCGTGTCCTAGACAGGTGCATATCGAAAGTGTTGGAAAATATAAAACAATGTTATTTTATAAGTATAGGAAAGTCCAGGCGAAGTGTTTCGCTCATTTTTAGGTTGTGCTATAGAGCATACTTTACCAAAAGGCTTTTAGATTCAATAACCTGTTTAGAATTAGTTAACCATAAAGCTATATGTATGATATTGGCAATTACCAATGCATTGTTGTAAACCACAATTGATTAATGATTTAATACCGGTACTATGTTCTAACCAAAACATGAAGTGAATTGAAAAGCCTTATTAAAAGTTCTTACAATTTTGGAAAAACTGGAATATTTTCGTCCAACAAAATTATGATCGAAAACAAACCAGAACAAAAGAATTTTAAGATATACAGGGTCGCTATTAAAGATGGAACCAAAGCTCTCCTGCTAAAACGGTTTGAGATATAGATATGAAAATTGGAAGGCTTCCATTTGAAATTGTTTCCCATATTTTGAGGTTAAAAAAAATTTTTTTGACATGATTTTTGAGCACGGCCGCCATCTTCAATTTTTTTAAATGGCAACATGGGCTTTGTGATACATCATTAGAAAGCTTATTTTTTTCTCTTTCTTACCACCTTAATCATGTATGGTGTTAAAGTAGAAAATAATGCAGAAAAATTAGAAAAACCTTTGCCATATTTCACGAAATTAAGGTTTATTTGTCACGTAATACAATAGTTGTAAGGAAACAAACCATATGTACTGTGTTTTTTGTCACTTATTTAACCCCTGCTGATTGTGTTTTGTTTATTTTTAACGTTTCGTTATTGCAAAGGTATCTAGATTTAAAGTGCAATACATTAGCCAGCCACGCATACGGCAAAAATAAACAAAAAACAATCAGCAGGGGTTAAATAAGTGACAAAAAACACAGTACATATGGTTTGTTTCCTAACAACTATTGTATTACGTGACAAATAAACCTTAATTTCGTGAAATATGGCAAAGGTTTTTCTAATTTTTCTGCATTATTTTCTACTTTAACACCATACATGATTAAGGTGGTAAGAAAGAGAAAAAAATAAGCTTTCTAATGATGTATCACAAAGCCCATGTTGCCATTTAAAAAAATTCAAGATGGCGGCCGTGCTCAAAAATCATGTGTCAAAAAAAATTTTTTTTAACCTCAAAATATGGGAAATAATTTCAAATGGAAGCCTTCCAATTTTCATATCTATATCACAAACCGTTTTAGCAGGAGAGCTTTGGTTCCATCTTTAATAGCGACCCTGTATGTATTCTAATAGTAAAATAAGTTTTGCTGAATACCAGTTGCATATACATACAATAGGGAGTAATTTAAAAAAAAATAATTACCAGCTTCATGTAATTGGCATTTTTGCCGTTTTTTGTTGGTTAAAAAAATTGTAATTATTAAATTTTAATAGGACCCCTTGTGAATCCGTTTCATTAAACTAAAAAGTAATTTCTATGAAATCTGAGTGAAATTGAATGATGTTTAGAGGTCGCGCGGGACCCTCAAAAATTAAAAATTTAGGTAAATTTTTATGTAAATGAAAAATGGCTTCTCTTTAATTTGTTTTTTGTGTACTAATTATTTTTTTATTTTGTCGGTTCATCGATTACTTAAATATATTAGAGTAAATTCAACAAAGGAAGGCAATGAAAAGAAATGTCTCATAAAATGATATAATTGCAACATAGTCAATATGAAATAATATAACGATAACATATGTGCATACAAAATTTTAATTATCTGCCATTTTTCTTAATTTGGTTAGTCACTTTTGGAATTTTTTACAGTGTTTTGCAACCAGTATTAGTAGAAGTTGCCTTTGTTCTTTGTCATTTGTTATTTCTATTGTCTATTGGGTCAACATAAAAACATTATTTCAGAGTGCCCAATTAATCAAAAAACTGCATTGAATGTTTTGAGACAAAATCGGAAATTTCTTTTTTCAACATATTTTTAACACCTTTTAGCGGAACATTCCATTTTTTGTGGCCACATATCTTTTGTTTGAACTGGAATTCAGATGCAGGCTGGCTTTAGTTGTCTGGAATATCGCAAAAATCTTTCATGACATGTTTTTTAATTGCCTACTAGCCAAAGGCACGCACATGGAGCGTGCTATATAAAAATTTATGTGTATTTTGTGTCTTTTGGTACAACAAGACACACAAGGACTATGTCTGACAATTAATTATTGGCCAAATTATCATTTTCTCACTAAGCAATGAATTTACCGTGTGCGATCAAACACCTACAGTTGTACACATTGAACTAATTCACCACTACCCACCTCAAGTGTCAAGTTGCAGTATCAATTACATAACCATTTATCAGCATGTACCTTCTTTTTGCTGTTTTTAGTCCGATGATTTTATTGTGCTGCATTAAATTAAAATACAATTCCAGAGGGGCCCCCCATTTTTAGTAAAACGTTTTGATTTGATAAAGATAGAAGTTGTTCAGTTTGGCGAGTTCTATTACAGGTTAAAATATCGGCATGTATTTCAATATCACTTTGTATAGAAAAAGAATGCATGTCTGAAATGAAAATTATTAATTCATACTCGTCAACAATATTCAAAACATACCTTCAAGAACAATTTTTAATAAATTGATAGTAAACAATTATGTTACCAGTTAGGGCAAGGTTAACCATAAAAATTCAAAAATGGTTACCCTTATTCCTAACTACTATTATTATAATGACAGAGGGTAATAATAACAATCAGTAAACAATTATGTAGTGAAAAACACTATGAAACTGATTTCGGACAACAATTTATTAGAGATATTGGAGGTAATTCAATTGTTTTTAACCGAGTAGCAATTAAGCTCTTGAAAATGAGGACTAAACATAAAATTTTACAATATTCGTCTCATTGTAATGTTTTTTTTTGAAAGACTCATTTCTACATCTCAACTTTTTTTATTTCAGAATATTCATGTATTAGAGTTTCCATCTTGCCCAATTTGTTTGTATCCACCCATTGCTGCTAAAATGACCCGTTGTGGACATATTTATTGTTGGTCTTGTGTGCTTCATTACCTCGCACTTTCTGACAAGGCTTGGCGTAAATGTCCAATTTGTTACGAGGCAGTTCACAAGAAAGATCTTAAAAGGTAAAACTTACCAAGTAGGTAAAACGGTATTGTTAACATTAACTTTGAATTTTTAGTGTTGTGGCAATACCACACACAACCTTTAATGTCAACGAGAACATAACATTCAAATTAATGAAACGTGTTCGTGGTGCACTTACTGCATATCCTGCTGAACAAGAAATACAAGAAGAGAGTACTCCGTTCAACGTATCTAACAAGAATGCTACCAATATTTACTCCAAATTACTACTCGCTGGTAAATCAGAAGTGAGTGTTATTTTATTGATTTTCTCCTACTTTGAAACTAGGCAATTTTTTTCTACCAGTGCTATACTTTTTTTTATAGGTTATGTCAATTATTGAGCGAGAAAGAACTGAATTACAACTGCAACTTGCAGAAGATGAAAATTGTCCTGAGAAATGTTTTATTGAACAAGCATTCTCTTCATTGCTGGAACGTGAATGGTCATCACTTTCTGAAAACAAAGTAGCCAAAGATACCAGTTTGGTTTTGCCCAAAGATTTGGAAAAGATCGAATTCTCTAATCAAATCCAAATGGAATCGGGAGATATATTTGAGAGAAATATAATTAGATCTGGTTCAAGTGAATCAGAAACTGCAGGCGTCAATATGACTTCCTGCAATGGCGGACGAGAACGTTATGAAAGTATAAATAGTGGCAACTGGGGTAGCGAAGATTTTAATTCTACCATAGAAGAGACATCTCTTGCAGCTGAAGATTTAGAGATGCCTTCTGCTAATGTGAGACATACATCTTCCAAATGCTTTTATTTTTATCAAGGTAAATTTTCTTTTTATTTATTTCCCTTTTTTTCATGTACATTTCTCTCGTAGCTATTTTATTTTCTTAGCAACTTTATCCTTGTTAAGTCTTCTATTTTCATTTTTTGTGTTATTCTGCTTCCTTTGCTGTCATTGCTTCCTCCCTTTTTTTTAGTGGTTCTTTTTTTATGAATTAATGTTGGTCCCCTGTATTTCAAAAATTCGATGTATATGTTATCACTACCCACCGCTTTATTGTTTTTCAGGTCTAGGATTATTTTCTGAGTTTCCTCCGGTGTAGGTGGTTCTATGTCACCATTCTCTTCATTTGCATTTCCTTTATCATTCTCCCATTGTTCAGTGTCTTTGAACATTTGTTCATAGTAGTCGGCTCATAGTTCCTTGATTTCTTGCTTATTTCCTATTTTCCTTCCTTCCTTCATCCTTGTTAAGTCTTCTATTTCCATTTTTTTGTGTTAATCTGCTTCCTTTGCTGTCATTGCTTCCTCCCCCCCTTTTTTTAGTGTGGTTCCTTTTTACTTTTTTTTTAATTTGAAGGGGGAATCTGATAGAAGATCTTTGACAAATCTAACATTTTCTTTCTGAGCTTTCCGATTTTCAAATGGCGGCTGCTACAAATTTTTTGAAAATTGTAGTGTAAAGTAACGAATTGACAGAGCGATATCAAATTTGCTATCGTGATAAATCTTTAGAGACGTAATAAATCAAGTTATTTTCAAGAAGTTTACATTTTAAGTAGTATATATACAAATTATATACAGGATGTATCAAATTGCGTGTTACCTATGGGGATCTCGCTTATTTGAAGAGATAGGACGATGGTTAAATTAGAGAAAAGTTGTAGAATTTTATGCCCATTAATAATCTAAAAAGAAATTGGAGCTATCTTGCTTAGTTTCTGAGTAAACCAAAAAGAACTGAAATTTTCAATTTATTGCTTTTGGCTATCTCGTTTATCATTTATATTACGTATTTCTAGTTAAGGCATTATTAGGACACTTTTTCATGCTGAATCTAAATTTTTGATCAGATTTGTTACCATTGCTCATTTTCGACTGGAAACTTTTTTTCTTATGGTAGGCATTTTAAATTTTTTTATATTTGAATAGAGTTTTTAATTCTGATTTCAAAGATGTGTCACACTTTGCATTTTATTTAAGTTTTACGTATTTTATTACATTAAATAAAAATTCATGAGTGCCATGGAAATGTTTCATTTATTTTGAAAATATTCTAGTAGGCCATGAACTGATGGAAGTAAAACATAATACTACTTTTATTTACTTTGGCTTTTAGATACATTAGGTATGCGAAAATTTCAGGAAACTTTGTTTTAAGGGTAGGCAGCAAGTTATTTTTTACAAAAACAAATGAATGACAGTTATTAACACAGATTAGAGAGTTTATCTTAGAGGAGCTTCTGAGCATGTTTTACAAAGGTTTTGAACATTTATGTAATAATTGTTTATATTAGTGCAGTTCTGGCACAGTATAAATAAGGTTACCACAATATGGAAACTCCTCCTAAAATATTACTGCAATTTCCAGTGCGCATGCGCTAGTTTGCACAACCAGGAAAATGGCCGATTAACTGTTTTGACGTTTGTTCATGTGTCAAAGTATTCGACCTCTTAAGAGCTTTGATTCTGTTTCATTAACGTTATTGTGTTCGTGAAAATGAGTAGAAAAGGAGGTTACACATGTTCTTTTGAGGGCTGTGTTAGTAAAACTGGCCGAAATCCAGGTCTAAGTTTCTTTCGTTTTCCCAAGGACATTGAAAGGTAAGCAAACTGGCAAACAAATTACTTTTGTGAAACAACTATCATGTGTGAGTTTCTTTATAAAAGAAGGTAGCAGCGCAGCTACTATAATACGCTTTGTTATTTTAGATGAAATCTGTGGGTGGAAGCTTGCGCTCGCAAAGATCTTTTTACAAAAAATGCAGAAAGTCTTCATAAAAACTTTAGAATATGTGGATTATCAGTTATGCAGTAAAAGCCAATATTATATTATGTATCGTTTTGTCACGAATAACATTAAATACCTGTGAAACATTTAATGCTGTAACAATCGCGTTTTTTGAAATTGGCGCCAATGCACAACCGGCAAAAGGCCGCTCGGTTTGAAGGTCATCCAATTTCACTGTACGTACATCAAAGCGCCGACAGGCGAGTGTCCCTACTGCAACGAATAAAGAATACTAAGGAACTGCCATACCTATCTAAATATGTGGCCAAGTGGCAGACCATAATGGCCGCCAATTGTAGTGTTATGCGCAGGTCTGATCAACTGTCACACAGTTTAAGGACGCACCATTGGCGTACACACATGAATATTGAAGAAGGATTAAATAAAGATCAGGAAAAATTACTTTGTTGGCAAAAAAGGCTGTAACATAGCGTTTATCAGTAGCTGTTTATTACATAACTAATATGTTTAAACAATCAAAAATAAATCACTAACATCTTTCATTTAAACATAAAAAAATTAAAATTCAATGATCTGATACATGCTGATAATTTCTATTTTATTCGCCTTTAAATCAGATGGTTAACCCTTCCTTTGATTTAACTTCGACATGCGGAGGTGAAACATCTTTTATGAAGAGCTTTCTAACAGTTGGTGGTTTTCGTTGCTGAGCAACCTATAACAAAATGAATAATGACTTCAATGGCTAACAAAATTATTCATGTGTAACCTTTTGTAAATATTTTGGGAAACTTGGAAATAATGTAGGTCTGGCATTATCTCGTAACCTAACACAGTTCACTGATGTTCTGTCTATATATTGCTCCTCAAAATGCAAGGAACATAAACATGTACTTTTTGAAGGTGCCCCCAGTTCTCTCGCCGAACTGCTTTCACCCAGTTTTCTCGCATTACTGGGTTAGCAGGGAATCTGAAATAATGTAAAAATTGTCAATTAAACCAGACAGTATCAACACTACACCAGTTTGATATAGTTAGCTGAACACCAAGTAAATTAAAGTATTAAGTTTTTTTTTTAACTTTTTTCCCGGGCTCCCTCCAGAAATACATCACACGCGCCTATGATACCTATTCACTTAACCTTGAGCGACAAATGTTATTTAAATACGAATTATTTTCACATCGAGCTTTTAACGCAATTTTAACGGTTAAAATTACATTAAATGCAATTGATTGTATATTATAAATTGAGTTACATGCGTTAAACTGTTTAGTATAAGGTAGGAAACGACTAGAAATGCCATATTTAGAATGTAAACAAATGCTAACGTACCTGTAAAACGATACTCCTGCTAAGTTTTTCGTGCTTCTGTTTGAGCAGCCAACAGCTGCACAACCCACCATTAAATAGCCGCACAAAACACTTTACTAATTGTAGTTGATATAATTAAAACGTGCAAAAACTTCCAACTGGAAGTTTTGTTTACGGGCTGACCAATATGGCCGATGCTTTAGGAAGTGGTCACAAATCTGACACCTGCGCGGTATGCTTATGGCAGTTCCTTAGTATTCTTTATTCGTTGCCCTACTGTGTTAACCTTATTTATACTGTGGTTCTGGTGTAGAGATGAGCGATATAGTGAAATTACAATATCGGTGCGATCGGTGACTGCTACTTTTTAATATCGGTGATTTTAAGTAGTGATTGCGATCGCAGTTTTGAGTAACAGTGATTTAGGTTTAGCTTTAGACCGCTATGTGGCGAAGCGATCGCGGATAGTGAAATCACCTTGGTGACCCTGGCGCGTTATTATACGTAGGGTTTATTACAATACAACCTTTACTTAATCTGTGAACTAAGCTTTAGCGGTAGCTAGTAAACTATCAAAAATATTTCATATTTTTGCTAGCTACCGCAAGAGGCCGACAAACGCGTTGAATTGAAGATTTAAATTTACAGATCGCTGAAATAATAAAATTGTAACAGAAATCGCTAAATCACTATTCACCGTGATTTTGATACTTCAGTCACGGTCACTGTCAGTGATTTTTTGATCGCAGTGAAAAAATCACCGGCAGTGTAATATTGCTCATCTCTATTCTGGTGTTATCTGTTGTATTTATTTAACCTGTTATTCAAATTTGTTATGTCAGTTGCAAACATAAAAACTGCAAGTGGAATTTTCAGCAAATTGTGTATGTTAGAAATTTCGTCATTTGTTTGTTTTTGTAAAAAATAACATAACCTGCTGCCTACCTCAAAACGAAGTTCTCTAAAATTTTTGCGCAACTAATGTATCTAAAGTACAAAGTAAATAAAAGAAGTGTTTTGTTTTACTTCCATCAATTCATAGCCTACTAGATTTTTTTCAAAATAAATTAAATGACGTGGTCTTTCCATAGCACTCTTATGAAATTTTTATTTTCTGTAATAAAATGTTCAAAACTTAAACAAAATGCAAAGTGTGACACATCATGGAAATCAGAATTAAAAATTCTATTCAAATATGAAAAAATTTTAAATGCCGACCATAAGAAAAAAAAAGTTGGCAGTCAAAAATGAGCAATGGTAACAGTTATACCAAATCTGATCAAAAATTTTGAATTGCATGAAAAAGTGTCCTTATAATGCGTTAACTAGAAATATGCAACATAAATGATAAATGAGTTATAGCCGAAAACAAAAAATCCGAAATTTCAGTTTTTTCCAGTTCTTTCAGAAACTAAACAAGATAGGTCTAATATCCTTTTTGGATTATTAGTGAGCATAACATTCCACAACTTTTATCTAATTTAACCATCGTCGTATCTCTTCAAATAAGCGAGATCCCCATAGTTAACATGCAATTTGATACATCCTATATACCACTTTTATCTAACTAAAAAGAATACAGGTGGTATGCGTCCGTCCTGTAACACACTGGGGTGAATATTGGGGCACATCAATAAGTTCGGAATTGGATATGGTATGTAATTCAAGTAAACAGTATAATACTGCACCGGGTTCATAAACACGACCACCTGCAGTCGTGACCAATTGTAATGACTATCAACTAGATTAATACGCCCCTATAACCGATCCACTCCTCGCAGTCTGTACATAATTGGACATAAAAATATAGTAGTAACCATATGGGACACATAGACCCCATATCGCACAGTGATGCAAATTAGAATGGAGCCACTCTGGCTCGTATCGTACATTAAAATAGATCCAAAATAGGGTATCCGCAGTAAACGTGTTAAGAAATTTTATTTTGCTTTAAAAGAGTTTTTATTTTTATTTTTCCGTGGCTCTTCAGTTATGGTAGAATAAGATTCACAACTTAATTTTTAGGTAAGTTAATTTTCCCCCTCCCACTCAATTTTTGCCAAACGAATTTGTTCCTTTGTTTTTGGTGTTCTTCAATCTCGAGTAATTTAAAAAAAAATCAAATTTTTTTTGAAAAGCTTTAATTAATTGTCTGTTTCTAAATACAGTAAGACATTAGCATTACTAGGGATTGACCGATACCATTATTTATATTGGCAGAGTTTTGTAATTATCGGTGTCGGCAGAAATTAGCCAATTTATTATAAAAACAAAGCAACTCTTTAGTAATGCATGTAATTAAAGGTGAATTACAAAATAAAAAATTATTCAGTGATTTCTTTTTTTTTTCAAACATTTGCCAAAGTTGGCTTTTATTTGTGCCACTCATATTTCTAGTTTAAATTCTGCTTAAACTAAATTCACAATTCAAATCACTACCTGCCCATACAACGAATAAACAGCACATGTCAAACAACTAAAAAGTTAACGAGTATCTGTATATAAAATACTTAATTACAGCAAGTGCCATTTAACCTTGCAAAAAAAATGACGATAAGTTTAAAAGGCGAGAAGCCGTTACACTCTCAAGCAAAAGCAACGGTTTTTTATTACATTTCTAGTTTCTTTGCTGTATTTTTTATACGTAACCTAAATTATCGTT
The DNA here is from genome assembly GCA_958336395.1 of Ctenicera cuprea. Taxonomy (NCBI): domain Eukaryota; kingdom Metazoa; phylum Arthropoda; class Insecta; order Coleoptera; family Elateridae; genus Ctenicera; species Ctenicera cuprea. The sequence continues at coordinate 43,902,273 of OY284491.1, read as the reverse complement.
AATCCCTCCTCAAAGCAAACTGTTTCTAACCTTATGGCGCACGACCTTTTAATTTGTCAAAAAATCCACAATTTTTCGTAAACCATAAATAAATTGACTTTCACTTTTTAGTAGAGTGTACCACACTGTCCAACAGCCAATTAGAGCTAGTTTAAGTTACGACTACCGACGAAACAAAGCGTAAGTAGCCGAATCAAAGCCCACTAAAGTTTGCAAGGTTAGGTGGCACATGCTGTACTAAAAAGTTAGTTTATAAGAATAACGTACAATTGCTGAAAAGCATTGCGCTGGCAAAATTACTGCAAAATATCGGTATCGTCATTTCCGTTATCGGTATCTGCAAAAATGTTCATATCAGTCGATCTCTACAGGTTGCTGATGTATAAGTACGCTTCCACTAGCAGTCAGTACACTGGTGCAATTTTGCAGGTCGCTGTTCTTGCACAAAACGTTCATACAAATATACTTCTGAAATATTATAATAAGACAATTTTTAAGTATAGATAAGTCCAGGCAAAAGAATATGAGGCGCCAAGTGTAAAGTGAAAATTTGCTGTGCATTTCACGGTATTTAAGGCAATATGTCCCAATGTTTATAATATATACACATTTAGCTAAATGCTTTTTATTTTAATAAATCGTTGTAGATTTAAATAAATCCTTAAACATTTAGTTTGAATATTCCAATATTTTATAAAGTATTAGAGATTTAAATAAATCTTAAAACGTTTACTTTAAATTTTCAACTATTTAGTAAATCTTTATGTATTTAGATAAATCTGCACATATTTGTTTTAAATCTTTCAATATTTAATAAATATTTGCAGATTTAAGTAAATATTTACCGATATAAATAAATTCTTACAGATTTAAATAAATATTTCAACATTTAATTTTAAGCTGTCATATTTAATGTTAACTTGTCATATTTATTTGACCTTGGTAGACCCAGCCTACATAGAAGACCAAGACCATTTAAACTGGTGGTAACGTTCAACAATTATGAGCACGTTTTCCGTATTTCAAGAATTTGTGCAATTAATGTTAGTTCAATCATTAATAACAACATAAACATTGCATAATTTATTATTCATACAATAAAATTTCCTCAGCATTCCCCTGAGAATGTAATTTTTAGTCTATTTTGTTTAAACGTTGAACGCTCCCACCATGACCCTGCCTTGCGCTTTACTACCGGTGCAAACGGTCTTGGTGTCCTAAGTCGCACCAAGGTCAAATAAATATGACAGGTTAACATTAAATGTGACAGCTTAAAATTAAATGTTGAAACATTTATTTAAATCTGTAAGGATTTATTTATATCGGTAAAAATTTATTTAAATCTGCGAATATTTATTAAATATTGAAAGATTTAAAACAAATATGTGCAGATTTATCTAAATACATAAAGATTTACTAAATATTTGAAAATTTAAAATAAATGTTTTAGGATTTATTTAAATCTCTAATGCTTTATTAAATATTGGAATATTTAAACCAAATGTTTAAGAATCTAGAATGATTTATTAAAATAAATAGCATTTAGCTAAATGTGTGTATATATAATAAATATTGGGACAAATTGCCTTAAATACCGTGAAATGCACAGCAAATTTTCACTTTACACTTGGCGCCCCATAAAAGAACTCCTCCCCTCTTTTTGAAATTTTATTTGGCGTTGATATTATTTCTATTTTCTGTATTTTCTTCAGTCGTTGTTTTTTGTCAACTCCATTTTTTGTTGTCTTTCGTTCCTGACTATGCTTATCTATCTTTTTGTTGAAAACGTTTGGAAAATTTTCTGAGTACTTTTAAATCCAAAGCGTTGAGTACACATTGCTGCATCATAGCTATGTGAAATGTAAACTTTGGAAAATTAATGATTCATTTGTTTACTTGAAATGCACTCTTCATTTAGTGTAAATAAAATTGAATGAATCTACAATAATTCCTAGTATTTCTATATTTGCGTAATGTGATATAAAAGCAAAAATTAAAGCATTATTATTTTTAGCTTCAGATGGACAACATATTTACCTGCATGCCTTGAACGTTCGCATGTTGGAACATACTTATGGTACTTTGGAGTTCTGTCCCAAAACCATACAAGGCCGTATTGTTGAGAAAGAATCAGGCTCGATGACAGAAGACTTGCGAAAGCGACTTAGATATTTACAACACCTTCCAGTCACTTGTCAATTTGAAGTTGCAGAAATTCAATTAAAACACCCTGTTGTTACAAAAGAAACTCTGGAACATTTTCTTGGTAAGAAGCAGGTGAAGCTGAAAATTACGGTTGATTTATTTTGATTCTAATGCATGATGTTTGAAAATATCAAATCTAAGAACTGTTCTTAGTTTATAGGCAAAATAAGATTTATACTACTGCACGAAGTGAATAATAGAAATTGTGACTTTTTGCAATTTTACTCATTCCGTGCTATATTATCGTCAGGTTAATTAGCTTTGGTTGGTTTTAAGCATACCTTTCAAAGTCAGTCCCCTGCACTACATTTTCTCTTTTAATTGTTTCTTTTTGTTTTTGCAAATATTTTAGTTATGAACTACACATTTTATAAATAATATTTTTTTCTTAGATCAAATTGAGACCAGACGAAAACGGCGCCAGCGTCGAGCACGTGATGAAAAACGCAGGGAGAAACGTATTGCAGAGGAAGAGAACAAGAAAATGGGAAAATATGCCGCTGCAAATATACGAATCGAATCCCATTACCAATTTCCAGAATTTCAATCTGAAGTTGCCAAAGCTGGTTCGTCGTTGGATCCCGCAGTAGATACCGGACATGTTTCACCGCACAGCGAACGCAGTATGTCACCTTCGAGTGCTATCTCCAGTCAAACTGGAAGTGCTTCAGTTTCGGGTAGCCTCAATGCTGAAAATGAATACTCTGGCCTGTCATTTGCGAAGGTATTTTTTTTTAATGCAAATTATCGTAGTCATTTAACATTAATGTTTGTGAATGTTGTTTTTACAGATGCTCTCCTCAAATAAGTTGTCTACTCCAACATGGCCTGTTAGAAAAAGTGCCACAGCATTGTCCCCGCTGGTCACTCAAGTAACACCGACTGTAAGCCATAAACAGAATAATGACAGTGATGCAGAAATTGAAGGATATGTTCCTGTCCCAGCATTTAACCAAAGTTTTGGAGATGCTATAGCTTTGGCACTTGAGAAGGCAGCTCTTACGAATGATGATGAAGGTACATTCAAAGTGTATGTGAAATATATAGAAATAAAATTAAAATATTTTTCTTTTCAGATGTGAAAATGGGTGGGAAAAAGAAGAAGAAAAATAAACAGAAAAAAATTCTTTTTGCAACCTCTATGGGCTATTCTGGTAATTAACCAATGTCTACCTTTTCTCTAGCTTCTTGAGTAATTACAGTTTGTAAGATTCATAGATTTGAAAAAACCATAAAATACGTATTGAAAAAAATTAAATAATAGCATAACTACTTCACCAGGTTTGCTCCTTTTTTTTTAAATTGTTGCATAAACGCTATTATTTTTTGCTTATTTTAAGTTCTATTTACGTTTTTAAATTTATTATCTTTTAATGAGTTAACATAATTGTAAAATTACAAAACCAAAAACTATGAAATGGATTCAACAATTCAAATTTTGTTGTACATAATTAAGTTAAATAAATCAGTATTTACACGATTCAACTTGTTTTAATTTTTCATGGCGATATTTGTATGTTCAAATTACTGTGACAGTATTTAGAAAATATATACAGCGAGTTTTTCTTTTTTGTGTACATACCAGCTATGTATAATTTTATAAAAAAACATGTCGCTGCATTTTTTTTACTGCAAGCTATAGGCAACCAACGGTGCACAAAACAATAGAGAGAGAGAGGTTATTCCTCATAGTGTGAGGTTATGTTCAATGAGTATGTTTGTGAATGAAACGCAAAATTATTTGAATATCAAAACATTTTTAATAAAACTTATTTTAAAAACAAAATATCAACAATTTTATGCTAAACTCAAAAAATCAAAACTAATTGCTATTAATTTGACATTAAACAATTTGATTACTGTTTCCACAGCAGACTGTTCTTTTCAAAAATTGATGCTTTGAAATTTAGGGTATAGTTGGTTGCCTCAGGAATTTTTGAAAAAAATGAAATTGATTAGTTATTTATTCAAAAACGCAGATCGTTATAAACTTTTATCAGTTCGATAGACTATTTAAAGTACTTTATTAGGATTTGCAAGAATTTTCAATTATTTTAAAAATTAAAGAAAACAATACTGCTTCTGGATCTGGATTTTGGGTTGGAGGGTACCCGTACGGGTACACGCACATAGGCGGCTGAAACGGGCCCATTGTGCTGCCTCCACAGCAGCTTCTCAGCCCGGGAGTCACCCAAGCCACCCAATTCTTTGGATGAACTTGAGGACATCCGCGGTTGGGGTGTTGCTGATAATGGCCAACAATACTGCTTAATATCAACAACGCGTTTTCCGGCATTTACGTGATTTTAACTACGCCTATCAATTAGCTCTAGTTAAAAAATATGTTTTATTTTTTAAATATTTTTGATAACTATTTATATCGAGTTTTAGCCGGAAATCCGAAGCGCATTTAATTAGCAGTAGCACGAGCAGTTCCGGTCTTACCGTTCTTATAGGGTATGCGACATCGTAGGGTTGCCTATAAAGCTTTTTTTTTTACTGAGAAATCTAACACTGAAATGTACAACGCTATGATTATAAAATTTACACGCTTGCAAATATGGGTAAGTATTAATATCTAGTACGGGAAAATCCACTTGAAGTTAACATTTCAGCTTTTTTCTAATAAATACCATACTTTGTTTTAACACAATTAGAGCTTGTTTTTTTCTCTTTTTGGTAATATACAATTTGATACACTTAATTTTAAATTCCAAAAAGATACTGATGTCACTCAAGTGAAGCCATGATTCAGAACTAGCTGCAGCCTTGCATATGAGGAGCCTTCGGATCTCATGTTACAGCTAAATATAAGGGTGTATTAAAACGTGCGGCTAATAATTACCGCACGCAATTCTACGTTGAAAAACAAGCAAAAAACTTTAACACCAATTTGGTCTTAGACGAAGAGTCTTTAAATTATAAGCACTTAAAGGTTTTTTAATTTGGCAACGCTGTACAATTTAAAGCTAAGAGACATGCATTTAGTTACCCTTGATCGTATATGTTTGTGATTCTGCAATTAAATCAAGTATGTGTTTTATTATTACATTTTAAAGATAAACCCAGCTTATAATGAATAGTTGCAACGTCTTCCAAAACTATAAATCGCGAAGATTTTGCATTCTTAAATATTAAATTATAAGTAAACTAATTACCAAAATGTTATAATTTATATTTGATTACTTATTTTAATTGTTGAATTATGTGTTGTTGATACTATTTAAATCTATTTCTCAACCATAGTCGAAAAAAATTTCAAAGTTTGAGCATTAATAACTCCTTAATCAAAGAGTTAACACTAAAATTGTATTCGAGTTTTTTTGCTTGTTTTTATACGTAGAATTGCGTGGTGTAATTATTAGCCGCATGTTTTAATACACCCTGTATACAGCAATATCAAATATTTCTCAAAACATAAAAGGTACCAAGCAAAGCATTTCCTCCCTTTTTAAATTTTGAGCTAATAGAACTAGGGGCAAAATATAAATTGTTTTTTTCTCTGTATTTTGTATCTATGCGACTTCTATCAATAGCTTTTCAAAAATTTATTATTATGGTAAATTGTTTGCAGCAACAGTAGAATGACATAGTAAAGCTTGTCTGTTAAATCAAGTCGTATTTAAGCAGGGGGGAAGGAACTGCTCTTGTTTATACAACATTTTGGCTGTTAATTTAAATCAAAACGGACTTTTGAATTTATTAATGTTTTAGGAGTAATTTAGGACCTACAAAATTTTTGGCGGCTAACTACCCTTGTTGCTTAAAAAAGACCAAAGTTTAAACAAGGGCACCACCTATCAGTAATGTAAGTTGGGTAATTTTCCTCCTGGAAATTTTTTTAAATGTAAATATACCAATATTCAAACTTGTCGCCGTTTTCTTAAACAGGTAAAGTAAAACAAACAAAGAAGAGCTGTCACGTCCATGTGACTATGAAAACTTATTCTACATTTGTTTAGCCTTAAAACGGTTGTCTGCGCTGGCACTTGATAGTCACATGACAGCTTCTTCTTAGATGGAGTTTGTTCTACAAATCGTATCACTGAAGTGGCAAGGTGTTTTATAGTTTTCCCAAATATTATTTTTAATAACTTTAACTTTGAAAATAAAATACTCCTTCACAATGTGGCTTTCCTTAATTACATTACGAGATAATATGCAATAAAAATTAGAATTGCAGTGAAATACTTAATTGTTATATTTATACAGGGTGTCCAAGATAAGGAATGCATGCATGGGGATCTCATAAACGGTAAGAGATAGAGATTATGTTAAATGAGAAGAATTGTTCAGCATTTCAAGTACTACTAAAATCCACATTCAATTTTTTCTTCATTTGCAGTACAGACTGAAAAAACTAAAATTTTCAGTTTTCGTTTTTTGTGTATAATTTGGTTATTATCAAAGATAGTGCAAAGAGGTTTTCACATTATTCAGACACCTTTTTACACGGAGTTCGAATCATAAATGTAATTCTTATATGTCGTTCACTTTTTAAGATATTGACATTAACTTCGCTTTTTTAAACATGCGTCAAAAGCGGTAATGTCATCATTAAATAGAGCTCTTTTTTTCCTTTTCTCTGATATAAGATTTGATGGGTTTATTTTTACAAATAATGGAATTATAAGCAAAAAACTGTTTTTTATAGTAGGCTGTGAAAAACAGTTTTCTTGTAGTAGGCTGAAAATTAACAAAAATAAAGAAAAAAAAAACAAAAGGCTGCATTTGTTTCCATTGAGGTTTGATCAGTTTATCTTCCCAAATAAAGTTATGTGAGAAATTGTTTTCTCATGGTAAACTGTAAAAAAATGAAAAAAAAACACCTAAATGTTCCAGGGATTAAAACTATTAAAAATGTATGTTCCTATAACAATTAAAATACGTTTAACTTTTAAATACTCCTGCTAAGTAATAAAACACAAAAAGGAAGATAAATTTAGAATGACAATAAACTCGTGTAAAGATGCAGATATTGTCAAAACAAATTAAATAGTTTTATTTATAAATTCTAGTTTTACCTCGTTGAAGTCCATATTTATTGAGTATCTGTATATAAAATACTTAATTACTTTAACAATATTTATTTATTTTAACCTTATACATATTTCGGCATGTTTACATACATGCCATTGTCAAAGGTTATAGAAAGTAAACAGTTAGAAATTTTGATATTATGTATAAAGAACACCTATGTTGTTACAAATACAAACACCCACATAAATCCAATTACGCTAAACACTTACTAGAACACAATCATTCAATGACATCTAATAACACTATAAAATGTTTAAACTTTTGTGATGATAAACTTAAATTAGACATTACTAGAAGCTTTTGAAATTCACAAACATTTAAAAACTGTACCGTTAATGAATGAGCAAATTCAAGTCTTAAATTCTCCTCTATTGGATATATTGGAATAAGAAATCAAGTCATCTGCAGATGATTACCGAGATCAAGTCACCAAGTTCTATTGCTATAACAACACTAACTTTTAACTTTCTGTAACCTTTGACAATGGCATATAAACATGCCGAAATACGTATAAGGTTAAAATAAATAAATGTTGTTGAAGTAATTAAGTATTTTATTATATATACCTATAATCAATAAATTAAATAGAACTCATCTCCTATTATAATACATTTTTAAAAATAGCTAGGCTTCCGGGTTGGAGCCGCGTCATCGGTGAACTGCCGACGTTTCGTCCTCGTTCCACGGGACATCTTCAGGGCTGTGTTCCAGATCCGAAAGTGACCACAGCCCTGAAGATGTCCCGTGGAACCGAGGACGAAACGTCGGCAGTTCATGCACCGATGACGCGGCTCCAACCCGGAAGCCTAGCTGTTATTAACAACGGCCGCGGAAGCTTGCAACTTAGATTATCCAACCTCTACGGGGAGGAAATCCAGAAGAAGACCAGACATTTTGGTAACCTACGACAGAAATTGGCGAGATTCATTTGTTCTTTAACTTTTCTTATGAGATGTCCTGATAACCATGTAGTTCCTAAATTCCTTACTGTCAAACACCATATCAATACCCGTTCATCGAACCTCATTCTTCGCCGCGCTGGTTTGGCTTTGATACGGGAACGCATCAAGCAAACCAGACGGGACCTCAACAACCTGTCCTCTGAACGTTTTCATTTGCACCTTGAACTCTCTCACATCCTTAACCCTTGTGACTGGGACCTCATTGACAGAATAACTTCCGAACAAGCACAGACTACTCACGCACTAACTACGAAAACCCACTTAAAAGAAATACGATTTACTCTCTTCTAAACAAATTTCCAAACCACAAGCTATGACTCACACTGTTATCAACCACTCCAAACACGTACTGAAACAAGACGAAATTTCCATTCTTTCCAAAGGTCCCAATTTCGCTTTAGCACCAAAACGAATTCCTGTAGAGGAAATTTCTAAATTACCTGCTCTTGTAGCAGATCCCATACGTTTCGAAACCTTTAAAATTCATAACTCTTCTAAACCACCCAAATCCAACTGCACCAAGTCCGAATCCCAAGCCCTTAAAAACCTCAAAACCAATCCTGATATTATCATATTAGCAGCGGACAAGGGCAACGCTACCCTTGAGCTTGACCGTGAGGAATATGATAATAAAATCCTTTCACTACTCGACGATGACGCTTACCGCACATTATCCTCCAACCCAACCTCCCGCATCGAAAAATCCACATCTGCTCTTATAAAATCCTCTTCAATTCCAAGAGAAATTCAAAAATCCTTAATTCCCAGACATTCTCCAAGACTGTACGGACTTCCTAAAATCCACAAACCTAATATTCCTTTACGTCCCATTGTTAGTGCTATCAACTGCCCCACTTATAAACTTTCGAAATACCTTTCCAAAATTCTTAAACCTTATGTTGGCAAAACTGATTCTTTCATCCTAAATTCCAACCATTTTGTTCAACGACTTCAAAATTTGTCTATGAATCCTGAGGATATCTTAGTCAGTTTTGATGTCGAATCCCTGTTCACTAAGGTTCCTATCCCTGATTCCATTTCTTTAATCCAGGACATACTTTCCTTACACAACCAACCCACTGACTTGTCGCTCCTAGTAGAAAATTGCCTAGCTTCCACCTATTTTCTATTCCGTGGACAGTATTACGAACAAGTGTCGGGTGCTGCCATGGGTTCCCCACTCTCTCCTGTCGTTGCTAACATTTTTATGGAAGCATTCGAACAGGAAGCCCTAGACTCCGCACCGTTAAAACCTAAATGTTGGTTCAGATACGTCGATGATACCTTTGTTATCTGGCCTCATGGACGGGATTCCCTTTCCGACTTTCTGTCTCACCTAAATTCCCAACATGCCAGCATGCATTTTACTATGGAGATTGAATCCAATGACAACCTTCCTTTCCTCGACGTCCTAGTGAGTCGTCGCCCTGACGGCAAACTAGGACATTCCGTGTACCGCAAACCTACACACACTGACCGCTACCTAAACGCACATTCCCATCATCATCCCGCCCAGAAACGTTCTGTCATCAATTCCTTAGTTAACCGAGCCTTTGCCATTTCTGAACCATCCCACCTAAAAGACGAACTCAACCACATTACGACTGTCCTTTCCCAAAACAGCTACAACAAACGAGACATCCAACACGCTGTTACTCAAAAGGCCCAACCCGCAAACACAGAACGTACCAATACTCCTACACCACCTACCTCTATAGCATTTCTACCTTACATACACAAAACCACCGACCGCATCAGCAGACTACTTAAACAACAAAACATAAAAACCGTTTTTACTCCCTTTCAAAAACTTTCCAATTTCCTTCCTCCGACCAAAGACAAGTTACCTACCCTTCAATCCTGCGGTGTGTATAGTGTACCTTGCTCCTGTGGGAAAGCCTACATCGGTGATCCGTGAATCCATAGAAATACACAAAACTCCTAACAATATTAACCGAGACCACAGCTATTCCCTGCACAATGCCTACAAACTTTTATTTCCAAGGGAATCCAAGCCCCGCCCTGCAACCGCTCAACCCCTACAGCCAATCACAGACCCAGCATTCACACCTTGTTACCCACCCGTCTCTTATAAACCCGGTGCCTGCACCGGTCTCGCCAGTTGTGTTCCAGATCCCAAAGTGACCACAGCCCTAAAGATGTCCCGTGGAACCGAGGACGAAACGTCGGCAGTTCATGCACCGATGACGCGGCTCCAACCCGGAAGCCTAGCTGTTATTAACAATGGCCGCGGAAGCTTGCAACTTACATTTTTAAGTTTTATTTCCTGAAACATTCAGGTGTTTTTTTCACAGCTACTATAAGCAAACAATTTCTCGCTTATAAAGTTATTATTTGGGAAGATAAACGGATCAAACCTCAATGGAAACAAATGCAGCCGTTTGTTTTCTTGTTAATGATCAGCTTACTCAAGAAAACCTGCTATAACAAAAAAAGGTTTCTTGCTTATAGCTCCGTCATTTGTAAAAATAAACCCATTAAACCTTACATAAGAGAAAAGAGCTTCTATTCAATGATGACATATCCGTCTTTGACACATATTTAAAACAGCGAAGTTAATGTCATTATCTTGAAAATTGAACTACCTATAAAAAATTTAATTTGAGATTCGAATTCTGTGTAAAAAAAGTGTCTGAATAATGTTAAAACCTCTTTGCGCTATCTTTGATGATAACCAAATTATACACAAAAAACCACAACTGAAAATTTTAGTTTTTTCAGTCTGTACTGAAAATTAACCAAAAATTGTAGGATTTGAATGTGGATCATAGTAGTACTTGACATGCTGAACAATTCTTCTCATTTAACCGAATCTCTATCTCTTACCGTTTATGAGATCTCCATCAATGCACTCCTTATCGTGGACACCCTGTATACATATTTGGTTCCTTAAAGTGAGTAAAACTCAGTTTTGACATTTTTAGTAACAATAAAATCGATCCTTGGCTAATATTTCCCGGTAGTTTTTTGGAAAATTTCCAGCTTCTTTTTGTTTCAATTTAATTTATTATGAAATTGTTATGAAAAAACTATGCGATAATGAAAATTTTTGGTTCTCTTGTAATGGAATATGAACTGCACATCTTAAATATATAAATTATAGTTGTCAAAATTCCAAATATATAATTGTAGGTGTGAACTAAACAAAGACACTACTTTAGTTTTTCATGTTAAGAGTTGACCAATAATTTCAATGATCACATTCAGCAATGGAGAACTTCGTTAATTTTTTTTGGGTAAAAATCATCCGGGAAAATTCCAAATACCCTTTTTTTCTCATTTCTTTTGGTTATACACAAACATGTTGCACAAAGACATTAATTTTGATACAAAATAACCCTATTTTTCTACTGGTTTCCCCAGTTTTCATGAATATCATAATAAATTTAAAAAAATTGTATTGATTTTTCCGTTTTGTAAAATGTGAAAAATGCAAAGAGAGAGAAGAAAAACATATAAAACTGTACAGGGTGAGTAAAAAGTAAAGCACGTGTGTAACTTTGTAAATATTAATTCCATCAAAAATAACCTTACTAAAAGATGTTTGTTACATTTCAGCACCTATTTCTCGATGTTCAATATATGATACCATTAGTGTTATTTGGTTATAATGAAACTAACTTTTGTTTTTTAAATGGCATATATACTGCATGTTCAAATAAAAAATACATAAAGGTTGGCTGTGGAAATTAAATTACTGTTTTTGCCCGCTTTAGAATTTATTAATTGCCATCACTGTCTTTGTGTCACCACAAATAACAAACCTATAATTAAAAATTTTAAGAGACATTATGTTTTGCTTGTGTAAATTCTAAAGCATGCCGAGACACTATCTTTATTTTCCGTGGCCAACCCTTTTGTATTTTTTATTTGAACATATGGTACTTACATTCCGTTTTTGGATTTAGCAATGGTTTCTCTTTTGGATACAAAAATTTTCCTCATAGGCATACATAATAAAAATTTTGAACGAATACCTTTGATATTTAAAAATTTTCCAGTTACCATAGCAACTAAATAACGAAATGTATAAAATATTAAACATCAAATAAGTATGTGTAAAACAACTATTACTAAGGTAAGATTTTCATAGAATCAATATTTACGACATTCTGCGTTACTTTTTACTCAACTATATAAATTTAAACTACAATAAAAATATTGTCAAACTGTTTAACAATGTTTTCAATAGGTTCTCTCTGGGACAAAACTCGATTTAGGAATTATCCCATCTGCCCATCACTAAAAATACTACTATAATGAGCTTTTATGCTGTAATCATCTTTGCTGGGGTCATCAGCGGTTTAGTTTATACATATATTTAAAAATATATATATTTGGCAAATACACCTTGTTAGATAAAATTTTTATTGATTCAAGAGAAAGCATGATCACATCGGTAACTTTCTTTGGCGAGTTGATAACGAAAGGAATATGAAGAACAGAAAATGGAGATATTAGATGGTTTTATTTCGTGCTGGTTACAACGATAAATAAAAATAGCTCGCTACTTCAACTTTTCAAATGGTATTAAAAGCAAATAATACAAACATTTCAATAAATCTACACTGCATGTGATTTTTGTTAAATCTGGTATTCAACAATATAGCAGCTTAATAGCTGCAATACATTCATCAGCCCCAAACAGCTAAACTGTCATGTACAAGATTTACATAGTTATACAAAAATCGCTAGTGGATTCCTACGCGCAAACTTTTTCGATTTTTTTAAGACACATTTACTAATATTGTGTTTACAATTCTCCACATACTTAACAAAAGAGAACAACTTTGTTCTAGAAGCAAGCAGCAATAGCACCCAATAAACTTTGATCCAATAATTTAATGATACAAATGTCTTAAAACATATTTACATAAAAGTGCATCGCAAATCACATTTCAGCACACCTAAAAAGCCAAGCTTTAAAAAATAGGTAAATACATACAAAAAAAACTTAGCATTAATATAAAAGAAATAAACGATTATGCAAACAGTATAGATAGCAACGTTCAACATTTTTATAAAAACTTATAGGAGTTTAAAATATTAAATACATAAGGAAGTCTGAAGTCTTACAATTCCTAGACCTTTCTCAGTTCTATAATAAACCACAGCTTAACACATGGTACACACCAACAACTAAATAAAAAATATGGTTAAAAGGCGTGTAAATATAAAAATTTAAATATTACATTTACGGTATTATTATTGTTATTAATAGTATATAAGTAAATAAATATTGTTAGTTCAGTGATAGAATTCAGTCTGTAACATTAGTTTCTGACAGTTGCGAATTATCGAATACAACAAGATTTTCAATTACCGGTGAAACATCTTTTACTAGCTGTGGCTCGATCGCAGTCGATGACACGGTAATTGTATTTATTTCAGTCACAATTCCATTTTGTTCCGTCTTCGTTTTCTTTGTAGTAATGCCACCTTTAGTTTTAGAAGTGGAGTGACGAATTAATTCGGCTGGTTTTTTGGCATCAGTTTTCGCCTTCACGGTAGTCGTGGTCGTTTTCATTACAGTTGTGCGAGTTCCAGGCACCTGTTGAAAGTTACATACTCATTATAAATGAACAAATACAAAATTTTAAAACAAAATAAAGAATAAGCAGGAAATGTTATTAATTGCTTTTACTTTCCTATAGGGGAAGTATTGATTTCATCCAAATCCAAAGCCGAAAGCAGAAGTTAACATGTTGTGTTGGTAGTCTTTTTTTTGGAAAACGAATTAGAAAAGACTTTAGGGCAAATCCAGCGGTTTTTTCCCTTCTTCGTTCTAGTTTCAAAATGGCGCTTGCTAAAATTTTTTGAAAATTTTGACTTTTGGGCCTTATTACACAAACGCAAGTTGACGGATCGGGATCAAATTTTTTATCGTAATAACCCTTTACTGATACAATGTTACTGTGCACAAATATTTTCGTAAAGCTAAAAGCGATAAATAATTTCAAAAATTTTGGATGCTTTCAAAAATATATTGCTCAAAAAGTGGGCACAAATTTTTTTAAAACTTTGGAAGTTTATAGAGTTTGGACTAAGCTACAATTTAGTTCATGTCCCAGCTTGCTAATTTATAGGTGATGCCGCCCCTGTGCATTTTTGAAAACTTGTGTTTTACAGCTTATTTATTCAAAACAGAGTAATCAGATTAGGATGAAATAAATTTGGAATTGCCCTAGGGGTACACACTGTTACAAGCTACAATAACTTTTAGTACCCCTAAAACTGCGAAGCGGAAAAAAATATTAAAATTGGATTTTTAAAAAAAGTATTCCTCGAAAACCAGTCACACAATTTGTTTAAATTTCTATAGGCTAATAGAGCTAGGGATGAGCTATAAATTGGCGAGTGTCCCAGTCTGCTAGTTCATCTGTGAAGCCTGCAGTGAATTTTTGAAAATCGACAATTCCTAGTTTTTTGTTTTTTTTTGCAATACACAAAGGATTACAAAAACTTTCTGTAGTGAATTGTAAACTATTTTTAAAGTATAGGAAAGTCCACGCAAAGTGCTTTGCTCATTTTCTCATACTGACATAGGTCACACCTACCATTTTCTTAAAATAAAAACAGCAACAATAGGCGACAAAAACAATAAGATATACTTCAACCAATTACTTTTGTTCAATCAAATTAGCTGCCCTAGCATTTGTTTTAAAAATTAATAGTAAACAATAGGCTGCTTGATGATAAAATCAAATGAACAACAATTGCAATAGATTTTGTTTAAAAAGTTAAAATGAATAACTAAGAAAAACGTTTACATAATTGAATTTAAAATTTATAGTTGAATTGGAATACTTACTTAAAATTTATATCATATGTTTCATTTAAATTGCAATTTAAATCAAGTGATTATAAAACGATATATTGTACAATTCAGATTTTAGTACCCCGTGAACAAAGTACACTGCAATATAAAACCTGGAAATATATACTTTGCAAATATCCCACAATTAAAATGGATAAAACCCTGGTTTGGAATTTTCTATCTTACTTACAACAGAAAGATCTTTTATACTATGCAAAAATCACTTAAGAAATTGGAAATTATGAATTTTAATTAAAAAATTTTGAAAATTGGTTTGACATTTAGGGCTGGGAGATACTTTGTTTCAGATATTGATACTTTCAATACCACCAATCCGATACCAGATAATATCCGATTTCAATCTCTTCTACCCCCTTTCTTTTTACAAAAAGAAATTGCCCTGCTTGTTTTATTAACTTGTGGCTAATATAAATAATAGCGTAGCCTTTTTTCTTTTATAGCTTCCGTGACAATTTTTGTACATTGTAACATTTGATGTTACATTTGGTGTCACATACTAGGTGGGAATAACTATTAGGTTAATGAACAGCAAATAAATAAATAAACAAATTTATTTTGATTTTTTTTAAATATTAATTGTTTTATATGTTCTGTCGACAAAGATGATTTTTTGCGATTTACAATATTATTTATTATTAAATATTGAAATACATATAAGGTTTATAATTAACTTTTAAAAAAAAAAGAAAACCGACTTCAAATAAAAACACAAAAGTGACATAAGTTAACTAAAAACCAAAAATAAATGTTTTTTATACAACAGTTTAATACTTATTTGTTGTTCCGTTTAATGTAATTAAGAAATTGTTGTTTATTATATAATTATTAATTGTTTTATAATTTTGAAGTCGGTGCCAAGTAAAACATAAAAATTCGAATCTAATTTGTTATTGCAGCAAGGTATATAATTTTTATGTTTTACTTGGCACCGACTTAAAAATTATAAAACAATTAATAATTATATAATAAACAACAATTTCTTAATTACATTAAACGGAACAACAAATAAGTATTAAACTGTTGTATAAAAAACATTTATTTTTTGCTTTTTAGTTAACTTATGTCACTTTTGTGTTTTTATTTGAAGTCGGTTTTCTTTTTTTTTAAAAGTTAATTATTTTACAATTTTAAGTGATGGGTAGACCTAGTAAGGATGCTTCTCGAATGAGGAAATGACGGCTTGTTGAAACGGAAGATGAAATACGGAAACACTAAAAAGTCGGTTAAAAAAATAGATTTTGAGGTGTATCTTCGAAGTTCAAGCTCCAATACCAATGAAATTATAATGGGACCACCTTGGAACTATACTGAACCCAACACAAGAAAATCATTAAAATCGGTTCATAAACAAAAAGTTATGCCCGAACATACATAAAAAATTTTTTTTTTTTTTAAATAACATACAGGCTGTTTCAAATTCGAGCCCCACCATGGGGCTCCCGCTTATTTGAAGAGATAGAGAGTTAGTTAAATTGAGGCAAAGTTGCCAAATTTTATGCCTAACAATAATCTGTAAAGAAATTTAAAGTAGCCACTCTGGTTTTTCAGATATCTGAAAAAACTGAAATTTTGGGTTTTTTATTTTTGACTATAACGCATTTATCATTTATGCTACATATTTCTAGTTAACGCATTATTAGAACACTTTTTTATGCTGAATTTAAATTGTTTATCAGATTTGGTGTAACTGTTACCATTTTTCATTTTCGACTGTCAACTTTTTTTTTTCTTATGGTTGGTATTTAAAATTTTTTATATTTGGATAGAGTTTTCAATTCTGATTTCAACGATGTGTAACACTTTGCATTTTGTTTTAGGTTTGAGCATTTTATTAGAAAAAAAAAAATTTCATAAGAGTGCCATGGAACGACCACGTCATTTAATTTATTTTGAGAAAATTCTAGTAGGCTATGAACTGATGGAAGTAAAACAAAACACTTCTCTTATTTACTTTTATTTTAGATACATTAAGTATGCGAAAATTTCAGGAAACTTTGTTTTGAGCGTAGGCAGCAGGTTAGGTTATTTTTTACAAAAACAAATGAATGACACAGTTACTAACATACACAATTTACTAAAAATTCTACTTGCACTTTTTATGTTTGCAACTGACATAACAAATTTTAAGAAGAGGTTAAATAAACACAACAGATAACACTACAACTACACTAATACGAACAATCATTAAATGAATGTTCAAAACATTTTAAACCTTTGTAAAACATGCTCAGAAGCTCGTTTAAAATGAACACTCTAATATGCGTGTTAGTAACTGTGTCATTCATTTGTTTTTGTAAAAAATAACCTAACCTGCTGCCTACGCTCAAAACAAAGTTTCCTGAAATTTTCGCATACTTAATGTATCTAAAAGTAAAAGTAAATAAGAGAAGTGTTTTGTTTTACTTCCATCAGTTCATAGCCTACTAGAATTTTCTCAAAATAAATTAAATGACGTGGTCTTTCCATGGCACTCTTATGAAATTTTTATTTTTTGTAATAAAATGATCAAAACTTAAACAAAATGCAAAGTGTGACACATCGTTGAAATCAGAATTGAAAACTCTATCCAAATATGAAAAAATTTTAAATGCCAACCATAAGAAAAAAAAAAGTTGACAGTCGAAAATGAACAATGGTAACAGTTACACCAAATCTGATAAACAATTTAAATTTAGCATGAAAAAGTGTTCTAATAATGCGTTAACTAGAAATATGTAGCATAAATAATAAATGCGTTATAGTCAAAAATAAAAAATCCAAAATTTCAGGTTTTTTCAGATATCTGAAAAACCAGAGTGGCTATTTTAAATTTCTTTACAGATTATTGTTAGGCATAAAATTTGGCAACTTTGCCTCAATTTAACCAACTCTCTATCTCTTCAAATAAGCGAGATCCCCATGGTGGGGCTCGAATTTGAAACAGCCTGTATTCTGTATATACAGACGAATTGAGAACCTCCTCCTTTTTTTGAAGTCGGTTAAAAATGAATAAATAAATATTGTTGAAGTAATAAAGTTAAAAGTATTTTTAACCGACTTCAAAAAAAGGAGGAGGTTCTCAATTCGTCTGTATATATTTTTTTTAAATTTTTTTTTATGTATGTTCGGGCACAACTTTTTTGTTTATGAACCGATTTTAATGATTTTCTTGTGTTGGGTTCAGTATAGTTCCAAGGTGGTCCCTTTATAATTTCATTGGTATTGGAGCTTGAACTTCGAAGATACTCCTCAAAATCTATTATTCATACTCAATATGGACTTCAATGAACTAAAGCTAGAACTTGTAAATAAACTTAAATATATTACTGCAAGTTTTTTCAATCTGACAAAACGTTTTCTTTTTCTTCCAAAAATTTACATGATGCGTCTAGGCGTTCAGAGAAGTGTAAATGCCTTGCAACTGCACAGCTGCCTTGTTGCCTTTACAATGTTCTTGTGTTTTGTTACGTTTTTTGAAATGCATTTGAATTTCAGATACTCTTGCAAGATTTTTGTTATCGGCTCAACTCTAATACCCGACAACTTTTATGATCGACTTTAACTATATTTTAATGTTGTTAACAAGAATTTCAACGAAGTTTGCATGTGCTGTCATAGATATGTATGTTGTTAGAATAGAAATGAATATCATAAAAACAAACAAAATATTTAAAAAAATCTGGTTAACAGAGCCACAATTAAAGAGTTAACTTTCAACTGCTAGTACTATCGTTTCTATTTCTGGTACAAAATCGTACTCCTGAGAATACATAATAAAACTGTTGAATGAAATACCTTTGAAGTTTTAAAATTTTCTAGTTGCAAAAAATGAAACGTATAAAAAATTGAACATCAACAAAGTATGCATTAACCAGCAGTTGAGGTAAATTTTTCATGGAACCAATATTTACTAAGACATTATTATGTGTTAAGTTTTACTCGCCTTATATAAATTTAAAATATAAAAAAAAAATTAAAATAAATTAAAAATATCAAACTGTTTGACTGACGATGTCTTGGCATTCACCTACCATAATTTAAAATTCACCTCTTCAACTTCACGTTTTTACTATTTATCTGCCTTTAGTGTTTACAGTTTTACATAAAGTTTAGTTTCGATCATGGAAGATGATACTTATAGGCAGCATGTACTTACTTCGGTAATGAACAAAATATGTGTGCTGTGCAAGGATATAAAACTCATGCCAGTGTCAAAACTATCAAATGATCTTTAAGAAAGATTTACTTGGCCATTATAGTTTTCGACAGTACATTAAACAAAAGCCCAATTTGAACCAAATAGGAATGGCTTGTAAAAACCTCAGTTCTCAGCAAAAGTTTGCATATAACCTGCCGTCCACAATTTAACCGACTAAATTTGTAGTTCTCAGGATGTAACTATTATACAAATATTCCTAATTTATAAGAAATTAAAATTAGAAAAAAAAACAAGACTTGATGGAAATAGATTTCAGTGAGCCATGGCACACAAGGGTTGATAAAAATTCAATTTGGTGATATCCTATTGTACTGCCTATTTATTATGACGTTAGAAAGAACAAAATCATATGGGACATTTCATTTAAAAAAAAAAGTTGGGTTTATTTCTGCTGAAACCGGAAATACAGTTCAAGTTGTAAGCTTTTATGCCCATAGAATTTTTCTATAAACTGCTTAAAAATAAGTTAGTAGGGGTACTGCACTAAGGTTCTGGGTCACAGTGTATATTTAACAAGGACAAGCTGCTATTTTGAAATATTTATTGTAGGCACTCAATTGATAATCGCTGCTTCTTAAAATGCTGTTTTATACAGGATAGCCCAAAACTCAAGAGACATCATTATTGACATGTCAAATTACCTACGCGGGATTGTTGCACAAATTTTTTTTTTATGGTATAGTCCCTCTATACTCTTCACAAAATACTCTTCAGTATTAAATTGAAGTATCTGCTGATAATTAGGCTACTATGTATACCTTTACTTTTTTTTTAAACAAACAATTGGCATCAAATATTAAAGAAACTCAAATCAGGCAATTCAATTCAACAATACCTTAGGCTCGATTTTGCGCACAGTAGTTGTCGTCGTGGTTCTTCCAGCAGCACTTCCAGTAGTTCTGGCGGTAGCAGTACGAGAAGATGCAGTGATCTGCTTATTTGTAGTTTCTTTCATTTGCTTTTCAGTATCTGGAGCTTTTGGTGAAGGTTTGCTGGCAAGTGGTTTTGGTCTAGCAGGTGCAGTAGCTGGTCTTGGTTTTGGAGCTGCACTTGTAGTGGTTTTTGGGGAAGTCAACGTTGTAGATTTGAGTGTGCTCTACAAGAACAAATAGTGCAAGGGTGTTAGTTAATATTCTTGTTTTGAGAAACATCTTTAAAAATTGTCCAATGAAAACAATTATTACCTTTGTGGCAGTCACAGAAGATAATGTTGTCTTAGCAGTACTGCTAATGGTACTTGTTTTAGCAGTTAAAGTTGTTGGTCTAGTTTGTCGAACAGTTGTCGACTTGGTCGGTGCAGTTGCCGATTTAACAGGTGCAGTAGCAGGCCTTGCAGCACTTGATGTTTTGCTGTCTGTGGTCGTCTTTGTAGGACTTAATTTACTAGGAACAGGTTTAGTAGTTGTTTTGCTAGCAGTTGATAATGGAGCTTTCCTAGCTGTCAATGTTGAAGGTTTTATTTCGCCATTTGTTAATGGTTTCCTTTCGGGTGCTTTCGTACTTGAAGCCAATGGAGCTCTTGGTTTTGGCGATGACTTGGCAGCAGCAACAATTGGCTGTTTAGGTGTGGTCGATGTTTTAGCAATTTGATTGACTTTTTGTGTAGGTGTTGAACTTGTACGTGTAGAAGGAGTGGGTTTTGCAGCTGGTGGCTTTGCAGGAGTCGTTTTAGTTGGAGATGTTGCAGATTTCGTTGCTGGCTTCTTTGTTGCAGCAGTTCCCATTTTGGGTTTAGTAATTGGGGTCTTTTTCTCTGCGACAGCAGCTGCAGTTCCAACAACAGCGGTTGCAGTTCCAGCTGCAGCCGAAACAACACCGACAGCCACCACTTCTGCTAGATTCTCTTTTACATCATCTTGCTCTGCTACTTGAATTATGTCATCAGCTTTACTCTCCTCGGATGGTGTAGTAAGAGTTTGCACTGGATATTCTGGTGCAATTATTTCAGATTTAATTTCAACGTCAACGCTGCCCATTCGTGTAGGCGATTCTAATGGAAAACTACATTTAAATAAATTGTCTGGTGCGATATCTTGTTCCCTTGGACGACCACTAGGTATAAAATCACGATTATTTTGTAGAAAATCTTCAACTTTATTTGTTTCTATTTTAGAGGTAAAAGCATCTAATAAACGATTTTCATCTTCGCGAATCGCTTCACTACTAGCACTTAATGGAGATGTTAGATCTGGTACTAACGATCTCTCCAAGAAAGAATTTACATCAGCAGTGACCACAGATTCGGTATCCACTTGCTCGCTAACTGTAGATTTGGGTGTAGAAACAGGGCATGATTCAGGAATTAATACATCTTCAGCACCTTTATCAGCTAAAACAGGCGAAAAAGCAGTTTCTGCTGTTATAGTTTCAGGCTGAACTGAATCATTTAATTCTTCAATAACTCTGTTTTCCACAGGCGATGCAGCAAGTAACGGTGAATCCTTAACCGAAGAGGTTACGTCTTCTACTGGTGATTCTAGCTCAGGTAGTGGAGAATGTGATGGAGCAGGGGATTGCAAAGGAGGAACAGGAGATGGTGAAAGAATTGGCGTTTGTGAAGAAGGAAGTGGAGATTGCGATGTAGGAAGAGGAGACTGAGTAGGGAGGAGAGGAGATAGAGCTAGAACAAGCGGAGACTGTGAACGTTCCATGTTAGGAGACTCGGAAGGTGGTACAGGTGATTGTAAAGTTGGAAGGGGTGATTGTGAAGTTGGAAAAGGAGATTTTGAAGTTGGAAGTGGAGATTGTGAAGGAGGAAGAGGAGATTGTGAAGGAGGAAGGGGAGATTGCGAAGAAGGAAGGGGAGATTGTGGAAGTGGAAGGGGAGATTGTGAAAGTGGAAGGGGCGATTGTGAAGTTGGGAGAGGAGATTGTGAGTTTGGAAGTGGCGATTGTGTAGGAGGTAGAGGCGAAAGTGATATTGGGACAGAGGATTGTGTACCTAAAAGAGGCAACTGTGAATCAAACAAATCAAACTGTGCAGCTGGAATGGGAGACTGCAAACCAGGAGCTGGAGATGGCGAACTGACAACTGGTGATTGTGCCACAGGAAGCGGAGACTGTGCACCAGAAAGTGGGGATTTTGCACCAGAAAGTGGAGATTGTGCACCAGAAAGTGGAGATTGTGCACCTGGGAGTGGCGACTGTGAAATAGGAAGAGGCGACTGTGAGGTGGGAAGAGGAGACTGTAAGGTAGGAAGTGGCGACTGTGAGGTGGGATGTGTAGACTGTGCGGCGGGAAGTGGAGACTGTGCGGCGGGAAGTGGCGACTGTGAAGCGGGAAGTGGCGACTGTGAAGCGGGAAGTGGCGACTGTGATGGAGAGAGTGGAGACCGGGAAGAAGGTACTGGAGACTGTGACACAAGTAATGTGTCAGCAAGTGGTTCATCATCTTGTTCCAACTGAACCGCTTCAGTTTCTAATATCTCTATTTTATCACTCACATCAGCAACAGTTTGGCCATTTGTATTAGTTATGTTTTCAATCGGATTATGCTCTGGAAGATCGGATATAGTTTCGTTAAACAAGGAATTATTTTCAACCGGTTTCTCTAGAAAATCATCAATATTTTCGGGCAACAGCTGTACTTTATTCAAATCAAATGGATTAGTATCATCATCTTTGTCCTGATAAAATGACATTGACATGGGATCTTCTTCTTTCACAAAAGTTTGAGATTCATTTATATCACTACCAGCAAAAGAACTATCAAAACCTTGTCCTTCTAAGTAACTGGCCGTAGATTCATCTCCAAATACTGCTTTGGTAGATAAGGCTTCAGATTGGTCCAGCAGTTTTGCAGGTGTAGAAAATGGTGTAGCATTTGGACCAAAATGAAATTCGTCTGGTTTTCTCGTTTTTGTGGGTGTGCTAATGGGTTGGAATTCTATTTCATCAATGCTTTTTCCATTCAAAAAATTTTCCATTATTTCCTGTGATGACAGTTTATGGGCCTATATAAAAACAAATTGTAGGGTTACTAAAAGTACATTACACTATTATTAACTTTACTTACATTCTCTTCACTATCGTCACCATTGGCACATTGCCGAACATCACTGGGCCTGGATTTAATTTCACACTCGAAATCCTGGGGATTCGGAACGCTAATGTCGATATCGTTAGATGTAACTCTCCTTGGAGACTGTGCAATGACATTATCATCCACTAAAGCGTGATAAGTGGGTGAAGCTGTGTTCCGTTTCGGAGACACAGGAACAAATTCTGCTGCATTCGGATTTAATTGTGACATTGTGTCACTTTCCGAATCAGTTTTAGTTAGTTCACAAACCTAAACATGATACACAATTCATATTTTATAACAAATAAAATTAAGATACATACCTCTTTATCTGTTTGAGAAGGAGGAATATTCTGCTTTTGGGCTGTATCTCCTTTGAAGTAATTCCACTCGTCGTCCGAATCTTCTCCACTATCAGCTACATTATCAACTAGTCCACTAGCATCATGTACTGTAACAATTGCAAAAATTAGAGTTATATTGTGTTTGCTATATACCAAAACCAAATATACAGGGTAAGTCTAAAGTACCTTCACAACTTTAAAGTCCAGTAACACTATATATATGTTATTCAAAATGTAATGATTTTTGCACATTTACATAAAAATTTCAAGTATGCTGTTCATCTATTGTTACTGTCTGATTTTGACACTGCTAAGGGGGGCACAACGCATGTGTTGGTTTGAGACAACCAAGTTTCCAGCTCTAGTTCAGCAAAACTTTTGTAAACGTTTCGATAGAACATGCTTTCTCCTCCCGAAAATTACAGAGAACGATCCTCAAAAAAAATAACAGAGTACAGCAGAATTTCGTGCCACCACATTACCATTGCAAAATTTAAAATGTGCAGCTACTTGGTCGCTGAATTAGAAGAGCTGATTCAACTCCTTGACCACCTCGTTCGCCAGGCTTCACATCAATGAACTTTCTTCTGGGGACTCATAAGGAATTTGGTTTATTACCCGTCATTATTAACAAATGGTATCAAATTAAAGAACAGCATCACTGGTATGTAGCAAAGAGAGTGAGACAAAACTGAATATCGCTGCGATGTCTGCCACATCGTTTCTGATAGCCACATTGTAACTGGACCAGTAACACTGCAGATATATTACAATGCTACTTACTTTGTTGTATGTCATAATAGTAAACTTTTATAAAAGCTTTTAAAGTTGTGAGGCTACTTTCGACCTGCCCTGTTAAATATGCAATGAAACAAAATAACTCAACTGGACCGACTCCTACTACACTCTGTGGAAAGTTTACAAAAAATACAAAACAACCACATTTCACAAATATTTGGTTTTAATAAATTTATCTAGGAGTGTAAAATAACAAAAATTTGATATTGAATAACGGTATTAATAAAAAATTATCAAAAACACCGATGTATGGACTTATCGATATTTGAAAAAATAAATAGTAGGATAGTAGTTATTAAATAATCCCAGATCTAGTACAGGCAATCTTTTATTTCAAAATTAAGTAAAAAGAAAATATTAAGTGTACTCATTAGACAGCGAATATTGTTTATAATTGTGGAAGCAGAATAGAAAGTCGGAAGTTCGAATGGTAATTGGATAAGTGGGGCCATATGAATTGGATCAGAAAGTAAGAAAATCATTTGATTACAATATAATTAGTTCGGATGAGTATGCAATTTTAGGACATTTAAATGATCACAAAAAGGCAAAATTCAGACTAGGTACATTTAGGATTGAGTTAAAAAATAGGAAAACCGTTCGATACATCCGATATTGTTTAATAAGAAGCCTTACTATACGAAATTTTCCAAGAATTATATACAGATCGGAAATTTAGTAATTCAATTAACGCGACTACTATGTTAAACCGCAATTCGCAAGTATGTGCATAGAAAGGAATATCTGCTACAATGCAATAAAAACTTTTGATCTAACAAACGTTAATTCTATAAAACTAGAAATTAAATGAAAAACAATCCGTTCGGCATTATTTAATATGTCTTGATCATTTAAGTAATTAAAAACAAATCAACAACATCTAATAATGACAGTATGCATTTCCTAGCCACACCCGGGAGAGAGCACGAACAGTATGTCAGTCTGCGACAACTGTCGCCAGACGTAACATCGATCGTGTCGCAAAAGCACGAGCAACAGGTGTCTTATTATCAGTACAAAGGAGCAAATAACGGCGATGGGGTCACTATTATGTATAAAATAATCGTCGTTCTCGCTGTTGCAAATCCCATTGTTTTCAAATGGGGACGTTTTATTGACGTTGCTCAATTTGATTCAGTCTGATAAAGTGCTTATTCCGTATATGTATATGGAAGAAAACGACAAAATACAAGGCTGATTAAAACCTAACCGAATAGAGATTTCTTATGGTGTAAATCTTAGAAATTTGAATATTTTGTCACCGCTGTTTTTGGCAAAATCTCAGCCTGAAAATCAAATACTGCGATAAGTTATCTTCCTCAAAAAACCTTGAAAAATTATTTTCGCCCCGTGAAACGGAAACGTTTTATTTTGATATGTACATAACATTTCACAACTTTGCAAATGTATCCATTGGTTAGATTTTTGATCTTTATTGCATATAATATTACTATATTATTATGAGTTTAATTTCTTCATTAAAGAAATGTAAAACTCAATTAATTTTTCTTCTTAATTTAAAATCTCGTTCATAATAATAATAATAAAACTTTATCGAATAATGGCCGTTGAGTACAAATCGACGTATTAATAATTATATTATTATAATAAAACGCCATGTGCGTAAAGTAAATTTGCAATTTAATAATTATTATTACACCTTGCTTTTCCTACAAGCTTCTTTTAAGGAGATCGTGGGACGAAATGCAGATTAACCGGTATTTTACAACCTACTTTCTTTCTACAATTGGCAGTGCGCACTGATAACTAGCTCAGTTTTAATAATGTATAAAACTGATTTATATTTTATTAACTGCGAAACTAGAGGAAATCAGAATTCCGTAGTTAATATTAATTAGTACATACAAAAAAACTCCCAAGGAAATTCCATAAGTAAATAATCCAAGCGGTAAAGTTTCAAGTTCAGCTGTTATTTATTAATGCAAGGATAATTTAGGCACTACGGGGGTAATTTAACTAAAGCTGATTTCAAAGCTATCATATCTAGTGTTTATGAGACCTAAAACTACGTCCACATTATTATTCAATCATTGGAGACACAACTATCTGCATTTCCACGAAAGGGATGAAAGTCATCTAGAAATTTCAACGAAACTAATCTTTGTTTAACAATTCTAAATATACCTACCCGGCAGTTTGACAATTCGTACCTTGCAGTTTCAGAAGAAAAACCAACGATTTTGTGTTTGTACAATTCTGTTATAATAATGTGGAAGGGTTCTTTGATTGCTTAAACAAGTCCCGTATTGTAGAAAAAAGCACCATAGCCAAAAATAATGGGACGTTTAGTACCTTCCTGCAACTCATTTACCATAGAACGGAATTCCTGTCTACTGCATTATTTTTTTGATTATACAAACTTGGACGTTGCAAAGCTTTTATATGAGATCATTATGAATATATTTAACTGAAGAACGGAAGTTTAAATAGGAAGTGTATTGCGAAACATTTTTGAGCTCACGAAGGTTTTTGTGTCAATGAAAATCTGCACGAGTCGAAGTTGAGTGCTGATTTCCTAATAGCAACAAACGCACACGTGAGCAGCGAGAAAAAATTAAACTGGGAATAAAAAATGGGCGTGGGAATATTCGGCAAGAATATTGTCTCACAAAACAAAAATTGCCGCTGAAATGTAGTTGTATAAATTTCAATTGAATCTGCCCTTGTGTAAAACTACCAGCAACATTCGGTTATTTCCACGAGAAAAGGACTCGCGCTATTTGGCCATTTGATCTTCTATGCCAATGTTCTTAGAAGTATTTACATCAACCGAAAGACACACAATTAATAGATAAATGATAAGGTGGTGGTATTTATTGTAAGTGCTTCTACAAATGCATTTCGTATCAAAAATGATTACATAATATGCAACACATATCGCCCAACCCTAAATTACTAGAGGTAAACAAGCATATTATATTTCCACGAATAAAATGTCGCAGTTGGCTTGTTCCTTATTAGAATTTAGAAACGGGATAAAATTATTGTTTGGTGTATACCTATTAGAACCAAAATTCAAATGTTTATATACCCATATATAAATGAGTCTAAAACAAAGCAATGGGTGGTTAAATTTATGTAATTAATTAATTAATGAATAAACAATTGTTATAACAACCACCTTTAAAGGTTAGAACGTGAATTACTTTTTTAAATATTTTAATTAAATAAAATCAGACAGTTTTTCGTTTTGGGGACGCTACCAAGGAAGCGTAGAATAATAAAAGGGAGATGGTTACATTAGGTGTAACTACAGGTACGCCACTGGCACGATTTACATTACCAAAACAAAATTTGTTTAAAATTCTTTGTCGCTGAAATTACCTACTCGATTCTTTTGTTTTCAACATTTTGAAATATCATTTTAAATTCTCCGTTCACCAAAGAACGGGATTTATGTATTTACGAAGGGGTTCAAAACAAGGGGAGTTGGATGTCATTCGTGCTCACTAAAATATGTCAAAAGGTCATGAACTCTTTAAAAGAATGCGAGAGATTGCTTACGATTAAGCGTCCTTCAAAAAAAAATGATAAGAACCATAATAAACGAACATAGATAAACTTACATTTGGACGAGTCATTTGCCAATCATATATGAATACGAAAACCCGTACTTTAGTACGGGTTTTAAAATGGCAACAAGTTGTTACAAAATAAGACAACGAAAATATTTCAGCCGAATATTTTATTATTAGTTTGCTAAAAATAGACGTATTTGTATGTGACGCAACGGTAAAATGATCACAACAACAAAATGCGTTGATTATCACCTAAGCTAAAGTAAATTTTGCAACGCGTTACGAACATTCCTTTGCACCTGGAAGAGCATGTGGCCTAACGAAAAATGAAAGGAACCATCGTGAGATACAGAAAGTTCACGTCTATTGCAACGTGTAATTACGGTGAATTTGGTGTTTTCAAAATAACACACGCAACATACCTTATAAACTACACCCAATTATCTCAAGAGAGAAGCAAAAATATCACAGGGAATAATAGCAAAAACAGTTTTAAAAAGAGGCACTGCAGAACACCAACAAACTTCCAAGACCACAAATACCGGCTGCGAGAAACTGACAGAAAGACCGGGCTGGGCTGCCTTTCGCGACTGCGCGTTCTTACTCTTTTGTGTTGCTTTGCTTTGAAAACGACGCATGAACAGTGCAGTGGCGGCACTAACGAAACGACGGGTTACCGTTGTCTTCACCCGCGACCAATAAAACATGTAATTTAAAACTTAAATGTATCAAAAAAGCCACTACATCGTTCCATTGTCTCTGAACAGTTTGTCACAGCTACTGATATACTGAAAAAGCATTACGTAATGAAACCTGCTATTATCTGGATGAAAATTCAAGGTCTTTGATGTAGTTACCACAATAACAGATTGCTGTAAACAGCTATAGGTGGCATAATTTTTAAATGTATTCAGAAAGGGGAAGTCCAAAGTGACCCGCTGTAATAAGTCGTACATTCTGTACTTCTACCAAGGGCCGGAACTAGTGGGAGCGGAGTATTTCGGAGCAGGACATATGGGACCTGGATGTTTGGGCGTTCGTATAAAAAATCGACATATGTATTATGAAAACGTCACTTTAAAACACGTTTACATACTATTCATTTTAGAATAAAATTAAGTTAACTTGGCAATAATTATTAGTGTTAATATTGTAACATGCAGGGTGATTCGTTTTCGAGACCCACTATAAGGATCCACTTGCTGTAACAGATGAAAGTAGTTTTAAATTAGGAAAAGGTGTAAAATTTGAAGCTTGTCGATAATATAAAAAGGAATTTGAGCAATACAAGATATTGAAAATGTATTTAGATACCATCCTACCTAATTTAACGAATACTAAAAGTACGAAGCTGGCGCCCAAATGTCGCGTACCGAATGGGTGCGTAGGGAAGGCTGAGCCTTCCCTCAAAAACTCATCTGAACTCCCTCTGAAACATTTTCTCGTTTTTATTATATTTTTGTAGTGTTTTTCACATTACAATTGTAGTGTAAATGCGGCAAAAATTACCGACAAAAAACTGATTATGACTATTCTATCTTTAAGAGACTGTAGCTTCGTAATGAAGCGTTTTCGGACCGACGTTTTGCAAAACTTTTTTTACTTATTTTAGTGCCTAGAATGGGTCATATAAATTTTGCACCATAATTCTCAATCAACCACCCGTATTTTAGAAGTACGAAAAAATCCAATCAAAGTGATTCGGCCTTTTTTGATATTATTTGCTATTGATATGCCGATTACCACAAATAAAGTGAGTCTGGGTTAGCAAAAATTTATTTAAAGAAATATTAATACAAGTTCTGTGTATCGAAACAAAAACTAAAGTAAATACAGTACCAGGTTATTCACATTAAGGTCTGCGGCAGGTTGTTATTGCACTTCAGCTGCTTTTACCTTTTACAGCATAAAAATAGTCAAATACGTCACTGGTACTTTCCCTAACTTTTTTCGTTTTTAATATCCTCGCGCCAATAAATGACAACGCCGTTGTTAAAAAAAAATTAAAGAAAAAAGAATTAAAAAAAAGCTACCTAACGCTTCAGCCGGGATTTAAATTAGTAATAGCCTGTGCAACAGGATGCCATATCAGCGCTCCCCACCACTGTGCTATACCGACAGCTGACAACAAAAGCTATAATATGGAACATAAACATAGTAAGTGGCGATAAGTTCGACTAAGCACGGAGCAGGCAAAGTAAACGTGCTACGGCTAAGGTTTAATTAGATTTAGGATTCGGACTACGGACCAAAAATCGTTATAGATACTTTATTTAAAAACTAATCTTAAATATGTAAAAAATCAAAAATACATTTTTCAACTAGAACTAATTAATAGGCGTAGTTAAAATCAAGTAACTTCCAGAAAACGTGATGTTATGTACTTCAAATAGTCGATTGAACTGTTTAAAGTTTGTAACAAGTAATGTTTGTGTATTTGAATAAACCATTAATCAATTTTAAATTTTTCTAAAATTCCTGGAGTCGTCAGAATTAAATTTGATGAGTTCGTAAGAAACAAGAACAAATTTGTTGTTCACTGCAAACTCCATTGGCTAAAAATTGTTTAAATGTGTCTCTTTTTTTTACAATTTTCATAGTTTTAAGTACATATTTTTGCATCGCATGCTTATACTTATTAAGGGTTTTTATACGAAATGATAATTTTTATCAATTGAATATTTTCCTTTTGAGTAATCGGCCGTAGCTCAGTGGTAAGCGCGCGGGCCATCAATGCAGCGGATCCGGGCTCGTTCCCCGGCCCGGTCGTTCTCCCTCGCAAGGCAACGGGAAACCAGCGAGTTGGATTAACGTTAACCTGTAGGTCCCCTATGTCAGTATGTGCAAATTATCTATCGCCGCGCACCAAACACAGACATAGGAGAGAGGTAGCCAACGCCCTGAATAGGGTATGGCACTATAAGAATCGTATTTACAAAAAAATCGATATCAAAAACATGTTTAATTTCCGTTTCCGGTTCCAGTTAAAATCCTTAAAAACTACATGTAAGCTGCAACTAAATACTTTCACAAGCAAAATTGAATAAAAATTGGTCGATGGGTTCCGAATATACAGGGTGTTTCCTAGGTACGAACAGAAACTTCAGGAGGTGATTCCTCGATGTATTTCACGAAGAAAAGTTAATATAAACATATGTCCAAAAATGCTTCCTTACAAAGTTACAGCCCTCTGAAGAAAGAACAGTCGAATCACTTTTTGGTCGATAACTTTTGCGGTAGTTGCACTGAAATGTTGAACTTTAATACGTGAGCACTGCTGATGTAGTTTAGTACTTCTATTAATTTTAGTTTGAATAAGTGCACCAGAGGTGTCTCATACAGGGGGCGGGGGGGGGGGGGAGTGACACAATATTTGCTTCTAAGTATTTTAGATCTTTACAATTTTCGAAATTTTGTTTAGAAAATCTTATTCTCCATTCACAAATACACAAAAAAGGTATACTTGCTGAAAGTCGTTATATCTAACAGTTTCGACATATTCAAGTTTTATGAACAACCAGGTTGCCATGAATGCCCGAGTATTTTTTAAGATGCGATAACAGGTAAAAATCAGTTCTACACATTGAAACAATGAAATAAGTTCCCGTAAACATAGTTTGAATTGTTGAAGTAAGGCGAGCGATTTACTTTCGCCATTTTGAACTAATGCAGGTGTACATCTTCCTGTATTCTTTTATTTTGATTTGTTGCTCAAAACTTAATGGCGAAAAGGTGGTTTGAGTAACAAATTGATGCAGATTCTTCCATATTTACTAATTAGGTACATTACTACACCCGCTAACTGGATTGGGTTGGGTTTAAAATATGAGTTGTGCGTCCTCAAGCTCAGGTAACGCGAGCGATTTACTTTTGCCATGTTGAACTAATGCGGGTGTACATCTTCCTGTATTCTTTTATTTCGATATTTTCGATAATTTTAGAAAAAGAAAGTTCAATAATATTTGTTTAATTAACATAACATAATATTAGAAAAACGTTTCTATTTTATTTCGTAATTAGTGTTAGGCCGGGCCTGATGGGCCTAATACCATGGACCGCCGCTGATAAAGATTTGGTTAACTTGCGACTAAGTTGCGGAATCTTATGCTGATTAATAATTTAAAAACAAATTGGTCTAGTTGATTTTGTTTCGTAGATGAGCAAAAAATGAAACAAGGCTATTTTCGCTTTTCGACGCCATCTTGTTTACTAACAAAAATTGTCAAAATCTGAAAACAATTTTCCATTGGAACTATTTTTTCTGCATATTTTTATTTGATCATGTTGGTTCAGTAGGGGACGAATCCCAATTATTACTATACGAATCCATTGTAACTATCTACTAGTCATTTGTTTCAAACCTAGTTGGATGCTCGGCGTCGGCGTTATTGTTCTTAAATACTATGATCAAACGGTATATTATTTTGTGTATATAGTGGAAAGCTACTGCTTGTGCTCTTTGGGATGTTTTTTAAGCGATAATGACAGCGGCGTAGGCGCAGAAAAGTGCTCACGCATCACAAGTCAAGGTTTTAGAATGTCGGTACAATAAAAATGTCATCTCAGAGTAAATTGGTGTATGGTCGGGGTAAATGCGGAAAAAACAACAAATTGCATTGCATTTCACTTCCGAATTAAGTTATAACTATCTGCGTGAATTGGTAAATTTGGCTACCTGGCTTAAATAATGAAATTTGTAAGGTGCTACTTTCATTGCACACCGCTAGATTCCGCCACATTGCGCCATACGCGAGTTTTTTTGCAAAATCAATTAATGAAAAGATTACGTCATAGCCATAGAAAGACATTAGTCGATATTAATCAAGATAGCCGTGGTACTTGTTATAGGACTACCGATAATCATTTGAAAAACTTTGTTAAGTGATTTGTGACTTGATTATATATTTTGGTTTTACGCCATTTAGTAAGAAAATCATCATTCAACACTTACACCCTTTTAAGTCTACGCTAATGACAACTGCCTTGCCTTATGGGTAATGTCACACGGCCCGTTAGTTAAAAACAGTGCAACATTTGCTTGTACTAGACATTTAGTCAAATGACGATGGTTATTTTGTAAGAACTTTTAATGCAATTATGTTGTAGAAGTGGTACCGTTCCCAGAAATACCGGATCGCTTAGTAAAGTGTAAAATAGAATACAACAAGAATTTAATTGTTAATACCTGCACAACGTGAATACAGTTACGAACAACGGCAATTTGTAAACGCATTGGCATGCAAACATACACAAAAATGTATTTCCGCCACAATTTATAAGAAGATTATACCTCTACCAAGAACCAAAGAAAAAGAATGAGCTGTACGTGATGGTTTTAATTAGAACTTTTATTTCCGTAACTATTCGTTTATTTTATTTTTTGTATTTGGTTTTTAATAATTAGGGTCTATTTTGCAAGGTTGTGAAAATATGCTGCAAGCAATTCACATAAGCAAAACTTGCAAAATATATGTTGTGTTGTTTAAAAAAAATCGCCCCCAGAATTTTTGAAATAAACATTATGTTCCTATTTATGAATCAGGCACAGTTATGTGTTTACACTTTGCAAATAGCAATCAACGTTAAAGTCGTATAAATTATTTCAGAATATAAAAATATTCATATACTTGAAAAACTAGCTTTTATATTT
This sequence comes from Ctenicera cuprea, assembly GCA_958336395.1. Taxonomy (NCBI): domain Eukaryota; kingdom Metazoa; phylum Arthropoda; class Insecta; order Coleoptera; family Elateridae; genus Ctenicera; species Ctenicera cuprea. The sequence goes on along the minus strand of OY284491.1, from coordinate 43,868,657 downwards.
TCCCGATTCATTTCTCGTTTCGTTACTTTATTTCAGCTATATTTTAGTTTACCCGAAGTATACAATAACAATTTTATTTACATACGTCTGGACACTTGTAGCTTCTTTCTGTTAGACCGCTACATAAAATATCAGATAGTTAAGAAAACATTTTAAGTTAAAACTTTATGCTTGGTTTAGCGAGTTACTTTTCACAAGGTGTACAGAAAGATGTGAAATAAACTGGTTGTGCTGACTAGCATATTGCGCTAGGAACAGATATACTTTAGAAACTGAAAATTTTGTAGGTGTTTCGTCAGAATAAATATACCTAAAAATTAAAAAACACCTAAGTTCAAATAAATAGTATATTCGTCAGCAAAAAATTAGTGAAGCACTTCGCCTGGACTTTTCTATAATTTAAAAATAGTTACGTATCATGTTTGATTAATAGTGTCTACTAGAAGCGAACGGAACTAATTACGAGCGGACCAATATATTAACGCACCAAGCAGACAGTGACAACTTACTTAAACTTATATTTGGACTTATTGACTTTAGAAACAAAATTTCTCTTACCATTCACCCAAACAAATTTTTTTATATATCTTCGGTTTATTAAACAAAAATGCATTCGATTTCCAAGATTCATAGCAGACGTTGCCTACAAACTGGTGGATTGGGACACGAACTAAATTATACCTCATGCCTAGCCATTAGCCCATAGAATTAAAAAAAATCGTGTTGCCAGTTTTCGAGTACCTAATACTTTTGTGAAAAAGTCAAAATTTTAATATTTTTTTCGTTTCGCCGTTTTAGTAGTTCCAAAATTTCTCATAGCCTGTAACATTGTGTACCCCAAGGCATTCCCAATATCAAATTTCATCCCGCTCTGCTCCATTTGAAATAAATCGGGGTTAAAACTAAAAAATTCATAGAAGGCGTCTAAGAGAAATTTGCGAGTTGTTACACAAACCAAATTGTAGCATATTCCCAGTTATTTTTATGATGATTTTACAAATATAAAAAAAAATCGTGTAGCCAGATTTAGAGCAATATTTTATGAAAAATTCCAAAATTTTAAAAATTTGTTCCAGTTCATAGCTTTCAACCTTTCAAAAAATTTCATGCATAGTAAACATTGTGTCGCTTAAAAGCTATTACGATAAAAAATTTGAATCCTATATATCAACATCCGTAGCTCGTAAATTGTGCGGTCGGTTTTTGAGCAAGATGTTTCTGAAAATGTCCCAAATTTTCAATTCGCAGTTGTCCATGGTTCCAAAAATGTTCGTAGATAGTAGGATTGTGTACTATAACAACAGCCTACTCATTTTTTAGTGAATAAACATTAAAGCTAAAATTTTCAAAAAATAGTAGCTAGATTCCACAAAAAAAAACAACTTTAGATTTGTTTCCATGTGCGCCCTCTATCATACCATGTCCTTAAACTTGTGAAATTCTTTTTGCGGATCATAAAAAAAACTTTTTGACCCGATTAATTTTTGTTGTAGCTTGGTATACCAAATTTCATTAAGATCGGTCCAGTAGTTCCTGTGATTTCGCGTTACATGCACACAGATACACACAGACACACACATGCGGACAGACATTTTCAAAAAACACTTTTTAGATTCGTGTGTGTAAAAACATGTATTTTCGTCAAAATTTTAGGAACGCACAATAATTTCAATACATTCTCATACTAAAAATTTTTGGAAAGTAAAAATGCGTAAAGTACCTGCCTGAACACTTTTTAAATAATTTTAAAAAATAAGTGTTTCCAAAAATATTTTATACTAGCCGAAGAGTTACTATACAAAATCGAATGATCCTGACATACGGCTAGTTGCCCCGCTCGAGTAGTGGATTAAGTGATCGTCATTATATGGTAAAAAAGAACAGTTTTCGTGGTTTTAAAAATTCACGATAATGTCTCCCTGGGGCTTCTACAACACCAACTTTCTTTTTAATTTGCCAATTTATTTTTGAGTCAAGCAAATTAAAAAAATCGATTTTTTTTAATTTGTCAAAGATTTAATTTCCAACAAACATGATAAAAAATATGACAATCTTCCGCTTCTGGCTTGTGATTTTTTTTAACTTTTAAAAACTCTTTCGAAAGTTGCTGAAAATGATCTTCGAAATTGAAAGTGTATAATTTTTAATACTACATTCGAGAACGAATTTTAGTTTTACAATTCCGTTGTTAATTTTTGTTACGAGCTACTTACTATTCGTTAAAACAATTAAATCCTTTTTATACGCATGTATAAAATTACACACTTAATTGTATTGTTTACAACTGGCACAGAACGTTTTACACTTTCGAGGTATCACTTGAATATAATATTTAAGACTGCAAAATGTGTAGAAAGTTCTTACATAACTTGGTCGGTATTAGACCAGTAAAGTTGCTCGGCCTTTTAAGACTATGACCTACATATTGATTGTGATTTTTTAATAACGAACCCACGACATATTCTAAATTTGGCAATGTTTAAGGTTCTATATTTACATAGACAAATACACTCCTTGATTGTGCTCTGTCTTCCTCGAATCAATAAACTAATGTAAAAAAAATGCAATTTTTGCAAGTATGTACAACGTAGACAACTTCTGGTTAAAACGGAAGTAATGTACGATCTTCCTTAAATATTCTTCAAATACAAATTCTATAAACTAAACTACAAAATTGTTCTTACAACAATGCAAAAGACAGAGACGAGAAATCTTTGCAAAAGTTGCGAATAGTTCAATGGTGCCAGACACTTTTATTAATGCAAATTAGTTTAGAAGCCTCATGCAGACTTTGAATTTTGAATATGTATTCATTAGTTTCATGAATGAGCGAAGCGAAGCCAACTAAGTATGAGAGAATAATCGGAAAGCTGTTGTACTCTGGAAGGACATCCTTTTTAGATTTGTGTGTTAAGTCTAGCAGACTAATGGACGCTTCCGGAATTAGATACCTTAGGAACAAATACGAAGTTAATCTACGAGTTAAATTTTATACTAGTCCTTTGGTTAGAAATCAAGACTGCAAAGTAATGAAAATTCTTGCTTTAACAAAGAAGCTTTATTGAGAGAAGTTAACATTAAAACAATCGTGACTTGCGTGTACGTTACGTTACGTTAGATTCTCATTACCACGGCTGTTAATCTACAAAACAGATAGTACATAAATGTATAAAATCTTGAAACCCTGAGAAAGCACATTTATTTGATTACATAAATTAGTAGAAACACGTCAGATTTTACTTATAAAAAACAGCTTTAGAATGATAAATTCGATTTGAATAATACCTGAACTACAAAAAAAAATTCGTATTCACTCATATTTGAGGGACAAGCTTACACATCAAAATTACAGACATGTAAAAAAATATTTACAAAAATTTAATCCTTTTCAGACTTTTGTGTTTTCAGTTTGTTACCGGGTTTACGATTTTTAAATAATAAATTGTTAAACTTTAACCCTTCCGCAAAATGAAGCATTTACAAATTAATCAAAAATTAGTTTGCATGTAACTTTATAAAAATTCCACAACTTTTTATAATAGCAGCAAATATTTTTTCAATACACAGCCTGTTTTCTTTGAAATTTTGAATTTAGTGAAATTTAGTCCAGTTGTTTTTAAGAATGAAAGAGTACAATATAATGACTAAGCTGGTGTGGTTTCGGCAGTTTACGCAAGACGGTTTTGAGGTTAGTAAAAGGCGCCAAAAGCCGGGGATTCCCCATCCCAAAAGTATTAGAAACGTTTGATCAATTCATTATCAGGTATCAGGTAGGGATGCAGCGAGCAGTACTTTTTGAAAATGCCGGATTACGGATACTCGGTATCCGGTTGCTCAGCCGGATACCGGATTATCCGGCATAGTGATTACCGTTTTTACATTCGAAGTACTTTCGGTTTAAATGTAGTGAAATTTACGTTTTAAATCAGAGCATAATCTATACTTAACAGTATGCACGAACCCTGCTTGCTATGGCCTTATTCTGTAGTGTTTTAGAAGGAGAGCACCGAGACAAGAAAACTACTAATGTCCTATTTCAAGAATATGCTGAATTGCGCTAATATTGTTTTTTGTTCACAACTAAGAATGGACATTTGTCAACGAATTTGATTGTAATTACAAAAAATAATAATTTTAATCAACGGTCAAAACTAAAACATGTTCTGTCCTGATAGATTCGATCAAGAAATCAACTGACATAACCTAACATATACGGTCTTATCGACATTTTAATAGTTATTTACGTTATAAGGCCGGGAGATGACCTATTACAGTAACGAGTCGAGACGAGTATTGTAATAGGTCATCTCCCGGCCTTATAACGTAAATAACTATTAAAATGTCGAAAAGACCGTATATGTTAAGTTATGTCAGTTGATTTCTTGATGGTGTCGAATCTATCAGGACAGAACATGTTTTAGTTTTGACAGTTGATCTCACGGCCATGTGACGTACAACATTTTATTTCATACTGTACCGCTTTTTTAAATTTTTAAATAAACGATAATATTTTAATCAAGCAAATTATTAAGGATAATCTGGTTGCCTTATTTAGAGTAACGATAGCAATCAAATCTTTGAAATTTTTTTCTTATTTTGTGATTGGCGAAAGGTTGCGAGACAACACTTCCCGGCCTAGTACTGTAATGTGTCATTTCCCGGACTCAAATTAATGACGTAAAGTAGTGTACGGTGGACAGTATGAAATAAAATAAAATATTGACTATTGACGATCGAGTGCTTTTTATAGGTAGTATACATGTACTGTAAAATTGAGATCTGTATATCATAGCAACAAGCGGTTTGTGCATCCTCCTTATGTTTTATATTACTTCGTAAATAATACTTATTTATGTTGTTTAAAATCATTTGAAATTTTTAACTTTCATAAATGCTGATGTCAATAATATAAATTCAGTAATTTTATGGAGATCTGCAAAATACTGGACTTATGGGGTTTTTGCTCTCTTGCTTTCAATTGTGTTTTTAGTCTACTCCAAATTGCATGCATAACATCTTTTATTTGAAGAAAAATCTGCGGCAGGATATTTCATATTATCCGGCCAAACCGATTATTCGGTGAAATGGCCGGATAACGGATAAAAACCGAATATCCGTTGCATCCCTAGTATCAGGTGCGTGCCCAAAGGGATGCTATGACATCCTAACCCCCTTACATACGAGTCAGTTGCCGACTATACTACTAATGATTAGTTAATCTATTAAATAATGGCAGCTGTATATTTTTTAGACCTGGACGTGACATAAATGATATAATCCGGGTAAATATATCATGTCGGTTCAATACATATTTACAATTAATAGTAATCTTCGGCTATCAACGATTTACTTAAATTGTTGTTGCCGTTATAATCGTAAGTTTAAACTTCTTGGGTGTCTCTCGAGAAACTAAAAACTGGTCAAGTTCACAACACCATAGTTGATTTCTCAGGCCGTTTTCCATTACGATCTTATTACAAGATCGAGAAAAAATTTAAAATACACAAGATAACAGTTCAATTAGCGCCAGCATTAAAACACGCCGAAACCCTACATCTGTTTCTCCGACATTTCTGGCTGCAAGCACACAGCGAAAATATAAAAACCTCTCATGAACAGAGCTATTTCGGGCATCCAAATGCAAGAGGGTTCATTAACACTTGCAGCAGTTGGTAATGTTCTCAAAAATAAATTGTCTCCAAGTGACCGAGCTGCATCTCGCGGAGACAAAACAACAAAAGCAAAAGTCAAAAGTGAAGAAGCGAAGAAGAGAGAAATCATGCTAATTTTAAACGCAATGCTGTGCTGCTCATTTATGTTCGTGTTTAAAAGAGACACAGATTTATTACTTGCTTTCATCTACAGGGATTTGGGACCTGCATTGCTAAAGGTATAACGGATGAAATAAATGCAAATTAAATTTACTTACACGTAGTTAAATTAAAACACACTAAAACTGTACAGGTATTCCTCTGAGTCATTTCTCTGTAAGATTTCGCAATTTAAACGTTTTTTCAATAAAAGTAGTTTTTTCTATAGCAACTGTTAAAACGTGCTATTATTAACTAAAATTAGACGGAAAAGTAGCACTTCAAGGGTAGATAAAGTAGTACTTTAACAGCAAGGATAGATAAAGTATTTTATTTTTTTTTCTACATTAAATACACTCTATAGCAACCAAAAAGTTATTAAAGCCACCTACTCATTTTTTCGTGAAACTGTTTTTTCCCGACACTTCTAAATTAAATTTATCATTGATTTTTCTTCATTTTTTGGTCTTCTTTAACAATTGCTATAGAAAAAAATGTTGTATTCCACACGACGATAAAATTTCATTATCTTCTCGATGCTTATTAGCGTCTCGGCTGACGCCTCGACGCTAAAATCGCTCTCGAAGATAAAGTGCAATTTTATCATCTTGTACAATAAATAACTATTAAATCTCAATATGGCCAGGAAATTTACAAATAGAATTTTTATATGTATACACAGGATGAATCAACAACGCCGCGGTGGTCGATATCTACTTTGCTACTGGAAATACATAAAAATGTTTTGAATAAATATTTTAGAGGACTAAAACACCACATTTTAAAAAAATATTTAATTATACAGGGGTTTCTATATTACAGTGGCATACCAAACTTTAATTTTTTATATAGAACACCCTGTATATTTTTGCATATTCATATTCACCTTTTATTTACCTTTCTGAGTATGTTTTATTTTTAAAACTCTGTTGCGGCGTTGCCAAGTTATTTCACGTTTACCGAAAAATTTGACATTTGCAGACCTTACTAATAAAATTTGCCGTATTTCCTAAGATTAAACAAACCTTTTCTGTTAAATCTTACGACTATTTGAGCTGTCTCAAGATTGAGAACTTAAAAGTATGGGCTCATTTTTGAACAGTACTAATTGAATATTTATACAATAGTTTCCATTATACCGCCCAAAGTTTCTCAACTTTATCAATTACACGAGGTCAGTATTTTGAAAATTTGAAAATAACAAATATAGTGCTACTTTATGTTGAAAATTTACAGCAAGCACAAACTAAACTGGCATAAAACAAAAAAGACCATGAAACTAGCAAGAACTCATAAAGTGTGAAATTTCAATGAAAAGGGCAGACATAGATAATTGACACAAATAGAAAAATCAATTCCTAAGGATCTAACGTATTGGAAATATTTATTCGAGCGTAGATGTTTTTCACCGACCTATAAACATTGAAACGCTAAATATATTGGAGCTGCTGTTGACTTACAGACTAACCTTTCCAACCCAGATAGCCATAATTATGCTACAGAAATAAGCGCAGAATAACAGCCTACTTTCATTTAAACCGCATAATTTTTAAGATGTTGGACAATTTAAAAAAAAATCAATACGATACGCCGAGTTCTTTTAAGAAAATGCTTCTAGCACATCTATGTACATAGCTAGATTTTTTTAATAATAACAAGGAAAGATTATACATATGGGCTCATTCCATGGCGTCGGTTTAAGTCTTAGCAGCAGAACCAGACCGACGTTAGATAAATAACGAAATTAATAAGTAAAATAATCAACTGAATTGCTTTTATACAATAGATTTCCTTTCCAGTTGTTTTGCTTCGTTATAAATGAGTTCAACAAAATGAAATTGCAGCTTATCGAAGATAATGCAATGTAATTTCTAATTGGATGTTCCAAGATCGACATAATCTTGATGAACGGACGAGGGGTGTTCATTTTGGTATAAAATCGTGCGTAATCCCCTCTATTATAAATCGAGATACTGTCATCGTGATCAGGTTTTACGATTCCAGCACATGATTTATGCCAATGTGGAAATAAAAGTAACAGTATTACATTTTATTTCATTTCCGGTTTAGTCACCGACTTACATCATACTCATACGTCAAATTTGCTAATAATTGTTTTCAATTGCGGGGAAAATATTATACGACATAAATAATATTAGGTTGAAATAACTATTTGGATATTCTAATGATAGCGTTCATTGTTCCGAAACGGCAGCTAATTATTTAATTACGATGTATTGGTCGGAAATTCGATTTTCTCTCTCCAAAATACGGGAGTAACCATGGCGATGAAAGCTAGTCTAGATGTCCAGACGGTCGGTGCTGAATGTATATTATAGGGATAGATGGTTTTAGAAGGATTTTATTATTATGATAATATTGTAAAAGCGAGGGGATGTTATACTAGCAATTAAATAATATCAAATTTTAATGAAAAGGCTTCTAGAAAAGAAGTCTAAATTTTTTTCCCGTTTTCTAGAAGGATTTGACATTTTGATTTTAAGAACTTCGGCCTGAGATATGTTAGAAGATAACTTTTAGTAAATGGTTGAATCGTGAAATTAAAGAATATCAAAATTTCTACTAAGCACGAATACACTTTTAAATTTCTCGTTTTCAAAGTTATTCGAATTAAATGAAAGAAACATGTTTTGGTCATAATTAAAAGACGCTTTAATAAATTTCGTAAAAGAACTCCCCTAGGAAGAGCTTTAAACTTTTCTTTAAAGTAGATACACGCTTTGACTTAGAAATATTTTGAAATCTTCAAGCGGAGAAGCTTGTTGCGAATGAAAAGCTAAAGTATATTTTGGATCAGGTTCTCGTTTGAAATGTCGATGATACCCAAAATCTTTTTAACGTTACCAGAAGGAATAGCTTAGGATCTCTGCGGTTTTAGTAGTTAAATTTATGTAGATTAGCAAGTAGTAAGAACTGTTTTTACGGGGGGGGGGGGGGGGCTAACCTAATTATCAAACTAATAAAGGTCAATGTTGCCCAATATCTTTTAATTTATTTGGCAGTTGGTTTTATATAACGACGTAAACATTTTTTTAAACCCAATTTATATCACAACCAGAACATGTACAGAGCCTTCGTTAATTACTGATACCCACGTGACCTTTCGTCCGCAGTGACGTAGGGAGTTTTAGATTTAGATGTTGAAATCAGTTCGGAATTGGTATTAGTGGTAACTAAAAATTCCCTGTAAGTGTCACTGTCAACACTCAAAGTGAGGTTATGTATGTAAACAAGCAAACCTTGATAAGTTAACAAACGGCTTGGGAATTTTTGGATAAAAGGATACCAACAGTGTAAGTTGGGTTGCCTATATTTTGTGGTCACGTGAATATCAGCAATTAATGAAGGCTCTGTATAATATAATACACTCAAGTTCTATGAGCTGATTTGATGTCCTTTATCGTGTAGGGATTAGGCCAATGGAATTTCACTCAATTGAATGTAAACATACCAGAATACAATTTGACAATTATGCTTGCATGAAGGGTTATTCTTCTTCTATGTATTTATCTAGGCGTTTATCTTCTTTAAGACGTAACTACCTGGTTGTATATTTGTTAAACGTTTTTAAAAACTAGAAATAACATGTACTTTCATCTAGTGTGCAGATCGTGCAAAACGTAGAAGATACATACTCGTTTTTAAATACGGAAAATAATTAATATTAGTCTGCACGATAAATAGCAACAAAGAATAAAGGCGTATCTAAAAGTTAAGACAGTCAAAGGATACGTCAAAGTTCAGGACGATTAACGTCCATTAACCCGCCTGCAAATCCCACGACCCTGCCATACAATAATAAAAAGAGGCACCAGTCGATTACAGAGAGCTGTTCAATAAAATAATGCACAACAATAATAAGACTTACCTGAGTCTACAGGAGGTGTGGGCGTCTCTTCCCTAGGTGATTTCATTGGATCAAATTCGCTGGACTGTTGCTTTTGCAATTCCGAGTCTGTTTCCAGCGTCGCTTTTTCTTCCTTATTGTCGCAAAACGGGTCAAATATGTTGGCAGGATTATTGTTTACAATTCCTTCGGCCAGACTTTTGGCAGCGGCGATAGCGGGCGACAAGAGGACGTCGTCCACAGCGTCCACGTCCGTTTCGGGTCCCAAATCATCGTCGTCATCGAATTCGTCGGCGGAACGTTTTCCGTTCGTAGGCCTACCCAAAAATTCGCTAGTGGGCGATTTCTCTGTCCCGTTCTGTTTGAAACCATCTGCTAAATTTAGGACGAAGCCCTCTTTTTGGGCCAGTATGTCAGAGTTATTTGAATTAGCGAACGGGTTGGTGGTGGTGTTGGCATTGTCCAGAGTATCCATGATCAAGCCGTTGCGGGTTGCCCAATGGGCCTCCGCAGCTACTTTGGACGTTTCACGAAGGAAGACTACGATTACGGAGATGTTATCACAAGAACCCTGTTGCTTGGCTAACTGAACAAGGCGTTGGCTTACGGAATCGATATCGTCTGGAACAAAAATGAAATGTTAGATTTTGTTTAGTGCTCTCGTTACAACGCATAGGTACATATAATAAGTCGGCTAATTAATGAAAGATTGCCAGGTATAAGAGATTAAATTGCATGGTAATACTAGAACACTAAGCCGAATAAGTTGTGAGGCAACCAGGTATGAGCAGCAGTCGTGGCGAAAGCTCATCGGCCGTGAAGAGAAGGAGTTCGTCGACCTCCTCCAGTCACTGTCCGTTGTAGACGGTCTGCAGGTGGCAATCGTTCTTGACGGCCACATCACCATCATGATCTAGTCTAGTTAAAGCTGTCATTATTACCCACATTAAAGGTTACGGGCTGCTCTATTATCACGAAGAACAAAATACTCCATCCACTCCGCGCCTTTCTAGAAACGTGCCCGTAATCATGAATCTCTTCGAAGACGGTTCTCGAACCTATCCAAAGTGTTCGAGATCATCCATGGCCAGTGCACCGCATTTAACAGTGGCCATGCTCCAATTGCCTGCTCGCCATCGTGACTGAGATGAGGATGCGATTTTGTCTGTGATGAGCTGTGCTCCATTGCATTTAGATAATTAATTCCAAACGTGATCAGCTGATAGTACCGGTAATGCGAAGATGCTTATTTGACGGTGTAATTACTAACATTAAAATAGTCGTTATTAACCGAAAATTTACGTTGGTTGTTATAATTTAATAATGTGCACGCTTACCGATTGTTTACTGAAGAAGCCTAATAATGTTCAGACTTGCTTGGAAGTGGTGGGTAAGTATGTGCGGAAGCATCGTGAAGTACATGGGTTTCTACTAAACCCGCATTCCCGTAAAGTTAACTATTTAAAGTATGACGGAAGTGTGAATGTCTCGTAAGTTCTTGGAGTTGTTTTGCGAAACTTCCGTTTGTTGAATTTTTTAAATGAATATACGAAACGGCTTCACATAATCAAGGGGAATATTTTCAAAAAGTATAAAGATAATGTTAATTCACCAGACAGGGAAAATGGCTTAAGTAAACGACAGTGAAGTTATAAATAGCTTAAAGTAAGTAACGAGGAGCCAAGATGCCAAGAATATCGCTTACAGAAAGCATTTTCATGAATGTGTCAGCGCGGGAGATATGCACGCCTGATTTATGTTTACAGATATTTTTTGCGGTATTACCCTGTCATACTCTATTTAAAAGAGCGGAAAAAACTGAAATTAAAATGTAGAACCGGCAATACCAACACTACTGACTTTGTAATATTCAAGCGTGATAAATTATCTATACAATACAAGTATAAAACCATTTTAGACTGTTTGTATAAAATTTCTCGAAGATTTGAAAGCCATTGCAAAACTGGAAATGTGCATGAATGTTCCCAATACCCCTACATTTTGGAGTAGATTTAAATAAACTTCGCCCACACAAAAAATTTTCATATTTTTATTTAGAATAAGCTCCTCCACAATTTAAGTTTCATCAAAATGGAAAATTCAAAACTATAAAAGTTTATTCAAGACTTTTTAAAAAGCTCTACAACCGCTCAGAAAACTTGTGATTTCCAACAAATTAGGCATTTTTAATATATAAAAGCACCTTATCTGCGATAAAAGTAACTTAATCAGTTCCCTTAACACTCCAGTTTCGACACTCCAAAATTTTTATTTAATAGTTTTGGAATTTCTTTTTAATTTGATGCCCTGAATTGACAAAAATTTTTGAATTAATTGTGTGGTAGGCACATGGTGAATTCATTTTATTTAGGTTTATTAATAATCTATTAATTTTTTAATAGTTAAATATTTATTTTGACTTTGTATTTCTACCAGGGTTTTAACTTTACACGTAGAATATTATTTTCTACATTACACGTAGTGGAGTGTGTAGAATCCGTAAAGCATGTAAAATATGAATGTTATAAATAAAACTGGTATATCTACCTTTTTCTACATATTATGCATGTAAAATATGTTGACTACGTAAAACATGTTTGATAGATTCTAGAAAAAGACGCATGTGTGCATGGAAGGGAGGGATGATACGTGCGACCATCCAACGGTACGTATGTACTATTCAAACGTACCGCACTACAATTTTTTTTAATTGTCGGCAACTACCAAACGACAAAGAAGTCGGCTAAATTATAAAATAAAACTGCCCTCTTTAAATCGTTACCTCTGTAGCGGAAGCTCCTCTCGCCTCACCCTAGTTCCGACACTGGTCGCAGTCATTTTTGATTTTTAGTTTTTTACCAGTCCGAGATATTTTAAATTTAAATTTAATAGCCTGCATATTAAACCCGGGACTCCGCTACTAGAAGCCACATATTTACGCGTCCATTATATAAGACGCAAATTCGTTTGTAGATTGGACCGTTACACTTTTCAATGCAGATAGGCCAATTCAGGTTCACAAAAGATGTTCGGCTTATTAAGAACTTGATTTTTTTTAGTTTAGTTCCAAAAACACTTTTAAAATCTCTTTTGAGGCTTGGAAATGAGGAAAAGTGCTAAGTTTCGCTAAGTTTAATTAACTTTAATTCCGCTGTTTTTTTCAAAACAATCTTATGGGGATGTTATGAGAATTGATTTTCTGAGGATTCTCTTTTTCTAAAATTTTTTTCGATGCTGTTTTCTCCCGCGATTTCTTCGGCTTTTTTACAGAATTTTCGTTCCGAAATTTTTTTTCTAGATTTTTAAATTCACCAAGTCCTTACAACATTTAAGTAAGAACTTGCGCCTTAAGCAACTAATCTATCTATATATTAAATCCGAATTTCTTTACCCTGTCTCAACTTTTGGCGATGACAGACTATGCTCTTACATACACACGACACAGCTTATTTATTACGTTGGACGGTGGTACTGATGTTTATGTAACGTCATGTGGGACAGCGCGGCACTTGATTTCAAAAGCTTGCGTATTTTACAAGAAGTCATCAATAAAAGCGTGGGGCGCAGCCCATGTGGTTTGCTAGTATTATTTACTTAGGTGTAGAGGGAGGCACTTGTCTGATTTTGCATCGGTATTATTCTACATGCAGAGTAAGTATATTTTACATGTGTAATATTCTACATGCCCAACCCTAATTTCTACCAATTTTGAGGAAAATTTATGGCAATTTTTGAAACTGCTTATAAATTTCATTCGTATCTAGGAGGTGTGGAAAATGAGCACTTTGGGGCTGACTTAAATCCCACAGGTCGGCCCCTTTTACACGAAACGCCAGACTAGCTCAATTAGGCATAAATATATTACACGTCCTATTTATTTTAATAATTTCGTTTCCTATTGTTGTTGCTTAAACAGCTTCTCTTATTTCAAATATCAGCAAAATCATGTTAGGGCCCAATTATCGTCTTCGTATAAAGAAATGAATTGAGGACGATCTTAGTAATAATCATAAACTTACCGTTGCGTTGGATGATTCAAATTTAATTGTCGAAGAGCAATGCATAAAAAATCACATTATCACGCCGCATTCTTTGAATCCGCTGTTAAAATTTGTACTAGCGAGCCAGACGGTAGTGGCTCGATTTTAATTCAGTCAATTAACAGACGAGAGTTTGAATAAAACAATATTTAAATCCTGAAAATCCTCGCTAGTTAAGAAGCAATTTAATTATAAAAGCGTAGTTATTAAACACGTGACTTAATTAATGTCTGGCCAAATAAGCGGTCGTACACTCGCAAAGAAATCTTGAAAGCTTCCTTGATTTTACTGGGATTTACTATTTGCTCATAGAATAAAAGCAAACAGTTGTAAGCGTTCCCAGAAAAGCTTTTAAGACAAAGGTTATCGCAAGTAGCTTTCTGAACTGAAATCAATAACTTAAGTTAGTAAAACCCGTAAAACGATTCCCCTATTCTTAGTCACATATGAAAAATTTCGTGAAAAAGTATCATTAACTCATGACCACCTCACGACTTTTGCATCATTTTCATCGAGCTGGTTAAATGTGGGGTAGCAATTTAGAATTCGATTTGTTCCCGTAGTAATTGCCTATTTCCCCGGTGCAGCAGAGCAATTTTGGTAACAGAAAATTTGTTACATGTATATTAATCGCAGGTCAAAGTTGGGTTAATTGGTTGGATATGCAGTGCGCAATTTTAATTAACGTTGAATTTCAATTAAAAGTTCTCTGGTAGTTATTTCTCTCTTTGAATAATATGAAATTTAAAAGAGCGGCGCATTAAACATACTACTCCGTTGCAATAAGTGTTATAAAAACAAAAACTACAAAAGATAATTTCTAATTTTAAAATTCTCATAAACCTTCAATAATGCGAAAACGGAATTGTGCAAATATGATCTGGATCTGGACACGATAAGGTAGACCGAATCAAAACAAATTTAACTTATTATAACTTTCTGTTAAAAAAATTTAGAGAACTACACAGTGTAACAAACATAGAAACAAAAATTTAAACCAATAATAGATTATCGCAAGTAGAATCCAGTGGTCCACACAATTTTTCAAAAATCATGTACACGTTTTTTAAATAAAATTAAAAATAAATTTTTGTTGGAGAACTGCTGAGATTGATAGAATATGCAATTAAACTCTACAAGGTCATTACGTTATTGCAATTTAAATGCAATGTGACAAAATCGTAAAAACATAATGTGTAGGTGATAAGAAAGTTTTTTACATCCACAATTCTTATCCTCACTTTCAATTTTGGTTTTTCGGTCGATAACATGTATTTGAACTCCAAGTTTTATCATTATTTTGCAGTATTTAAACATATTTTGAGCCAAAGTTTCAATATTTATTTTCTGGTACCTCAAGGGACCCTTTAACAAACAATTGTTTTTTTTTTGTTTTGTATATACTGCAATCCACTATGAATTTTGATATTTCTACGTATTTTTGATAAACCCTGTATAATGTTAATGTATAAAGCCTTACTTATAGCTCTTTTTGTTAGAATTCAACAAAAAAAATTGATTGTTTCTTTCCCATGCCTTTACTAGAAGTATAGAGAACGTTATGATTTCATGTAAATCTCAGATTTGAAGAGAAATTACACGTTGTGTGGGTATGTGTGCTCCATACCTACTAAACGGATGGTCCGATTTCCACCAGTTTCGGAATGTGAGAGTATACCTATCAAAAATCCATCAGGAAAATAAGCTTTAAACAAAATACGGAAGCGGAAGTTAGAGATTTAGACGGTATGTTTTTAGAAATTCAATTTTCTAAATCGGAATCCGATAGAAAACTTGAGAGCAAATCCAACTCCCTTTTTCCGAAATTTCTAGCTTCAGAATGACGCCCGTTACGATTGTTTGAAAATTTTAACTTTAGCGCTTACTGAAGAACGAGTTGACATGATAAGGATGAAATTTTCTATCGAGACACTTATACTCTGCACAAACATTTTCGAAAAGAAAACTATGAAGTGAATAATATTTTCAAAATTTTGGAAATTAAAAAACTTTGGTTTTAACGCCTATTTACTCAAAAACGAGTTATTATCACATCGGGATGAAATCTGATATTGTAAATGCGCTAGGGTTCACAATGTTACAAGCTACGAAAACTTTTGGAAGCAATGAAACTGTAAAATGAAAAACACATCAAAACTTTGACTTTTTGCGAAGACACGTTGCTCAAAAACTGGCCATGCAATTTCTTTAATTCTATGGGTTAATAGAGCTTGAGATGAGCTATAATTACAGTCCGTGCTCTAGTCCACAAATTTCTTGTGACCGCTTCTATAATTTCTTGAAGACCGAATGGATCTTTTCCAAAAAAAAAAAAATTCTAAAAAAAGCGGATTTGCGTTTCTCTCCGGTGTGATGGAAGAATGCTAGTCCCGTTCGCTAATAGTAGACTGTATATTATATTATACAAAATTTTACTTTGTCATTGTTGGCGTGTAAGACATTAATAATGAAAAACTCTTAAAAGCACAAGTAACTACTGCTAAAGTATAGGAAAGTCCAGACAAAGTTAGTTTTAGCTTTAATGCTTGGTTATTCAAAAAAAAAATATCCAATCGATAAAAATTATCGTATTATTTAATCTTCTTATAGTGCCATACCCTATTCAGAGCGTTGGCTACCTCCCTCCTATGTCTGTGTTTGGTGCGCGGCGATAGTAATTTTTGCACAGAGAGACATAGGGGACCTACAGTTTAACGTGGGCTCCGAACCACAGGAAGTGCATGCGCTTCTTCTCCAGAGAGGTTTTTCTAGTAAAAAATCCACCTCGCTGGTTTCCCGTTGCCTTGCGAAGGAGAACGATCGGGCCGGCTCCGCTGCATTGGTAGCCCGCGCGCTTACCACTGAGCTACGGCCGCTCTTATTTAATAGCCCTTAATAAATATAATCATGTCATAAAACATATTTTTGGAAATTGTAAAAATAGTAGGTTCTCAAAATTATGCAATTTTTCAAAACATCATTTCTCAAAAACTGTCCACACCATATTTTTGAAACTTTGTGCTCCAATGGAGCTTGCAGAAAACTACGAATTTGTTTTTTACTCATCTCCCAAATTTTATAGTGACGCCCTTCGAGAATTTTCAAAATTTTAAATTTAATAATGATTTATTCAAAAACGCAAACGCCAATCTTTCTAAACTTTAAACAATTCAACAGTTTATTTGAAGTAGATAATTTATTAGGATAAAAAATAATTTTTACTATTTTATAATTAAGAGAAAATTTCAACATAAACAACGCGTTTTTCGGAAGTTACGTGATTTTAACTACACCTGTTAATTAGCTCTAGTTATACAATATATTTTTTGTTCTTTCCATATGTTTGATCTCTGCAAGAACTTGTTTATACCGAATTTTGGTACGAAGTCCGAAGCCCAATATCTAATTAGACCTGGTACTTTCATATATTAAAAATTATCTTATTATTAATGTGTTACGCCTCAACATTGAGTATAATAACATCCCACGTATCTTACCACTGTACCGAGAGCGTAGCTGCATAACAGTAATACTGTAAGTACATGCTATACGATACTAAAGTTTTCATATAAAAATGATAGTATAAACACAGCGATTATCTTCTCATTTATTGAACTACTGACTACAATGAGAGAATAGTGAAGCAAAGGTCGACGGGTAGCTGTGTGTACTTAGGTCACGCGCCGAAAGACGCATGGGAGTCAGATAGTAAGCGAGTTATGTTGCCAAGTAAACTGATAGTTGCTGAATTTTTTTGTGAAGAAAGTCGACTTTTTGTAAAAAGATTTCTTGGAATTACGGAAACCCAAAACCGGAAGAGCAAATTCGTCCACCAAAAATGGGGCGGCAGAGGGAAAATTACCCTTCCCCCAAATATTGCCGTATGTAAAAATTAAGTTGAGAACTTTATTCTACCATTACTCATGAGCAATCTAGCCTTAATCGAAATTTTCCAACGGGCCCCCGTTTATTAAATAAGAGAGTAGGAATTTTCTATTTTAAAAAATTTATATGTGGCACAAAGAAGTTATCGGACTGGAACACAAAATTGAAAAAAATCGTGTCGCCATTTTCTGAGCCGTATGTTTTTGAAAAAGGCAAAATTTTGATATTTTTTTCACTTCACTGATTAAATAGTTTCAAAAGTTCTAGTAACATTGTGTACCCTTAGAGGATTTCCAATATTAAATTTCATCCCAATCTGATAACTCATTATTAAATAAATAGGCGTTAAAACTAAATTTTTAAACATTCATCGAAAACGTCAGAGAGAAATTTACAAGCTGGGACATAAAACAAATTATAGCACATCTTCATTTCAGTCAGCTTACAAAATTTAAAAAAAACGTGGCAAGTTTTTAAGTACATAATTAAATATATTTATTAAATTTTCGGAATTTTGCTAATTATTTCGCTTCATAGCTTTTAACTTTTCGAAAAATTTTGTGCACCGTAACATTTTCCATATAGTGGCTATTACGATCTAATATTTGAACGCGATCTGTCAACCTGTTTTATAGTAATAAGGCGCCAAAGTCATCATTATCCAGAATTCTTAGCGCCCGCCATTTTAAAGCTAGAAAGTTCAGGAGAAAAAACGTTGAATTTGCCCTTAAGTCTATCAAATTCCGTCTCCAGGTTTATAAAATTTGGTTTAGAAAAAAAAATGCCACCAAAAAACATACCGCATCCGGTTTCGGATTTTTAAAAAGGTTATTTTGTCGGTAAATTTTTGGTATACCCCCCGATTCCAAAGCTCATCGATATCCGACCATCCGTTCGATAGTTATGATGCATCACCCACCCATAGATAGCCATTTTAAAAAAAAATCCCCAGTTCCTGGAAGTACAAAAGCGTATTTCCGTCAAAATCTCGATTTCGAAAACTTTCATGAAATCAATACGGAAAGTATAAGAAAATAAAAAGGTATGCACCATCGAGATTCGACCCCGCAACCACATATGCAGCAAAAGGCTGTACGTAACCATAACACTCATTTGTGCCACCATGCAGAAAAATGCTAAAACATGGAATATAAATATAACTGCGGCATTTTTGTACAGGGTACAACTATAAAATTTGGATCAAACATGAAAAAGTTATAATTCGTTTGAAATTGTATTAAATAATGAAAAGTAACTAATATTTAAACCAAAAAAGGCTTGTATGTAATTCCATTGAGTTTGCGATTTCATTCATAAGTTCTAGCTTTACTTTGTTGAAGGTTATACACTGTGTCCATAAAGTAACCCCCCCCCCCCCCAACTAACTTTTGAACGACTTGATATTTTTCTACAAAATTTGGTGTGCTGTAATGGGAAATTAAATACTATTTTTCAGACCATATTAAAATTTTGTATCATCCAAAATGGCGACTGAGCGCCATTTTGAATTTTTTTTTAATAGAAAGGGAGTCGAGTGACACCTCATTGGAAAGGTCTTTTAATTCTACGTCAGATCCTAAAGTTTCAAAGAAAAATATTCAGCCATAACAAAATGACAATGTTTGAAGATAAAGAATTAAAGCAAAAAAAAATTAAATTAAGTGTTCGAAATGTTTACCATTCACTTCTTGGCACATAAAAAGTCGGTTATGAAATTCCTGCCTTACATTTTCATAAGTTTCTGGAGTGATATTATTATATTATATTCCCATAGAAAAAAATCTAAGAAAGTTAAATCTGGGGAGTGAGCCGGCAATTCTACAGGCCCCCGCCTAACAATCGAACTACCAAAAGAATGTCCGTTGAGAAAGTCAGAACCAGGCCTATAATAATGAGGCGGCGCACCGTCTTGTTGGAACATAACGTTTTCAATATTATTTCAAGCCACCTGCGATATTTCTGGGAAAATTTAGTCCTGCAAATGAAAAAGTGGACTACTGGATAAGAAAATCAAATCAATTTTGAACTGAGTGAGTCCATTGGTTTACAATCCGCCATTTTGTTATGGCTCAATATTTTTCTTTGAAATTCTAGGATCAGACGCAGAATTAAAAGACCTTTCAAATGAGGTGTCACTCGACCCTGGGTAAAAAAATCAAAACAGTTTTAAATTGTGCGAGTCCATTTGTTTAAAATCCGCCATTTTGTTATGGCTGGATATTTTTCTTTGAAACTCTAGGATCAGACGCAGAATTAAAAGACCTTTCAAACGAGGTGTCACTCGACCCCCTTTCTATTTAAAAAAAAATTCAAAATGGCGCCCAGTCGCCATTTTGGATGATACAAAATTTTAATATGGTCTGAAAAATAGTATTTAATTTCCCATTACAGCACACCAAATTTTGTAGAAAAATATCAAACGGTTCAAAAGTTAGTTGGAGGGGGAGGGGTTACTTTATGGACACCGTGTATTTATTGAGTATAAATAAAATGCTTTATTACTTCAACATTGTGTTTATTTAGTTTAACCTTATACGTATATCCACATGTCTGTCTACATGCCATTATCAAAGGTTATATAATCGGTAATGGCACGTCGAAATACGTATAAGGTTAAAATGAATAATTATTGCTGAAGTAATAAAGTAAAGCTAGAACTTACAAAATAAATTGATTTCATCTTCGTGAAGAAGAACAAGCTAGTTTGTGATTTCGTGTATTAATCTGTCAACTTTTGTAATTAACTATAAAGTACCCGAAAATCCATTTTCCAAATTTTGGCGGAATGTAGTGTACACAAATGACTGGAAATTCGCAACTCGAACAGTTATATCACAAGCCCAAAACTCCAGACAGTACGACTGACAATTTATTTAAATGCCGGCTAGGGTGGCAAAAGTGAGGTGTGCCGTTACCCCAGTACCGTTTTAAAAATAAATGTTCTCTGGCAGGGCGAGGTCGCTGATTACAGAAAAAATGTATGCTTATGCAAGGCGTATCAAACTAATTAAGTACACTATTTAATTATTAATAATAGTGGAGATGCGTAATCTATCGAACGTTGGGAATTTTACACAAATCCGTCACAAACTCCACGCTCTAGTAGTAAGACCCGAAAGCAAACCTATTTTTGCAAACTCTGACGAGATTATAATTGCCGATGTGAGAGATAATGCTTTCGCTAATTAGGTATTAGTCTCCTAAAAGCCGTTAAGATATCTTGGAAATTGTATGCGGTAGGTGCCTCTATCTTGGAAAGTAAAGTACCTCTAAGTATTAAACCACCGAGTAATGACCCTGTTGGAACTTGCATATTTTGATAAATATACATAATCGAATATTTAATTGTTCAAGCCACCCAAACAACCTTCAAAACATAATTTTAGTTTATAGAAGTTGCACACTCAAGAAAGGTACTTCTACACACCCGTAGGCTATTATTCAATATTAGCACACAAAATTTAATGAAAACCCTTGTGCAGATATCAGAATGAGAACGTATTCACTATTTGTATTTACCTACATTAACATTTTAAAAATTGTTTAAAAAAATAATCATCTAAAACCTTTACAACAATATGCGGTTAAAGCAAATACTTAAAAGCTATTTTGAAATTAATTAATTTGAAAATAGCTAATTTTTTCCACAGCCTCTCTTCAACCCATGTTAAACTCGACTAGTTCAGCATGACAAATGCGCGAAACACGTCGCTAGTACTTTCTCATACTGTTCACGTTCTAAATATTCTCGCGCCAATAAATCATTAAAATTTACATCTATACGCAGAAAGAGATCTGAAACAGGACTCGCTCATTCGTCCGTTCCAACTCCACGGCGTTGACACACAACTCATGTAAGGCGCTAGCTAGATAGTGCGTTCTCGGACCAAAAATGGTTATAAATTCTTTATTTGAAGAGATCAAAAATATGCAACGAATGGAAAATATATTTTTTAACTAGAACTAATTGACAGCCGTAGTTAAAATCACGTAAATTATCGAAAATGTGTAGTTAATATTAAAAAGTATCTAAATCTCTTATGTTTTAATAGGGGTTTAAATTATTTTTTATCCTAATAAACTACTTCAAATGGTCTCTTAAACTGTATAAAAACTACAACGACTGGCGTTTACGTTTTTAAATAAATTATTAATCAATTTTAAATTTTTCAAAATATTCCAGAGTAATTTTTGGGAGAATAGTAAAAAAACAAATTTGTAGTACACTGCAAGCTCCGTCGGCTCAAAACGTTAAAATAAATGATGTGGAAAGTTTTTGAGGAATAAGATTCAATTGTGAAAATTTCCAAAATTTTGAGAACGTGCCATTTTTAAAATATTCATACTATCAAAAATATCTTAGCGTTGCATGATTACATTTAATAAGAGCTACTAAATGATATGAAAAATTTGTTCGATAAGATATTTGGTTTTTGAGTAATCGGGCATTAAATCAACATTTTCAAAAATTCGTAGCGGCCTTCGTTTTGAAGATACAGCATTCAGGATGAAAGCATTTGATTTTCTTTCCTTTAGATGCACTACAACTTTAAGGTTTCAAAATTACAAAAAAAATCGATACCAAAAATGCCTAATATGCCTTCAATAGAAGTATGGGAAAGTAAAAAATCTGATAACATAACAATAATATTAACAAAATTGGAGATACATAAATAAATAATACACAATCACAGTTTTTGACACAACCTTGATTACTGGCAGTTAGTTACCACTGCACCAACTATGACCCCAATAAACGAATTAACACAAACATATTACTTCTCTATTTGTTTATATTTTTAGATATAATTAGCCACTTCGAACGACGAAGTCAACGTCAGCGTACTTTGAACTGCGAAAACAGCACAAACAATTGTAGCCTTTTGCGTCTGCTACTATACATTATGAGTATACATTGAATGTTACTAGGTACAAAAAATATTCCTCATAAACAAAATATGCTCATCAAATAGCACATGTTAAAGTATTTATAGCTACCTAATTTTACAGAAAACTTTAACCCATTACTACAAAAGATGCAGCGGGATAGAAAACATAAATTTGAGAAAATTTTAATTTCCGGTTTAGGGTTACTAAAACTAAAAGTAAACTAAACAATGGGTCAGACTCTATCTGTGTATCTTAATGGCTTGACAATATAATTGTAATAATTTTGTAGTCATAATTCAGTTGTCAAGAACAATTTTCCTTAAACAAAACTGGGTTAGGCAGCTATAGACATTCAAATTGATTAACTAATATTATGGTTGTTACTTACAACCATGAATAATGATCTGGTTATTTTATGAAATACGGCGCGGTTTCATAATCTCACTTGCATTTTGCATTGGAGTGCAATTAAATTTAAATAAGAGTTATGAAGAGATGGCAATCGTAATGGTGTATTTGGTGGCAGTTGGTGTATAGAAACATTAATGTCCGATGACATCATCATTTCAAATTGGTACAACAATTAATGAAAATTTGTAAATTCAACATCCTCTAGAAAAGATTAACTACATTTTCTGGAATGTCAGATGTTTGAAAAAAGAAATTTAGCTTTTACTCTGTTGTTCCAGCGAGGAAACTCCAATGCTCTCCTTTTATTAAATTAAAAATTGAACTAGGACACTGTACTGTATTCGTTATTTTTATATAAGTTCTATAAATTATTTTTAACAGATGTGAAAGGTAACGTTATGTAGAATTATAGAAATACTGCAAACAACCACCAAATCAATCTTCATCGCTCAAATTTAATGTCATTCTTGAACAATTAACCACGAAAACAACAAAAAATTACTTCCTTAAATGAAGGATACTTAATTACATGAAAATAGGCAATGCTTGAGAAAGAAAAACCATTACTTTGCAATTATTGTTAAATTTGTTGGTCTTGTAAACAACAGACCATGAAGTACAAACTGCAGAAATAGTGTCAAATTAAATACAGTAGTCCACAACTGAATGTTTTAGCTGTACTTTTGCAAATCATTTTATTAGGATTCCCCTTTTACTTTCTCATACTTTTAGTATAGAATTTTTTTCATAAAAATGATTAAATTCAAGATTTTAACAGAAAATACGTTTTGGGGCCGAAGAAACCCAAAAACAGTGTTTGAAAAATGCATTTCTGTTCCTTCGTTCATTTCCATAATATGTACCCGAACCTATAGTTCGATTTTAATCAAACATATAAAGTAGTACCCCAAAACTTGAACTGCAAAAAAAATTAAAATCAATTCAAAACCAACACTTGCTGACGCTTTAGTTTTTCTAAATTTTGACTTGAACGATTCTAGTCAAAAACAAGTTGGCAGAATAACGAATATTCGCCGACTATTTGGCGAATATTCTACAAACTATTCGGTCACGTATTCCGCCAAAGAGCCGAATATTCGGCTAACTACCGAATATTACTAACTCGAGCTAATTTTTGGTCATGTCCCGAATACTTAGTGCTAATAAATGTGTGGGTTATTTGTTCTACATAAGCAGATAGCGTCCAGTTTAGCTACCGAAACACAATGGCGAAATTATTAATCCGCGAGGCGTGCAACCGCAGTAGTGTCCGAGCATTCTAGAGGGCGTTTCTGGGGCTCCAGACTTCCACATATTTTTTTTATTTACAATTATCCTCAGGGGGAGGGCTACAATATTGGTCCCGGAGAATGTCGTCCCGGGACCACTCTGGAAAATTTTCGGGATCTAAAAGTCCCGAAATTGTAGTGACGTCATAAAACATGCGCTAAAGCGGCAGACACAGCATGTGTGCAGCAAGTGCAGTAGGATGATGTTCCGCTGAACCCAGTTGAGCAAGCAGCAAAATCAATAAATGCCATTAAAAAAAATAAATGTGGCCACAATAATTAAAAAATGAGCGAAGCACTTCGCCTGGACTTTCCTATACTTATAAATTAACATTGTTTTATATTTTCCAACACTTTTGATGTACTCCTGTCTAGACTAGGGTGACCAAATCATAAACTTCAAAAAACGGGACACACCCAAGGAGGGCTTGGGGGCGATACCCTCCAGCTGAAGGATGGTCCGAGGGGCCTCCCTCGGGACGTAATCATTGAAACATGCTCGTTTTAGCTATTTTGAGACCTATAAATCTTTTTCAATTTACCTTTGCTTTTGTAATTTAATTTAAATTGTGAGGCATGTAATAAATTAAAACAATAATTTTGCAGTTAATACTTATTTGTTAATACATACTTCAATACATAATTAAACAAGATAACTGAAATCGTTAGTCAAACTTATGTTAAAAATCTCTAGGATTTGAATTGGGGATATTTTGCTTTCGTTCCAGCCATTTTTAAAACCTCATTCTTATCCAATATAAAGTTGTAAAAACTAGAACAGTCCATTTTGAAATTGTAGAGTACTTGCAGGATTGCAGAAAGGGTATCCACTCCCATCTTGTTCCTTTCGTCCGTCCATTAAATGTCCATAAGCGAAAAGATTCTTTCTGTATTACCATTATGGGCAGCGATCGCAAACACATACTGGCATATCTTCAAACATTCTCACTGACGTCTGTCGTCTCCGTTTGTCCAACCCACCACCAGCGTCGGCAGAATAGGGGATGGGAGGGGGAACAGTGCTGCCACCATGCGAGGTTTTACCGTTTTAGTGATTTTAAAATGTGGTTATTAGTACCCAACGTAAATACGGGACATTTAGGCGTCCCGGAAGACTTTTTCGGGACTCCGGGTACGATCGTGAAAAAACGGGACAATCCCGTTTTTACGGGACGTTTGGTCACCCTAGTCTAGACCCGGCTAGTAAAAGTAAACAGCGTTTATAAAAACTTCAAGCCTGAAGAGCGTAATTTAAACCTACCATTACCACGCTGGCTCCGCCTGCAACTGAGTACATGTGAAACAACCGAACTGAAATGAACCGGAGGCACGAGTAAGGAAGCGTGTTGATGTTTGAAAATGTATTAATAACTCGAGAAGTATTATTTTTAGCAAGAAATTACTCTTATTAATTTGTATTTAGAATTTCAAAACCTTTCTGATTTTTAAGCCAAAATGCCACGTTTCCATTTAAAAAAAAGTTATTTTTTACCGTGGCCGCCATATTAAAATTGTAAACTCAAGTTCTTAAATACAATCGAGAAGAATTTGCCCTACAACTTTGCTCTTGGGTTTGCGAGTCTATCTATTAAAATAAAAAAAGTTAGCCTACACTGAACATTAAAAGACTAGTACAAGAATACAACTGCTGTAGAAAGTATGTGAAATTCTTCTAAGGACAAAAAGATTATTAAGGGTCAAAAAATTCGATTTTTTGATTTTTTGTAAAAAGATTCTCCTAGAGCAAACAAAAGAAGAAATCAATTTTTTTAATTTGTAGCGAAAATTTTGGGGGGGAGGGGGAACAGTAGCCCCCCTAAATATTAAAGTATCAAAAAAATATTATGATATTCGGATTTTGCTATCAATGGTGAGCTATTTCACATTAACAGAAATATTTTACTGCCCCCCCGTTAAATAAATAAAAGGGTACCAATTTTCAATTTTCAAAAATTCATAGAGGGCGTCACAGTGAAATTATAACAATGAGCAAAAAACAAAATTGTAGCAGATGCCTATCTCTATCAGCTTAAAAAGTTTAAACAAAAACGTGTGGGCAGTTTTAGAGATTTTTTTTTTGAAAATTTCAAAAATTTTGGAGTGGTGCCATTGAGATCGTTTTATGATTTTCTAAATTAATGATATTTCATGGTATAGTACCCTTAAGGGGCTACCAAACAACATGTAGTTGATCCCAATCAAACAACTGGTTTTTGAGTAAATGGGCGTTAAAGTCGAAATTTTCAAAAATTCGTGGCGGCCGCCATGTTGAAGCTAGAGAGTTCGGTAAAAAATCGTTTGATTTGTCCTAAGGCCTTCTTTAATCTCCACTATTAAAATTTCCAAAATTCCGTTTCTGAAAAAAATGCTACCAAAAAAACATGTCTAACTTCCGCTTCCGGTTTCGGATTCTTTTTAAAAGCTTATTTTGTCGATGAATTTTTGATATACCTCCTCATTCCAAAGCACATCGAAATCGGTCCAGCCGTTCCGGAGATATGAGCGTTACCCACCCACCCACCCACAGACACACACACCCACCCACCCACCCACAGAGACATTTTTTTTAAACCACTTTTTTAGGATCCTGGAAGCCCAAAACATGTATTTCCGTCAAAATCTCGATTTTGAAAATTTGCATGAAATCAATACTTCCCTATACTGAAAGTATAGGAAAGTAAAAAACAAATGAAACTTTTTGAAAATTGGGATTTTTGTGGGCGAAATCTCCAGTTATGCTATGAACATTTAGTAGCCTTACCACCTACCAGCGTGCAATCAAAGAGGACATTTTCAGTGGCAGAAAATTACATTCAGAAGTTGAATTGAAACACTTTTCCGATTTCGAGGCCATTTTCGGGACCAGTCCCGGGACTTGGAATTGGGCTCCGATGTCCCGAAAACCTTTATGGTCCCGGAACTTGGGAACCCTACGGCCTAGCGAATACTCGGCATCCCTACAATTTACTATAGGCATAGTCCTAGGAAGGCATGATACTATGTACGGAGATTTTTTGAATTATGAGAAAGAAATGTGAAGGGTAAAGTCAATAATGTGCTAATTTCTCCGTGGCGCTTTCTATTATTAAAATTTCGAAGTTAATTCTCCTTTGTTTAATAACGGGGGACCATAAAAAGATTTCTTTTTCAGCCAAACTGCTCATCAATGATAGTAGAATACGATTCCAAACTTCACTTTTAGATGTAGTATTATATAGAGAGCTAACATTTCCCCATTGTTTGACTAGAAAATTTCACCATTTTAATCCAAACCATCTTTAGCGAATAATACAAGAATCGACTATTTGTCCCAATTTCGTGTGGATGCGCATTTAAAATATTTTCGACTGCTAACATATCGACAAATGACAACGAATTTGTAACGAGAGAAAAACTAACGCAACCGATCATGCCAATAGTATAATTCTAACACTATGCAGTATCTGTTGGAGCTAGAACTTTATATTAATTGTTTTTGAATATGCAGTAAATTTCAATTCAAGTGGAACATGGCAGAATAACATGCAAAAAGTGAAATACCTCTATTTTATGCCCATAGAAGAATTTTATTACTTGCAGTAACCCTAAATGGAAAGATAACATTTTCTATACATCACCTGATGACAATTTATTTGAAAAATCGTTAGAAATAACGCTTTAAATAAATTATTTACTAATAGTCAAGTCACTAGTAGTGCGTTGATATGATCAGTTGCAAAGTCGATTTTCAGATGTCTCTATGGCGCGCACCCAGAGGATTTGTTCGTAAACGAAAGGTTATGAGTTCAATCCTTGATGAGGTCTACTTTTAATTAATTTTTTTAATTACTGTAAAATGACAATCAGGTTTATATTATTTAATTTAAAATAGATAATTACTATTTTTATGTACATAATAAACTTAATTAGATGGAACACGAAAAGTTAACGATAAATTTTCTACAGCTGAAGAAAATAAGTAGGTACATTAACTGAAATAACTATCAGTAAGTATTTTGTTTAAGTTTTAACACCAAAATGTTTATATTATACCTAATTAGATGTACAAAGTTTATCGTTAACTTTTTATGACCTAACCGTGTGAGTTTGTTATGTTATTTCAATGCACTAGTGGCTTGCATATCAATAAATGAATATTCAAATAAATTGCCATCAGGTGATCTTTATTAGGAAAGGGCTACAAATAAAACACAATTTAATTACGAGATGTCTTTATTTAATTCAGCTTGCACACCCGAGCTTGTCAAGTATTCATAATGAACTAAAAACTGAAAAGGTTTTAAATACACAAATGAGTTCACATCGAAACACATATTTATTACTACATCGCTACGTGATATTTTGTGAAATTCTAACATCAGCTGCAGCTTGAGTTTTATGTAAACAAACGTTGATTTATTTTGTAATGTGTTTTATATAAGAAAACCAACAATCTTTCCATTGAGGGTTACTGCAAATAATAAAAATCGCCTAGGAACATAAAATAGAGCTATTTAACTTTCTGCGCGTTAATCTGCCATGTTCCACTTGAATTGGAATTCACTGCATAAAACGTATATATTTTTTAAACATGACATAGTGCGTCACCAATTTTTCTTCTTCAGTTAAGAATAGGCTTTGACATCTTCCTCTTTACATTTTGATGTCACTTTTAATTCGCAATAACTGTATAAATATCATTTAATGTATCTACAACAGACCCACCCACTCTTGGAGAAAACGCATTTCAAACATGTCATGATTCAAAATAAAAAGAAAAGAAATGGTGCACAAGCTGAAAGTTGACGATTTCAAACAATTTGCGAAAAATAGGAAGTTAATAAGTACAGCACATCTAAATGTATGTCATAATAAATTATGGGAATTTTTTGATCTCAAGTTAGGATAGAATAGTTTAGAATAGTATACACATATCTAGGCAACTGCATTCTTGAAGTTTCTAGAGACATGAATTCAAATAAATATAAACTAAATGTTTCAGGCACGACATCATGCGTGATTCAACGAAAAACAGTTGTTTTAGTTTACATTTCATACAAATCCCCAGTGGAATGCAAATAGAAAAAGCTACTTATGTGGAACAAGGACGAAACATAATTCGGTGTTGTAAATTTCAGGGTTGTGGGAGTTTAGTCATAACCCTCTAATAGCAGCGACACGTACTTTGCAGTTTCCCGTGATGTCATCGCTAAAGCGATAGAGAAAACATTGACATTTGTCAAAGGAATATTCATTCCAAACAACATTTAGCTGTACGTGCGAATAATTTCAAAGTTATTAATGCTAAGTGGCTGACATAGGTCGATTTCGGAAGCTCTAACTTGCTGTCTGAAACTTTTAGGGGGAATCTAATCTCAAAGTGAAGGTTTTCATAAAAAACATAAATTTATTATTTTAAATAGTTTTCCTGGCCTAGAAGAATTTTTCTCCGAAAATATTATTACAAATAGTTTAGAAGAAACACATTTTTCTAAGGGAAATATTCTGTTTTTTTCATATCTTTGCCCTTGATACTGTTCAGCTTTAGAAGGCTAACGAGAGTTCCTCGAGATTAATGCTGACGTAATTTACAATTAAGTTATTAAAGGCCTTTGAACGTAAAACGGCTCTGCTATGAGAGCATGAACTGTTAGGCTGTAAGACACTACAAATTATAATTTTACTTCACATTAAAAAGGGCAACGAAAATTACATTTCAAAGCTATTCATTTTGATTTAAGTTATAACCAAATTAAAATTTAAAAAGCTGAACTATGAGTGGACTTTCCCATACTAGATATTAATACTTGGCGTATTTGCAAAAATGTAATTTTTTTATAATTATAATGTTGTACAGTCCACCGACTATTAGATTTCTCTATCGTATGTTGGTTTCTAAGAAAACAATTTACATAGGCATACCGTATAAGAATAGTAAGAACAGGACCGCCCGCCCTACAGCTACGGATTTCGAACTAAAAGTCGATATAAATGATTTATTTAAAAAGATCAAAAATACGCAAATGAAATATATATATTTTTTAACTAGAGCTAATTGATGGGCGTAGTTAAAATCACATAACTACCACGTTGTTGATATTAAAAAGTATCGTTTTCGTTTCTTAATTTTTTTTTCTTGCTGATCCTAATGAAGTACTTCAAATAGTATATCGACCTGATAAAAGTTTATAACGATCGGCGTTTGCGTTTTCAAATAGATAATTATTCAATTTCAAATTTTTCGAAAATTCCAGGATGGCGTCAGAGAGAATTTGGGAGATTAGTAAAACACAAATTTGTAGTTCACTGCATAAGGCTTAAAAACATGGTGTAAGCTGTTTTTGAAAAATATTTTTTAATTTCAAATTTTTGAAGCAGGTGCAATGCGATCGCTTTCCAATTTTCGACATTAATTTTACTTTATCATCTACTACCTACTTTTTGAGTAAATGGGCGTCAAAGTCGAGATTTTCAAAAAGTTGTAGCGGCCGCCATTTTAAAGCTAGAGAGTTCGGTAAAAAAGTTTTGGATTTGCCTTAAGTTCTTCTCTCGCGTCCTGTGGTAAAAATATCATAATTTAGTTTTGGAGAAAAAACCCTACCAAGAAAACTTGACTTCCGTTTCCAGTTTCGGATTTTTTTGAAAATCTTAACTTGAACTACAATTTTTGAAACGACTTGAAATGTCACCAAAATCAGTACAGTACTTTCGCCTTTAGAGGCGTCACCCACCCTGACACAGACAGACCTTTTTTAAAACACTTTTTTTGGTTTCTTGGGCCCCAAAACGTGTAGTTTTTCCGTTAAAATTTAGATTTCAAAAATTTTCATGAAATCCACACTTCCCTATACCGAAAGTATGAGAAAGTAATAACGAGACACCGTAAACACTATAGATTGCTTATTTTTGAAAAAAAAACATTCACTGCAGCAAAACATTTACAGACATGTTTATTGGGAAAATACTAAGATAAGATTCAGCAATTACTAGTTGCCATTTGTTATGATAAAGTCCATTTATGAGGTTAGAGGTCTCCAACGTACTCGGTTAATCATAGAACTTGAAAAGACCCATCACACTTCCGATAATCGCACCATAAAGCGGGTATAGTTACACTAAAGAGAGTCATTATTTTACATTTCCCAGAAATCCTAGACGATACCATCAAGAATACAATCGGAAATGGCGGTAATGTGCGCTATTTAGGAAACTATCTACATTTAATTCATTGTTAAGCGGTTAATGTAGTGATATCTCTATTATTAACGACTCTAAAACTCAATGAAACAAAATACCGAGTTAAAAATTGATGTAAGCCTGTGTAACTGTTCCAAACTTAAGTTTAGATAATTATGGTACCATCAATTTATATTATTTAGCGAGTTACGACTAAAAATGTGCAATTAAATTTTTAAAGTATTGGATCATAATTTACAACCGACGACAGAAGAAATTAATTGCTTACTTAAACCAACTTTATAGATTCTGTTAATTTCGAACACAGTTCGCAACACACAAAAACAACACGGAACAAATCCAAATAAGGCGGAGGATGTGGTTTAGCCATCCTTTACGGAGGCCCAAGTACGTGCTAAATTGCACATGCATTGTTATTGTAAAACAATACACCAGCCAACGTTTGTCTACTTAATAAAAGGTGTGGCAAACTCCTCTCGGCGCCTTGTCTTCTCATGTACATTGCCATTTTAATTGAAAGCTAATTAGATGTTATTAATAGCAGTTTGTATCCATTGACCTATCTCGCGACTCCCACATCGCAGAGACGAAGACAGAGGAAACGCCGTTCGTGTTTAAAAAGCTTACAAAATCTGAATGCGGAATGGCGGAAATGAACAAGTCATAAATGAAAGAACACGAAGAACTTTTAAAACTCTCTACATGAATATTTAATGACAGACGAAGATTTCATCTAAAATTCAAACGACTCGTTTTGAGATTAAGAAGTTGCTCTAAACATCAGCGGAAAATACATTGGATTCATTCAAGGGCGGGCTTAAATATTTAACATTTATAAAAAATTTGGGAAATTTACACTAGTAAATATAATATACAATACAATGCGTTTTTATCTGAAGAGGACCACCATTTTGGTTATTATTTTTCTCATTTTAATGGTGTCCGCCGCAAAACAATTGAATATCTAGTTTAGGAAATGCTCAACAACAATACGTACGTTTTTTAAACGAATCATTCTGTATAGTTTTGAGTTTTTAAAAGGTAACCTCATAACGAATAAAAAAGTTTTGTACAATATCTCTAGAAGTAAAAAATAAAATACTTATATGGTTAAATCTGGGGAGCGAGCCGGCCATTCCACAGGCCCCCGCCTCCCAATCCATCTTCCAGGAAAATGTCCGCTAAGGGAGTCAGAAACAGGCCTATAATAAAGAGGTCTGGGATCTGGGGAGCGAGATTTAACGCCCTTTGATTTTTTTCTATGGAGATATCCGAAATCAAAAGCGTACAAAACCCGACCAGAAACAATTGAAGAACTGGAGCAACGCATTACAGAAGTTTGCAGAAATATCACTCCAGAAACTTATGAAAATGTAAGGCAGGAATTTCATAACCGACTTTTTATGTGCCAAGAAGTGAATGGTGAACATTTCGAACACTTAATTTAATTTCTTTTTGCTTTAATTCTTATTTTTTTAAATAGACTTCTTTATCTTCAAACATTTGTCATTTTGTTATGGCTGAATATTTTTCTTTGAAACACTAGTATCAGACGCAGAACTAAAAGACCTTTCAAATGAGGTGCCACTCGACCCCCCTAACCATTTAAAAAAATTCAGAATGGCGCCCAGCAGCCGCAATTGTGAATGATACAAAATTTAATTATGGGCTAAAAAAAACAGTATTTAATTTCCCATTGATGCACACCAAATTTTGTGGCAAAATATCAACCAATTCAAAAGTTGGTGGGGGGGGGGGGGGGTGTTTATAGACACAGTGTATAATATACAGTGTTTTGACCAAAAAAATAAACTTAATTTGAAGAGAAGTGCAAAATAAAACGCCGATAGCAGAACTAAATGCGCAAAAACTAAATAATAAATTGTAATGGTTTACGTAAGCAATATGTAACCTGAAAAAGATTTCATTAGTCACCTTCTCCCGACCGCAATAGAAGCAGGTTTTCTATTGTTTACCTGTATTATTAAAAACTTACATTATACAGTGTGTCTGGAACAAATTAAAAATCTCACGAAATATTACATTTCAGTAAAAACGTTAGGACATCTAAACTTCAGTTTTATCCCAGCCACATTTTAAGCATATTGCTGTTGCTAAAGGGTCACGTGACACGGCGCAGTGACCGGATCCTTATTTTTCTTTAATGGAACAAACAGTATGCTGTGTGACGGCTCATTTGAAAGCTCATTTCAAGAGGAATTGAAAGCACTGTTTTTTGCCAAATATTGACCGATAATGTATGGATAACCATTGAATATGTTTTTTGAAACAAATCTAGTGTGCGATTTTTAGTTTTGTTTTAATTTTGACGTTTACTCATTAATATTAATTAATATACGTAAACGTCAAAATTCAAACAAAACTAAAAATTGCACACTAGATTTATCCCAAAAAAGATGTTTTTCGTGAGATATTCAATGGTTATCCATACATTATCGGTCAATATTTGACCAAAAAACAGTCTCCGAATTCCTCTTTGTATATCTAAAATATTTATGTACCTACGTATCTATGAAAAGGAACCAATTGAGCTAAACGCAGGGCCGGCCATAAGTTTTTTTTAGATAAGAGGTTTTAAAAACCTTTTTGTGTAAAGGTAATGAAAAATCAATCGACCTTTTACAATCATTTATTTAAATATTACTTGGATAAAATAAACCGCTGAGAAGGGGTCGGTTAGAAAAAGTTCTCCGCCGATCCTATTGAAAAGTTTTGGTGCATAATTTTCCAAAGTACAATCATACAAGTTTGAATGAATTAAAAAATTAAAAGTAAAATACAAGAATTTCTTGGAGTACACAGTCCTTTTTGCCGATTTTTTTTCTGCTTACTAAATAACGGAATAATTTCATAACGTCATTCTCACTAAACGAAGAACCGCAAACGCGCGCTACAAAATACATTTCAAAACAAGCAAACAAAGCAATAAAATTATTGTTTATCACAGCGTTTCCACATTGGTAATAAGAATTTGATAATACACGGACAACCAAACCATCATCTGCGTTTGGTACCCACACCCATTTTCACTACACATAATTAAAAAAATTATAAAATTAACAGTTTCCGATAATTATTTAAAAAAAATATATCAAAACTTCGAAAACACATACCCTTCCCTTAAGGGCAGCAGCAAAATCCTTCAGTGTTCACTACGGCAAGCAACAGAATTATCCACCGAACACGATAAAGTCATGCAGCGACTGGCCGGTGGGCATCAACGAAGCCCGCGGCCCAGCAGTGCGGGTCGCGGGTATGACTCACTCGCATACTCACCGACCACCCGTTCCCCTGCGAGCACAGAAAACCAGACACGCGACGAGACTGGTAATGTAAGTTAAAGGCGTCTTTACCGGTTTAGGTTAGGCAATTTCGAATTATTGTTATGTATCTCCGTCGTCCGCAAATTACGGCAATACTTGCGACACATATGGTTACTTACTTTAACGATCCTATTATGCAATTATTATGTAGGTATTGCTTGCAGAAACCGACGCTTTTTCTTTACGCCCGCCCGCCTGCAAAATAAATACTTCGGAGTTCAGACATAAACGAGAAATGGTCAGTCCAAAAATAGAACTCTTTTATAAACATTAGAAAGGTAGGGTTTATACCTAGTTAAAAGAACGAAGAATAATGACTTTTCATTGTTATTTTCAGTAGAATTTCAATCTATCCGACATAATATTTAATGGACAGATCACAAAATATGTTATATGTTATCAGAAAAACAATTTTGCTGATTACAAATCGCATTTTAACGTAGCCGCAGGGCGCAGGCTGCTAGTACGATAAAAATACCTTTACTACAACTATTTATTCAAGAAAACTCTTGTTAGTTTTTCTGTCATAGTGCAGAAATAAATGCAACTTCTAGAAAAAACCGTCTATGTATCTATTCCACTACTTTCGTGCAGGACAATTTTCAACCAGTAAATGATTTATACGGGGTGATTCGTGAGCCGCCTGCAATAGAGGAACAGGTGAATCCGGAGGTTATTTTCAGTAAAAAAACTTCATATAAACATGAGCCCGGAAACGCTTCCCTACCGCTACGGAGTTACAGTTCTCGGAAGTGGGAACGGCTCTTTTTTGTCGGTAGGTACCCAACATTAGCAGTGTTGTGATAAAATTTTGAAATTTTACATGTGACGACTACTCATGTAATTTGACATTTCTTAAAATGCCTTTTAAAAAATGGTCAGATGTCCTTGTTTTGCCGATCGCACCCAAAGTCAAATTGACTCTTATTTTTTTAACACTACTTATTTTTGTTTGAACAAGTTCACCATAGAAGTTTCACGTGCGAGGGTCACTTATTTTTTTTGAAATATTCTAGATCGTCGCACTTTTTGAACGATTAAGAATCCCACACAAAAATACACGAAAACTATGTACTCTTCTTAAATCTCTCAATCCCACAGTTTTAGAGATAATTCCATTTTTGTGATAAATCCAGGGTTCTTGTAAGGTCTGAATGTTTCCCCAAGATGGGCAAATGGTTTGTATAAATTTCGAGGTAAGTAAAAGCCAAAGTAGTAAAAAAAAAGATCCTATAAAGATGTGCGCGGAAAAGCTTTCTTAGTTTCTTACAAAATTACAGCCTCCGGTATAGGGAACAGCAGTGGCGGCTCATGGTGTGGTGTACTGAGAAGCATTTTAAAGTATTTTTTTGTAAAAAAATTGTTCTTACTCAAGTTTTAGGTAGCCTTATATTTCAAACCCATCCTTTACGTTGGAAAAATGATCTATTTTTAACAACATTTTCATTGATGTCTTTAATAGACTTTCGATAAGCACTCTCTAATAAAATTATTGTAAATTAATACCTACATTGCCAGTGCGTCAAAATGCACAAATTTTTCATGTGGTTTACCGATAAAAAATGCGTTTGAGTTCTAGTTTTTAAATGTTTGCAGTCATTATCACACAATGAATTATCACAAAATAGCAGACAGTGGAAACAAGTGAAAGTATTTTCTTACATGGCATTCACAATCCAAAATTATTTTGCACGGACATCGTACAACACCGCTGAATTATGATTACACAACCAACAAATGTTTTCACACTACTACGTCGTGTAAGTGCGAATCCCGCAAATTAGGCGGCTATTGGCATGCGCTTATCACGGACAACTGACAACATAATTCTCGGAAGTTGTGGGTTCGTGACCCTGAAGTCTTTAATACGCAGATACTTCTATCCTCTTTTAGCTTGTGTAATATGAATTGTACCGCAATGAGCTTTCTATTTCACTCTTATTCATTTAAAGACCTTTTAAGCCGGCGGCTTTATTCGATGGCGTATAGCTGAATTGGAGACTAACAGCCAAATGATACTCGCATAGATTCGTTTAATGCGCGCGAAATACTCAAACATTCAAACGTTTTCGGATCCTGCGGCAGCTCTTTGATAAACGTTCTCGCATAGAAATCTCATACAAAAGTTAACTATAAAGTATTTTTTAAATATTATAGTGTATAATATGTTATGTATTCAAACAAAAAGTAATTATTTATTTTTTCTTATTTCATTGGGACCCAATGGAGAAACCGCCACTGGGGAATAGTGAGGAGTATTAGGACTGTTTCTTCTTCCGGAAGCTGAATTTGTAAGAAAGCGTTTCCGGACCCATGCTTACGGATTTTTTACTTAGAACAACCTCCCTCCCTAGTCACCTGTTAATCTTTGGCAGGCAGCTCGTGAATCATTTTGTACATACGTTATTCTTAGTAATATATACAGTAATTATTGTTTAGGAATTAAAAGCATGGCATTCCTGACGCTTTTAGTCTGGCAAGCAAAAGGAATTATTGCTACATTGAGTTTGTTGAAATTTTTAAAACTTTGCTTATTATAAGTAACGTATAGAATACTAAACAAAAATTAGAATTTTCGATAAAGTAATTCAAACTTTTGCTTCGCGAACACAATGGTGCTGTTCAAAAAAACATTCTTCTTTTAATTTGGTGACAGGTGTTGTTCCGAAATTCGCGGACACGAGCGTTGGGACAGTATTCTACGAAAAAAGGGTTTAAACAACTATTGAAAATAAATCATGACAAATTACAAAATATTACAATTATACACTGTGTCCATAAAGTAACCCCCCCCCCCCCCAACTAACTTTTGAACGACTTGATATTTTTCTACAAAATTTGCTGTGCTGTAATGGGAAATTAAATACTATTTTTCAGACCATATTAAAATTTTGTATCATTCAAAATGGCGACTGGCCGCCATTTTAAAATTTTTTTTAAAATGAAAATGGGAGTCGAGTGGCACCTCATTGGAAAGGTCTTTTAGTTCTGCGTCTGATCCTAAAGTTTCAAAGAAAAATATTCAGCCATAACAAAATGACAATGTTTGAAGATAAAGAAGTCTATTTAAAAAAACTAAGAATTAAAGCTTAAATTAATTAAATTAAGTGTTCGAAATGTTTACCATTAACTTCTTGGCACATAAAAAGTCGGTTATGAAATTCCTGCCTTACATTTTCATAAGTTTCTGGAGTGATATTTCTGCAAACTTCTGTAATGCGTTGCTTCAGTTCGTCAATTGTTTCTGGAGGGGTTCTGTACACTTTCGATTTCAGATATTCCCATTGAAAAAAATCTAAGAAAGTTAAATCTGGGGAGTGAGCCGGCTATTCTACAGGCAGGCCCCCGCCTACCAATCCATCTTCCAAGAAAATGTACGTTGAGAAAGTCAGAAACAGGCCTATATTAATGAGGCAGCGCACCGTCCTGTTTGAACATAAGGTTTTCAATATTATTTCCAGCCACCTGAGATATTTCTGGGAAAATGTTGCCCTGCAAATGAAAAAGTGGACTACTGGATAAAAAAATCAAAACAATTTTGAACTGAGTGAGTCCATTGGTTTACAATCCGCCATTTTGTTATGGCTCAATTTTTTTCTTTGATATTCTAGGATCAAACGCAGAACTAAAAGGCCTTTCAAATGAGGTGTCACTCGACCCTGGATAAAAAAATCAAAACCATTTTGAATTGAGTGAGTCCATTTGTTTAAAATCCGCTATTTTGTTATGGCTGAATATTTTTCTTTGAAACTCTAGGATCAGACGCAGAATTAAAAGACCTTTCAAATGAGGGATCACTCGACCCCCTTTCTATTTAAAAAAAAATTCAAAATGGCGCCCAGTCGCCATTTTGGATGATACAAAATTTTAATATGGTCTGAAAAATAGTATTTAATTTCCCATTACAGAACACCAAATTTTGTAAAAAAATATCAAGTCGTTCAAAAGTTAGTTGGGGGGGGGGGGTTACTTTATGGACACAGTGTATGTATTTGTTACGTATTTTGAATTTAGTTCCTAATTTGATATCGTGCAATACCGTTTATTATGTTGAAATCGGCCCAAAATTCAAACCGACAGTATTATGATATGCTGATGACACTCGGGGCTTCTAATAACCAAGCAAGGCGAGCGATAAGTTTATACGCGGCCATTCTTTCCCACTTTGGACAGATTTCAACGGAGAGCAGGTAATTTTATACGAGTTGAGTTCAAACAGTTTACGTGGCTATGCTGCATATTTTTCGACATTGGCTGTTAAGGTTCATGTTTAAGACCACGTATGTACTATACTGTAAATCTTGTATTTTTAGCGTCCCACACTTTCAGTACAGGAATGTTTTGGTGTTATGAAAATTTTATAGGTACCTACCAAAAGTTTTCACTATTTATATTTTAAATTTTACTACGCAATGTATTTTACTAAATAAGATTTGAGCCAAAGCGTAAGTAAGTACACAAACTGCTTTTATAAGAAAAAAATTTTGTCTGCACATAACAACAATAACTCTTATTAAAATCCGCTCTATTTGGTTGGCATTTATTTCTCAGTTGAGTGATAACAACAGGTAATTTAATGTTTCTTTGACGTATGTAATAAATAACAATTTCTAGATTTCAATATAATTATTTCTGATTGCTACAGTAAGCGCACTAAAAATTATTTTATACTAGTGTTACCCCAGCACACAATGCACTGACAGACAGCGTTGACAGAACCGGCGAAATATCAAGTCAAGTGATGCATTAGTTCCAATAATGACACGCGACGTTATTATAGAGGGCGCCCCAAGTGCCGCGCGTCTAGCCGACCTTCATATATATTATAAATTAAAATAATTATTATTACAAAATCGACGTAGAATAAAAATATAAAAATGTTTTATGTTCCATCTGTGGATAGAGACCTTTCATTTAAAAAAAAATGGTCCAAATTGGTGAAGCGGTAGCCGCTGGAGGAACCGGAGAAAAAAACCCTTTGTGCTTTTATATATGTATGGATTACTGTACGTATTCTTTTTAGTACAGAATTTTACGGAGTTAAATATTTAAAAGGCAGAAATTAGTTGAAAAATATCGATTAAGTTAACTCGTTTACAAGCAGTGGCGTAACGCAAACCGTAAGCCCCCCCCCACCTCCCGCAGACTTTTATAAAAAGCCCCCCTCCAGTTCTGTTAAAGGCAAATTAAAAACAAGACAGATTTACGCTTACCAGTTACATATCAGGAAGGACCCCAGGGTATAGGTACCTTATTTACGTTGGTGATAATCTTGTGCGGTAAAAACACAATATTGTCTATTGATAACCTTAGATTAAAGACAACGACTTGCATTAACGTACTTTTTTATGCCGATTCATTTAAGATTTCGTCGATACTTAACTTTTTAGTATTTTCTACTTCCCTTCTGCTTCAATATGCAGAAACACCAAGGAAACTGTTAACTTTTAGAAGTTTTTGTCCTTTTCCTTGCTCAATTTTCTATTTTGATGACCACCTAGTGGTTCAGCTAGATTCATATTTCATATGCATATACTTAAAAATTGACCACAATTTTATTATATTTTAAACTTGTAATAATATACTGTATGATATCTTGAAGCTGGTTTGTTTAGACTGGGGTGTTGTAATTCCTTAATGGCAGTGTTTGGAATGCTTGCTGCATTTTATTCTACTATTACAGATTTGTAAAGGCAGTAAGTTATTGATATTTAAAGTTTTTCAATTCAGAGATGCGAATTTTTGGTATATATTCTTCTTTAAAATTCAAATAACGTGGTCACTTTATATTATTTCTATTTTTCGACATCTGTGGGGTTTGCATTCACTGAAAGATAGGGGAACACCAATCAGATTGGTACGATTATTGTTTATGTTAATTTCAGTTATGAATTAATTTGGAAATGTTTAAAAGTTTTAAGATATAAAAAGTGTAAAACTTACTTGTTTTGAGCATCTTTAACCGTCATTTTTGAGGGTTATGGTTGTAAATGACATTTTGATACTTTGACAAGTGCAAAACGGAACACTCGTTGATCATAAGATTATTAGTTTAAAAAAATGGCAGATCAAAGGAAGAAGAAAAGAAGGAAGTGGAATTTTTAATAGTTGCGGCTGGTCTTGTAAATAGAGACGGAGAATTTGGATTTTTCCTGAAAGGAAAGAGAAGGAAAACCAGTCTTACTGAATGAAAATAGTGTTTTTCTACTAAGATAATAGTATATTCTGTAACAAGTTTGGAATATGCCATATGCCAAACAGTTGATAGACTAGAGACGCAACCTTTATTATTCAGAACAATGTTAGAATGAAATATTCTATAGCAAGTGTAGAATGTAAGTTATTCCGTAATTAAAAATTGTATCAGAATGCTTATATTCTAAAACAGTCGTAGAAAAAATCTATAACAAAACTGATAGAAGTATTTTGAATCACATCGAAAGTATTCAAAAGTGTGATAGTGTAAAACTAATCCAATACGTGTTTGAGGCTACAGTGGAGGAAGCTGCGAAATTACATTAACGATCTTTAAAATCATCAAAAATAATTGGTAATTGCGAGGTACAAGCATTCAAAAGTTGTCTTCAGGTAAGTGCTTTGGAGCTTATTGTTATAAGCACGTTCGCGATTGACATCGAAACTGAAGTAATTATTTCTATTTATGCTTTTATTAAGACTACATATCTTCGAACTGAATGACTTTTTAAGGTTGTATGTTTTGAGGTACAATTACTGTAAATATTTTGTCAATTTTTCCTTGGTTTCTGACAGCCGGTGATGGCTCTGGGCCCCTAAAAGGCTTGGGCCCCCAGCGGTGCGAGGGTGTTTGTTACGCCACTGAGCAAGCAAGCTTTATCTGACTTCATTTATTTTGATAACATTTAGCTTGCATATTTTTTATGCCTTCTTCTATTCACCACTATACGGTATGCTA
This sequence comes from Ctenicera cuprea, assembly GCA_958336395.1. Taxonomy (NCBI): domain Eukaryota; kingdom Metazoa; phylum Arthropoda; class Insecta; order Coleoptera; family Elateridae; genus Ctenicera; species Ctenicera cuprea. The sequence goes on along the minus strand of OY284491.1, from coordinate 43,827,010 downwards.
CATTAATTTGCTAATTTTGTTTTACTAGAATACAAACACTCCTTAATTCCTTGTAATCTAAATTGTTCTAATGCAAAATTACGACTGCTTGGCGATATTAATTTTCACAGAATAATTATTTGGTAAGGCTGAAATGTGGAAGACATCAACTTTGTCCAATCACGCGCAACTCCACACTTCAGACTTTTTCGGGGGTGATTTAAATAACATTCTGCGTAGTATATTGGCGATGATGATAAATGTATGAGAAAATTAAATGTTTTAAAAATGGTTATTGCAGTATCCTATACATATTTGATATCTGTATTGTAATCTCTCATTTGACTTTCGATTGTATTTCGAATATATTTTTGCTAAACACTTTTGGTTACACTGCAATTTTGAAATTAGGAAAAGTTAAAACGGACGATATTCACTTATTTCAATCGGTCAAAACAGCAAGTATTATTAAGTACAATACAGTTTCTTAGAAAATTTATAATTTCAGGTTGATTATTGCAGGGTGTGAAAATATTCTTTTTTAACAAAGGCGGATTAAAGGGATGACATTTGGGGTAATTAACTCTGCAGCCAATATAGTTTTTACAATTCACCGAGTTTGTCTTCCATACGCTATGTTACGTTTCTCTCCTATAACTTATTTTTCCGTTCTTTCTTGCATCTGTCGCTAAAAGAAATAATTTCTGGGCTTTGGTTTGCTCTCTTTTCTACGCATTGTTGTCTCGCTTTTTTATTCATTAAGTTCTATGTTAAATAATGAGTCATTCCTACTAGGTGGCATTATTATTTTGCCCATAATTTTAGTTATACTTATAAAAAGAACCGCTGCGCAGTATGAAAGAAAACAGCTAACACAAATTTTCTTCACATTGAATTATTTCCGACAATAAAATACGAAATTGGGATTACCAGATGACTGGCATGTTTCTAAATTGTAGGGCGCATTGCAACAATGTATTAAATTTGAAATGTATGGCAAGTATTTTCCAGGTACTATTTTGGTTTGATATACTCGTAGAACGCATTTTGCTTATGAAATTATTACCGGAAATAATTGAAGGTGACTTTTTTGTCAGACGGCAAACATTTCTTAATTAATATACAGTTTTTAGATGACAAAACAAATAATCAACGTAAATTCTACATTGTTTTAATGTTTCTCGCATATTTTCTATAGTTAGGTTGTAACCACGGCCTCCTGGATTATCGCCAAGTCGATGTTTAATGGACCGTGGTTGTAATAACTAGGCAATGGACAAAAAATTTTGTTATGGATAATTATTAAACATGCGTTTCAAAATTATTAAAACACCATTGATAAACTAAAATAAATATGGAATGAAACTGTCTACCGCATCATTTTTTACCTACGAAACAGCATTAGGTTATTATTGGATATTCTTTCAAATACACAATGTACTTTTCACGTCGGTTTAAGGGCGTCAATTGCCATCATTTGATAAGGTGATCATAATTTCGACAAAATTGAAACTCCGTCGCTAAAGCTAACTTTTACAATACTCCCCGAAGCTAATAAATATATTTAGAAACACAGGGCGTTTAAGCAGGGGAGCAGCATCGATTCGTAACGTAACGAAAAATGGTTTGACAATAGCAGATAGATGACGATCTAACAAAATCCGTACGAAAACTTTAGTAAGTTGTGGAATTACCCTATCCCCAGTAAAGCGAAAGCCTTAGAAGAGGTTTTTAAACAACTCAACTGGGAAAACGTGGGTATAAATATTGATTGAACATTCCTCAACAATCTGCGCTTCGCAGATGATATTGTCCTAATCAACAGCGACATACATGAACTGCGAAGTATGATACAACAATTAAACAATGCCTCAAAAAAAGTGGGATTAGCAATGAACATAAATAAAACTAAGATAATGAGTAGCAACAACGTTTCAATTACGATAGACAATGAGAGATTGGAAACGGTAGAAGAGTATGTATATCTGGGATACGCGGTAAAGCTGGGGAAAGAAAACCAAACCCGAGAAATAAGAAGAAGAATTGGGGCAGCATGGGCAGCTTTCGGGAAACTGAAACACATACTCAAAAACACTGATATACCCATAAATCTAAAAAGGAAGGTTTACGAAACCTGCATACTACCTGTTAAAACATATGGGCTGGAGACCATGGCTATCACCCAGAAAAGCGCAGAAACACTTAGAGTGGCACAGAGAGCGATGGAACGTGCAATGCTAGGCATTAGCCTGAGGAACAGAGTAAAAAATGAAGAAATTAGACAAAGAACAAAAATACTCGATATCATGCAACGAGTAGCTCACCTCAAATGGCAATGGACTGGACACGTTGCTAGAGAAGATGCGGGACGCTGGACATCAAGAATAGTCAGATGGAGACCACGGCTAACAAAGAGAAGCGTAGGAAGACCACCCACAAGATGGACAGATGATGTTAGGAAAATAGCAGGTAGAAACTGGATGCAAAGGGCGCAAAACAGAGTGACATGGAAGAAAATGGAAGAGGCTTACGTTCAGGAGTGGACGGAGAAAGGCTGAGAAGAGAGAGAAGAGAGAGTAAAGCGAAAAACAATTTTAATATTCTATTTTTACAAAATGCCGGCCAAGAGCTAATACCACCAGATTAGAACAAGCGCGTTTTATACTGTAATTCACAACTTTCTATCGACGATTGATTGGCCCAACATTTTTGATGCTGAGAAATATCAAAACAATCTGGTAAACGATTTTATAAGTTAACTGCATGAAGGCACGTAAACGGGAGCATAGATATTTCCAATAAAATGGTGGTCCTGCACACATTACCAGACAAACCTTGGATTATTTACAGGCGTTCCTGTATTGGTCGTTTAATAAGTAGAGTTGTATGACCTGTAAGATCTCCCGATCTCACTGCTTCTGGATATCTTTCCATGTCCAAAAAATACAGTTCTGAGGAACCCGGTTCACACTTTCACTAGTTTTTTACCTACACTTTCAGGGCAGCAATTGCCAGGGCCGTATCTAACATGCACAAAAATACGCACACACAGAGTCGCCCTGCTCCGGCATCGAACCTCGGCAAGTTTAGAACAGCAATGCAAAAGCGGCCTTAACCTCTGCTTTATTGCCTGTTCCACCTGTAGCATCCAAAAATTCAAAGATGTTATTACAGGAGAATGTGCTCATGTCAACTCTTGTTTACTGCAGGATGTTTTTAATATCATGAAAAGACGTGTAAATTTGTGTGTGGCGTTGGTGTTTGCAGTTTGGATTCATCGCAGCTAAGTGTTCTTTTTCAGAGCAGATAGAGATGTATCTCGAATAAAGAATTCCTTAGAACTGCGGTGGTGCATTAAAAAGTTCACTACACACACAAAAACTTTTTTGGTTTCATTTTTATTAAATTTTATTTACAGTGTACTCGAAACTAAACATAAGAAAAGAAAAGTAATTTCATCGCATGAACTTTAGAATTTTGAAGAATTTTTATTAAAATGACATTAATGAGAGCACATGTTTATGAATTAAGTACTATGTACGGCACACAATAAACACTGCGCAATGATTAAAAAATTACAAAATATGGTTTAAAAACTGACCACACGATTTTTTTAAACTTTGTAGGCTGATAAAGCTAGGATACCTATGATTTCAGTTTTGGTCCAACACGTAACATTTTTCTTTAATGCCTATTACGAATTTTTGAAATTGGAACTTACGCTTTTTTATTTAATAAAGGGGACACAATAAAACATTCCTGTTTAACTCCAATTGCTCAGTAATGGCACAGTCAGATTCTAAACCTAATTATTAGATATAGTTTCACTGCAGTGCTTCACGTGCATTTATTTACGCGCGCTCTATCTTGGACATAGATACACTATAGTTTAACAGTTATTAACCCTCTAACTTTTCAGCAAAGAAATATTTGTTTTCTGGTCGCTGGCGTTCATTATTCCTAAAATTAAAAAAAAAAACCGCTCTTTCTCATGAGCTACTACAAAATCTGGTTTCTAACCACAGTTGTACGATAAATTATACTTATCGGAACTCAACGATATGCGGGCGCCGCGCAGGTTAAATATTGATCTATAGTAACTGTTGGGGCTATAATGTTGATACGAAAATCCTTCTGATTAATTTAATTAACATTAATTTTTGAAGTATGGGAAGAGTTCCCCAATTTTACTTTTCTATACTTTCATAATAGGATATATTGGTTTCATAAAAATCATGTCTGTGGGTGACGCCTCAAAACTCCCGAACGGATGGTTCGATTTTGATGAGCTTCGGATTGTGGGGGTGTATAAAAATTTTTCCGACAAAATCAGCTTAACAAAACCGAAACGGAAGTGGAAGTAAGACATGTAGGTAACTTTTTTTCAGTACCTAGTTGAATTTTGTGATATTATAAGTGGAATATCGTAGAAAACCTCGCGGGAAATAAAACACTTTTTTTCTGTGACGGGAAAAAAGTTTAACATTTTGTCTGTCTTGACAGGTACTAAAGTATCACTTTTTATAAAATTACTTTTTTCCTTTTACCCGGGGAAAAAAGTAATTACTTTTTCCCCGCTACAACAGCTTACTAGTTAAAAAATTCAAATTCCACGTTGACCAATTTTCCGACTTCATTATATATGTTTTTCAATATATTACATTTTTTCCCGTCACAGAAAAAAATAGTGTATTATACACAGGAAAAAAGTAAGATTTTAGCTCTCGGTGTGAGTGTCTCCCTCCGCTTCGCGTCGGGAGACAAACAGACACCTCCAGCAAAAATCTATTACTTTTTTCCCTTGTATAATAAATATCTATTTTTCCAAATTTTCTAGCTTAAAAATGACGGCCGACCGTTTATTAAATATTAACTTTAACCCCTTGTTATTAAAAAACGAGCCGGTGGATCGGGATGAAATTTGGTATAGTAATAGCCATAGTGAAACGCAATCTTACAATGCAAAAGAATTTTGAAAAGAATGAAGACTGTGAAATAAAAAAATTTCCAAAGTATTGGGAATACTCAAAGAATAGTTTTCAAAAACTGGCAAGACGATTAATATTTAATTTTGTAGGCTCACAGAGCTAGGAATGAACTATACTTTGATTAATGCCCCAATCTGCTTTCTATGTAACGCCTTCCATGAATTTTTCAAATTGTAAATTTTTAGTCCTTCTGCTGAATAAACGAAGAACAACAAAATATTTCTGTTTAGGCTAAATTGCTCGTGGGCGATAGTAGAATAAAATTCTAAACTTAATTGTTTGGTGCTAGTATGGTTATCTGCCCCATCCTACTCTATTTCAGGCAGAATCTTTTCATTGGTCTCTGCTTTTTGATATCTCAAACCAAAAACCAAAACTTGATTATTGTTCTCACATATAAATTTGGAAAGAAGCAAGCCACAGTACAGCATGCAGCTGTCTGTACTCGCCAGTGTTACTAGTTGGGAGCGGATGTTCCCGATGTTTCGAATAACGCCTAGTCGCTTGGGCGGACTGCCGATCCTACCTCACATGACTTGCGCACCTGTGCAAACCACAAGTTGGACCAAAATTTTTTTTATTTTATAGTTTTTTTTAAAACACTGTTGTTGCGTTTTGTTGTTTACGCGAGGTTATTTGTTAAGAGCAGTTATATTTTAAAAGAAAAAATACCAAGACAAATTTGCATTCACTCACTGATTGACGGCACACTAACACGCAAGACTGCTAATAAATTTAAAAAAAAAGCATTTATTGTTTTCTATTGAATGCAATTTATTAGCAATGAAAAAATCGGCTTTAACGATGCAAATCTCGATGTAAATATCACACTCGCACATATGCGAGCCAATATTAACGATATTGCGCAATTCAGGATCGGATGTGGTCCAAGCGTCTAGACGCTAGTGATGTTTCGTACGCTCTCACTTGAGTGGGAGAAGTGGTGGAAATCTATAGCTACTATTGGCGGGTAAAACATTAAATTAAAATAATTTTGAAAATATGATAAGTAACAATTACTAAAGTGTAGGAAAGTTCAGACGAAGTGCTTTGCACATTTTTACTCTATTAACTATTTCGAGAGCAGAAATTTTCGACTTCCATCTACTTTTATATTCTTCGAGCTCCTGAGCCTAAGCGAATGCATCAATCACGACCTGCTTAGCTACGTAGCTGAACATATTAGAGGCATTTTGATCTTAAAGTAAATGTCCAATATTGTGATACAAAATAAAACAAGGTGTTGGAGTATACGAAATTGCAGGCGAATATATCAATATGTTGTGTATATTAGTAAAACTTATTATTTCGCATTTGCTCAAAAGTCCGAGCAATTTATTTTTTATTTCCCGAGTTCTACTAATTCGAAACTAGTAATTTCACAAAAATATTTGAATACAATTGCCTAACCGACTCTAAGTCTTTAAGTCTCTAAGTCTAAGACTTTTATCGATTCATTTTCCTTTAAAAAACGTATAGTTAAGTGATAACTGTTTTTGAGATAGAATTGACTACAGTACAGTAAGTTATAAAAATATTTTGAAGCTAATACACCTTGAACAATATAAACCTGCAATAAAAAACGAAATTAAAAATGAATTAAAATTCCAAAACAGTTACATAGTATCAACCTTGATACAACGAGCTGCTATGAATCACTGCAATGGAGAATGTCATTAAATTAAAAAAAACATAATTGTGAATATTGTATGTACGGATTTGTAATCACTGTCTACGAACCCATGACAACGTAAAAATTTCACACCTGTTATTAGTATATAAATAATAATATTCACTTAAATCAATCAGGTATGTAAATTTACATATCGTATTACGTTAAGCCCACATTAAAAATGCAATATTAAAAATAATTAAGTCGTTTGGTTTTATATCTTGTTATGCAATATCGCAACATGCACAATTATGCTTCATTGTCATTTATCTTCATACAAAATATTATCTCAAAATAGGTAGTACCTTTGATTATTATACACTGTGTCTATAAAGTAATCCCCCTCCCCCCACCTAACTTTTGAACGACTTGATATTTTACCACAAAATTTGGTGTGCTGTAATGGGAAATTAAATACTATTTTTACTCCAGTCTTACCCTAGAACCAAATTTGCAATTTTTCTTCTTCTTTAGGAACAATTTATATATAACTCTCATGCTCATACCAACCAATTTTTGGTACAGTACAACTTCGGTAATCCGGACAGATAAAATTTTCCTCTCGTCTGGATTTGCGAATTTTACGAATTATAGAAATATTTGAAAAAGATACACAAATTAAAAAAAATAGCGTGGTCAGTTTTTGAGGAATATTTTTTTTTTAATTTTCTACTACACTAAATACCAGGTTTTCATAGGGTTTCACCAGGTTTTGGTATTGTTATGGTCTTATTTCCATAAATATTTTTGCATCACATGATTATAATTATTAAGGGCTATTAAATAATATTGTATTTTTTGTCGACTGGATATTTTCTTTTAGAGTTAGCGGGCATTGAAATAAAAACTTTCAAAAATTCGTACAAGCCTTCGTTTTGAAGATATAGCATCTTATTTTCCTTATGTCTTTGGACGTACATACTACATAGCATTTTCAAAAACTTCTAATACCACCAATACGACACTTCTAAAAAACATTTTGGCATAGCCGTCTTTGATTTTTTCAGAACAAAAACGCAACCACTAAACCATAGCCGCCTGTGATTTACGTCAAAAAAATGGCTGTTGTGAGATGACCTGTCTGACCAACTGACATTGACAGACCTTGGTAGTACACAGAGATGTCTTGACCTCGATAAGAATTAAAAAACTAGAAATTAAAACAAATTCGAAAAATAACTAGTCTCGCGATGTAGTTGTATCTATAGGATGTTATTGAAATACGCGCAGATATAGCTATAGAACTCACCAAACTGAACCACGTTTCTATTTATCATTTTTTTCTCAACTTGCTTAACTTATTTCTGTTTTCAAGTTAACTACATTGCAAATTATAACAAATAAACACTAACGTATTAAGTATGTAAAAAAGTGTTAGCTTCGAACGGACTTCGCCATACTAAGTATTAATATTTCGAGTATTTGTTATGTGTGTAAAAGTGTAAAATTTATAATTATAAAGTTGTACATTTCACCGTCTGTTAGATTTCTAAGAAAACAAATTACCTATATTCGCAACCCTCCATACTACAACCTTTATTACAGCTGTTAGCTACTAGTCCTGATGCGCAGCTTAAGAAAAATTTTGTTATCGGACCTCGTTTAATAAATAAAGGAGTACCCATTTTAGATTTTCAAAAATTCATACAAAACGCCACAGTGAAATTATAACTTGAAAAATAAATCAATTTGTAGCCAATCTTCCGTACTAACAGCCTACAAAAAAATCGTGTATTTGAATAATATTTTTCAGAAAATTTTCAAAATTTTGAAACAACGCCTTTGCGATCATTTTTAGATTTTCGAAATTAATTTTGTTTCATCGCATACCACACACAAAGGGCTCTCAAACAAGTTGTAACTGATGCCGGTCAGACGACTACTTTTTGAGTAAATGAGCGTTAAAGTCGAGATTTTCGAAATGTAGCGGCCGCCATTTTAAAGCTAGAGTTTTCGGTAAAAAAGTTTTTGATTATCTGAAGTTCTTCTCCCAGATCCCGTGCTCATATTTTCAAAATTTAGTTTTGGGAAAAAAACGCTACCTAAACAACATGCCTAACTTACATTTCCGGTTTCGGATTTTTGGAAAAGCTGAACTAGAACTACAATTTTCGATATACCTCTCGATTTAAGATTTTAACAAAATCGGTCCGGTACTTTCGCATGTAGAGGCGTCACACACCCACCCATCGACAGACATTAAAAAAAAAACACTTTTTTGGGTTCTTTAAGCCCCAAAACGTGTAGTTCCGTTAAAATCTAGAATTCGAAAAATTTCATGAAATCAACACTTCCCTATACCGAATGTATGGTAAAGTAAAGAAAAGCCCTAAAAAGTTAAAAAAAATGGTGTAGGCAGTTTTCGAGGAATATTTTTTTGAAAATGTCCGTAATTTTGAGCAGATACAATTTCTATATTTTCAAAAGTATTTTTGCATCACTTGATTACACACTCATTAAGGGCTGTCAATACGACAATTTGTATTGCTTAGATATTTTGTTATTGAATAATAAAATTCGTAGCGGTCATCATTTTGAAGATACAGCATTTGTTAAAAGAAGCATTTGATTTGTCTTTAGATGCACTATAACGCTGTGTATTCAAAATTTCAAAAAAGTTTTTAGAAAATCATCGATACTTAAAAAACGGATCTAATTTCCGTTTTTGGTTTCGGTTCCGATTAACGACTTTACAAAAAACTACCTGCAACTAAAAAACTTCCAGACGGCAAATTTAATAAAAATCGGTCAAGCGCTTCCGGAGATATAGAGGAACGAACGCACCCACCCACAGACAGACATTTTTCAAAAACCACTTTTTTGGGTTCCTTGGACCCCACCAAAACGCGTATTTCCGTTAAAATTTGAAATTCAAAAATTTGCATAAATCATAACTTTCTTTACTTCAGTAGAAACGTGGGAAAGTAAAAATGGCTAATAATTCTTAGTGCCAACACACCCGAAAAATTGTATGAACTTAGAGTTTGCAACGTCGTAAACCAACATCTTAGTTCTCAAGTGAGAAAACATGTAATTCTCCGAGATAATTTAGAAAAGTTTTACATATATTAGGGTTAATTGAGGTATTTTCAATCAACGATTATTATAAATGAATAAATGTTTCATCTAGAAAAAAGAAAGTATGAGAAATGTAAGCAAGCTACTTTACCCATTATTGCTGTTAAAATTTGTAATACAGAATTATTGCCTAAACAAATTTTGGTTGGCTGAATTTTTCTTGGCTTTTTTTTCAAGAAAAATAGCATGCACTTAATGCACATTTTCTACACTTTACAAAATTTGATTTCCAAGTCACTGGATAAACTTTGGCTGAAATTTGTAATTCACACATTGTTAAAAACTAGATCAAGTCATCAACCACAAAAAACATCAAACAGTAGTATAAATAAAGGATTATTAGGAAATCAAAATAAATTTAAAGATAACTTTAGGACAATTCGCGTTTTTTTTACCAATTTTAAGATTTTCAGGATTTTTAGGACAACTGGGATCCCTGCGAATACACGTGTTTGATCACATGCAATAAATTCGTTAGTTAGTAAAAAAATGACGATGTTTTTTCAATAATGAATTAACGGATATCGTCCTTGTGTATGGTGAAGCGGGCAGAAATGCTGTCGTAGCTAGCGCACTTTACGTGGAACGTTTTCCCAATCGCCGAATACCTAATGCGAGAACCTTGACAAATGCGGTTCGGCATTTACGTGATCACGGTTAGTTTAAACCCCAAGTGCAACATCGCGGAAGGGCACCAACCCGTCGAATTTTAGATGCCGAACCGCAAATTTTAGAAGAAGTAAAAGCGGATCCCGCTATTAAGTGTCCGAAGACTTGCATTTCGCATTGGAGTATCAGCATTTATAATTTGGCGTACTTTGCACAAACAGGATTTGCATCCTTATCATCTACAACTGGTGCAGGTACTAGGGCCCGGAAATCCAGTACGTCGTGAAGTTTTGTGGAGATGGATTTTAAGGAAAGTTGAGAAGCAGCCGAATTTTTTTAATCGTTGTTGTCTGACGAGGAAGCGGGATTTTCACGAGATGCCGTTTTCAAAATCCACAGCGTCCACATTTGGTCCGATGAAAATCCTAATGCTTTTCGGAAACACCAATATTAACAGAAACATTTGTGTAAATGTATGAAGTGGCATTGTAGGTGACTGTTTAATTGGACCTTATCTTACTACCTCGTCTAAACGGCATTGACTATTTTCGATTTCTTAATGAAAATTTAAACCAACTTTTAGAAGAATGCCTTTAACTGTACGCAGAGACATGTGGTACCTCCATGATGGTGTAACAGCTCATTATTCTCGTCAAGTACGAGTATGGTTGCACAATAATTTTCCGGGAATGTGGATTGGTCGAAATGGGCAGGTGCTACGGTGCTACGCGATCACCGGATTTAAATTATTGCGATTTTTTTTGTAGGGTTATATGATCAAATTGGTATAATGCCACCCCTGTAAATACCCTTGAAGAGCAGAAAGCACGTGTGAAAAATGCCGCAGAAATTATTAGCGAAAATCCGACGTTTTTTTCCAGAGTGCGCGAATCCATGTTACGAAAATAATAGAATACATTTCGAACTCTTGGTATAAAGGTAAGTTTTTTATGACGTCAATTAAAAAAATGATAATCGTAAGTAACCTTTGTGCAAGATAAAAAACTATACAGTGTATGCATGTCTTTTTGTCCTTTCAAATTTAACTTAATCTACTTACTGAACGGCTCGTCAAATGTAAGGTAGGGAAAATGTCAAAAAAATGCGATATTGAAAAAATCATAGATAGAAAAGTGGTTCAGTTTGGCGAGTTCCATCACAGGTTAAAATATCTGCATGCATTTCAATAACACCCTGTATAATAAGTCTCCCATAACGATATTTCAAATCTTGGCCGTTTTACTAATTAAAAACATTTTATTAAAATTATTAAAGTTGCATGCAAACTTCCACGTTATTTGCAGAAGAGGATGGTCACAGAAATTAAAGACCAACCCCATAGCTGTTTGTAAATACGATATCGAAGATCGCATGCAACAACTCCAAACCAAGCCTTTATTTCGCACGAAGAGTGCCTTTTGGGAAGCGCAGACCCGGGTGTGCACTTTTGAAATTAATTTATTAGCAACGGAAGAGGCAAAACAATCATACTAAGGTGAAATTACACGCTCGATTTCATATTTATACATTCATTGAGCGACTTAAGTCGTTACGCAACAATTCAGAGATTATTGCACTCAGGGGATTATTGCACCGTTCATTTATGGATGTGGAACTGAGAGTAGAAAACGCATAATTCTGCAAGTTTAATATGTGTTTCACTTTGCGACTGACAGCTTGCATTTTTCATGAAGTTTACGATTTGCCGTGTTTGTATATTACACTTTCAAGAAATGAAAAAGAGAAAATACAACAGAAAAGAATAAGTAGTTAAGCATTATACATGAAACGAACATTCCACCAACGTAATCAAGACGTAATAACAGGTTGATGGAATATGTGCAGCTTACCATTTCCTCTATTTAGCAGCCTCTTAACTCGTAAGTAACGTAGAATTCAACTCAACTTACCTGAAAATAAAAGAAATAAAAATTAAAATCATATGGCGAAATAAAAGCTGCTTAAATAGTTACCGAGAATTAAAAATTACGCACATTATAAGTTGGCAAATAGTCTCAGAATGTTAGCACTAAAATTAGTAATTTGTTTTAAAAAAATACTAAAGTCCACACAAATCAATTTTTGTTATAATCAATTTGATTTATAAATAGAAGTAGCGGTGCCCTGTAAATAAAAATTGGGGTTTCCGATTACAATTTGTACACATACGCAAATGATCCATTCCTTTTAGCACAAATGATTAACAAAAATTTTATTAAATGAATTTCTAGTTTCAATCTACCCAAACTTCATACCTATTTGATTTTATTTTCTTCTAATGTTATAGGCGAAAAATCCATTGCTTTTAAGTCTTGACACGAATGTGCATCTGTTGTTCATTTTCGATTTTTAGCTATACACCTTGCATAAAAAATTACAAAATAACCGTTAACAACAATTTTACTTAAACGCGCCCTTCAAAAAATAAACAAATCACAGCTGAGGCGCTGACACGCAATATCCACAAGACGCGAGTCAACAAATGTTTGAGCACACTTAATTTGTGCGATCCTTCTGCAGGGTGGCCACTTAAAACTGCTTTTCAAATTCCCAGACTTTTCCCTGACTTCCCTGACTGATAAACTTTAGTTTTCCCTGAATTATTTTTATGGTACAAAGGCCAATTTCAACTGTTTTTTTGTAATAAAAATTGTAACCCAACATAAAAATTAGCAAAGTAAACTTAAATGACTTTATAGCAAATGGAAATTTTTCAACAAGTATAACAAAATACAACATCTAAACTCTAAGGAAAAACCAAATGAAATAAATATAAATTTGATAAACATATACCTCGGTAAGTAACAAAATTTTCGTTTTGCAGGCATTAATAAAAATATTAAAATAATTGCATTTTACAGAATTTTCCCTGACTATTTCGTGAAATTCCCTGACTACGTTGAAATTGGTATAATTTCCCGATTTCCCTGACCAAAATTTAAAAAAATTCTAAATTCCCTGACTTTTCCCTGTTTTCCAGAAAAGTGGTCACCCTGTTCTGCGTAAAATTACAGTAGACGTCTACCCCTGCAAATTTAGGAATAATGACTAAATAAGGCGGGCTTCACATAACAGCGGCGGCGGCACCTCTCACCAGCTGATTAGTAAACCAATGAAAGATCTAATTTTAGGTTAGCGGAAACTGAAAGCCGCCGCTGCCGCTGTTATGTGGAACCGGCCTTATGTAGACGTTTTGGGAATGTAGCCAAGCCCAAGCTAGTGTTTACACGAGTCGGCCTCAGCACTTTCTCTGTTTATAGCAAATATAACATTGTCAAAAAGTTTGTACCGTTATTTTTTAAATATTTTTAGAGTATTGTTAATTGTAGTATGTTCCAGCATAGGATTGGCCTATTTTGAATAGGTAGCTATGAAAAACATAATGTTTTGTTGGTTGTTATTTTGTCGAATAGGTGCAGTTTTGTACAAAATGCATACATTTCCGATCAATGAACGAGTTTTTGCAGTTAAGTGTTTTATTGTTTGAATCTATTGCGGCAAATGTTAATGAACAGAATAATTTCAAGATATAACCTGGCCGTCTAGATCCCCCAATTTAACAGCGTCTGGGATCTCAAGCAGAAATAGTTCAACAGACGTCCACGGACAATTCCAGACTTTAGCCATTCCGTTAGAGATGAATTAGAGATAACGGATTATTACAAAGAGTTACATAGATATAATTTCAGAAACAGGCTACAGCAGTGCATGAAACCAATAGAGAACACCTAAACGACGTCATTTTTAAGAAATAAAATTGCATATAATGCAGTTTATTGTGTACTGAAAATTTGCCTCATTTTATCGTGTTTTGCTATCACAAAATAGGTCATATCTTTTGCTGGACCTTGTATGACTAATAAATATGTAGCTACACAGCTTATTAGTGTGCGCTCCCGCTACAGTGGTAGCGATCTTACAGTCACTGTTGGCAGGTATAACGTTGATGATACAAAAATACTTTTGTAAATATGGATAAGCGACAATTTCTAAAGTATAGGAATGTGCAGGTGAAATGCTTCCCTTATTTTTTTTAATTACTACTTGGGGGGTCATTGCGCCCACTGATTGAAGAGACAGTGATCTTCATCCCTCATGAACGTTAAAACTTACGGTATTATATTTCAAATTGAAGTATTAAAGTTCAATGGAGATTTTTAGTAAAAACGATGTTTAAATATTTGGTGAATAAAAAACACATGAAAATATTGCCATTCACAGAAACGTTCATTATTATTGTATTTAAAGTGGCTTTTGTTTAATTTAAGCATCAAGGTTGTAGGATGCAGTTCTAACAATAGAAGAAGAAACAATACAAATAGATATCTAAGACCGTTTCCGTAGGCCATTATATCTAATTGTAGCTATTAATTAAATTGTTAATGTAACCTATAAGGCATAAGAGCAGCCTTGATACTGCAAAAAACATAATTTCAGAAACTGTTGAATATCGCTTACCGTTACTAGAAAATATTAAGTAGGTTAACTACAATCAGTATCCATCAAACAGCTTTTAATACAAAATTTACCGTAAAGTGAGTTTGATTAAACTGTTTTGTTTAATTATGTTTTAATTTTAATAGGTTTACCATTAAATTTAAAACGAGTTGGGTTCAGTGCGAAATGTTTGAATAATTTTATTCGTATTTAGATAATAAAAAAAATAGTTTTTAACTAACACTGCTTGGAAAAGG
Organism: Ctenicera cuprea; assembly: GCA_958336395.1. NCBI lineage: Eukaryota > Metazoa > Arthropoda > Insecta > Coleoptera > Elateridae > Ctenicera > Ctenicera cuprea. The sequence goes on along the minus strand of OY284491.1, from coordinate 43,811,990 downwards.
ACTTATTATGTCATTCGTTTGCGTTAGGTAATGAAGTTCATTATCGCACTAGTTTAAAATAAGTTAGGTAATGAATTCATTACACAACTCATTTTATTTACACAAACAAAACTGAAGCTTTGTGTCATAGTAATGAACAAACCGAATCTAACTCGTTCGTTTGGTTTTAAAACAACGGTATTTTGAAAGTGACGACATTTGCAAATTAATTAATGCGAAATGTCAATTATTATTTCAAGCAAAAAAATTCTATTTTTAACAAATTGCGTGCAGTTGTAGATAAAATTTTGTATGTCACACGTAGAATAAAGCATTATTATAACACTCGTTGGATTAAACTTTATTCCACTAGTAACATAATAGTTATTTATGTTACTAGTGGGATAAAAACGTTATTATAACACGAGTTCGTAGACCGAGTCGTGTATTCAAACGAGTACCATAATAATGCACTATCCCACGTGTGACGTACAAAATTTTATCTACGACTGCTCAAAATTGGTTAAAAATTAAATTTTTTTGCTTGAAATGATATTTGACATTTCGCATTAATTTGTTTGCAAATATCAGGTCATTTTTAAAATACTTTTGTTTTATAATCAAAGAAACGAGACAGATTCGATTTGTTCAATACTATGTTTGTGTAAATAAAATGAGTTGGGTAATGAATCCATTATCTCACTAGTGAGATAATGAACTTCATCGCCTAACGCAAATTAATGATATAATAAGTCCTTATCCAAGCATAAATACATAAATAACTATTAAAAGTGTAGAAAATTTTTATCAGCCTGTGAAAGATGCCAAAGTACTATACGGGATGTCCTAGATTTTTGCTTATCGTACTTAACTTAGTGGTGTCGTCAAGATGAGAATTTTCTAAATGTTGCCTTCTCTTGTCAAATAGGCGAGACAAAACGAGAAATTGTACTGTTGAGATCTTGATGGTACCACTGGGAATCGAGATATTTTTCGCCTGGACAACGTAACTGGTTAATGCAAGAATTGTATGCATTTGCATATTTATTTTCGAATACAAGTGAACGTGTTTTAAAGCACCTTTCATTGAGTTTTTGATAAAATACAATAATTTGAGATTCCATATAAGTGCATATTTTTAGTTTTAATAAATGCAAGCATATTTAAGACGGTCGATGTAATTTCGTATTTTTATATTTCGTGGGCTGAGAACCATAAGGTTTAAAGTTAACCGTTTCAAAAAAAATTAAATTTTTGCGTCAAGGTAAATACCTGAAAAGATTCCCTTAGCGTTCAAATTAAATTTTTTAACAGGTTCTATCAGCCCATTACCTGTGCAAGATGAGTCAACTCTTAGAAAGAAGTACTTACCGGTTTTATATGAATAAATACTAAACCAATGCGGGAAGAAGTAGGCGAAACCCACATACAGGTTTTAATTGATGAATCCACAGACAGTACAGGGAGGTATGTAATAAATCTTTTTTTTTTTATAGAATTTTATATATTTGCTCAAGTATGAGCATCAATTAATTTTATTTTCAGATATGTTGCTAATCTCTTAATTGGAGTTCTAAATTCGTAAGCTAGCACAAAACCATAGTTTTAAAACACGGAAATTTTTGAAACTACAAATTATGCATCTGCTACTAAATTACATTACTTAATAACTCAATGTATTTATTGTGGCCAAATGGAATTCAGTACGACATAGTACCTCTATTCGTTAGTATAATTAACGTTGTACCAAAAATATCGGTGAACATAAATACATACCGGGTGTTAATGAAACATGACACAACCCTTTTTTAATTTTGCTCGAAATCACGATTTTGACAGAAATAATGTGTAGGACGGACGTCCAGGAATCTAAAACAGTGGTTATAAAAAAAATGTTTGTCTGTGAGTGGGATATATGTGTCTAATAACTCCCAAACAAATAGTCCGATTACAATAAACTTTGAAATGTATCTAACATTCATCAGGGAAAAAACTTTAAATAACTAAAACAGGGGGTGGCGGAAGTTTGATGTTGTCTTGGTAGCATTTTTTGTGAGATTAAATTTTCTAAGTCTGAAAATGGAATCGGAAGACCTCACGCAGCGGGACAAATCCAACGGTTTTTCCGAAGATTCCAGCTTCAAAATGTCGCTCGCTAAGATTTTTTGAAAATTTTCACTTGATCGTCTTATTACTGAAAAACGAGTAGACAGATCGGAATATAATTTTTTTTATCGTAATAACCCTATAGAGACTCAACGTTACTGTGCACAAAATTATTTGTAAACAAACTATAACCTGAAAAATATGTTCAAAATTTTGAAAATTTTCACAAAAATATTGCTCAAATACTGGCAACACGATTATTTTTTTAATTTAACAGTCTTATGTATACACTGTGTCCATAAAGTAACCCCCCCCCCCCCCCAACTAACTTTTGAACGACTTGACTTGATATTTTTCTACAAAATTTGGTGTGCTGTAATGGGAAATTAAATACTATTTTTCAGACCATATTAAAATTTTGTATCATCCAAAATGGCGCTCCATATCTCCGGAAGGGTTGGACCGATATTGATGTGCTTTGGAATGAGGGGGTATATCAAAAATTAATCGACAAAATAAGCTTTTAAAAAATAAACCGAAACCGGAAGCGGAAGTTAGACATGCTTTTTTGGTAGCATTTTTTTCAGAAACTGAATTTTGGAAATTTGTGGAGATTAAAGAAGGCCTTAGGACAAATCAAACGATTTTTTACCGAACTCTCTAGCTTTAAAATGGCGGCCGCTACGAATTTTTGAACATTTCGACTTTTACGCCCATTTACTCAAAAACCAGTTATCTGATTGGAATCAACTACATCTTGTCTGGTAGCCCTTCAAGGGTACTATACCATAAAATATAATTACTTTTGAAAATATAAAAACGATCGCAATGACATCACTCCAAAATTTTGTAATTTTCAAAAAAATATTTCTCGAAAACTGCCCCCACGTTTTTGTTTAAACTATAATTTCACTGTGACGCCCTCTATGAATTTTTGAAAATTGGTACCCTTTATTTATTTAACGGGGGGCAATAAAATATTTCTGTTAAAGCAATATAGCTCATCATTGATAGCAAAATCCGAATATCATATTTTTTTGATACTTTAATATTTAGGGGGGCCACTGGTCCCCCCCCCCCCCCAAATTTTCGCTACAAAATTAAAAAATTGATTTCTTCTTTTGTTTGCTCTAGGAGAATCTTTTTACAAAAAATCAAAAAATGTTTTGCCCCTTAATAATCTTTTTATCAGAAGAATTTCACATACTTTCTACAGCAGTTGTATTCTTTAGTCGTTTAATGTTCAGTGTAGACTAACTTTTTTATTTTAATAGATAGACTCGCAAACCCAAGAGCAAAGTTGTAGAGCAAATTCTTCTCGATTGTATTTAAGAAAAAAACTTGAGTTTCCAATTTTAATATGGCGGGCACGGTAAAAAATAACATTTTTTTAAATGGAAACGTGGCATTTTGGCTTTAAAATCAGAAAGGTTTTAAAATTCTAAATACAAATTAATAAGAGTAATTTCTTGCTAAAAATAATACTTCTCGAGTTATTAATATATTTTCAAATATCAATTTCCGCGCTTCCGTTGATTCAGTCCGAATATTTTACCCAACCTTATGCTTGCAGCGCAGCGGTCGGTCTTTCTTCAACCGCTTCAAGATGTTACAACTTATAAGAACTATTTACTTTAACTAGTCGTGTCTAGACAGGTGTATATCGAAAGTGTTGGAAAATATAAACCAATGTATTTAAATGTATAGGAAAGTCCAGGCGAAGTGTTTCGCTCATTTTTTAATATGCGACAAAGGCGGCAAGTCATCATTAGATAGAGCTCTTTTTTCTCTTTTCTCTCATGCACTCCTTATCTTGGACACCCTGTACAACAAATTAATGTCTTAGCAAATATAAATCTTTGAAAATCGTTGAAAATTGGCAATGTTCAGGTTAAGTGCTTCTTCCATGTTTTTGTTTTGCTTATAAATCGATAACTGTCAATAATACTTCATACGATTAGCTGATTTAGTTATTTGCGTGAATGCGCTATGTATGATAACTGATAACATAACCACAGCACGTGCAAAAACATCTATTTACCGAAGCAACCACTAACATTCCAAACCAAAACGGAATGTCAATCAGCTGTTGAAATTACTACAGTAGGTACTGCAGGAAGTGCAACCGCCTCCATCAACGAGACAGGAAGTAAGTACACACATTTGCGTATTTCTGTTAAAAGCATGAAAAAGTGAAAATAGTATATTATACCGTACAAATTATTCATGAACACACTCGTAACTTAATTTCAATATCAAATAAACCCGCAAAACAAAAAGAATAGATCTGGTTGGCGATTAACTTTATTCTGTTATTGGTTACTGACCTTTTAACGTAATGTAAAAGAGTACAAACAAAACCAGCACGGAACGAATCGAGTAGTGCCTGTTTATTTTCTTTCACTCTATACCTGTTCTGCAATGTACCGGAGAGAACGGCAAAAGGCCAAAAAAAGGTTACACGAAAGCTCCTCCCGGAGCCAACGAGTGAGTCATCGCGGGAGAACGCAATGTAATTGCCGCAACCTCTTATATAAGATAATTGCCTTATCGTGTGCCCATCGTATAACAATACACCCACAGAAAAAAAAAACATCGCACCATCGATCATAGACTCAAGCGTATTTTGTAAGTCTTCCTGTTCACTGTAAAATGAGATAAGTAGGAAGTCGACTTGAGCACAGTCGAGTAGTTCCGGATGCGAATTGCATCATCGCTTTGCACTTTGTGACTCATAATAAAGACGTGGTGTTACCATTTACTTGCAAATTATCGTAAAACTACTTTTATTTTTACATGGTGTACTTCATGCTGTGAAAAATGGACTTATAATAAGAACACTGCTCGAAGAGATTGGATTGTAGTGAAGGCCAACCTTTACGAGATTTGGTAATTGCAAAATTTACATTTTCATTTCGACCCGGTCAATTTATCATGATAAGCTTATTGTTAGGCGTTAAGTTGAAAGTGCAAATTTAAACTTACAACTCTGCGATACAACTCCAGGCCTGGTTTAAGTAAGGTTGTCTAATGTGATTGCAATTCCAGGCTCACCATACGTTAATATCGCATATGATGAAACAATTAATTCGCCTATGAGGAAGAGAAACATTTTCGCACTACTCGCTTGTAGAACAAGAAAATTAACATTACTCTGGGTCGACAGACAACATGCCATCAAAATCAGGTAATGTAGAAAAAAAAATGAATTTTGGATGGTACAATTAAAATATAGCGAGCAATATATTCAAACCACAAAAAGCAATTTAAATTCGTGTGGCCAGTTTTTGAGCAATATTTTTTTGACCATTTTCGAGTTGTGTCTCTATAGAGCTATTACGATAGAAAATTCAACCCGATCTGTGACTTTGTTTTTGAGTAATAAGGCCAACGGTCAAAATTATCTTAAAAATTGTAGCAGCCGCTATTTTAAAACTAAAAAGTTCGAAAAAAAAAGGATCTACAAGATTCCGTTTTAATATTGGAAAAAAACATGTCTACCTTCGGCTTCCGGTTTGGAATTTCTTTTAAAAGCCCATTTCCCCGATAAATGTTTGATAAACCCCTACATTCTGAAGCTAATCAAATTCGAACCATCCGATCCGTTTGGAAGTTATGGAGCGCACGCACCCGCCCACCCGCACACAGACATTTATTAAAAACACTTTTTTTGGGTTCCTGGAGGTCCCAAATGAGTATTTCGAGAATTTGCATGTATTCAATTCTTCCCTATACTGGCAATAGCACAGTAAAAGTAGAGTGCTTAATAAAAAAACTACGGTCTAATCATAGACCACAGATAGAACTATAATTTCGTTATGAGGATCCATCTTAAAGTACGACTTAAACCCGTTAAATGCAACAATTCCAACAAAAACTTAAATTGCAAACTGTATCTGAAACTTCAACTTAAGAACACTTTAGTTTAGTTTTTCCGCGATGATGAGACTCCTTGGTAATAAATTATTGTACTGTTACGTTATAAAAGCTAGTTAATGAAAGTGGCGGTTTCCTCTTTTAAAATACTGGCTTTTAGCACTTCCGGCATGCTACAGGTACAAAAGTTGACTACTACTAATGTTCGCTTTTTGTAAATAAATTATATTATATTTTGTTAAATTTAAAAAACTCAATTTCACAAAATTCACAGTACTTACTTTTTTACTTTTCAATTGTTATTTTAGAGAAGCAAATACTTTCTTTTTCATCACTCAATGAAAAAAACAGTTATTTATCGTAAAAAAGTCAGACTTTTAGAAAAATTTGGCTTGTTAAATTTTTGTTTTTCATAGCACTGCCTTAGCAACTGCATAGCAGGCTATACTTTTTTTATTGTGGCAATTGTCAAATAATCGCCAAATTTGAATATTTTTTTACATATTTTAAAACATTTCCTTCGACGGCATTTTTTTTCACTTGTTGTACAAATAACTGTTTAATTTTTTGTTTCAGTTTAAATGTGTTAATACAAAACCGTATCGTTTATTTTATGTACTACTTTTCAAACAATGTCCTTAATTACATTTTTTTCGCATAACCGGTAAAACATATGCAACTTCCATCTTTAGACCTTTCAGACATATCTGAATACGGTGGTGCATCAATTACTTTTGAGAGAGCAGCGGCAAAATTTATCGACTTTCTCGTAAAAATCAAGCAATAAATGATGTCATCGGCTGCATGTACCATCAGATTTCTGCATCAAGATGTTCCGCGGTCTAAATCCCCACAACAGGTCGAAAATGCACCGGTCGAAACATGTCCAACTAGGGCAAGAATCCGCTAAAGGAAATATCAAGATGTTTTGACAGATTTGAAAGTACCCTGGATATATGACTGTTAAATGCAATTTGTGACAAATGTAATGAACGTCACCCCGATTACGAGATACAGCATGTTTTCCTTTATTTACTAACAGCAGAATAAAACATAATTACTTTAAATGAAAGTGAACACTAAATATTCCTATAAAGTTCAATTTTAGTAGAATGTTTGTTCAATGCCCACTTTACATTCTTTTAAAAAAATCTGATAGTCCATTTATTAAATTTTATTTATAAGTTCGAGCTTTACTTCGTTCAAGTTCATTTTAATTTATTGTAAATAAAACAATTCTTAACTGCAACAGGGTTTGTATTTTAGCTTTATACGTATTTCAACGTGTTTACACGTCATTATCTAAAGCAAGAATAGAAGTAAACAGTTGGTGTTACTATAGGAACTGTAAATCATCATAACTTGATCTTGGTTTTCTATATCTGCGTCCAGATGACTTCATTTCTCATTCCAAAACGTCTAATAACGGTGAATTTAAGAGATCAGTTTGTTCATTCATTAAAGGCGCAGATTTTAAATGTTTATAAATTTCAGATGCTTCTAGTATATCCAACTTACGCTTGTCATCACAAAAGTAAACATTGTATATTCTTATTAAATGTCATTGAATGATTGTGTTCTAATAAATGTTTGGCGTAATTGGATTTATGGGGGTGTTTATACTATGACAACGTACGTGTTCCTTGTACCTAATATCAAAATTTCTAGTTGTTTGTCCTATATGTATAAACCGAATTACAGTGCGAGCCATTTAAGTTGTAGATGCCTGATTGTAGTAAATTGTCTGTTTTTCTTTAGCATTAGACAAAGTGATTAAAATGTTTTTTGTTGTTTTGAAAGTTATTTTACATTTACTTGTTTTGTTTATAATTTTGGCAATTTTTTCTGATTTATTGCTAAAATATGGAATTGAGGCATATTTAATTTTATCTGATGAAGTAATAGATTAAATTTTCTGAATATTTAATTTATAATTTTTCTCTTTAACTAGTGTATCAATAAGTGGAGTATTATAAGCATTACTGTATGCAATTTGTTTAATAATCGAAATTTGTCTATTATAACTAATTTCACCTAAAGGAACCGTTAAAGCCCATGTATCATGAACCTGTATGCTGCTAATTTATGTGTTTTATGATGACAAGAATCGTGTGGTATTGTAATGTCTGTCTGTGTAGGTTTTCTATATACAGAATATTCAAGTTTATTATTTGAATTACTTTTTATGTTTAAATCTAAATACTATTCTTGTTAACAAAAATGTTGAATTAATAAAACGGAGTTGATTCAATTATTTGAACTTTGCATTAATAACAATTATTTTACTTTTAATAATAAAATTTATTTCCAAAAAGATGGTTTACCCCTGGAAAGTCCAATTTCACCTCTTTTAGCTAATATCATCATCATAATCTATCCTCATATACCTGAAGGTGTCGAGGTCTTTCACTCCGGGTAGGTTCTTCGCTTGTGTAGTAGGAGGTAGTGGGGCTTTAGGCCTTTAAACCACCACGGTCCTGAAACTTATGCCACCCTTCATGCACATTCATTCTCGCCATACGCCCATGTGTTTTATTTGTATGTTAATGTTGTGTGTGGCTTCGTTACTTGTCCTGGTCAGCCAGTAAACAAGGCAAGCGCCGTTAATTGTAACCCAACGTCGAATGGTTGCCGAGCTCGATACCGATCCACAGAATTACCACTGGACCACTCGGACATAATTTTTTAGCTAATATATTTATGGAAAATCTAGAAGATCAAATATTTGAATCAAACCATTCTGAGAAAGTCATATTTTGGTTTCGTTATGTTGACATTTTAGCATGTTTTGATAGTTCATTTGAGTTAATCAACGAATTTTTGATTTTTATTAACAGCTTGCACCCAAAAATAACATTTACACTAGAAACTGAACAAAACAGGTCTATTAACTTTTTAGATTTAAACATAAAAATTAATTCAAATAATAAACTTGAATGTTCTGTTTATAGAAAACTTATACAAACAGACATTACAATACCACACGATTCATGTCATCATAAAACATAAGTTAGCAGCATATAGGTCCATGATACATAGGGCTTTAACGGTTCCTTATAATGACGTGTAAACACGTTGAAATACGTATAAAGCTAAAATGAAAAACCTGTTGAAGTTATGAATTGTTTTATTTACAATACGTTATGTAAATGTATTTAACTTTATCAGCTAGACATTAAATTTAATTAAACCCAAATTATGCATACTTCAGGTTGACCCACTACAAGAAGTTAAATGATGCTACAACATAAACACTAGCAACTGTTCAGGGGACCGACAGGGAAGTGGTAACCCAGGTTTTCAAGCCACTCCGCTAAAAGCGAGCGAATTTGATTCCTACTCTATCCTTTCCAGGATTATTTGATGGGGGTCGTATGACTTCCGCAGATGAAGCCCCCTTAAGCAGCCACAAAAAAACTGTTCTGTCGCCATCTACTACACTACATAGAAAAACAATTGGTAAAAAATACATTTCTAATGAATTTAAGAGATTGTTCTTGTTCATTTGGAGATAATAATAGATTTAAGAAAGAATACTCGTTTAGTCGTTTGTACTGCCGTAGGGGACAACTTAACTCATTTTTAGTTTTGACATCCCAAGAACAGAACTAAATTACCTGTAATTATACATCTGCAACTTACAATCATAGTAACAACAGGTAGACTAAATGTTCAACGGAAATTAAAACCTTGAAATTGATGATACCATTCTAAAACAGTACTTATAAAACTTCTTGGTTCATTGAAATGAAAACTTCGAAAAGATAAAACGGTCAAAAGGGGTTTTCCTGAAACAGGAACCTGATTTTCAGTAAAGAAAAGCTGAGATTTTATTTTAAAAACTAATACACACATTTCTGGTATATACGTTTTAAGAAAATCGAATTTTACAAACATGAAGATTATAATAGAGAATCTGGCAACGAATTAACGGTTTAAAGTTGTGGAAATAAACAAACTCAAATATTATTTTTAGTATTTCTATAGGTGGGACGGTGGGTGGGAGTTTGCGTGGGTGGGTGCGTTCGTTTTCCTATATCTACGGAATCCCTTATCCGATTTTGATCAAATTTGGTATGTGGAAGTATATGTTTTAATTGCAGGTAGTTCTATGTAAGATTTTTAACCGGAACCGAAAATAAGACATCTTTTTAACCGACCTCAAAAAAAGGAGGAGGTTCTCAATTCGTCTGTATATATTTTTTTTTGTTTTTTTTTAATGTATGTTCGGGCATAACTTCTTTGTTTATGAACCGATTTGAATGATTCTTTTTGCGTTGGGTTCAACGGAACAACAAATAAGTATTAAATTGTTGTATAAACTTAATACTTATTTGTTGTTCTGTTTAATGTAATTAAGAAATTATTGTTTATTATACAATTATTAATTGTTTTATAATTTTGAAGTCGGTGCCAATTTTTTCGTTGTATCTAATTTGTTATTGTAGCAAGGTATATAATTTTTATGTTTTACTTGGCACCGACTTCAAAATTATCAAACAATTAATAATTATATAATAAACAATAATTTCTTAATTACATTAAACGGAACAACAAATAAGTATTAAATTGTTGTATAAAAAACATTTATTTTTTGATTTTTAGTTAACTTATGTTACTTTTGTGTTTTTACTTGAAGTCGGTTTTCTTTCTTTTTTTTTGAAAGTTAATTATGTGGTACCGATTTTTTGGTAAAATTTTTTTGATATTTAAAAACATCGTTGTGGTTCATCTAAAGTTAGGTGTTTTTTTTTCAAATGCTATATCTTCAGTATGAAGGCCGCTACGAATTTTTGAAAATTTTGACTAATATCTGATGACTCAAAAACAAAATATCAAACAAAATTATCATATCATTTAATAATTTAAATTTTTAATAATTTTTGCAAATATGAAAATTGTAAAAATGGCACGTGCTCAAAATTTTAGAAAGGTATTTTCAAAAAAATTATTCCTCAAAAACTGTCCACACCGTTTTTTTAAGACTTTGTAAGCGAAGGAAGCTTGTAGTATACTACAGATTTGTTTTCTACTAATCTCCCAAATTTTACTTCGATGCCTTCCAGAAATTTTGAAAATTTTTTCACAATTGATTAACCATTTATTCAAAAACTGAAACGCTAATCGTTATAAGCTTTAAAACTTAAAACAGTTCAATAGACTATTTGAAGCAGTTTATTACAATAAACAATAATTTTACCCATTTTAATAAATACGAGAAAATTTCGATACTTCTTAATATCAACAACGCGTTTTCCGGAAGCGTTGTGATTTTAACTATGCCTATGAATTAACTCAAATTAAAAAATATATTTTTCATTTTGTTGCATATTTTTGATAACTCTTCATATAAACTATTTATAACGATTTTTGGTCCGAAGTCCAAACCCTAATATCTAATTAAATCTTGCCTCCGCGCGGATGTTGAGGTGCGCTGGTACGAAATTCTATTGAACAGGCTATCGCAAGTTCAAATCCCCGCTGGGGCCTTACCTTCATTTAATTCTTTTTTCTTTCTTTAATGTTTGTAAAAAACAATGTTGTTTATTCATTTAATGGTGTGAAAATATTTAATACGTAAAACGTATGGGAAACTACCAACGACGTGTTCCGCTCATTTTTGAGTTTTGTAAATCTCAATTTTCATATTCCAATTTTAGAAATTTTAAAATTAAAATGGCGGCTGCTTCAATTTTTGAAAATTGTGACTTTAACGCATTATTAATTATTATATACATCATATGCAGAGCGACCAAAAAACAACTTAATCAAGAGGGCAAAATAAGATGGCGTGTCTTTGATTCACTGTTAAATGTCATTATTGTAGAATCAATCACAGAAAACGCAAATTGATTAACAATTTAAGAATTTATTTCACTGCACTCCCGATGAAGTATTTTTTGCTCGCTCTGTATTATTAACTCAATACTCTCAAAAACGAGTTTGCAAAGTGCGGTATAACTTGATAACGTAATAGCACTTGACAACATCATACAAGTACATACCCATACGACGTTTTCCAGCCTTGAACGCTTAAGTAAAAAAATGAAAATTGTCCACGCAATCTAACTCAAGAAGTGGTCACGCCCTTGACATAATTCGTAGGGTAATAGTGCTAAGGATAGATTAGGGAGAATTTGGTAGGCTTAACGAGTTCCTTCTTCTGCGACTCCTATGACTGTTTGAAAATTAATAAATTAAAAAGGCAAAAATCCTGTTTGAGTATACATAATTGCTCATAAGTGATACTAGAATAAAATCCTACACTGAATTTTTAAGTACCGTAATAAGAATAGTGTTTAACATAATTTGATTTATGTGAGTGTTTGTGTTCTTTGTACCTAATATCAACTTTTCTAATTGTCTGGCCTACGTAAACCAAATTACAATGGGAGCAATTTAATTTGTAAATTTCTGAGTTTAGAAAATCATCTGCTTTTTCTTTTTATTAAAAAACGTGTTTAAAATGTTTTTATTAGTTTTCAAAACTACATTTTTGTTTATAATTTTCGCATTTTTTTCTGATTTGTCGCGAAAATATGTATGTAATTGTATCGGATGAAGCAGGAGGATAAACGTTTTGAATAACTACTTTATGATCTTTTTCTTTAATTAATGTATCAGTAGGTTTGGTATTAAAAAAACCTCTCTATTATAATTAATTTCATTTAAAGGAACCGTTAAAGACCTGTGTATCATAGACCTGTATGCTGCTAATTTATGTGTTTTATGATGACAAGAATCGTATGGTATTGTAATGTCTGTTTGTGTAGGTTTTTTTAAAGACAGAGTATTGAAGTTTATTAGTTGAATTATATTTTGACCGTTTCATGTGTAAATTTTATGTTTGGATATATGCTGTAAATAAAAATTTAAAAATTCGGCAATCAATTCAAATGAACTATCAAAACATGCTAAAATGTCATCAACATAACAAAATACGTATACGGTTAAAATAAACAATTAATGTAGAATTTATGAAGTATTTTATTAATATCAATGTGAACTTCAACGAAGTAAAGCAGGAACATATTTTTTTATCTAGCCGAATATTTGCCATACATTCAGCAGTTTGTACACTAAATGAGAGCAATACTTTAAAACATTTAACGGTATAATTAAGATTAAAATACATCGAAAAAAGTTGTAAGTCGGCTCTAAGTGCTGTAAGACCTTAAAATACAATACAATCGGTAGCCGACCGGAACATTAACCGCTTATGTGACGCAATGATTACCAGCAAGTATTCGACATTTGGCCGAATAATTGGTTCGAGTGGACTAATACTTCGGTAATTCGGTACTTAGCCGAATAGTTGGCGTAATATTCACTACTTAGCCGAAGATTCGGTACTTGGGCGAATACTCGGTTCTTGGGCAAAAATATGGTGAATTCGGTAAATCCCTAGTTTACGGTCGTCACCTGCAAACTTGATACGCCAGTAAAAAATGCAGTTTTTGATTCTTTTTATTTGTAAATCTACTTTAAAAGTTGTTGATTCCGTGACATTGTTTTCACGATTGTGCTTGTGCTCACAATAAATTTCAACAACACAAGATAGCTTAGTTGTTCAGATAAACTACTCAATCGAATGCCTGTCGAAATACATTGCTATGACATTACTTTTTTTTTCTAGACTACGTTATTTTACATGCATACAACCAACAACTGGTTGCGTGACACTTCATAAATACTTTTGTGTTTTATTGTAGAACATGAGACATACTGCATGTTCGTTTTACCTCCTTATGTCAACCGTATGTCAAGCTGCAGTTTATGCAAAATACATCTCTCAAAACAAGCTTGTTTATATAATTATATTATCTTATGTCACAAGTTAAAACAAATACATCACATCTCAAATATCAACGCCGCAACAATACTGAATCTCGATGACAAATAATTGTAAAATGGAAATATAAAACGTATACCGTTTACTGCATTATCACCGACATTCAACCTCAAAAAGTCAGTCGTGCACGAACTCGCATTGTATTTACGACAGGTTTTTTTTTAGCAACAACTTCACAGCATTGTTTGGCTAACCAGTTCTCAAGCTTATGCACTACACCATGCAAAAGAAGGGCATTGCATTCCACAAAATAGGTATACTAAATTATAATTATTTTGCTATGTAATTTTTGTGTACAAAAAGTAGGGTCTAGGTAAGCTTGTATCAATACAGGTCTATGATACATAGAACTTCAACGGTTACAATAGAAAAACAATTAAACAAATTGCATACAATAATGGTTATAATACTCAACTTATTGATGCACTAATTAAAGAGAATTCAGAATTCAGAAAATTTATCCAACTACTTCATCAGATAAAACGAAATACGCGTCAATTCCATATTTTGGCAATAAATCAGAAAAAATGCCAAATTATAAACAAAACAAATAAATGTAAAATAACTTTTAAAGCAGCAAAGAATATTTTGAACATTTTGTTCAATGCTAAATAAAAAAACAGAATTTACTAAACTCAAGTATTTACAATTTAAATTGCTCGCACTGGAATTCGGTTTATATAGGACAAACAATTAGAACCTTTGATATTAGGTACAAGGAACACGTACGTTGTTACAAGTATAAACACCCTCATAAATCCAATTACGCTAAACTACTAGAAGCATTTAAAATTCACAAACATTTAAAATCTATATCTTTAATGAATGAGCAAATGGATCTCTTAAATTCACCATTATTGGACGTTTTGGAATGAGAAATCATGTCATCGGGACGCAGATATAGAAAACCAAGATCAAGTTATGAAGATTTATTGTTTCTATAGCAACAACAACTGTTATTTTTAATCTTGCCTCTGAAAATGCCATGTAAACGTCTAAATACGTATGTATAAAGGTAAAATAAAAAAACCTGTTTAAGTTAATTGTATTATTTACAATAAATTGTATCATTATATTATGTTTACCTTAATGAAGAGTTATAGATTACTAAACAAGTTTATGTATCTTGCCCTTAGGTTTGTTTTGGCAAAGAATATTTAATAATATTGATTTGCACTTTTTGTTGCAAATAAAATTTTAAAAAATCTTAAAATGAACGAACCACCATTGAAATAAAGAAAGCAATTACTAAATCATTGCATGTTTTTAAATGTTTTTTCTGGTGTCGGCCTTTTCTGATTTTTTTTCAAAATCATTGACAACAAAAACGTTGTTTGAGGAACTTGAGTACACAATACATAGCAGTAGATTTTATATAAGTAATTCTGTCAATCAGTCAAACTAGAAGAAGATAAAAAAGTAATTATCATTCAAACAATGCCGGTTTCGATTGAATTTGAAGAGTGAAAACACTAATCCTATCCTATACTGGAAATATGAGTTCTATTGTTCAGTTCTGAAGATCTGACTAGTCAGCCATCTGCAACCAGCACTCTTTTGTTGAAGCTACTCACAATCCAAAATCGTCGTTAAATATTTTCAAATTCGCTCGTAAATCATTACGGTTATGGCAAATTAATTAAAATGCAACTTTACTGCAAATTTAAGACCAGTTGGTGATCACGGTTTAACAAATTAGTATACTTTAAACTGCTAAATAGTTGTAGTACTTTCTCAGTACACTTGCAAAAAGAAATATAAAAAAGCTGAAGTGTGGACTTTCCCATACTAAAACTTATCGTATTTGCAAAAGTGTACATTTTATAATTATAACCTTCCATTCCATCCATCCAAATTCATAGAAAGCGATACTAACTTGCCGTTGCCGTATTTGCAAAAGCGTAACTTTTAATAATTATAACGTTGTACAGTTCAGCGAGTATTAGATTTCTAAGAAAACAAGCAGCGGGAATTTCCGTACCGTAACTCTACACATAGAAGCAGCGACTACCTGCACCAAAGCAAGGTAAGCGCCCGCCGGCGCGCCTATCGGCGGATTACAAATTCAAATGTCAGACAAAAATGGCTATATTAGCTTTATTTGGGAAGTTATCAAAAATATGCAAAAAATAAAAAATATATTTTTTTAACTAGAGCCAACTGATAGGCGTAGTTAAAATCACGTACTACTTTTTGAGTAAATAAGCGTTAACGTCGAGATTTTCAAAAAACTGTAGCGGCCGCCATTTTGAAGCTAGAGAGTTCGGTAAAGAAATTTTCAATTTGCTTTAAGTTCTTCTCTAAGATTCCGATTCAAATATTCAAAATTTTGTTTTGGAAAAAAAACGCTACAAAAAAACATGTCTAACTTCTTCAACAAATCAACGAACAACCATGTTTTAGAATCCATCAACATAATATTTAACATTATTTTATAATTTTTCAAGAAATGATTTCCCAACGACCTTCCATCATCGGTACCTAGAGCAGTGAAACACTTATTCTGAAAACTAAAGACATCAGTTTTGTATTTGTAACACTTGCGTTTGTGTGCTGTATAATCTATTATTCCCAACCTCCAGAAACATAATTTAAATGTTTTAACCTGTAATATGATCTTGATCACATACTGCGAAGAAATTTATTGCAAACCACACCTTATTTGCAAGTGTTGTACCCACCTGGCAATATGCTATAAGAGTACGCATAACGCGTACGTACAATGTTCAACAATTTGTGTATCTTGCACAGATTACAAGCTCGGTATCAAAGCTATACTAATTACAAAATTTTAGCAGCTGTCATTAAGTAGGTATCAAAAAAATTACAACCCAGGCTAATTATACATTACATCTACGGGTGAATATAATAAGTGACTGATATAATGAACATTGAGATCTCTGGGAAATTGAGAAACTATAATACAAGTATGTATAATTGCACTTTCAATGAGAAAATTAAGATTGATTCTAGATTCTGACAAAAATACATGTTTTAGGCCAACAGAAACCCATTTCAAACCGTTTTAGAATAAAGGGGAAACTGGATGCGGAAGTCAGACATGTTTTTTTGGTAGCATTTTGTTCAGAAACAGAATTTTATAAATATATTTATTATAGTAGCCCTACAGAAACGCAAACATGGTGGCCACTTAAACCTGCTTTTAAAATTCCCTGACTTTTCCCTGACTGATAAACTTCAGTTTTCCCTGACTCATTTTTATGGTACAAAAGCCAATTTCAACTGTTTCTTTTTAAATAAAAATTGTAACCCAACATAAAAATTAGCAAAGTAAACTTAAATTGAAATAAAGCTATACGAAACTGTTATCCGGCCGACAGTCCTATATAGGTGCGAGACGTGGACCTTAACAAAAAAGTTGGAAGACAGTTTAGAGGTTTGAGAGCGAAAGAAATTAAGAAAAATATATGGAAGTGTAAAAGAAGGACAGCCGTGGAAAAGGAGAACAAACGAAGAGGTAATGGGACTGTATAGAAGAGAGAAAATTACTACTGCCGCAAAGAAACAACGACTTAGGTGGTTGGGTCATTTATATCGACTACCTAAAGGAAGAAAAAGTGGAAGGAGGATAGTAAAAGCCCTGGGCCAGTAGGCCTGTAGTGCTAATAAATATACACTGTGTCTATAAAGTAACCCCCCCCCCCAACTAACTTTTGAACGGCTTGATATTTTTCAACAAAATTTGGTGTGCTGTAATGGGAAATTAAATGTACTATCTTTCAGACCATCTTAAAATTTTTTAATGGAAAGGGGGGTCGAGTGACACCTCATTCGAAAGGTCTTTTAGTTCTGCGTCTGATCCTAAAGTTTCAAAGAAAAATATTCAGCCATAACAAAATGACAATGTTTGAAGATAAAGAAGTCTATTTAAAAAAAACTAAGAATAAAAGCAAAAAAAAATTAAATTAAGTGTTCCAAATGTTTACCATTCACTTCTTGGCACATAAAAAGTCGGTTATGAAATTCCTGCCTTACATTTTCATACGTTTCTGGAGTGATATTTCTGCAAACTTCTGTAATGCGTTGCTCCAGTTCTTCAATTGTTTCTGGACGGGTTCTGTACACTTTCGATTTCAGATATTCCCATAGAAAAAAATCTAAGAAAGTTAAATCTGGGGAGTGAGCCGGCTATTCTACAGGCCCCCGACTAACGATCGATCTGTCAAAAAAATGTCCGTTGAGAAAGTCCAGGCCTGTAGTAATGAGGCGGCACACCGTCTTGTTGGAACATAACGTTTTCAATATTATTTCCAGCCACCTGAGTTATTTCTGGGAAAATTTTGTACTGCAAATGAAAAAGTGCACTACTGGAAAAAAATCAAAACAATTTTAAATTGAGTGAGCCCATTTGTTTAAAATCCGCCATTTTGTTATGGCTGAATATTTTTCTTTGAAACTCTAGGATCAGACGCAGAATTGAAAGACCTTTTAAATGAGGTGTCACTCGACCCCCTTTCTATTTAAAAAAAATTTCAAAATAGCGCCCAGTCGCCATTTTGGATGATACAAAATTTTAATATGGTCTGAAAAATAGTATTTAATTTCCCATTACAGCACACCAAATTTTGTAAAAAAATATCAAGTCGTTGAAAAGTTTGTTGGGGGGGGGGGGGGGGAGTGTTACTTTATGGACACAGTGTATATCTGTTTGAAAATTTACTGTTTCCCTAGCTAGAGAAATCATAACTAATACTGCTGTTATTGGTTTACTTTACACCGATGCACCGTGAATAGATTGCAGCGCAATGCGAAGCGGCGTTGCCATTTAGCGATAATGGCAACGCCGCTTCGCATGCGCTGCTCCCAGGGAGCATAAACAGTAACATTCCACGATGTATACAATAAAAAAATGCATGATTAGTTTTTAATGGCTGCTCAATATTTATACTATCTTATAGTGTACATGGTGGAATGCTACTGCTTATGCTCCCCAGGGTATTTTTAGCGGTAACAGCAACGTCGCAGGCACAGAAAAGTGCACACAGTGCAGTGCAGCATACGTGTAATAGAAGCAGTATTAGCTACGACTGTCCTAGGTTTGTAGGAAATGGTAATTTGCGCCCGAGGGGTAGTATAAGCGAGCATAAGGAATTTGTTCAGAAATCAAATGGTTACCCTCATGGCTGCCGCAGTGTGGTCTCTAAATCTCTGAACATAATTATCTTTAACTATGTATTAAATCCGGATCCCTTCCACCTATCTGAACTTTTAGTGGAGAAGCCCCCCCCCCCCGCTTATACAAGCTACATCTTTGGGCTTCCCCTAAATGAGGCATTTATTCGTGTATCCATGCAGCATTCGATTCAATGAAGAAATTTCGCTTTCTGCTGATTGTTTTGATTAGTGTCAGTTCGAACGTAGTCCAAAGTAGCAGTTTACAAACCAGACTTTTACGCGAGCAGAAGCACAAAGCACTGCGCTCCCGCAATTACTACAACGCAACCCGATCTGCGAAAGTGAATACACCCAAGTCCCAATACGCCCTTACGAAAATGTGTTACATGTTATATAATATTCTGAAAATAAAACATTCCTTAAGATATGTAAAAGTGAAACCAATAATTGTACAAACAGATACTGAATTGAATTCAGTTGTAGACGCCGGCGTCGTGGCGGCAATTGACTTCAAAATAATAAAGAAACATGAATATAAACACATTAGAATCGCTGACGTCTGGCTTATCTGAGAAAATCGCGCCAATAAAGCGAGTATAAAATATAAATCAATTTGATATTATTTCTATTAATAACAGAGACAGAATATTATTAACATTATTGCATTCGAAAAAGCAAAATTAGGTCAGAAATGAAGTAAAAACATTTTAGCAAAAAAATTATATTTCACAACCTAAAAAAGAATTATTATATGTATAGGGAAAACGAAAAACTACCCAAAAATACAAAAATATATTAATAATAAATGGCGTAACGCTATTTGCTGTTGCTATAGCAAACCATGAGTTTCTTGTGGTTAAGTTGTAGCCAAAAAAATCTTTCCACTTCAATGGAATTCGGGCCTAGCTGTAGCCGGATTTTTATATAAAATTCGGAGCAGCAGGGACGGGCTGAGTGGTTAACCCTTTTTTTTATTATAAAAAAAACTATGAACTTGGGCCCCTTTTAATCACGTTGCCCAATGCAACTACATCAGCTGCATTGGCGTAGTTACGCCATTGTGCAGGCATTACGTACACGTCTTACATCTTGACATAGCTTATTTATTATTTTTTTAAGATACCAAAACAAAAGCGTAAGGCGCAACCCACGGGTTCAGCTAGTAGGATATTACATGTATTTACAATGTTGAGATATTCATAGCATCACCGTTTAATCAGCAGCGTTTAGCGCCGTCAAGGAGGTCTCAAAGAAATAGTTTTAGCATTTCAAACTTATCCTGACGTTAGCAGTGTCCGCTCAACAAAGACGTGATAATGTATGAAAAACAAAGATCACAAAATACATTGATGTTTCGTTCCTTAGCATAAGGTGTAATTACAATGAACAAACACGCAATAATATTGCACAGCACGGGGGACTTGCAAAATAATGACAATAAAACAATAGTTTTATTTCCACGGGCCAATGAACCTGTACCGGAAATTAGAACTTTTTGGCAAACTGCCTTCTTGAGCAGTAGTTAGAAAAAGTAACATCCGGCGGTCGGAGACGTTTCGGAATGCAGATGAAGAGATATAGACGGTCGGTGCAGTAGATTATCAAGCACCACCGATGCGATGGTCGAAAAAATTCAGTTGTTTAATCACCTGAGATTTCCGTACAGTACAACGCCCACTTTCGTGCTTTATTATCCCCACACACAACCGCCTAGGAACGTCATGTGCAAACAACACACCCTTATAAATATACCTACCAACAAAAATTAATCCTGAATCATCTCGCGAGAAAACGATTAAGGAATCACAGTTGAATACGCCACATACAAACTCGACATTCAGAATGTGGGTGTACTAGATGTATTCTGAAAGGAGGATGAGTCAACGTAATTTTTACAACTTCAGAGAGCTACATTAAGCGAACAATGATGACTAAAAACGCAATTATTATAAACGAGAAAATATTCTTGTTATAGAATGTAGTACACAGCAACAATAATGAACAGTTGGTGGGTTTGCATTAACGCGATGCTAATCAAACCATGGCCGTTATTAATCTTGGATGGTTGTAATTTTTAACGGAAAAGAAAGCAAAAAAAGGAAAGCAACAGATTATTTTACAACAAGGTTATTTGGGGCATATAATGATGCTATTAAAACCCACTATTATACTAACTAGGGAAAATTAAAACCTCGACGACATGGATTTGTTGCATTTAGAGAAAAAACTAAACATCTTGGATATAGGCCATTTTCAACTATCAATAAACATATTAATTACAAAAACTAGAGAATTTTATCATTACGGCTTTAGATTTAATACTTACTAGGTAAAGCCGTAACTTACGCCCCACGCAAAAATTGAAATAAGTGCCGCGCGTCGCCCTACGTAACTGTTATATAAACGTTCGTTCTACATACCACAAACAAAATAAAAACAAGCTGTGCCGAGATGTATATAGCCCGTCGCGTAAAGTTGCGACAGTTCAGGATTTAATAATACATAGACTAGTTGACCCCGTGAGTTACGCTCCCACGTTTTTATTTTGGGTAAATTCTTTAAAAACATACACGCTGCGCGTCGCTCGGGTTGCATAATCTCAGCTGCAGCCGTATTCCTCTCACGTTGAAACTGGCCAAAGAGATCCGCATTTAATATACAGAAAGGCAAAAAAGACTAATCAAACCCGTGGCCTATACCCCACGCTTTTAATGATAACTTCTTTTGAACTACGCAAGCTTTTGTAATTAAGTGCCGCGTCGCCCTACGTGACTACATAAAAATCTGAATAATAAATAAGTTGTGTAGCGATCTACGACCACAGCATGTCGTCGGCTATAGTTGAGACTGTTACGGATTTAGTGTATAGATAGCTAACATTTTAATTTTTAAAGAAATAAACCTCTCTTAACTCATTTTAGGAATTAAATCTATAATTCATTTAATTCTAAGTTGTCTATGCATTACGTCGATTTTCTTATTATTAAATGCTCGGTCGATAGAGGACTGTTGGATAGATAAAGAGTATGTATTAAGTTATGAGCAAGCGCAAGACGTCGATCAGTTGTAAAATTCGTACATTAAGGAAATAATCGTAAAGGAAACTGAAAAGTAAGTGCAAAGAGTTGAAAATGTTTACTTTCGCCAGAAACAATAACAATGTAAATAATTTAGTAAAATTTTTACTATACCTATGGAATTCAGCCTTAAGATTACGATTTTATGCCAAGAATCACTTTCTTTGAAATGCGAATAATATCACAGAATTCCATGTTGATATTTTGGGATTTCTAGTACTGTAACCACCAATTTGAATATGTTCGTAAAGTGAAAAAAAATATATACCGGAAAAGTCTCTTCAAAAAGAAAGAAACCGAATACATGACCAGTCGCTTCAGTGACACAATTATTTATATGGCCATGACATAAAACAACATTGTGCAAATATTAGGGTCCACGTGACACAAATACGTACACATAAACGTATAAAAATGTAGATTGAACAGGTTCTTTATGCGTTGGTAAATGTTCTTTTTTTAAATTATATAGTGTTGTATTGCAAGTTGTAAGTAAGGTTATTAGTAAGTAAAAACAAATTGCAACAATGCTGCAGTAGGGCGATTGCAGTGCACCAAATCATAAATGTTTGCGCTGATTTCGTCCGATAAAACTGTTCTATCTCTAATCTGAGAAACAAGAAATGTAAAAATGAGCCAAGTACTTCGCCTGGACTTTCTTACATTTTAATCACGTTTAAAAATCTGTAACAGTAAACGTATAACAAGTGTGCACTGATTAATGGTTAATATTTGAATTAAAAGTGGGAAGTAAGAACTGAGAACTCGTGTTTCCCTAGACGTATTTTGTTATATATTTTAATATTTTAAGATCAAAAGTAGCCGGATTTTCATAACAACACGATTTTTATCAGAGATTAAATGTTATCCAAAATTAAGCGCCCTAATAATAAATTAAGATGGCAGCCCCTAAGCCGAATCAACGACATTATGCTGAAGCAAATATGGTTATTAGTCAAGTGGTGGTTGTGGCTTGGCTCGTTCTGACTGCACGTCACAATTATGTTATTTTCGTTACACAACCGAAATGTTTGGGTATCTGTGCGACGCGGCGTTTTGCATTTGTTCTTCGCCGACTAATATCAATGTACTTTTTTTTGTATTGCCACTGTGGCGGGGTTATAACGCTGTGGGCAAATATTGCACGTAGTAAAAATAAAATTTTCTCAAGTATAGGAAAACTCAGACATGCGACATGCTTCGCGCGACTGCATGCATACTTACAGCTAGTTGCACAAACGATTGTAAACATTTACGAACGTAAACTTATTTTTCCCGTTGAATAATTGCGTATGTTCTCAATTTGAATGAATCATTTGCTATAAAACAAAAACAATGCAAACAAATTTAACGCCTGGCTTTATATTCCTTTACAGTACTGTTCTTGAATTCAATTTTTGTTTTAAATTTTTAAGAGCAATGGTCTCAGAAAAATAATTGGTCAAATGGGTAAAAAATAATTAGGGATATCAAAACATTACGCATGCATTTATGCATAGCAATTTTTATAAACGTGTTGCTTAAATGAATTAATTTGATGAATCATCACTTAAAATTTGAAGTTATTTACTTATTAAATATTACCATGAATAAATTCTTAGAAAATTTGAACTGAAATAAGTAATTGGTCAAACTAACATCCTAAAGGTTATCTTATATATTATACAGTTATAGTGCGACACTTTAGCTAAAACACTAACTTACCAGTTTCTTGAACAACGATGAAAATAGAAATATTCTCGACTTACCTGCAAAGACAAAAAAAATTTTTTTTAATTATACATTATACAAGTATTTTAGCGTCTAGTGTATTAGAAGTTATTGTTCTACAACGACGAAATGGAAATAAATAACTTTATCCAGTTTACTTTAAAAACGGAATGTCGCGTCTGAGCTTGTTTCATACAAAAATAATGATTTCTTACTAGTTAAAAGGATGTGATTCATAATAAAAATGTTTGCAACGTTGAACCAGAAAAAGCAACATTTTGAATCCTATAAACGAATACACAGTGGTAACAAAACACAGAATTGACTATGTTATTAATCAAAACACTGTCAGTGAAATGTCACTTTTAAAGTTGAGGTTTTAAATTTTATAAGCAATTTTTAGTGCAAACTATGTAAATTAATTATTTCCATTTTGTCGTTGTACAACTATAACAGGAATATTATAATCATTGGACGCCCAAAACTTCAACATGTTTTGAAATTATCAGCTCGTTTAGAATCTACCTCTAAACAAAAACGGGCGAAACACTTAGTCCTTAGTTTAAAAATCCATAGTTGCAATAAAAATTGATATAAAGTTCTATGACAATAATTGCCACACTATTACAATTACAAATTTAATAAATAAATTACCAAGTACACACTGAGAACGGAATGTTATGCGTCTGAGATTGTTAAATACCAATATAGTCTAGTGATGCCCATAATACAATGATTTTCATAATCGAATGATTGCCATTCGAAAGCATTAATTAATCGACTGATTCAATCGGCGAAAATCATTCGGATGTTTCGATGCGGTAAAAACACAAACGTAGAAAAACAATAGACTTGGTATGCTTGCTTTTAATGTGTGTACCCAAGGCGGCCATCTTACGAGTCTCGTACTCGCCTCACAGCACATTACTTCCCCTTAAAACAAGTAAAATGGTTCGTATCTTTACTACATGTCCAATCTTAATTCATTAACCCAATTTTTCGTACGCACCTACAAGAAGTGTAAGAAATACATTGCATAATAATTGTTAACTAGACAATATGTTGCTGCAAAACATATATTGTTTGTGTCTCGACTAATTTTTGTTACCAACCTGCTCAAGAAGGCAATGTTTAGAAACTTATTACACCAAAAAAATACTAAACGAGACACCTAAGAAGGCTGCTTTTTAGGTACCATTTTTGGGAGTGGGGACTGTATGCATAATTAGTTTACTATTTCAAGGTTTCTGGATAAAAAGTAGTAAAGCCCCTCTCCGCTTGCTTCTCGAATGCTCCTATGAAGGAATTTTCGTTCTCATCGTCTTTTCTCGCCCGCTCGGCAAAACAGCGTAAATCTTCAGCTTTGAATAGTATTTGTATTAATTTCATCACATTTCATTGCAAATGCATTTTTGATATAGCCGAACTTTCCAAAGCTCATCGAAATTGGATCACCTGTTTGGGAGATGCAAGAAACGTTACCCCCCCCCCCCCGCGCAAACATTTAAAAGCAGATTTTGGGTTTCTCAAAACATCTATTTTCGTTAAAACCTCAAAATCAAAAACTTTCGTGAAGAAAGACAATACCTACCTATATTGAAAGTACTATGTAAAAATAAAACAGAACGTGTAGATACTCTTTGCTTATAACCTGTTATTGATAATAATCGCGTGTCCAGGTGAAATGACCGCATACGTGATTCAAATAGAATTGTAACTTCCTCTAAATAAAAATTCACTTGATGTGTATGATTTATGCAAGCTACAAATCCCCTTTATTTTACCGCAGTACGTGATGATACCCATCTGCGTTCAGTGTTTTCCTTTTGTTTTGCGGATTTGTATTTGTTTGAAAAACATTTTGAAAGAAAAGTTGTTTGCGCAGATAATATATTTTAAGCACGATTTGCAATAGTTTTAAAAATAAAATAAAACACAATACAAGGATCACGTACAAAGAAACACGAAATTGAGAATTTTTCTTTTGCTGCTTTGAAGCTTTTTCTACTATTTCTGGCTATAATTACATCTCTATACGTAAAACTCCATCAAAGCTATTGGAGGACGACTTCATTAATTACCAATAAAACATTCTAAATCGTGCGTAAACATGGACCATTATTGCACCCAACTCACCCGAAACATCGTAAAATCAGAATTATACCAAATCACCGTTTTATGATTCCACAAACATAAAACTTCCTGAAATCAATTATTATTTCGTTACGCCGCGCCGTTTGATAATCTAAGCTGGTTGCACCGAAAAAAACAATATTTAACATATTTACCTTACCATAAGAGAATTTTAATAGTGCCGTTGCAATTAATAGTACAAAAATCCTATTTTATTCGTGAAATGCAAAAAGTAGACTACTTTAAGTAATTAATGGTAATGAAACATATTTTAATCAGTAAACATATTTAAAAAAAACTAAAATATGTCTAGACAAGTTTTATTTATGTAATCAGGAACTCCTTCAACTTGCAATACAAAACAATGTTCGTATTTCGTGCTCTGTACTAAAATTTATGCAATGCTTACAAATTAAGTGAACGTTACAATTAAGAATTAGGGGAATTATACAAACTTCAACCACAGTCACGCACTTTCTAATTTTATGCGTATATCGTGACATATCTTCAGCGTTAATTAAATGAATAACTTCGGTGCTTTGAGTGAACAAGGAGTGAAGGATTTTCCTAAGCACTCAAGATGATTACGAAGAAACGCCAAAGCACCTTATGTGAGCGTCAGTTTATCGTTATATAATTTTGTGATACACTCCTCGACTTGCCAGAGATTAATTTCATGCAAATACCAGAGACAAGATTCAAAATTCGGCGAAATTGAATGCACAAGTGGAAACATTATGTCATATAAGTTTGCAATGTAACAATTATATGAAATTACCAAGCACAGGTCGTACAACCCAAATTAGCTTGACAACTTGAATGATAAATCAAACCAGTAGTGGTTGCTTAACCTGTCATAAAAATATGTATACAGTCAATACTTAAAGTAGACCATTGCACACAATGCCCCTCGCTTTTCTTTAAACAGAATAGAGAAAATGCGTATATCACACAAGCTTATTGTTATTTATAAATAGAAATAAAATAATATTAAATCACTTCAACATATTTACTTTAACCTTATACGTATTTCGACATGTTTACATGTCATTATCAAGGGTAAGATTAAAAGTAAACCGTTGCTACAGCTATAGGAACAATAGAACTTGATGACTTCATCTTGGTTATCTATATCTGCAGATGACTTGATTTCTTTTTCTAAAACTGCCAATAACAGTGAATTTAATAGATCAGTTTGCTCATTCATCAAATGTACAATGTTATAATGTTTATGAATTTCAAACGCCTCCAGTATATCTAACTTACGTTTATCATCACAAAAGTGTAAACATATTAGATGGCATTAAATGATTGTGTTCTAATAAATGTTTAGCGTAATTAAAATAAAAATACGTAATGAATGTGCTAACTACAGTACATGCTGGTGCCTACAAAATATATTTGATACAAAATTCACCGACAAAATAAGCTTTAAAAATCCGAATACGAAAGAAAGCTAGACATGTTTGTATGGTAGCATTTCGTCCGGAAAACGAATTTTCTAAATTTGGAAACGGAAGCTGATAGAAGAACTTTGGGCAAATCCAGAGGTTTTTTTCCCACCTTCAGAACGGCGGCCGCTACGACTTATTGAAAATTCCCACTTTAATGCCTAGTTACTAAAACACGAGTTGACAGATCGGGATCAAATTTTGTAATGTAGTAAGTAGCTCTAGTAAGACGCAAAGTTACTATCTAAAAGAATTTTTGTGGAATTGAAAACTGTTATGTGAAAATTATTCTCAAAGTTTTAAAGATTTTCAAAAAACTTTGTTCAAAAACTGGCCACAAGTTTTTATTTTATTTTATGGGCTTATAGAGCTCGGAATGAGATACACAATTTGGTCCGTGTCGCAGCCCGCTAATTTCTCTGCGACACCTATGAATTTTTGAAATTTTGGTATTAACGCCTATTTACTCAAAAACGAGTTATCAGATTGGGATGAAATTTAACCTTGTAGAGACCGTAGATGTTACCAGCTACGAGAGACTTTTAAAATACTAAAACTTTAAGCGAAAAAAAATTTTTCATAAAACGAGTTCTCAGATCAGGATGACTTTAATGTTGTAAATGCCCTAGAGGTACACGATCTTACTAGCTAGGAGGACTTTTGAAACTACTAAAACCGCCAAGAAAAAAAATGTGGGATCCTTTCAAAAAAATATTGCTCAAAAATTGGCCACACAATTTTAGTTAAATTCTGTCGGCTAATAGCTAGAGATGGGCTCGTGTTCCAGCGCCCAAATTTCTATGCTACACATAATTTTTAGGTGCGGCAATATTTAGGGGGGTTAATTTTCCTCCTCCCACCAAATTATTCCTGGCCGAATTTGTTTGATCCGTTTTTTCAAATCCCAAGAAATCTTTTTCCGAAATGTTTGGTTTTTAAGAATACAGTAAGACAGCAACGACAATATGCAATAGCGGGCGTGGTTATGTCAGATGGTGGTTACGGTTTTGCTCGTTGTGAGCAAGTCCGTATATGAATATTTAAGGATTTTCCATTCGTCTTGTGACATCACTGGTTAAGCAACCGTGGCGTCATTATTAGAACCAAAAGTTTTGCTATTAACCAAAATCTGCGGGCGGTAGTAGTTCCTGGTTAAACGACTATCTCTTTCTAAATAACATTTAAAATTACGCGATTCTTCTGGTGCGAGTGGATGGGACAATGTCAACAAATGTGGTTTAAACCCATACATACATTCGATTGGTGTATAATAGTCGGCGGTGACGCTAAGACAATTCCTTATTGCTTCTCAGAGAGGTGTCTGGTAATCCCTGGTTAAAGTCAAGGGAGGTGTTAAACGCACGTAAAATGAAAAACTAGGTTTTGCAAATTTCATTTAAATGAAATGTTTAACGTTTCAAATAACTTAACTCACACAATCTAACCTTTAAAACGTACATTTTCTCCTTTATCAAGCATTTCACTGATCAACATGGATCTAGTCCGCACTTTTAAGCTGATTTACGCAAGTTGTGAGATATCTCCTGCAATTATTTTTTAAATCTGACAATCGTGACACCAACCATACAATATCAAGCTGCCGCACAGTGGCGCGAAGCGCCACTGTGCCACCCAAAATACTCTAGGCCTCACAGGGTTGGACTGTCTGAGGTCATTTTTTTTTTAAATGTTCGTCTTAAAATTGCCTATCGATCCCTCATTTTCGATTTTCGTTTTTGGTCTTCATTTTTCCGGAATTCAGGTCGAAAAATCCGTTTTCATGCAAAAACGTAGATTTCTAGCACGGAAGTGATCCTACGAGATGCGAGATTGAAATTTTACTAAACCATTTTATGCAAAAATGCTCCTCTTGAAAGACTCTAAAGGACTGTCCACTTGGGAAATGGGCAAAAATTTTCCATCACCCCTGAAATGGTCATAATCATTCAAAAATTTTCAAAAAACAGAAAGCGCGTTTTACTGAACAGTAGGATAGTATTGGGGTGATGGAAAATTTTTGCCCATTTTCCAAGTGGACAGTCCTTTAGAGTCTTTCAAGAGGAGCATTTTTGCATAAAATGGTTTAGTAAAATTTCAATCTCGCATCTCGTAGGATCACTTCCGTGCTAGAAATCTACGTTTTTGCATGAAAACGGATTTTTCGACCTGAATTCCGGAAAAATGAAGACCAAAAACGAAAATCGAAAATGAGGGATCGATAGGCAATTTTAAGACGAACATTTAAAAAAAAATGACCTCAGACAGTCCAACCCTGTGAGGCCTAGAGTATTTTGGGTGGCACAGTGGCGCTTCGCGCCACTGTGATGCCGGTCTACAGTGGTAAGCGTAGTGCGCTCTACATTCATTATTGGCGCGTATTATTTTTACACAAAAATAGATCTACTTCTAAAGATAGTAAAGTCCAGGCGATAAGTGCTCCCGCTCATTTTTTGTTTTAGATCGAAGAACTCGATTTAATAAAAAGCTCATTACAACAAAATTAATTGTTACTATGCCTGCAGTTAATCAAAACTCTTCAATCTTTTATGCGACACAAATTTGACATATCAATCGATGAGATTGCACTCCGCCGAGGAAAACAAAATGAGTCAATGTTCTATAATCTAAGGGGTGTGATTCACCCCTCCGTTGTGTAGTTATAGATATATCACTAACCAAGCCCAAGCTGGTACACCCTTACGTAAGCAAGCGCGACTATAATCCCCCATGTAAATATAAAATGTAGTGTGACAATATTTTTATTAGCCACGTGCGAAATTGCTATTGGTTAATATTGTGTTCGCACAAAGCTTTGTTACATTGAAGTGGAACGTTTTAACGTGTCAAATATATAAAACATAGATATATCGACATCAAGCAATTAAACTTTTCAGCAAACCCAGTCGAGTTTAAAATTTGTATTTCGTGTCCAAA
The DNA here is from genome assembly GCA_958336395.1 of Ctenicera cuprea. Lineage (NCBI taxonomy): Eukaryota > Metazoa > Arthropoda > Insecta > Coleoptera > Elateridae > Ctenicera > Ctenicera cuprea. Next base: position 43,781,736 of record OY284491.1, on the reverse strand, counting down.
AACCCTGTTTTAAGGCTAACCAGTCGTTAGTTCGACTATCTAGTCAGAATTTTCGTGCGGAACGCCAGCTGCTGGGTTCATCAACTTCTACCAGCACATTTCAAAATGGTTCAAACAATAATTAGAATTTCTCGTATTTATTTGTTGCCATTTCTTGCTTTGTACTTTTTAACCGATTTTAAACAATTTTTTTAAATAAATGCGGTTTATTCTTTTTCTTGAAAAATTAAAAGCTTTGTTTATATTACAAAGTTAATTTTTGGCAACTAACTGAAATGTACAAATCTTTTGAGTAAATATGCAAAACCACAATAATTAATATGTAGTTTTCCTTGCAATATGGGGGCGTTCATAAAATACAACCAACTTATTTTAAAGGTCAATGAGAATCCTAACAAAATTTTACTCAAATAAAGTTGTTTGGATTACCGAACATTTGCCAATTTTATTTTTATCATTATCACAAATCTGGAAAAAGCATATACTCACGTAAAATTCGTAACTTTGTTAAAAATGGGTGTTTCTAAAAAACAATTATTTATTTTTTGAATCTAATTCTTTCTTTAAACTAATTAACGTTTTTTTTTTCTGATACGTAATAAAGTCCTTAAAAGAGGCCATCTTCAGGCGAAAAAATTGTATAAGATGGAGAATACATTAATTAACCATAACCCCAAATAAAACTTAAAAGTGAGCAATGCCCTTCGTCTGGACTTTCCTATACTTTTTAGAAGCTTTTACTTTTCCTATATTTAAAAGTTTTATGCACAATGTTGTAGGCCCACGGCACGGCAGTGGCAGTACAAATAATACTCCGCAAAGAGCAAATGGAAAACGCGTCGGTCGGTCGTACCGATATATCGAAAGATAGTGGTAGTGCAACGAAAAAGACGTGGTGTTAAAACGAGCTAAGCCATAACTACCACCTGACCGATAACCACCGCTGTTTCAGCATAATATCGTTGGTCCGGCCTACAGGCTGCCGTCTTATGCTTTTTTTTAAATCAGAATATTTTGTTTGAGAAAATATATAGATTTTTTTTGGAAAAAGGATAGCTTGGAATTCAAGAAAACCTAAACTGTATGGACAAATTCGACCGCCAAACATTTGATGAGAGGAAGAAAATCAACCCGCTAAATTGCTGCCTCACTTAGAAATTAAACTATGAATCTTATAGTACTATCACTCATGGGCAATTTAGTCTAAGCAAAAAAATTTGTCCGTTTAATAATTAAATAAATATGCACGAATTTTCTATTTTTAAAAGTTCATAGAAGACGTCACAGAGAAAGTAGCGGACTGAGACACGAACCAAACCGTAGCTCATCCCTCGCTCTATGGAACTTAAAAAATTGTGTTGCCAATTTAAGGTCCGAGTGGTCCAATGGTAAGAGGATCAGGCTCACAATGCGTGAGCTCTCAGTTCGAATCCCGGAAGAAGCAGAAAATTTTTCTGTAATTCCGTGGATCGGTATCGAGCTCGGCAACCATTCGACGTTGGGTTACAATTAACGGCGCTTACCTTGATTACTGACTGACCAGGATAAGTAACAAAGTCATAAACAACATAAAAACATACAATTAAACACATGTCTGTGAATGACATTGAATGAATGGGCATGAAGGGTGGCATAAGCTTCAGGAGCGTAGCGGTCTAAAGGCCAAAGGCCCCACTACCTCCTATTACACAAGCGAAGAGCCTACCCGGAGTGAAAGTCCTCGACACCTTCGGGTATAAGAGGTGAAAGATAAGGAAGAAGAAGAAGTGTTGCCAATTTCTAGCAACAATTTTTTTTTTAATTAGTAATTTTTTCACTTCAGAGTTTTAGTAGTTTCAATAGTTCAATCGTAAGTTGTAACATTGTGTACCCCTAAAACTTTTACAATGTAATTGGTCTGATGACTTGAATAAATAGGCGTTACTCAAAATTAAATTGTAGCTCAACAATTATAAAAAAACATTTTATTAAATATTACAAAATTTCGAAATATTTTTTACTTCACAGTTCGTATGAGTTTAAAAATTCTCGTACATAATTTGGGTTCCTTTATAGCAATACCAAATTTTCTCTCGATGTGCCTGCCGACTAGTGCACTTGAGTAATAAGGCTTTTACTCAAAATTTTCAGAAAATCGTAGCTGCTGCTATGTTGACGCCAGCTAGTTTTAATAAAAAGCGTTCTAATATTCCGTTTTAGAAAATTTGGACTCCGAAAAAAATCTGACCAAAAGCAACGTGTAACTTCCGCTTACGGTTTCAGATATTTTTTAAAAGCTTATTTTTAAATGAATTTTTTAGATACCTCTACATTTCAAAGCAGCGCATTGAAATCGGTTCTTGAAAGTCCAAAACTCCAAAACACGTAATTTCGCCAAAATCGAATTCGAAAATTCGCATCAAATCAATACTTCTCTATACTGAAAGTAGAGAGGAAAAATGGGGTTTAAATATGCGTGCAAAAATATAACAACACAAAGAAATAATTAAAAGCATTGATCTTACATTGAAAATTTAAATAAATAAATAAAAAAACATGATGTGGATAATTTAGGTAATCCTGTGGACTCTGTGGTCCATTTGTTTAAGTTTGAATTTAATATATCAAAAAATTTTATTGTCTGCAAGTGTTGTCAATTTTTGCGTGCACATTCAACCCTCCTGTTTTGAAGTTTATTTATGGGTTACAGACCATTAATATAATTTTACCATCTTGTTAAATTTTGTCGCCTGAAGATAGCAATTTCACATTTAAATATATGTGTACAATTTACAGTGGTGAGAATGTCGTTTTGTTTTCACTTGTGATAATAATTCCCTTACTTATGTATTTATCTTCTTTTATATAATAAATCCCTAACTGCCGTAGGGCGGCACGGCACATAAAAGGTAGCCAGGAAGCGCTACACGCGTTGACGTGTCTTACATCTCGACATTATCAAAACAGGCGTGAAGCGATGCTCATGGCTCCATTTACTATAGCAAAACGATGTTTTTAAAAATATGTCGCGGTTTAAAAAGGTCACATATACGCGCCTCGTGCTGGCGCCGCGGCCGTTGGTATTGAACAGCAGCTATGTAAAAAACAAGATAAAACAAACAAAACTGCGATGTCAGGTATATTAGTGCCGTAGTAGAGCGAGCCAGAAACAAACAAGCTATTTAGGCTGAAGTTTTATCCCTTGTTCTTATCGTAATATTTTATGTTATCGTATAAACCAAGTCCCCATCGAATATTGGTCAACTTCAATAAAGAAGTATCGTTTGTAGTAATCGGTAAAGACAAGTTTTGTTATCCAAACACCTTGTATAATATAACTTGAAAGTTTATTTTGAACAAATTTGATGTTTTTTTGACATTACAAGTTTGATCAAAATCGGACCACCTATTAAACAGATCTGAGGGAATGAACTAAAACTAACGTACTTATTTACCCACAGGGACGCGTACCGAAACGTAACCTAAAACTGTGAATAAAAAACGCGAAATTTTCTGCATATTAATCGAGCAGAAAACGGAAATTAACAATTTTCGTAACCGTAACCAGAATTACTTTCGGTATTAACGTCCCATCGTTTAGACAAACATTTACATCAGCGCTGTGACGCCAGTCGAATGAAGCTGAATTTTCTATTGGTGGTGTGCACGTGATTTTGTAATTTTTTTCTTTTGTAGATGATGAAATGCTACCGGTTATTATCTTTGAAATGTTCTCAATGGAACGGCCGTGTATAGCGCGTACCGGCAGGCGCGAGCTATTGACGCGCAGCCGCGATTACGTGCGCAAGACTAGACAAGTTTTTGATATTTTATTTCCTCAGCAAAATTCTTTAATGTAAGTGATCTATGAGCTCCCCCGCTCATTCCATCAATATTTTCTGGGGTCTGATTCAGGCGTGCTTACAAGTTTACTTACTCAGTATTTTCTCAAAATATAAATGACAAAGCTAGATATATGTGTATTTAAATTTTAAACTTAGCCAATTTTAAAGAAGTATAACCTTTTTCGAACATTTTCTTATAAATATTTTGATGGTTTTCGCAACAAGTATAACTGTAACCTATATCATTGACGGTATTCTGCAACCCAAAGTTCAATCAAAATATGAACTTTGTTAGAAACATGTGCGTAATGTAACAGTTAATTTAAGTTTTGTTTTAAATTGAATGTATTCTTACATCTATCAAACATTAAAGAAATACCGGTAATAACCGGTAACCGTATTCAAAACCGAAATTTAAAGTAGCATCAAACTTTAACAGAAAATTTAATACAATTTGAAGCGTAACCGAAAATCGAAATCGATGTCGGTTCACGTCCCTGTTCAGCTATACTAGAAATTCTTCAGAAAACCTTTTTTTGTGTTCTTTCAGCCCCAAAACATATTATTTTTCATTAAAATCTCGAAATCGCAAATGATCAATAGACTCCTAAAGTGGAAATATAGGTAAAAAACGGGCGAAACAGGTCACTGGTACTTTCCCATACTTTTTTTAAATATTCTCGCGTCAAGAAGTGATTGAAATTTACATCTAGTCATCTCCAGCCGATGTGAGCCGCTGGCTCCAGACCCAAGGCGTTATTTACGTACGGCTCGCCGACTACGTAAAAACGATAGGTAATGCGCTCACGACCTCAGATCAAGAATGGTTATAACAACTTTATTTATAGTTATTAAAAATGCATAGAATCAAAAGCATTTTTTTTATTAGAGGTAATTGATAGGCGTAGTTAAAATCACGTAATTTTCGGCAAGCGCGTTGTTGATATTAAAAAGTATCTTTTCTTTTCTTAATTTATTATTATATGTTAATAAACTACTTCAAATGGCCAATTGAACTGTTTACAGTTTATAAGCATTGGCTTTTTCGTTTTTGAATAAAAATTTTCAAAAATTCCTGTTTAGGGTAAAATTTGGGAGATACTTATTTGTATTTATAAATTCTAGCTTTACCTCTATACTTATTGATTATGGGTATATAAAGTACTTAATTACTTCAACAATATTTATTTATTTTAACCTTATACGTATTTCGGCATGTAAACATGCCGAAATAAGGTTAAAATAAATAAATATTGTTGAAGTAATTAAGTATTTTATATATCCATAATCAATACTTAATTGTAGTTCAATGCAAGCTCTATCGACTTAGAAAGTTTAAAAAAATGGTGTGGGCAGTTTGTTAGGAGTAAATTTTTGAAAATGTCCAAAATTTTGAGAAGCTGGTATTCTTACAATTTTCATATTTCCAAAAATACTTTTTACATCACTTGATTATACTTATTTAGGGCTACAAATAATATGACAGATTGTATTACTTGAATATTTCGTTTTGAGTAATCGGGCATTAAAGTTAAAATTTTTAATAATTCGTAGCGGCCTTCATTTTAAAGATACAGCATTTGGGAAAAAAACATTTGATTTGTTTTTAGAGGCACTACAACGCTATGTAGTCAAAATTTCATTAAAGTGTTTAGAAAATAACCTATACCAAAAAACATGTCTAATTTCCATTTTCGGTTCCGATTAACGACCTTACAAAGAACTACCTGCAAATGAAAAATTTCCACACACCAAATCCTATACATATCAGGCAAGGCGTTCCGGAGATATAGGGAAAAGAACGCACCCACCCACTCACAGACAAACATTTTTTAAAAGCCACATTTTCGGGTTCCTTGGACCTCCAAAACGCGTATTTCCGGTAAAATCTGAAATTTGCAAAACATGCAAATTTGCATGAAATCATAACTTTCCTTACCTTAGTAGAAGTATGGAAAAGTGAAAAGTTGTTGAATGGGTCTTAATTTCCTCTTTTCAAATGCAAACCCTCCTTAAGATTCTTAAGGAATTTTGTAGTTAGGTGCAATCAAAAGAAATGTGAGGAATGAAAACTCGAAAGCAAAAAAATGCAGAACTCAATAAAAAGCAAAAAATAAAGTTCTACAATTTGTCATGCTAGGGGAGACAACACAACGAAACGTTCTACGAATCCTGAAGTTGGAGCTGAAAGAACAAATCGCAAAATAATTCTTCGTCCGATTTCCAGTCGTTGCAGTCTCGAGTGCAACAAGAAGTACTCACTCCAACAAGAAGATAACAGGGGACGATGTCACGTGACTGGGGTTGAAATGTGAATTGACGGCTCAATTACTGCCCAAGTGGTGTATATTTTTACATGAATTACAAGTCGTTATTGGAAGGCCTAATGACTTTCCGGGAGGGCAAAAGTATTGACAACGCAAGCGTAAATCGCCCGCTTGTTTGCAAAGAAAAAAAAGCTCAGCCGTGCAGTAATTAGCCGAGTTCGTTTAAAGCCTTGCCGGATAATATTAAACCGAGGAGAAACCTTGTGGTAGTTCATGGATCTGTAAATGATATGCATGGCTAGATCCTTTAAAAACTAAAATAATAGTCAGACAATGGTGCAGCGAAAGAAAATGCAATTACTCGACCTCAACTTGGCATCGCAGAAATTGTCTATCATCAATCTAGTCTAGGGATTAATTTTGCAATTGAACAATAATAGAATAATGAATCAGCAATTGCTTGACGTAATGCAGCTAAAAAACAGGTAGTTAAATCAATTAACAGTTGCTCTGCGTTATTACTAAAATTGTCGTACGAGGCTATAAATTACTTTCAAATGCACCTGCATCTTTCCGGCAAAAAATTTAAATATTAAATAAATGGCAATTTCCTGTAAACGGTTATGTTTGAAAATAGGACATGATTATTTCAAAGTAAATCAAAAGAACAATCGCAATGACATTTGAATCTCAAGAATTATTCACCGTTTCCTCTCACCGGAAGCAATCAACCTACTACGTTGAAGTTCCACGTTATACGAATAAAACGAATTTGTCCGATTTATTTCAAGACCCAAGAAAAAGTTCACTTACACTAGTTATTTTTAGATTATCGAGAACATTTGAGATGGCAGAAATAAAACTAAGAATACCAAAAATTACTTAGCGTTTTGAAGGTTTGTTTTCCTTGGTCGCCCGAAATATTTTTCGAAGAATACCAAGAATGAAAACACCACGGATTTTATTACAATTGCACAAACATTCTATGAAGTTAAAAAAATTCCACCGTCTTTGTGAATATTTTCCTGATATTTATTCTTACTGTGATTTCCGATCCCAACTATTATTACCTACGTCTTGGTTCGCTCCCACGTTCATTAATTTAATGACAAGAAATTACGAAATCATTAAAATCGTAGAACGGCCTCAACTGGGAACACTAATTGTATAAAATGCTGGTAAAACGTGGACAAATTCATAAAAAAATACAAAAATAATTATTGGTCAAAAAGGAAAACATCCGTCATTTTCTCCTATTTTATAGAAATTCCACAAACTGCCTAAACGCTAAACTGCCCCCCCCTCCTTTCATGGCTTACAAATTCTTTCCAGTCTCTCGTGTTCTCTAATCACAAGTAAATCTTCCGCAAAAATACAAAATATCGATTTTACAACAGTAGTTATACCACGAGCGAATTGAATAATAACCGGGCTAAAAATTGCGAAATCGTGTTGCATAACGAGTGTTATTTTTGCTTAAAAATTGAAATTTTGCTTGGCTTACTTCATTCATAATACAGGGTGGTTCAACACTTATTACGTTCCTATTTAATTCAGAAACGATTCAGTATAGAAAAGAGTAATGTTAATAAAATTTTTCTTTGGTAGCTTTTGATTTACCTTTTTGCATACGTGAAAACAATTTTTAACCAAAGTTGTAAGCGCTGTGACCCGATCGTCATTTTTTTACTTTCCTATACTTTCACGATAGGTAAGCATTGATTTCATGAAAATTTTACAAATAGAGATTGTGACGGAAATGCACGTATTGAACCTCCAGGAACCAAAAAGAGTAGTTTTAGAAAACTATGTGCCAGTAGGTGGGTATGTGCGAAAAAAAACTGGAAGTGGAAGTCAGATATGTTTTTTTGGTTACATTTTTTTTTTCGAAACCAAATTTTATAAAATTGAAAACGGAATCCAATACCACACTTTAGGGCTTATCCAACGTTTTTTTCTCTGAACTTTCTATTATCAAAATGGCGACCGCTACAAATTTTAAGAAAATATACTTCAGCGCCTTATTACTCAAAAACAGATCGACAGATCGGGTTCAAATATTTTATCGTAATAGCCCTATAGAGACACAATGTTACTGTGCACAAAAGCTTTGAAAAATTAAATGCTACGAAGTAAAAACATTTCTAAATTTCTAAAATTTTCAAAAAAATATTACTAAAAAGCTGGTCACGATTTTTTTAAATTTTGAAGTTTGTTGCTAATCCCAGCTAGTAAAAAAATTTCTCTAGCGCCGTCTATAAATGATTGAAAATTGAAAATGTATGCCCCTCTAATAAACTGGAGACGATAAAAAATGTCTATTTAATAAGCTAAATTGCTCCACCTCCCTCCCTAATTTGGGCAAAAAAATTTGTCCATGCGTCTTTGGTATTTTTTCAATTTTAGAAAGCGAACACGTAGTGCGTAAGAGATGAACATAGTAGAATCACATCGTAATAGGCAGAAAAGCTGACCGTTGCGTGGTGCACCACGCTGAAATTGCTACTCACGTAGTTTATGAGTTATGAGTATCGTTTTATTAATAAGTTCCAGCTTTACTTCGTTGAAGTTCATGTTGATATTAAGTAAAATACTTTATTTTACTTCAACAATAATTAATTATTCAATTACTATTGCAAAACTAAAATAAAATTTTATTTAATTTCAATATTACTATTGTTACTTGTTCTTCTTGAATGACGAATAACAGGGGTTTATATTTACATACTTTACAACTCTAAACAGTTCTTAAAATAGATTTGCTGCTATTGTTGGGCGAAATGCTCCGCTCAGTTTTTAAATAGCAGCCTAGCAATTTTTTATGCTCCTTCGATAGAGAATTTGCTTCTGTTTTCAGCGATATAATACTCGTATACCCAAAGAAGTAATAGAGGTTAGGAAGGAGGGTTTCGAGTTAGTTGCACTTAAAGCACTGTGACGGATGTGACGTCATCGCCGCCATATTCAGACACTTTTGGTGATTCATTTGTGCCGGTGATGTTTACAAATTTTGTTATTAAATATGGTTAGTTGTATTTGCTGTGGTTGCTCGAGTACTAAAATTAACAAGCAGAAAGGAATAACTTTCCATAGGTAAGTATTTTACCAAATGTAAATAATAAATGTCAATTTGACGTATAAGGTTAAGACAGTGGCGGAGAGGTCAATATTTCTTGTTTCCTTCTATAATAAATTGGCAATTAAAACAGCATACTCATGTTTTAGAATTTGTTCGTTATGCCCTAAATATAATTTTCTGACGCCGCCACTGGTGACACTTCCGCTACGTCACAGTTTGGCAGCCATGTTCAGACACCTTTAAGGTTTACTTGCCAATGTGCATAAGCTCCTTCCTAACCTCTATTATTTCTTTGCGTATACCCTTAAATAATAAAACTTTCGAGAACAACGCGAAAAACTTCATATTAGCAGGCGCTAGATTCAAACACCAGCCTAGCACAATAGCAGCAGTGTGCATTGAGATTCATTTGTTATCGCTTAACAATCAAAAACAATTGAAATAAGAAAATGTGACTGTGCTTAGGCTGTTGTTTGAATTCAGAGCCTACTAATACGAGATAGTTTTTTGCGTTTTTCTCGAAAATTTCTTATGTAGGGGTATAAAAGTTTTACGCCAATGAAAAGAGAAAAACTATCTATATCGAATGAGTGCAAAAACAGGTGAGGCGCTATTAAAAAAAATTACGATCGCGTCACAGCGCTCACGGAATTTCTTAAAACCATGTTTGAAATAAAACCAATATTTACGCCACCAGAACCTTATTTCATACTTTTGATTGACCGTGTATAATAAACTTGTGCTAGCCGACCTTGTTGACAGCACTAGCATTTTGTTTTTCTAATTGTTTTTGATTGCTACGTCAAAACAAACGAATTTCAAAGAACACTGCTGCGATTATGGTAGGTTGTTGTTTGAATTCAGTGCCTGCTAATATGAAGACTTTCTTGCATTCTTCTCGATAATTTTATGGTGTGGGGGTATACAAGTTTTATATCACTGAAAACAAAAATCAATTATCTACCAAATATGCAGAGAAAAGTGGTTGGTCGCTGTTTAAAAAACTGACGATCGCGTTAGAGCGCGTATCGCATTGTTTGATGTTTTCTTGAAGTATGCAGAAAGGTAGGTCAAACGTTACCAAAAAACTTTCATTAACATTATTTTTCTCTGTCTTGGTATGTTTCCGAATTACATAAGAGCGCAATAAGTGTTGGACCACCCTGTATAAAGTTGCTCAAACTTCCTACACAGCAAATCGTGTTTATTTTGCCGAAAACATTTTTTGACGTACGTAATTTTACTGCGAATAAATTTAAGCAAACTAGTCATTTGTTGGTATGTTTTGTAGACTTTCTTATACATTTGAATATGTAGCTGCATTGCAATACGTACGCTTATTCAGCTCCTTCTCCTTGAAAGTAAGACAAGACTAAATTGCGTAACTATAGTAAATGAATTAACTCTCCCGAGTAGCACACTAAATTGTGTTAAAGACTAGCGAGGTACTTTCGCACGTTGCTGGATATATTTTAATGAAGAAGTTAAAAGCTTGCTTCTCATACCAAATCCAATCTAAAAAACCCGTATAAAACAATAAAAATACAATAAGGTACTATTTCTAACATTTATCTCCTACTCATAATCTTTCGCGGAGTAAAAAGATCGATTTGGTTCGTGGGCTGGACTCAATTTATTATTATCTCCACGACTTTAACCAAACACTTGCCAACAACAAAGTGAACTCTGGATTTTGCATGAATGCTGATTTACTTTAATGGCGTAAAAGCTGAAGAATCTCTATAGCTTTTTCTGTACTACAAGTAAACCACTCGTTTTCTCTCATACCCTAACATTAACTGAATTAATTGCTATCATTACTGTAGTTTGACATATATTTTCAGTTCTTGCTTGTTGGTATGTAAAATAATAATCGAACAGCGTCACATTTTAAATGTAATGAAACTGTTCTTTGCCAGCAACCTCGTTAATAGTAATAGGTATTGCTTTCTTCGATAATTAGAGCGTCACGTGCATGACGTGTCCAGGTATCTCGGTACGTTTCATAGAATTTTTTAACCAGGTTACAAAACCATTATGGATTTGTAAATTGTTTAGTAAGACAGCTGGGTGACACAGACACAAAGTGAAATTGCCTAGAAATAGTTTTTATCCGCAATATGGGTTATTTATTTGGTCTCGTTTTCTGCTCCAATTTTATTTAATATCTGCTTGATAAAATTGTATACTTCACATCAATTTAATTTTTGCACAAGATACAGCATTGGTAAAGCACTTCGCCTGCTTTCGCATACTTAATTGTTTCACTGTTTTCTATTTTCCAGGCACGTAACTAAGGGTGAGCTCGGACCCGTCAAAGAAAACATTGGCCCACTCGGTTAGCAAATAAAAACTAAATAAAAAATTTATCATAATCAATATATTCTTCTTTCATTCCTTGTTGCCCCTAGAGCGTCGGGGCCTCTATCCATTTTCTGTACGTTCTTCCGTCTGTTGCCATCCTTCTAACTTTAGCTAGTGTCTTCATCTTTTTCTGACCATATCTTCTAAGCATTGTTTATGCTTCTCAGCTAAGTGAGGGTCCTTGGCCATCTCGCCCCCTGGCCGACAGCTTCTGCGGAGTCGGCGTTGTAACGGCCACTCCGGTGATTTCAACTTGGTACGTCCACTTCTCTTCGGAGAGGTTCAAGGTTTACCTTAATTGGAACGACGGAGAATTGGGTAGTGATTTCACGAGGTGAAGTGTTACTAGCCCTCAGTATGGGTGCCTGAGCGACAGCGCGTCATCTGTAACGGGATTCCCGCTCCCTGACCGTGGCTATAAATGTGCCTGCTTCCCAGTCACTATGTCGGGTACCCTACAGGATATAAATTTGCACAGGCGATACACTGGGTGGTTGGAAGCCGACGATTTAAGCAGGTCAAGGTGCGCTCCAGAATGGAGTGGCGCGGCTGCTGGCATTAGGGACTTGGTCCCTAAAGGTGTGGTGTACTTTGCTAGCTCACGCCTACTATCCTAGTTTTGACCCAGGGGGTTTGTGTATATGCACACCCGACGCTGGCTGTTAAGGCACCGGTCACAAAGATCAGATCGGCTACCGACTAATCTAGGCGGTCCAACCAGTAACATTATTGACTGGTACCACGCGGACCAATTCCGAGCCCGCGGGGGAATATCAGCTCCCGTCTTGATCACGGCGTAGGACTCGTGGTGACAGTGGTAAGTCTATGAAAGCTACAACCGTCTTGGTGCTGCTCGACGGGTGAGCTGCGTTTCAGCGCGGGCACTGATCTGGAGATTCAGTAGAGATTTAGATAATCTCCCACGGCCGGTGGGGTCTTAGGTAGCTTGTTCTCGTTGAACTGTTGTTAACTTGAACCGGCGCGCTAATTGGGCGTAACTTAATCCCACGACTCAACTTGGCGTGAAGAGAGACGTGGCAGATAAGGCTCGCGCAAGGTGTCGGCACGTAAAACTAAAGATGTGTGCTGTAAGAGAAGCCCCAGCAGTCACTCTGTTTCGTCTAAGCTTTCTTCCTACTTTTTTCTCGGCCTTCCCCGCAGTTTGCTCCCTTCCACTCCCATTTACGTTACTATTTATAAAATTCTGTGGTTTTCCATTCTCATTAACTGTGTCCATACCATTTTAACTGCTGTTTGTCTATTTCCGAATCATTGGTTTTTGGTCTAATTGTTTTCTAATTATTTAATTTCATATTCCCTCCCTTCTTGTATTCCCTGTCAAATTTCATTTCAGGTGCTAAGATCATAGATACGTGTTTACCTGTTAATGTACAGCTTTCTGCCACGTAAGTCAAAGTAGGTAGACGTACTGTCTTGTATATTTGCATTTTAGTTTTAATATTTATATCCCGCTTGCCTACTAATACGTTGTTTATTGTATATTAAAGTTGTTTCGTTTTGTTTACTCCATTTTTAATTTCTTTATCTATTTTGCCATCATTTATTATTATTGCGACTAGATATGAATAACCATTTACTTCTTTAAGTATTTCTCTTAAGTACTTTGACGTCCATTTCTACAAGTAATTTGGTATGTGCATTTTAAACTTTTGTTTAGAAAATAATTTTAATGTATACTTTTTAAATTCCGTGGTTCAAGGAGAAAAATCGAAACACTGCAGTTTACTGGAACATAGATTGCTCAAAACCCTACAATATATCATTATTGCGTTGCACAGTTGTTAAAAAAAAATATTTAAGTTAAAATAAGCTAAAAATGTTTTGTATATTTCTATTTCAAGTAGGTTTAGGAGGAAAGCAATACATAGTTTAATTTTGTGTTATAATTGACTACCAATTGTGTTTTTAACGTTTAAATTAAAATAAATCCAGTTAATATGTTGTTTCTTATAGTACAGTTCATAATTATTCATTATAAAACAAGTAGCAAGTTTGTATCTGGGTGGCATTCCCGCCTTTTAGAAGCTCGTACGTGATTGACTCTCCCTAAAATGACGTAGTTACATTTTTTGACACAATATTTTAGCATTTGACTGTTTAGTCTTAAGTTACCTGCTGCGCAAGCAACGCGTTGTTTTGTCTCTGCTATAGTATTTACACTATTTTCGTATCTTGTAGCTACGCTCTCGGCACAGTGGTAAAAATGGTGACATCTCATTGCAAAAACTTTTGAATACATTATAATTATGATAACTAAGAATTTCTAAAGTATGGGAAAGTCTAGGCAAAGTGCTTTGCTCATTTTTACATTTGTTTTACAAGTATATATATATGATATTGCCTTGTGATTGAAAAATGAATTTCCTATCAAATGGTTACCTATACAAAATTGAATCGTTCTTTCGCTATTTCCAATTAAAAATTAATTCCCATCCATACTCTCCTATTGTTCCAAAACCAAGTTCCTCTTTATTACCTATTCTAGCATTGTATTCCTCCATTATAATTATTAATTATGTATTTAGCATGTTCCCTACCATTTTGTTGTAAAATATTCGAGAAACAAATTATTGTTGGTAAACCGATAACGGTGAAAAATGAAAAAAAAATGTAAAGTTAAATAATGCTAGATGTGGTTGGTTGTAGACAGTAAATAGTTATTACCTAAACTAGTTTTATTGTTTTATAAAATTATATTCCTTGGCGTTTTTATAAAAACCGGACAGGCGAGGGAAAGGGTATCCAAGCGTGCAATGTGCACAAAGTGAAACAGGAATTTAACACTTACTTGAAGGTCATGTTAAGTGCATAATTTGCCAAGTTTATGTGGTCATTTGCGGCAAACAAGTAATATATTTACATCATTTATTTTATGGCAGCAGTCGAAAGAGATATGGAAGTTTTTCAATATCCTCCATTTTTTAAAAAAACTTTTCACATAAATTCTTGTAGGCAAATGTTCTATGTAAACAGCCATTATAACGCAAAACGCAAACCTTGAACTAGCTATACATCATCTGCAAAATGCAACTGATACCTTCAATAAATGGCTCAAAAATTGGAACATCAAACTTAATCCCAGCAAATGCCAATGTAAAATCTTCACCCTGCGAAAAATGGACAACCCGCCTACTATTACCATCGATGGATTCGACATACCCTGGAATCCCAGAGACTCAGCTATAAAATATCTTGGAGTGCATTTAGATGGAAGATTGACTTGGAGTTTCCACATCAACCAAAAACTAACCCAATCACACGCCAGACTCAGACAGCTCTATCCTATTATCAATCGCAAAACCCCACTTCAACCCGAATGCACCATCCTTCTATATAAATCCCTCCTACGTCCCCTGGCACTCTACGCTCCTGTCTGGAGCAACACGAGCAAAACAAATATACTCAAACTTCAACGATTCCAAAATAAGGTCCTACGGATCGCTGTGAATGCTCAATGGTATATCCGAAACGCACAACTCCACCACGAATTGGGTGTCGCCCCAATCCAAGACTATATCCTCTCGAACACCAGGACTTTCTTCTCAAACTTTGCCACCTGTGAAGGAGCAACCCACTACAATCTTGGACAGCGTAATATCCATCACAGACTGAAGAGACAACTCCCTCAAGATGTCATCTCAAATGAAGAAAACTAGCAACCATCACCTTCGAGTTCCCGAGGCCGCTACTACCTGCCTCCATGTATTATACACAGCTATTAGCAAGTCTATGTTTAAAACACATACAATGTATACATACCATAGTCTTAGTCACATTTAACTACTCAAACCTGTCATGTATAACACTGCAATGTTGATCTGACAAAAGCTTTAATTAAAAAAAAAAAAAAAATGTTCTATGTAAAAGAGATATCTTCCAACTCGAAAATACAAGTTTCTCTATCAAACAATTTTAAACTGAGAAATGAATTATTTTCTTTTTACATATGAGATATTTAAATAAACTGGGCCAGCATTAAAAATCATCAAAAATTCGTTAATTGTTCAAAATGACATTATAATAATAATAATAATAATAATAATAATAGTCTTTTATTCTCTATCCAAAAAGAAAACAAAAGGATACAGAACACACAAGGCGAGGTTCATTCTTAAATATTTTTCGCTAATCTAATTGTTGCAATGTTACGCTTATCCCCAAACATAAACGAACGATACTATTAATCGATACTAGCCGAACCCGCGGGTTACACCCTCCCCCCCCCCCCCAACTTCTGAAAAAATATCCGGCGTGCACCGTTTAGGTTGCATAATTTCAGCTCGGGGACGTGCACCAAAACCAAAATTTTCTGCATCGTATTCGAAACCAAAACAGAAATTAACAATTTTTGTAACTATAATCGAAAACCACAAACCTATTTTTTCGGTATTTAGCGGTATTGTTTTGTTCCGGTAAATACCGAACCTAAATTATTCATTGTAGCAAACCCCCATACGTACTTAAAAACCTGTGTATTTCACGTGGTTAGCCCTTTTGGTTGGCCAACTAGTTCGCAGCCAAAAGTCATTAAAGAGTAGACCAACATGTTCTTTACACTGAACTTCTCTCGAGTGAATGTGTCAGACTCAGCGACAGTAATCTCTGTTTACTTAAGTTATGAAAAAAATGAGACCTCATACACAAATTATTTACTAATGCAAATGGTCAAGACAGTAAATGAAAAAGGCTTGCTACGTTTTTTAAAGTTAGTTAACAATGTGCAGTAAAAGGTACGAATGCCATTATACAAAAAAAGTTCCATCGTTTAGACCAAAATTGACCTCAGCATTCGAATTGGCATTCATGACGATGATGAGTTTGGAAGCGCTCTGACGTCAGACAACTGAAATGTAATAAAGTCGAATTTCCTATTACTTGTGTAGATGATGGAATGCTAGCGGTAATGTTCTTTAAAATGTTTTCAATGGAATTGCCGTGCTTAGAGAGTACCGGCCGGCGCGAGCTATTAGCGCAAAATTATATGTATAGTGTAAAGTAACATTTTAAAATTATGTTTCCTCGGTAAAATTCATTTATTTATGTAATGTATGAGCTGCCCCCGCCCATTAAAACAAACTTTTCTGGGATTAGATTCAGGCGGCTTACAAGCTTATTTACTCGGCATTTTTTAATATTATCCAGAATAAATAAATTAAAAAGATGGATTTATACGTGCATCTAAATTTTTCGCTAAAATCAGGCATCTAAAAATTAAATTGCTCGCACTGTAATTCGGTTTATATAGGACAAACAATTAGAAATTTCACCGTTATTGGGCTTTTGGAATGAGAAATCAAGTCATCTGGACGCAGATATATAGAAAACCAAGATCACGTTATGAAGATTTATTGTTCCTATAGCAACACCAACTGTTTACTTTTAATTTTGCCTTTGTTAATGACGTGTAAACACGTTGAAATACGTATGAGGCTAAAATACAAAACCTGTTGAAGTTAAGAATTGTTTTATTTACAATAAATTGAAATGAACTTCAACGAGGTAAAGCTCAAACTTATATATAAAGATTAACTAATTACTTGTAATTACGATATCATACTAACTTTTATATTAATGTTACGTAAAGTTAATGGTATGCTGTAAGATTTATTTTTTCTGTCACGCTGAACCTGAAAAAGTTGATTTGTTCAATATTAGTTTTCATATAGATATATCTCTGTGGTTGGAAACTTTTTACAAGTCTTTCATTAACTCTAAAGGTTTTTTGATAATCCTCCGGGGGAGTCGATATTTTCATTTTAAATGAAATAAAACGTTCCGAGGATACCTTAAAAAAACTCCGGTAAGCTCTTTGATTCGATCACTGTTTTACTGTCTCAAAGCGTCGTAGGTTTAGCCTAGTTTCCTAATAAATCAACTACCAAACTATATTTTATGTAAAATAGCAATACAATATTTACGATAATTACGATCACAAAACGCAACTTAATTAACCCATTTGATGGAATTTGTTATCAATAAATCCAATTAATAGAACAGCGTGCATTGTGTTTATTAACTATTGCAATTTAGTTAAAAAGTATCCGAATTCGGTGCTACGCTTATCCGAAAAAAATTCGCGACGAAACCATATCATTTTTAATTACAACCAAACCATCCTTAAAATAATGTTGCTCTCTAGTTCATTTATGAGTAAATAATTACAATGGAGCTTATACAATTCAATACATGTAGCAGCAAATATTTGGTTAAAATTACTACTATGTTAATTTTTAAGTTTAGCCCAGATAAAACAATTCATTTTACAATCTTATAAAATTAACTTTTCAACTCCTTTTTTACGAAATAATAGGATTAGCCCAAATTCAGAACTTACTGGCTATAGTCGGTATTTCTTTCTAAATTAATGCCACCAACAAAGCATTCTTGTAATAGTCATAAAATGCCAACGTTTACTCTCCTTTGTTTTAAAGAATAGGCATATCAACAATCTACAGAAAACATTTCACCATTTCACAAGTGAATGTGGACAGTGTCGTCTCTCATTAAGAGCAATTTTAAGACTTCTCAGGTACCACGCAGAAAGGAAAGGAAATGAGGTTGAGAAACCTTATCGAAACATCCTCATCTTCATGGTAGACTTCTCTGGTTTGCATTTAATTTGCAAAATTGCAGCTCTCTTTATCCACACTGCACGGGATATTAAGCGAAACGTATTGGGACAGAGAGAACTGTTTTAATAAATCTATGAGCTTAATTATCGTCAAATTAAAATAATTTAGAATAATTTTATTCAAATCGTGCACTTTTTATGCATAACGGGTGATCATGATTAAAATCTTCCTCGTCTATATAACGTTTGGTATGCAATGAATGGATGAAGAATTTACATTCAAGAAAATTACAAGTCATTACAGAGAACCATATGTAAAAATTTAATATGTCCTAAAAGTTTAGTTTTTTCCTAGTCATCAAAAAACAATTTTTAGCTTTCGTGATAATGTTCTGTATTAAAACAAAATTTTACAACCTTATACTACCAAAAACTATAAAAGAATCATGAATTTTTATTTGATGTTATTTACTCGGCAGATTTTAGCTTGTTTCAAATCACATCAGTAAAATTGCGAACAGCAATCATTCTTAATTTCGGAAACAACGTATTTTATGCCTGAAAAATTTAGGTTTGTTGTATAATAATTTTTGTGCAAATATTAACATTTTCGAATGGTTTTCTAATTACAATTTTTTTAAAACAACATTTGCCAGGAATTTAATTTTTTCAAATATTCTACGCTTGCAGAATTTTATTTCTAACAATTTTTTAGGCGATTATTCTCTTGATATTACAGTATAACCCCGTTATAACGCACCTGTGGAGATTTTGAAATTAGGTTTATTATAACCGAATTACGTTAAACAAAATTATTATGCAGCATAGAATCTTGAAAGGGATTCGTAGGTTGTGTACGTTATAGGCGGGTTACGCTGTAATTACATCTTTTATGGACGTTTCATCAATATTTAATTAACATTATTCTTTTACAGAAGGTGCTTCCTTGACATTATTGATAACATAATATGTAAAACTTGTTGTTGTCAATTTAATTATTCAAAAATGTTATTACAATTTAATTGATTAATTGTCTTAAATAAATTCACATTGTAAAACTAATTTTTTTTAATTGTTCATTTCACCTAAAACAAACTTATTTATTTTTAATTATGCAAATTACCAACAGCTAAATTTTATAAGATGCGAAAAGTTTGATTTTATCGAAGTTATCTAGTTTTCCGACAGAATAAATAAAAAAGTAAGTGTTAGCTACTCTCTTTACGTGTAGAAATTACTGATAGCACTTCCAGCTTTACAATATCTAAAAAGTTTGCAAATTTGGAGAAACAACAATACATTTCTCGAGAAAGGTCATGCAGTACCATACTATTAATTTAAATAAAACTTAATATAGCTACTCGTCTTTGGCCAATAAACATTGGAATACAGTTAATTCGGTATTAATTAATATGCGTCAAAAAAATTCCTTTTATTTGACGAACATTTGCTTTAATGCTGAATTTTCAACTGCAAATAAAAAAATCTATTTTGCTACTCACCAAAAATATTCGAAATTTCGTAAACGAGCGCGCACAGCACTACCAGTCGTCAATTTGTAAACCGAGCAAGTCACAACGTACTAGAGTAATCACCGAAAAACCACTGTATTCTTACGTTAACGTTGTCGGTATGATCGTTTCCGAAGAATGGTGCCTAAATGAAGAACATCGCCCGGTAACATCAAGGTTTGCCGGCGAACGCAATAACACTTCCAGTGAAGTAACAAAGGCAGATCACGAACGCATACAAATAAAGTTAAATGAGGTCTTAAATAGATTTACGTTATCAAAGATAAACAAGATAAAACGTTGCAAATAGTAAGAGATGGTAGATATGTTTTAATATAAAAAAACATGCACATAAATTAAATGGAAACACCTCTGTATTCGTTACCTTGGTACGAAACCCCACTTTAATGATATACATCCCGACTGCAGGAGTGCAATCAAATCGTCGGATCCAGGACAATCGACGGGATTAGAAATTGCATTTCGGATGTGCTGACAAAGTTGCCAAATGACATTAGACAGCATTTAGAAAACAATGCTTAATGTAATAACATATTTGGTTACAGAAATAATTAGCTACTTCAGATTAGCCCAGAAACACGATAGAAATACATATGAACGAAAATAGATAGTTCAAAAGGTTTTCACAAAACAAAATTAGTAAAAAAATTCTCGTTGAGAAATAAAAGGCCATAAAAAAAAAGTTTTACAATGTATTCCGTATCACAAATTTACCGACTTACTTCAAAATTTCGTTAAAAATCTTCTGTGTAAATTAATTCACATGAAGACTAGTACACTAACTAAACATACTGAATTGGCAAAAAATAAGTTCGTTCGTTCGTTCGTGCAGTCTTATTAGCTTCCGGAATGGATAGTCAGATCTGGATAAGCATTGTAATAGGAATATCGAATATTTATCATCAGAGAGCGGAATTATTCCTAAAAATTCCAAAATATGTTCAAATATCAAGAGATAAAAAAAACTGATCCTCAGCGGGCTGTGGAATGAAAAGTCACGTCTTTGCTAGACTAAGGAAATTTTTATAATGTCCGATAATAATTAAAACCTAACCTGAAATTGACATTATAAACATTCCCTTAGTCTAGCAAAGACGTGACTTTTCATTCCACAGCTCGCTGAGGATCAGTTTTCTTTTTGGATCTCTTGATATATGCACTAAGAATTCTTAAAATATGCAATAATTCCAGCTAATATGCACATACTAAAAATAAACTAGCAGGAACACTCGGGAAAGAAAGAAAATTCCGTGAAAAAAACACGAAAGAAAAAACCACTCAAACGGAAACAAATTCCGGAAAAAACAGCACCGAAAAAACTTTTAAGAAATAAAAACCCTCGTAAAATATCTTCAAAAAACATCCCCCGAAAAAATCGTATCATAATCCCATAAAATAAAGTGGAAAAAAAGTTGGTTCAATTTATCACCATTTCCCTATTTCCAGAGGTGTCCTAACAGCGATTCTTAAACAGTTTTCGGGCGGTTGCCCAACAGGGCAACCGCCACTGGGCCTTGCTCGTATTTATTAAAATTTGTAAAATATTCATGAAATTTTTAGAAATTTTGATTTTTTCTAAATTTTTGGATATTTTTTCATAATTTTAAAAATTTTCGGATATTTCAAAAATTTTGAAAATTTTTCAAAATTTTATGAATAGGTAATTGAAAATTATAAAAAATTGGAAAATTTTTGCAAATTTGGCATTTTCTAATTGCAAACAATTTTTTTAGTATGGCAACGTTTTTAAATTCGACTGTGACTTTTATACTTCGTTCTATGACATCTTTGTTCCAAACAATATGTGTGTGTAATAATGCATTGGACCTAAACCATACAAGAATGAAAGCAAACGTTTGTAATAATTCTATTGGTATCCACCATATATATCTTTTTCAGTACAATCGTGCAGTTCATCAACTTCGTCTACTTCATCTTAACCTAACGTTCCCAGTTGTTTAGTTACGTATTTCATGGTCGTAGGTTAAGTCAAGATGTTTTTTTTATTTCTCCTGTATTACCTCTCAATAAACTTAGGAAAATTCCACACTGTCAATGAATAGAAAATAATAGCTGTCGTATATTAATGGATCTTCTTATTTTGGGGTTCACTGTCTCGCCCCTATCAATGTATGTGGCGAGTCTCTACATTTTTATAATGGAGCCAGGTTACTCAGAATGTCCATTGTCCATGTCGTGTAACTAAACTTATTAATAACACTAACATTTGCTGTACAGAATTTATTCATTCAAAAACAGAAAAAAAACAATAAATTGTAAAATTTTGCTTTTTAATTTTTAACTTAGGATAAGCTTTCACTTTAGTAGAAGTATTTCATTTTTTATTAGAGCTCTTTAGAGGTATCCGATCGATTTGCTCCTCTTAGCTACATTGCAATTGACAAAACGCAATCGTGACATTATAGCTGAAAGTCAGTAATTAGTTTTATAATTTTAGTCAGTATTCTTTTCCTATAATTCACAATAAAAAAGTACGGTTATTTTCCAACTGTTAACTAAGCCTGTCTATACTTTTCGCTATTTTTTTAATAACCCTGTACATTAATAAATGTCTATCAGAATGACCAAACGCCTTACATGAAAGAGTTTCTGTTTATAGAACCGAGCAGATTTTGCCTCATAGAATATAATAACACTAAGAAATACATGAAACTAAATTATAAACAGGAAATAGAAAATCTGTTTCAAAACAGTTGACAAAAAAACATTAGTCGCATTAAAAACCGCAACAGAGAAACCTTTTTAGATAGATAAGAAAGAAGACAATCGAATATGGCAAGGAGATGATAGTGTTATACTTCATCGATTTAGAAAAATCATTAAATAGATTTGATAGGCATTCGGTGTGAGCGACACTGAAAAAAAAATAAGTGGAAGAGTGCCTCATATTAGCAATCAAAAGTATTTATCGTGATAGTGTGAATTACATAAAAACACAACAAAATTTGTTTATCCTTTAAAACAAGTATGGGTGCCAGACAGGGCGGAGTTTTGAGTCCTCTCATATTTAACTTGGTGTTGGGAGAGTTGCTAAATGAAACTTAACAGTCAATTATATAATTTGAGATTAAACGACTTACCTGTAAGGAAGTTCAATCATAATTATATGATTTTATTCCACCAGCCTAGACCACACATAGCAGACTTGCATTTTAGTTGTTACGCACTAGTTTAAAGCAAGGCCAACAGCCCCTCGCACTCCCACTCGGAAACACATCTCATTTTGCATTTAGGTCTTGTCGATCGTTTATTGTGGGGTGGCAATAAAGGAGGGGTGGGTTGGTCTAGGCTGGTGGAATAAAATCATATAATTATGATTGAACTTCCTTACAGGTAAGTCGTTTAATCTCAAATTATATTTCTTTTATTCCACCAGCCTAGACCACACATAGCAGATGTTTAAAGTAAGACGAACGATTGACAAGCGAAACGGATATTTATTATTAAAATAACATTTAAGAAGTATTCACTATATCATAGTTACATATGCTAGATATCTATTTATATGGATAATTAAAAGTAAAGTCTTTGAAATAAGTAAGTTAGGATAAGATAGTAAACTCATTCTAAGTAGAGTCACTATACATATAAGGACTCCCTATATAGGACTCTAATTCTAAGAGCTCCTAACAGTCAAATACATGTTGTGAGTTTTAACTTTTTTGCAATACACAATTTTTATAGCAATAAAAACGTTTGATGTCGATTTTCAAAAGTGTTCGTTTTTTTTTTTTTAATTTAGATAAAACATTCAAATAAGGCCTATTTACACTTGCCTGTTTTTCGGCGCTCACCATTGGTGTCTTTCTTTTTTATTATTTTGATGATAGACTGAGCCGCTTTACAGCGGTCCGAAAGGTCCTCCCCAAATAGGCTTTTGTTGATTTTGGTATCCTTTGCCATTTTTGAAAATCGGGGTTTAATTTTGGGTAAAGTAGACGGCGACGATGAATTGATAACAGATAGTGAGCCTGTGTAAAAAGTTTTGCAGAGTCCGCTAATGTAGTTAAACATTCAGTTGTATTAGCAGTGTCATTGAATTCTAGGAGTTTACTAAAAGTTGTTCCCACTGCAGTTAAACCTTTGCCTATAGTTTTTTGTATATTTGCAAAATAACTGTCCGTAGTATTGTCCGGGCCGGATAATAACGGGACAAGCTCTGGATTCACTCCAGGAGCATTTAGAAATGGACAATTTTCTGCTATGAGCCATTTTTCATGGAGCTTGTCTTTAGTATCCTTGTCTAGACCCACTGACAAATAACTGGACCAACGAGAAATCAGATTAGGACTAATTAGTGGCCCACTGGTAGCAGGAAGTGAAGGGTCTGCTCCCAATACTGAAAGTAACTCTGGTTCTGGATTGTCCACTTCATCGGAGGAAGACGAGAAGATTGTTCTTCGTCGTGGCACCTCTTCAGGAGAGGGTGCTTTGGAATCGCTGGAACCTGACCAGAAAACATAAAGGAGCCTTAGATGCGGTTTAGCCTGCTGATGTTGTAAAAGTAGGGTAATAACCCGCGATGTAAATCAGGGGTACTTTGTTAAAGGTAGATCCTGTATTGCCTGATCGATTCCAAAAATAACATACTGAACAAACTGGGGACCCTGGCAAAAGTATACCCAGCGTTGCATAAAACGCTCTCGGAAAACCGAAGTCCAAAAAATTGGAGATACGGTGACCCAAAAACGTATAATCAGGGGACCCGGGCAAGAGTACACCCTGTATATGCGCCAGTAGTTGTAAGGATACAGGGTGAATCAGGCGACCCTTGCAAAAGTACGCCCTGAATCACCGGTTCCTATCGATAACAGGTACAAAATTGGCGCCCGTGAGGTCACAGCCAAAACACGGCGCTTCATGTTGTGAAATATGACGCAATAACGTGCAATATTCTTCTAGTATTCAAAAGGGATAAAAACTACTTACTTGATGAATCGGAAGAAACGTGTTGTAGAAGACGTTCTAATTTTTGTATTTTTCGTTTAATTTTGCTCAGCGAGGACGAAGAAAGTTTACGCTTTGACGGAAGCCGGGGCATTTTGCGAAGGAAGCACTCGCGATCGAAAAAATGAACCAGCACGTCCCGCACTAAATGCAAGAATGAGATGTGTTTCCGAGTGGGAGTGCGAGGGGCTGTTGGCCTTGCTTTAAACTAGTGCGTAACAACTAAAATGCAAGTCTGCTATGTGTGGTCTAGGCTGGTGGAATAAAAGAAATATAATGTGGGATACTTACGCACGTAGCCAGTTTTCGAGTTGGCGTACGCGGACGATGTAGTGTTGATCATCAATAGTGCTACAAACTTACAAAAAAAATCTAGACATATGGCACAGAGTTTTAGTGAGCAAAGGTATGACCGTTAACAAAGAAAAACGAAGGCAATGAAGGTGGAGACAGGGGCCCGACAATTTATAGTGCAACTGCAATAACTGTTCTGGAACAAGTCAATACATTCAAGTCCCGGGTGCAACTATTGGCTATGATGGTTTGATAACAGACGAGCTGAATAATAGATTGAAAGCGGCCGGTTGGGTACTCCAAGCAATGAATACGAACTTCCCGAGGAACAGACAAATTTCCAAGAAAACTAAAATGACCGTGTACAACTCAATTTATGTCCCTACAATAACGTACAGCAGCGAGTCTTGGTTGGTATCGGAAAAGCAAATACAAAATTACAGGCCGCAGAAATAAAATGCCCCAGAAGAGTGGGAGGAGTGACCAGGAATGATCGGATTACCAATAATGCTATTAGAGAAAGGTTGCAAAGTAAGCCACTAAATTAAATAATAGAAGCAAACCAGTGAGGCTGGTTTGGGCATGTGGAGAGAATGGCCGAGGAAAGAATACCACAAAGCGACACGGAAATCCAAGAACCAGGGAAAACGTCCAAAGGATACACCGAGATTGAGGTGGGATCAAGCAGTACACAAGTCTCTTGAAATTAGAGGGGTTGACAGACGCGATGTGGAGAGAAAAGTGCGAGACAGTAAGACATGGAAACAGTTTTGCAAGACGTAACCTACATAAGCTTAAAACTCTACACGGCATGGTAGAAGAGTTATCGACTAAGTTTAATTTAAGTACATTTATCAACAAGTAGTCTAGAAAAACCGGGCATAGGCTACCTGATGATTCATTGTACTTCTGTTCAAAAGCATTGCAAACTAATTCACAACATAATACTGTCATAACAAATACTTTTATTGCATGAATTTCAACAACGGTAATTAAAACAGATTACTACTGATCATAATACTAACGATTTTAATGTTCATTTAGTTATTTTTAATAATTGTTAGAAAAATCGTTTTTGTTTCGAAATTGTTTTTTAAGTAAGCATATGAAAATAACTTGAAAATAGAAAAACATACTCTTTTTAATAGCATTTGAAACAACAAAAAATTTATAAACAAAATTTTTAAATATCTTTTAAAAACGACAATACGCTTTAAAGATTTGTATGTTGATTTAGATTAAGCGCTAAACGCTTAAAATATTTTGTAATACTCTTTAAAACATACAAACTGTCCCCCGCCGTACCTATGCAAACGTAATGTCACAGTTGTGCAAATGCGTTGTAGCAGGCAGAAAGGCAAAGACCTTCTTCTAGTGTCGATATATATCTCTAGTCACTCGAAGGAACCCCCTCCCAATGGGGAGACGATGGAGCTGGTGGAGCACCGTGAGAAAAATAATAAACACCTACTCACTGAATGTGATGCGAACGCCCACCTCTAGCCTAGGAGAGCGTGGACATCAACTCCAAGGGTGAGTCATTACTTGAATACCTAGAAGGTACAAATCTAGAAATACTGTGAATGTGAACCCACGTTTGTCACAACTCGTGGCCAAACTGTGATTGATACCACTCTGGTGTCATTTAATTTTTTCGATTAATATGACGGAATGACATGTGTGACCAAAAGCGTTCATGCCAGATCACAGATGGATCTGTTTCAGATTAGCAGGAACCTACACTGTCCAAAAGGAGTACAGGAACCCTAGGCTGACAGATAGGTTGTCCTACAAAGAACACCTATCAGACAGACTTAAGGACTCGGGACACGAGGCACGATCGAAGATCTACAGCGGAATGTCGATCTACTAGAGAACTACCTTATTACATCCTTTGAACAATCTTGTCCGATGAGGCTAGCCTGCAAGGGCAGTACCACACCTTGGTGGTGCAATACACTCAACAGGCTGAAATCAACCCTGGGTAAGATGTTTCGTTTAACAAGGCAAAAAAGACAAAAACGGTAGCTGATTGGGAAGCTTATAAGCGCACCAAGGGCTCTACAAAAAGAAAATACGCCGAAGGCAGAGACTTGTGGATAACCTTTTGCAACCTTCTCATAAGACCCTAACCAACAGCCAGGTTGTCTAAAACACAAGAATGGTACTTTTACTCCCAAACTCGACGAGACAGCCGATGTGCTTATGAAAACTCTCTTCCCAGGATGCATTGTGGCACCCAACCCATCATGGCTCGAGCATGTCGTCATACCTCCCTTTGAAGAAGATTTGAGCCTGGCAAATCGGGTCGTAGAGAGTGCTAAAATAACCTAGATGCTCTGCAATTTAATGCAAACGGCTCTCGAATTAACAGAAAAGTGATGCACATAACACTCCTAAGACGGAGATAGTACTGTTCACAAAGAAAAGCAAAAGTTGACAATTTACGAATGCCTATTTTTTTTACAACTCCTCTCAGACTTTCAGATGAAGTCAAATATCTGGGTGCTATGTTCTAAAGCAAACTCAACCGCCATGTACAGGTGAAAACCGAAATAGCATGCATGGCCTTCAGGCAGTGCCTACGCGCCATGGGAAATCATGGGGACTTTCCACAAGGACTGCTCTATGGCTGTACACTGCCATAATTAGACCTATAATCTGTTACAGTGCTTTGGTCTGGTGGCCCAGAATCAGACAAACTACACCAGCAACCAAGATCGGGCAGGTGCAAAACCTCGCCTGCCTTAGCGCTACAGGGGTAATATCTACAACTCCTACTATTGCCACGCCATCATATAAGCTGGCTAAATATTGTAGTCAACTGTCCTGCAAAAATTTACGACTAATCGTTGGAATGTTGGCAGGACACTGCTAAATAAACTAAATAAACACATGCACAGAATGGGACTGGTAAACAGTCCTGACTGCCATAGTTGTAACCTCGAGGACGAGACAGGAGAGCAGGTACTGTGCCACTGCCCTGCCTTCACACGGACAATAGAATTCATGTTGGGGTACTTCTGGCGGGACATGGCCACCATCAGCAACACTCCAACTGCTGACATCCTTAGGTTCATTTAATTATTCCATCTGACGAACATTTTCCAAAAAAAGAAAATCCCGTTTCAAAATCCTACGCTACTAGCGATTTTAGTAAAAAAAAAATAATAAATAATTGCCAAATTTAACATATGGTGATATTGGATTAGGAAAGTTTGTGCAACCTATAATTAGGAAAAGTTATAATTATTTATATGTGCTCACAACAAATCAATCAGATAAAAATGTAATCTGCAATAAGGTATTTCCGTGTACATAAAATAGGTATCGATTCAGATGTACCTGGTGATAAAATTAAAAGTGCATGCTTCTAATTAGGTACTTAATTTTCACATTTTTAACAATAAAATATTTTTATCGGCAAAATTGCGATTGAAAAAGAGAAGATGTTGTCGAAATAACACAGGAAAAGATTAATAAGTGAGAAGAGAATGACAAAGGAAAGAAAGCAGCGGTTTCGTGAAATTTGTCGATCTCGAGATTTTGACGAAAATACATGTTTTAAATGTCCATAAACTCAAAAAAATTGTTTATAAAAATCTGCCAGAGGGCGCAAATGTTCATTCCCCGATATCTCCCGAAGGGATTGTCCGGTCGGAATGAACTTTGGAAAGTAAGAGAATCTCACATATTCACCGTTAAAATCAGTTTTAAGAAAATATCATAAACCGGAAGCGAAAGTGAAGAATGCATTTTTAAAGAAACTGAATTTTCTAAATCTAAAAACGAGATCTGATAAAAGATATAAAATCCAAAGCTCATTTCGAACGTTCTAGATTTAACATGGCAGCCGCTACAATTTTTGTAAATTGTAAATTTAACAACTCACTACAGAAAAAAAAAAATTAGCAGATGGAAATAAATTTTGGTATCGTAATAGCTCTAGCTCAAGAAAATCTTTGAAAACATGAAATTATGACGAGAAAATAATTTTAAAAATGTTAATCTTTAAAAAGAATTTGCTCAAAAACTGGCTAAGCGTTGCGCTAACTTCTCTGTGACGCATTCTATATATTTTTTGGAAATTGAAGCCCATTTATTTAATATATGGATGGAGATAAAACATTCTCTTTTAAGCTAAAATGAACGTAAGTCCCCTCCACTTTTTGGCTGGCCAAACTTTCATTTAGTTTCTGTTATTCTTTAATCCCGCCGTACAATCTATTTTCAAGACATTAAAAGACGGATCTTTTGCTCATTAAAATTCGGTTCTAACTACAGTGCGACATGACCCTGGTTTATCCCAGTACTTTTCCACTACAGCGATAAGAGTGGTTTGATCTTATAGTCATTGTTGGCAGTAAATCATTGATGCAAAAATAGTTTTAAAAATATGATTGATAACAATTTTTGCAGTATAGGAATGTCTACGAGAAGTACTTAGCCTATTTATAAATAATAAATTTATAGAATGGCAATTCCATTTACAATTATACTACAAATACTTAAGACATGAAAGCTTACCAAATTCTCAAAGTGACTTGAAAGTGAACCAGTTCGACACTTACCTGTAACAACAATTAAAAATAATTAAAATAGAACAGGCAATATTAATAATACATTAAAATATTACAGAACAGCAAATTTTTGCGAATATAGAAAAGCAGTCAATTTCAAAATTCTTAAACGTTGTTTACTAGACACACTATATTGAAACGATTTTACATTTTGACGAAAAATACGAGAAGACGTTCGCATGGAATCTTCTACACTTCAGTGCTTCTATTTTACAATATTTTGGAAATTCAAGGTGGATACTTGCTCTTTCTACGGTTTCGAAAATACCTTTTTCGCCGATGGTCAGCAAATGCATGATATTACGGAGAGTCGACGGTCGGCAAAGTAACACATTTAATGATTAGGCAGTAAATACATTGACATAATGACTAGGCAGTAAATGAATTAATAACCTAAATTATTGCGACACAATAAATGTAGAAAAGAACAATATTATTTATTGTAAATATTAACAGTTACATTAGTACAATGTTTGAGTACTACTGGGCTTTGTTCTTCAATATTCGTTTTCTTCAATTCACTTTTATAAGTTGTATTTGATATCAGCTTTTTCTTATCACGTTTGACACTAGCTTCAGAAACATAGACAATTGAGAAACAAACAAACAAAAAATTCAATAGCAACGACGCTGTATAAGCCACCTTAGTGCAATCGTATTTTCTTTAGAGTACAGGAAAAATAATCTTAACAATGTAAATCTTAAACGATCGGCGAAAAAATTATATGTTTGATATGGCAATAAAGCAGATTTAAAGCCTTAGCTGGTTGGACAAGTTAGGGTGCGCGCAGGTTTAAGTACTAAAAGTTGGCATTATCTTTTCTGACGTCACGATAAACAACTAACTGCGCTGTAATGAAGGTTGAAGTATGGAAGGAATGAAAGATTGCCTATATAGCTTGCTTTCTTAAAAATCTAATACAACGTTACAATTACAAAATGTACGCTTTTGCAAATACGTTAAGTATTAATATTTAGTATGTGAAAGTCCACTGGAAATAAACACTTCAGCTTTTTACAATAGCCGTAGGGATACACAATGCTACTATCGAAGAGTATTTTTGAAACTACTAAAAGTAGTGATGGGAGTAATCAAATGATGTTCATAATTAAATGATTGCCATATGAAAGCATTTAATAATCGAATGATTCATTCGGATGTTACCATGCAGTAACCGATATACGGAGTATTGCTAGAGGCAGGTAATGTATTCGTCAAAATTACGCACCTTGATATTTTGACGGAAATGCACGTTTAAGAGTCTGAGATTACCGGAAAAAACGGTTTCGCCAAGGTGTACGTGTGTTGTGTCTGTCTGTGTGTCTGTATACACTTTACAGCCCGGACGACTTATCGCAGAAAATCCAATTTAGGTTTAAAAAATTGGTAATCGTACTGGGATGAAACCACAACAAAACTAGATTGGTCCGCCTAAAAAAGGGGGTGGGGAGGGGAGTTATATTTAAATATAGACGAGGTCAAAAAAGAAGCTCAGATTTGTATTCTACGCATGTAGAATAGCCGATTTTCATAAGAGTCTACCACCACCCCAGTAACCTCTCCCCCCCTTCGATTCCCCGGTTTTTCAAAAATTTATGAATTTTTACTTCGAAGTCGGTATGGCCCGGTTAAATGGCCTTAGAAACAACCTCCCATTATGGAAAGACATATATACATATATTTTGAATGGCTAATATATAATATTTTCTTTAATTAATGTATCAATAAGTCTAGTGTTATAACCATTAGTATATTCAACTTGTTTAAGAATTGAAATTTCTCTATTATAATTAATTTCATCTAAAGGGACCGGCAAAGCTCATGTATCAGGAACATGCTGCTAATTTATGTGTTTTATATGTCAAGAATCGTGTGGTATTGTAATGTCTGTTTGTGTAGGTTCTCTATAAACTGAGTATTCAAATTTATTAGTTGATTTAATTTTTATGATGAATCTAAAAAGTTAATGGACTTATTTTGTTCAGTTTCTAGCGTAAAACATGCTAAAATGTCATCAACATAACGAAACCAAAATATAACTTCCTCAGATTGATTTGATTTGAATATTTGATCTTCTAGATTTTCCATAAATATATTAGCTAATAGAGGTGAAATTAGACTTCCCATGTAAACCATCTTTTTGGAAATACATTTTGTTATTAAAAGTAAAATAATTTTGATTGGTGCAAAGTTCAAATAATTGAATCAACTCAGTCCGTTTTATTAATTCAACGTTTTTGTTAATAAGAATATTATTTAACAAAGCAATACAGTCCTGAGGAGGTATTTGAGAGAACATATTAGTAACATCAAAACTAACTAGCTTGCTTTGTGGTGGTAAATGTAAGTTAGATACCTTATTGATTAATTCGGAAGAATTTTTAACTGAATATTTTGGTTTATAATCAAAACTGGTACCAGTGGTATCATATATACATGCACCCAACCACATGCCAGCAAAAATACTAAATAATATAATTACCAGTTTTGATTATAAACCAAAATATTCAGTTGAAAATTCTTCCGAATTAATCAATAATATGTCTAACTTACATTTACCACAAAGCAAGCTATTTAGTTTTGATGTTACTAATATGTTTTCCTAAATACCTCCTCATGAGTGTATTCCTTAATTGATAATATTCTTATTAACAAAAATGTTGAATTATTAAAACGGACTGAGTTGATTCAATTATTTGAACTTTGTACCAATCAAAATTATTTTACTTTTAATAATAAAATTTATTTCCAAAAAGATGGTTCACCCATGGGAAGTCCAATTTCACCTTTATTAGCTAATATATTTATGGAAAATCTAGAAGATCGAATATTCAAATCAAATCAATCTGAGAAAGTTATATTTTGGTTTCGTTATGTTGATGACATTTTAGCATGTTTTGATGGTTCATTTGAATTAATTAATGAATTTTTAATTTTTACTAACAACTTGCATGCAAACATAAAACTTACACTAGAAACTGAACCAAATAAGTCCATTAACTTTTTAGATTTAAACATAAAAATTAATTCAACTAATAAATTTGAATACTCAGTTTATAGAAAACCTACACAGACAGACATTACAATTATCTGCTTTAATATTTATATAATTCTATGTGTGAATAAAATGATACCAAAAAACATATCTATTTTTCATTTCTGGTTCCAGATGCATTTGTCTGTCAGAGAACTGGTTAAGGGGTGATATTAAAAGCCACTAAAATTAGTACAATAATTCCTAGATTTCGACGCATCAAAAACTGATTTATGCGACCAAATCTAAAAATCGATTTCTCTTAGTTTTAAAATTACAACAGAGTTTTCTTTACTAAAAAAAATAACAGAAAATAACATCCCTACTTTAAATATCAATAAAAAGGTTGCAGACCACATTACGTTTAAACCTTAATTACGGGTTATACATATTACACTTCTTCCTCTTCCTCTTGTTATAGGCCAATGGCCTGTTTAATACCCGCAACTAGTGCGGGTTCTGTGAGCCCTCTTCGCACGTATGCCGGGCAGGAGGCTGGCCTTACCCGTCGAAAGGGGAAGAAGTTCCACTAAATGGTTTACGATTGCCAAAGATGTTAGTATGACAACCGGGACCGACGGCTTAACGTGCCCATCCGAAGCACGGTTGGTTGCAGATATACCCCTATATTGGTCACCCATCCGAGTGGGGACCAGAGCGGACAGTGCTTAACTTTGAATACCGTATGACCGGCATCCGCATATACATATTACACGTTTATGATAAATGACTTCCACCGGCTGTTGTATGTGATCACGAAGTATTCACATTAGTGTGAATTTGGTGTAATTATACAAAAGTTCTTAAAGTTTTTGGTTGAAGTGCCAATTATTAAACTAAAGATAGTTGAAAATGCACATTGTTTTTTGAGTTTAAGTTAGTATATTTTTATTGATTATAGGTATATAAAATACTTAAAATAGGCCAACTTCATCCGATACAAATAAATATGCCTCGATCCCATATTTTGGTGACAAATTAGAAAAAATTGCTAAAATTATAAACAAAACAAATAAATATAAAGTAAGTTTTAAAATAACTAGAAACATCTTAAACACTTTGTTTAATGCAAAACCAAAAACAGATGATTTGCTAAAATCAGGCATTTACAAATTAAATTGTTCGCATTGTAATTCCGTCTATATAGGCCAAACAATTAAAAATTTTGATATTAGGTATAAAAAACACGTACGTTGTTACAAATACAAACACCCACATACATCCAATTACGCTAAACACTTATTAGAACACAATCATTCAATGACATATAATAACACTATAAAATATTGACACTTTTGTGATGATGGACGTAAGTTGGATATACTAAAAGCTTTTGAAATTCACCAACAATTGAACACTGTACCGTTAAGAATGAGCAAATTGACCTCTTAAATTCTCCTCTATCGGACATTTTGGAATAAGAAATCAAGTCATCTGCAGACGATTACCGAGATCAAGTCACCAAGTTCTATTGCTATAACAACACTAACTGTTTACTTTCTAATATAACGTTTGACAATGACAATATACAGGGTATATCAGATTCTGTCAGTGCTATTGTTAAGTTTGTTATTATTAGAGCTACAGATTTGATTAAATTACAAAAACAGTGTAACTTTATATGCGGTTTACAAAACAAAAATGACTGAAAGTCTCATTTTCGAATTATTCCATGAAACAGTTTTGCTTAAAATTGAACGCCCTGCGTATGTTTAGACATTCTAAAAGGAAATATAAATCCTAAAGTGGAAAATAAAAAAGTTAAAATTACTAATATCAAATTGCTTCATAGTTAAACATTTGTGTATTTAAAAAGCATAAATAATCACGAATAACTTTTTTTTGTCGCCTTCAGGTTACTATTGCATTGGAACTATTATAAACAGCATTTAATTTTCTTTTACAATAATCAAAAATATACACAGCGTACAATTTTAAAAAGCAGTTATTTTATGGAATAAATTCGAAGAGGTAGCGTTCAATTGTTTTCGAATCGAATAATGCGATAGCTTATGAGCAACGAAAATTAAAACCTTGTTTTTGTCGATTAAGATGTTTTCAAAAATCAATTATTTTTAGCTAAGTTTTCGCTTTCTAAACTATTATCTCGATAACTATTCATTTTACCAAAAAATGTATCCTCTTCCTTTTTATACCTTCAGCATCGAAGGTGCTTTAAGTTTGTGTTTCAGATTTTTAAAGTTTATATTAAATGAAAAAGCCAAAAATTCAAAGTAGTACATAAACTACGTTGGTTGCCCAGCACCGCCACGCACGCTGACTAACGTGGCGTGGCGTCCAGTCTACATTCTTCCGTCCCGCTTATCGCACACCACGCCGAATACGTCCATTATCACATGCGCTGCCTGTGTTTCAGTGAATTATTTAAAATTAAATGACATTTAAAGTAGTGCTCTTAAATTAAAAAAAAAAACAGTACTAAACTATTGTTGCATTTTAGTCTTTAAATCTTTTAAAGGCACGCTTCTAAAAGCTTTTTTATTCTGCTCATAACATTAAGTCGTTATGAACACCTAGAAATTCCGATCGTTTTGAACATTGTTCTAAATTCAAATAGAATTTAATTAGTGTATTGCGGCGGATAATACCTTAATATTTTTTTAGGCAGGTATTATTTTTTTAAATTATTCTAGCAGGAACAAGTTGATTTGAATATAATTGTTTAATAATAGATAGTGGAACCACGGGTGCCACTTCTGATGAATTCAGTGAATTGGAAGATGCAATGAATTCAGTGAATTGGAAGAAGCACTTTTTGCTAAAAGTAAAGTAAATACCAATAAAACAGAATACTTAGTGACAAATTCCGAAGCAAAGTTTACAATATTAATAAACGATGAAACCGAAATCAAACAAGTTGACAAATATAAATATCTAGGTGTCACTTTAACTACAGATGGATTTGGATCTCCCGAAATTAAGAGTAGAATAGAACAAAGTAAGCGAATAATAGGATGTTTAAACTCAGTCTGGTGGGACAAACATATAAGCAATAAAACGAAGAAACATATCGGAAAAACGTTGGTCGAGTCGGTACTGTGCTATGGATCGGAAATATGGACAATGAATGCAGAGCACAGGAGAAAAATTAACACAGTAGAGATGGATTATTTACGAAGAAGTGCGGGAATATCTAGAAGGGAACACATTACCAACGAAGAAATAAGAAGAAAAATGGAGGCACAAGAAACCGTAGTACACAGAATCGAAATAAGAAGCCTGAAATGGTTCGGACACCTGATGCGAATGGAAGAAAACAGATGGCCCTCGCGAATTTTCAGATGGACACCACCGGGGAAAAGGAAAAAAGGAAGGCCCAGACGGTCGTGGAATGAGGAAATACGAGCATCAATGGAGGCACGAGGATTAACTGAAGAAGATGCGGCAGACAGAGAGGCTTGGCGAATTGGAACGGGAAGGCGGCATTTAGCTGTATAATACCGAATATATATATACTTTTTGCTAACGCAAATACAACAACCGCCAACCCTCTCGAAAAGTGTATTTTATGCCATATACCATTTATCAATAGATCTAAAAAGGCCATGTCCCACTTTTAAGAAATACTTAAATCCGGGATACTATTACAAAAAACGCGAATTTTTATTTGAATGAGTTTGCTAAAACTGAAGACAATTCTGATTGCAATCAAAATTGTTACGCACAGGCAGTGCTTGTGATACTGAACGTATTCGGCGTGGGGTGTGATAAGCGGGACGGGAGAATGTAGTGGGGACGCCACGTTAGTCGGCGTGTGTGGCGATGCTGGGCAACCACCGTAATTTAAGCACTACGTTGAATTTTTGGTCTTTTTCGTTTCTAAGCGTTAAAAATCTGAAACAACCTATAGAATCCTCGATGTTGAAGGTATAAAAAAAATAAGTAAATTTTTCGATAAATTAATTTCGAAATAATTGATTTCTGAAGAAATCTGAAGTAAAAAAAAGGGTTTTTAGTTTTCGTTGCTCATAAGCTGCAATGCACTTTGCATTTTTCAAATATTAAAAAAATATATCCGCAACAGACAACTTAACAAAAATAAATGTAGTGATAGTTTTTGACACGTCCTTTCCGACCTTGTACGTAACTCTAATTTTTTTATTTGTGCCCTTTCTGCTAGGACAATTTTGACATATTTTAGTGTTAGAGTAAGGAAAACATGCTCTACAAATTTGACGCAAATGATTAAATAAATTGTACAAATTTGATAAATGAGAACAATTAATGTGAAATTTGACAATTCTTTTGTTCGGCAAGTTACAAAAACGGCTGAATATCTGAACTTATGGCACATCTTATCTACTCGTGTGTGAATGCTTAAGGAAAAGCACGAAAATGTCCGAATTTAGCATTTTAAACAGGCGGCGTAATGATAGGAAGGATATTATGATAATGCTATTTTTCTATATTTACTTTTTTAAATTGCAATTTACAACATATTTCTTTTTTTAGATTATATCTTATAAAACCTAAAAAGATGAAGTGTTAACTTCGATTGGACTTTCCAATACGTACACACATATACAGCTGGTTAGATGCGCTTCGGATTTCTGGCTAATAACCGATATTAATGATTTATTTAAAGAGTTATCAGAAATATGTGAAGGTAGAAAAATATATTTTTTAACTAGAATTGATAGACGTAGTTAAAGTCACTTAACTGCCGGAAAACGCGTTGTTGATATTAAAAAGTATCGTTTTTTTTCTTAACTTTTAAAATAGTTGTTAAATCTTGCTGATCCTAATAAAGTACTTTAAATAGTCTATCGAACTGATAAAAGTTTATAATGATGGGCGTTTGCGTTTAGGAATAAATAATTAATCAACTTCAAATTTTTCAAAAATTCCTGGAAGGCGTCAAAACAATTTTGTAGTTAACTGCAAGCTCTATCGGCGCAGAAAGTTTAAAAAAAATCGTGTAGACAGTTTTTGAGAAATATGTTTTTGCAAATTTTCAAAATTTTGAAGCGGTGCCATTTTCAAAAAGTTGTAGCGGCCGTCATTTTGAAGCTAGCGAGTTCGGTAAAAACAGTTTTCGATTTGCCTTAAGTTCTTCTCTCAGATCCCATGCTCAAATTTCTAAAATTTAGTTTTGGAAAAAAAAGTTACCACAAAAACGTGTCTAACCTCCGTTTCCGGCTTCGGATTTTTTTGAAAAGCTTAACAAGAACTACAATTTTTGATATACCGTTTGATTTAAAATTTCGTCAAAATCGGTCCAGTACTTTTGCCTATAGAGGCTGCACCCACCCACTCACCCACAGATGGACATCTTTTAAAAACAACATTTTTGAATTCCTTGAGCCCCAAACCGTGTATTTTCGTTAAAATCTAGATTTCGAAAATACTTCCCTATACCTACCGAAGGTATGAGAAAGTAAAATGGTTGGGTGGCGCACACAAGAAGCTCGTGAACTACACCTTGGATTTAGGTAACCCTTGCTGTAGTAGTTAATACAATTTCTATTCAATAAATAACTTTTATCTACGACGGCTTGAATAAGAACTTAGTATGTCATTAATTTGCGTTAGGTAATGAAGTTCATTATCGCACTAGTGTAAAATGAGTAATGAATTCATTATTTAATAAATTTGGGGCAGTCCTTGATAAAATTTTGTATGTTACACGTGGGATAATGCATTATTATGGCACTCGTTTTATTACACGACTCGGACTTTGTGCAACTTTCAAACTCGTGTTAGGATAACGCCTTTATCTCACTAGTAACGTAAATAAGTATTAGTGGACAGAATTACCTATTAAGCATAAGCAACTATGTTACTTTTTAATTCATTAAAATTTAGTTATAATATAAATTTGAATACTATAATTTCAACTATAACATTAATAATCAACACTAAAATGGTGATTAAATAATAGGATATATACGTCAAATTTCTAAAAAACAAAGTTTAGCTGGTGTATTATGTTACGGAACATCTTTTTATTTATAAAAATAAGCATTAAGGAAAGAGGTTTTACATTAAACTTATCTAACAAAGAAAACAATTTGATGATAATTGCTGTAATTATTTACATTGCGAAATAAAAACAAAATCATACTTCCGTTTGCCACACTATTTATGTTTTAATCTTTATATACTTAAAAACAGACAATTTTTTATAACAGTGCTTTGACCGATAACAGTTGCACGAAAAACAAATAACGAAATAACCAATACTTATGGAAAATTTCGGGACTTCTAGATCCGTTTGGAAAGTTAGCATTATTAAGATCTAAATCAGATAAAAAGGTAGGATAACTGCAAGACAAATTAGATCTAAGTAATTTAACTCTATTAACAACAAGTATAAAAAGATTTCGTTTTTGCGAAGAGCGTAATAGAAGGCACAGCTATTTCAAGAAATACAGGTTCGGTTTACGCTCAGTGTGTTTTTGAGTTTTACATAAAATTATAAAAATGTAGAGTAGGTCATACTTGCATCAGTTCATTCCCCTTCTCGTCGACTCTAATTACAACCAAATTGATTTGAAATGTGGGAAATGGAAACAAAAAAACGTTCACGGTGGGGTGTAAAAGTCTGCGGCTGAGGATCATTTTACAGAGAGGGTAACTGACCTATTGCTAAGGCTTAGCTCTGTGAGTGTGTACATGGTTCTAGACAGAGTTTGCTTTAGGGTGCATAGGAAATAAACACCTATGGGGGAGCTTTATCGATTTACTGAAGAAGCCATTGTGCTTATTTATTTAGGATCAACATTACGTAATTTCTAACATGTTCCAAATGGAAATTGGAAGACTTTACGTCCCGCGTCAGTGTGAAGAGGAAACATTTACGAATATGCAAACTGGGGAAAGAATACCTTAAATGAATTGAGTTTTGAACAAATTAGGCTATTGTATAAAAAAATGACCAAGATATAACAGAAAGCAGATTATAAGACTATTAATAGTATTTAATATTTATATACTTCCTTTAATACGGCAACCATAAACACTAATAATTTTCGACTTTAATTCTGTTTGAACCAGTATGGCAAAAAACTATATAAAACAAGCGCAGATTTAATATACTGCCACCGATAATGGTGTAGTATTTAGTCAGTACTGAAAGTATGAGGCAATAAATTAATATTTATAAGTTCGAGCTTTACTTCGTTGAAGTTCATTTTAATTTATTGCAAATAAAACAATTCTTAATAAAAAAATTCCCGCATAATTCCTGTAAATATATAGCAGTCGCTTCTATGCAATTTTGAACAAACTATCTACGTATTTATAACAGCATCACGCCTTTATGTTTGACCTTACGCAAGTCGGTCAGTTACTTGTTATTTATTTGGTTAGCTGGTTTATTATTTCGTTTGTTCTCATAATTTAGTTCAGGTTTTAAAAGTACTACACGAAACAATTTTATGATTGACATTTTAATCTATCTACTTTCTTCATCTAATACCATTTCTTCCTCTATTTCACGGTGCTTCACTTCTTCCTCCATCTCAAGATACGGAATAAAGCAACACTGAACGAAACGATGTATCTCAAATATTGCAGTTGTAGTCGTACAAACCTTGCAAAATCGTGCAACATGTTTCACTTATAACTGAATCGATTTGAGTACTCCCATGGTTTTTGTTTACTTATTTAATTTTAACGGAATTTTTGACGATTTGAAGCTAAAAGACCGGACTTTACTTATGAGCAACATTTAAATGATATTAGCAGTTAACCATAAGTAAATTTCGACCGTCAAAAAGCTTTTCT
Source organism: Ctenicera cuprea (assembly GCA_958336395.1). Taxonomy (NCBI): domain Eukaryota; kingdom Metazoa; phylum Arthropoda; class Insecta; order Coleoptera; family Elateridae; genus Ctenicera; species Ctenicera cuprea. Next base: position 43,741,452 of record OY284491.1, on the reverse strand, counting down.
GATGCAAATTAAAATAAACACAATTTGCTATGCAGGTAGTTTGAATAACTTACCTCGATTGCCTTTTTCTAATCCACAAGTGGTACGAGTATATGACCATTTCTCGCAGAATATAACAAATTGCCAAATTAATTATGTTTTCAAAATTATCACATAAAACAAACGAGTTTGTGCTTCAATTTACTCGCCATAAAATTTTGTGCGACCAAAAACATCCAAGTTAAAGTTTTCTATTGGCAAAACGATTAATGCTACCTCCTGATTGTTTGACAGATTATGACTGGAATGATCATGTTTAAATAGTGTTTTTGTCCTAATTTCAACGATGTATCCCACTTTGCATTTTGTTTAAATTTTGCTTTTATTTCATTTGCGTTACGTAATGAAGTTTATTATCTCACTAGTGAAATAATGAACTTCATTACCTACTCATAACTCGTTTTATAGACACAAACAAAACTGAAGCTTTCTTTATAAGAAAACTGGCTGGTTGCCATAGTATTGAACAAATCCAATCTATCTCGTTCCTTTGATTTGAAATCAAAAGTAGTTTAAAAGTGACTTGACATTTCCAAATAAATTAAAGCGAAATATCAAATATCATTTCAAGCAAAAAAACTTGGTAATTTTGACAAATTTTGAGCAGTCGTAGATAAAATTTGTATGTCACACGTGGGATTCTGCATTATTATGGCACTCTTTGGTTACACAACTTGGTCTACGACCTCATCGTGCAACTTTCAAACTCGTGTTATAATAACGCCTTTATCCCACGAGTAACATAACTAACTATTAACGTTTAGATCTTTGCTAAAGGTTTTTAGCACAAACATATTCTTCAAAAGCGATAAAAGAGATATTCGAGATTTATTATTATTCTAATTAACATTTAAAAATTTTGTTGGAAAGATGTTTAGAACAATAGCAATGACATGTTTTCGTCTTATAGCAATATAGGCGAATAGGTAATCTAAAGGGACATATTGGACGATTATAAAGGTCACCAAACAAAATTCACTTTAAACTGTTTTTTTTTTGTTTGGGAAACCCTCTTTAAGACGGTTAGTTACTTCCCCTACATACTGTGAAATGGTATACCGTCTTACTGCCACCTTAATTGTCTGGGTATAGGGTATAGAAAAGTAGACGGCACCCGAACTCTGGTACGCTATCTTGCGATATTTCAATCATAGCTTAGAAGCGAACACCGGTAGGGGCACATTATTTATACACAAATATAAACACAAGAATTTTGTTGTTTAGTGGCGAACATAAAACAAGGGGTACGTTGGAAACACTGGTCAAAACTACTGTATTTGCATAAATTTATAGGCAAACCGTTTTCATATTTCTTTAGAGATGCGCGAGATCCCATCCCAATGGTGAACGTCGAAAAACTGGCACCATGTACGTAGACTACAGATATGGCATAATTGTAGGTTTTTTGATAATTATTGTATAAGACTACGTCACTTCCACTATTACATACTTAACACATTGTATTTCTGGTAAATTGTAGAAAATGTTTCGTACAAAAATCAAGTGTTCCGTCCAGAAAAAAAGCACACTTAGCGCTATGCACCGTTCTAATATGCCTCACCCCAAAAAGACCTGCAATCTAACATACACACCACATACAACGTCCATGGACATGCCGGGTTTTAACTTATTCAGACAAATTTCCGACGTGCAGAGGATTCGAACCTACTGCCGTTGGGAATCTAGCTCTATAGTCTGAGACTCTAACCACTAGGCTAGCTGCTGACCCTGGAAAATGTATTGAAAATACAAGAAATACTCTAAATCCGGAACATTTATTTTTGCCCATCAAAAAGGCTCAAGCAAAACAGAAACTTGAGAGAATCTGACATATTTAACGGGTTATTTAAAAGTAGATTGTTGCAATGTTTACTCTTTCCAGTTTTCATTAATTTGAAAAATGCTCGTCTATAGTAGCATTGTGTTCGCCTAAGGCTACTACGATACAAAAGTTTATGCTAATCTGGCAACTAATTTTTGAGTGAATAGGTGTTAAGACCAACATTTTCTGGTTTCTGAGGTTCTTTCAAACATAAAATATGCAGTATGAGGAAAAAGACAATGAAATATGCTTCGTGATTGATTTTGGGAGTCGACATATTTTTTTAAATGCTTAAGTTTGTAGTTAGTAAGTCTAATTTTAATGCTATACCATCGGAAACTGTTAACAAAGCTTTACAGTAACCTTGATCTTTAAAATCAAATTTTTTCAACAACCAGGACCAGCTTTACTTTCGAATATTTCCTACCAACTGGGTTTTTGGTTCAGATATGCCATATTAAACTACATTTAGAACACAAGATTTTGGTTACGTTATATGGTAAAAGGTAAATAATGTAAGTATATAACCATATTTTGCGAATTGTACGTCTGTTATATAGTTACATCAACACTCAATTCTCGTTTGGCCGCACTACTAATAATTCCTGTTCGTTTCGTTTCCGTTTTTGCAGATCTCGGTTATTATCGTTAATGTAACGTTATTTCTCCAATTTTCTCATTTACACTCAATTAGCAGCAGTAAACGCGACAGTTTTGCGAAAGGTTTCTTTATTTATCATCTTTCTAATCTTCTTAAAAACGAATAATATGCATGTCATACAGTTAAACCGTTTAATAGCTGGTTTTATTCGTTTTCTTTTATTTACAGACACCATATTGAAATCTCTTTTTTTCTATTGGTTACAGACCGGTAAATCTATTCATGTACTTTTCTAAGTAAACCGTTTTATTTATTGGTGCGTGTCCGCGTTTGTATTCCACGTTTTAAAAATTAACTTGCCATTCTTTAACCTGAAACAGCCTACACACGATTGTAGATTGTCACGTCAAGCTTGTAAAATTAACTGAACATGCCTTCTCAAAGCGCCCTTTACACGTTTTTTAAAATACATTTAATTAAATTAATGAAACTTCTGTATAATTCACTCCTCTGTGTGACACATCAAAAGAAAAATTACAACTTTGTTATCAGTGTTGAACGGTTGAACTGACTTGGTTTATTGGTAGGTAGTCTCCAAATTCAGATCGATATATAGCTTACGGCAAAAGTGTGCTAACCTGCAGAAATGGATATGGTTTGTCGAATATTTTAAATTTATTTAAAAGTTCTAGCTTTACTTCATTGAAGTCTATATGTATTGAGTATACATAAAATACTTTATTACTTCAACAATTTCGACATGTTTACATGCCATTGTCAAAGATTATATTAGAAACAATCATTTTTTTATTTTGTGAAATGTACCACTTGTTTTGATCAACGGTAATACAGTAGTATTATTCTAAATAATAATAAATTTTATTTATAAATTCTAGCTTTACTTCGTTGAAGTCCATATTTAATGATTATAGGTATATAAAATACTTAATTACTTCAAGAATATTTATTTATTTTAATCTTATACGTATTTCGGCATGTTTACATGCCATTGTCAAAGGTTATAGAACAGTTGGTGTTGTTATAGCAATAGAACTTGGTGACTTGATCTCGGTAATCGCCTGCAGATGACTTGATTTCTTATTCCAAAATCTCCAATACAAGTAAATTTAAGAGATCAATTTGCTTATTCATTAACGGTACAGTTTTTAAATGTTTGTGAATTTCAAAAACTTCTAGTATATGCAATTTACGTTTATCGTTACAAAAGTGTAAACATTTTATAGTGTTATTAGATGTCATTAAATGATTGTATTCTAGTGTTTAGCGTAATTGGATTTATATAGGTGTTTGTATTTGTAACAACGTATGTGTTCTTCATACCTAATATCAAAATTTCTTATTGTCCGGCCTATATAAACCTAATTACAATACGAACAATTTAATACGTAAATAACTTATTTTAGCAAATCATCTGTTTTTGATTTTGCAATAAAAAGTGTTAAAAATGTTTTTTGTTGTTTTAAAACTTATTTTATATTTATTTGTTTTGTTTATAGCTTTAGCATTTTTTTCTGATTTGTCACCAAAATATGGGAACGAAGTATATTTAATTATATAGGATGAAGTTGGGGTATTCGGATACATTTTTTGAATCGCTAATTTAAAATCTTTTTCTGAAATTAATGTATTAATAAGTTTAGTATTATAACCATTACTATATCCAATTTGTTTCATAATTGAAATTTCTCTATCATAATTAATTTCATATGAAGGCACCGTTAAAGCTCTATGTATCAGAGACCTGTATGCTGCTAATTTATGTGTTTTATGATGACAATAATCGGCATTGTAATGTCTATTTGTGTAGGTTTTCTATAAACAGAGTATTCAATTTTTATGTTTAAATCTAAAAAGTGGACCTACTTAGTTCAGTTTCTAGTGTAAACTTTATATTTGGATGCAAGCTGTTAAAGAAAAGTAAAAATTCATTAATTAATTCAAATAAACTATCAAAACATGCTAAAATGTCATCAACATAACGAAACCAAAATATAATTTAATCAGATTGATTTTATTCGAATATTTGATCTTCTAGATTATTCCTAAATATAAAAGCTAAAAGAGGTGAAATTGGGCTTCCATGGGTAAACCATCTTCTTGGAAATTCTTTGATTATAAAAAGTAAAATAATTTTGATTAATGCAAAGTTCAAATAATTGAATCAACTCAGTCCGTTTGATTAATACAACATTTTTGTTAGTAAGAATATTACTTAACAAAAGAATACACTCCTGGGAAGTTATGTGCGAAAACACCATTGACTATACACACTTAATTTGTTGTAAATGCAAAATTAGATAATTTATTGATTAATTCGGAAGAATTTTTAATTGATTATTTAGGTATATAATCAAAACTGGTAACTATAATATTTATCAGTATTTTTGCTAGCATATGGATAGGTGCATGTTTATTAAAAATACATAAATCGAACATGGCATTAGACCAGTAGTATAATACATAGAATATAATACAAGTATTTTACGTACACTCAATGCATATTTGAAAATTTCACTTTAATTTATTTTTTAATGTTTTGCAGTACCTACCGTTACTATTATTTATATTTTATTAATTGTTTTTATTACACATGATGCTCGTAACATAAATCGTTAGGAAATGCTGGTTTGTGTCTTTTGCAACCAAATAAATTTACACTACTTAACGTCATTAGTTCATCGCCTGACTCTAGGTGGTAAATGATATGTTCTTGTGTGTGGGCAATTTATTTATTACATAGGCGAGTAATAAGGTTTACTGCGAAGGCGTTCATGTTTATGTTGGGTTATTGTTCTTCTTATGCGTGATGCAGTTGCAAACTGGTTCCATTGTTATTTTTTATAAAGACAAAAGGCGTCCAGGAAATTCCTACTTTTGCAATGGGAATGGTTTAGCAGACGCTAATCGTTTCTAAGAAACGATACGATCGAACTTTTATTTGGCGTTGATCGTGAAAAAATAGAGAAAATCATATTATATTTTCGATGACACTTCTACATTTAATGCTAAACTAAGGCCAGCTTGTAAGGTCTTCAAACAATTAATTTGCATTTGCTAATAAATTGATTTATTTAGTTCCTGCATTTGTAGGCAACTGCCAGTTTATTTTTGTAGAACCTACACTACTGTTTATTAGCATGTAATATTTCACAAATAATGTAACTAGTTTATTTATAAGTTCGAGCTTTACTTCGTTGAAGTTCATTTTAATTAATTGTAAATAAAACAATTCTCAACTTCAACAGGTTTTTTATTTAAGCTTGATACGTATTTCAACGTGTTTACACGTCATTATCAAAGGCAAAATCAAAAGCAAACAGTTAGTGTTGCTATAGGAACAATAAAATTCATAACTTCATCTTGGCTTTTTATATCTGCGTCCAGATGACTTGATTTCTCATTCCAAAACGTCTAATACCGGTGAATTTAAGAGATCAATTTGTTCATTCATTAAAGGTACAGTTTTTAAATGTTTGTAAATTTCAAATACTTCTAGTATACCAACTTACGTTTATCATCACAAAATTGTAAACATTTTCATAGTCTTATTAGATGTCATTGAATGATTGTGTTCTAATAAGTGTTTAGCGTAATTGCATTTATGGGAGTGTTTATACTTGTAACAACATACGTGTTCTTTGTACCAAGTATGAAAATTTCTAATTGTTTGTCCTATATAAACCGAATTACAGTGCGAGCAATTTAATTTGTAGATGCCTGATTTTAGTAAATTGTCTGTTTTTTCTTTAGCATTAAACAAAATGTTTTTTTGCTGTTTTAAAAGTTATTTTACATTTACTTGTTTTGTTTATATTTTTGGCAGTTTTTTCAGATTTATTGCCAAAATATGGAATTGAGGCGTATTTCATTTTATCTAATGAAGTACATAGTTGGATAAATTTTCTGAATAGCTAATTTATACTTTTTCACTTTAATTAGTGTATCAATAAGTTGAGTATTAGAACCATTATTGTAGGCAATTTGTTTAATAATTGAAATTTCTCTATTATAACTAATTTCTAATTATAACTAATCTAAAGGAACCGTTAAAGCCCTAGGTATTATGAACCTGTATGCTGCTAATCTATGTGTTCTATAATGACAAGAATCGTGTGGTATTGTAATGTCTGTTTGTGTAGAGGTTTTCTATAAACAGAATATTCAAGTTTATTATTTGAATTAATTTTTATGTTTAAATCTAAAAAGTTAATAGACTAAAAACTGAACAAAATATGTTCAGTTTTTAGTGTTAATGTTATTTTTGGGTGCAAGCTGTTAATAAATTGATGACCGCTGTTGATATGTTTGTTTTGCATTTAACTTCAAATAGATTATATAAACCAATTTGTAACTGGTTTTAAGAATGCAAACTCTAACTTAAAATTGCTGACATAGAGAAGCAACAGCATAAAACCGTACGCTACTGAATTTAAGGAGTCTTGATGACTTACGTTCGTGCAGCGGGTTCAAAACGTAACTACTGCACCGAGTGAAAAGTAGACGAGACGTGCGTCGCACTCATTTTTGCTAGATAACTCGGCCGCATACAAGTTTTAAACAAACTATACTGCTGAATTTTTCAATTTATTGAACGCCACTGGTAGTTTCAACAACAAATTGATGTGCTTGGTTGTTGACGCGGAAATCCAGCGTGGAAAGTGCGTGATACAGTCACCCTTAATATTTAATATTTACAGGAATGGAAGAGTAACTTAAGCGAGGTTAAATAGAATGACTTTTACTTTTAATGTAAGTAAGAACGGTCAATTTGCTTGGATTTTTTCAAATATTCTTGAAGTAAATAATTTAAAAATCATGCAGATAAATTATTGAAAAGAGAAAAATATAAGTTACATTTTATGTTTATTAATTTTATTATTACAATTTGTTGCTTCATTTGAATTGATAATTAACTTTATATTAATGATTGTATCTCATAATTGTAGTGAATTCTAAAATTGTAATCGCAGCCACAATTTGTTTTATCCTGCCCTTCCCACGTGTGACTGCTTTATATTAATACAGCACTAACAATCATTATATGCTGTTATCGAAATAAGATGTGTATTCAGATTACCAAGGAAGGTAGAAGTAATATAAAAAAGAACTTCTATAGTTTCTGTGGTTATTAGCTGAATAACAAATAAACAAGTGACGAAAACAAATTAAAAACTAAAAAGTAACTATAGGTAATTCAATTGGCTGTGAGGCAGTAAAGGCTGATGGATAATTAGTCCTTAAACTGAAACCAATCTAACCGTAAATTACGAACCTATTGTATAAAATTAAACAATTAAACCTTTCGAAATTCTCTCGAAACAAGAGTAAGGCCGTTTTCACACACACCGGCAAAACCGGAGCCGGTGACGGTGCCGTTGCCGTTGCCGGCCAAAGGGTATTTTCACACACACCGGCAAAACCGGTGCCAGTGAGGGTATTTTCACACACACCGGCAAAACCGGTGCCAGTGACGGTGCCGGCCAATGTCTCCTTTCGCGCGTTTATTAGTGCAGTAGGTTTTTAGCTTTGGTGAAAGAAAGATGTGTGCTGCACTCAACAAACGTTACGTTATTGGGCTATTATACCTTAGAAGGAAATATCGAAACCGAAAATATAAAAGGCAGTACTGGGTACATCCTCTGTTGACTGTGAGATACTTGGAAGGGAGTTTCTATACGCTTTTCGAGAAACTTAGAGCACATGACAACAAATTTTTTAACTGAAGTATATAAATACTGAAGTAATTTAAACGAAACATAAACACCTCTCCGGCACCGGCAAGTCTAGACCTGCGTGGACAATTGCGCACAAGGAAACATTGGAACCGACAAGACGGAGATCGGCCCGGCATCCGAATTGACGAGTTCAACACCGGCTGCATTTTTCGGTGTCGGCTGCCGGACCGACAAATCTGCCGGACCGGACTATGTGTGAAAGCTCTAATTTAATTACATTGCATCCGGCGCCGTCGCCATCACCGGCTCCGGTTTTGCCGGTGTGTGTGAAAACGGCCTTAGTGTTCAACTTGGCCTTGATGCACGGTCATGCAATCCTGACTGCGGAAATTATGACCATCATGAGATTTCGGATAATGACCTGTCACAAAAGTTCAATAACGAACACAAGCTAATACTCTTCCTGTTGTGCTTTGGTTTTAATTATGACATGTTATTTTGACCATAAGAAAATTGATCCTGCAAGATAGTGATCAATTTATTATCGGGTCAGGCATATTCCAGGCAGTTTGGCTAGCTAAAAATTTAGAAAAAAATGTCTACCAGAAAAATGAGGTCGGTCCGTCAAAACTTCGAAAAAAAGTGAGACTTTAAATATTTCTATTTTAGGGTGACGAGATGCCCTTTTATCGCATCTTGCAACAACCTAATCACGTAGCGTAGAAATGTTTACAAAAGAGGTAGAAGAAGAAACAGAGTGACAAATGCAAAGCAACATAGATAATGATGAACAAAAATGTATACGAAAAAGTAAGAATAGCCAGAAAGCGAATTGGATGATTCGAAGGTTTTGTTTTGCTTCGCTGCCGAGTTTTCTATAGAGCCAAATCTTACGCTATTAACGAATCTGTATATTAAATTCAGATCTCTTCCAACTGTCCCACCATCAACTGCCGCCGCGCCGCGCCGAGCCCCACGCTACTAAAAGCCACATCTAAACGCGACAATTATAAACAGTTTTCAACGTCAGTAAAAGACATCTGTGGTTACAGGCTATGATTAGGGCGCCAGGCGCTGCGACAACCTTCATTTGCAATCAAATCTTCGTAGTGCAAGCATCGCATAGCATGTCTGCAAAGCTCAGTGACCAAATACTTCAACTTATATATCCTATCAGCCCACTAGATTTGATACTACATTTGACATCTCAAATCCTTCGTAATTAGTACACATGAGCACAGACAAATATGTTGGCATAATTGTTTTAATTTAATGACCCCAAACGACAGAAGCAGAAACTATGGCCGACTCGAAATTTAAAGTTAGGTAAACACATTGAGTTCAGGATCTACGTACGCCTAACGTATTTGAGATTATTTTATAAAGTGAAAAAGATGTTTCCACTTTAAAGAAAGTGACTAGAATGTATTTAAAATTTAGTGATCCACTAAGAGTAATGTTAAATAAAACATGTTTTATACTAGCGGAACCTGTGGGTTATGCCCCACGTGATTTTTGTTTCTGTTTGTTTTAATAATAAATAATTAAGTAGGTAGTATAGCGGGAAGCGGATTGTGAATTGTATAGCTGTAAACCCGGATCATTTCGAGCTGTCTCAACTTGAAAGGTATACGGTTGCAGCAACCAGCGCGATTGCTATAATTTCTTTTTACCAAAAAACTGGGCGAAGTACTCCTCCTGAACTTTCCAATACTTTAGATATTATTACCTATCAGCTATCATATGTTCAAAAGTATTTTAATATTAACGTTTCACCCCCCACCCAACATTGACGGCAATAAGTAAGAATGGTGGGACCATTTTTACTATTGTACCGAGAATATAGCTGTATAATAGTCATACTATAATATCGCTCTAACTACATGGTATTGAAGCTTACACATAAAAATAATAGTATAAACCCAAATTTCTTGAGAAACTGTTTTTTTTTCGTTGGAACTAAAGGAAACTAAAAATGAGGACCTTTCAAAAATTCGTAGCGGCTGTCATGTTAATGCTAGTACGTTCAAAAAAGCATTCACTTTGTCCTAAGGTCTGCTATCAGATTCCTCTATTCAATTTTTAAAATTCCGTTTGGGAAAAAAAAGCTATTAAAAAATAAGTCTAACTTCCGCTACCTGTTTCGTTTTTTAAAAAGCTTATTTTGCCTGTAAATTTTTGTAACACCGGCACATTCCAAAGCTCATGGAAATCGGACTATCCACTCGGGGGTTATGATGCGTCACAAACAAACACACACATACCCACGCACAGATAGACATTTTTAAAAACAACTCTTTGTATTAATGCGTAGGGTTCAGCTAGTTCTGCGAGCTGCTAGGCGCGGCGTATTTAGTTGGTTATTGTTATTGTTGCCTAAATCGTCAATGCGATAACCAGAATCTTCTCGATTCATTTCATCTCACCTGGTATTTATTTAAGATATCGCTAGTAATGTAGATTCGCCATGTAGTTGCATTTAACGCCGGAGACACTTTAATTTCTTACCTCTAATAAACAAACGACAATGTATCAATTAAAACATTTAAATATCAGAATTTTCTAAATTTCATTAGAATAATTGAGGATTTATTACTATTTATTTGTTCCGACGTCGACCTTTATTGATATTTGAAACGTACAGTGTAAACAACTACAAAGCGTTTCTGTCTTGTATGAAGACACATTTTATGATAACTTAAGAGTTTATCGCCGGAGACACTTTTATTTCTTACCTCTAAAAAACAAACAAAAATTGTTCTATTTAAAGATGCTCAATTTTGTAAATTTCATTAGAATAAATTGATATATTACTGTTTGTTTGCCGACGCTCCAAAATTAAAGTACCCCCTAAATAACAAATTATAGCAATAGTAGTGACGGAGATGTAAACAAATGCCGTAAATTATGAATAAACTTGAGTGGAGTTACAAGGAGCCGCCGTCATGTTATAGTGATAAATTTGGCGATATGCGACCGTTGTGTAGTCATGGTGAGACAGTTACGGATTTAATATAGATTATATGCTTCTTACATGGATGTTGTTCTAATGAAATAAAAACCTATTTTACCGACCTCGAGAAAACGGCCAAAAATTAGCTAATTCCTATGCAGATGGCGAATTTATTTTTTTACTTTGATGAAACAATTAATAAAAATAGTAACAAAATACACAAAACGAAAAATACGGCGTGACAACGTAAATTGTAGCCATAAAAACCTATAAACAGACAACAAAAATTAATAAGCCTTATTACTATAGGCATTTTAGGCAAAAACATGTACGGTTCAGGTTCAGGCTTTAAAACTATTTAAAATACCTTAACTATATTTTACTAGTTTTTCTTCGTACTTTTAGTGCTTTTGATAGTTACGTCTTTGACGTTCATTACGCATTTTCATAAATGAATCAAGTCCTGCAGATTCTTTATACACCATGTTCTCTGTAAGCATTCATTTATCAATAAGGTTCGTTGTATACAGCAGTTATCTCCGGGTGAATCGTTCGTCTTGTCATAACCAGCCGCTATCAGCTATAGAAATCAATATAAATTGTTGCAACAGAAATCGTTGTGCACTCTTGAAACTCTAGGAATGAATGTAAATTCTCATTTTTCGTTTACGTCTTCTGCTAGCAATTCGTGAAGACGTGCGAGTAAAACAAAGACGATTTCATAGTGTGAAGGAAAGGAAAATTCTGGTTTTGGGGAGAACGGCAACGAAGGGCCCAGGGGAGACAAAGTCATAAAATTGAGCAATGAATAAGGGACAGTCTTGCGTGAATGCACCCAATATTATTCCACTTTTATTGGAATAGTGGTCGCGTGCTGCTGCATGTTTATTTTTGGGACAAAAAGCAATCTTATTATGAATAGAAGACGTAGTAATATTAAAAATTTCGTTCTCATACTATTTTGTTTTGTTGTACGAACTAAATACACACATATAATGAAACGTTTCTGTTTTCACAATAGAGAAGGTGCGAGTAAGATGGTTGTGCCACAGTTGCAAAAAAACGGCATACAGCTTGGGGATAGAAAATAAAAGCTCTTATAGGAACTTAGATATGTCACGCGAAAAAGTATTTGTTAATGACAATTTGCAGCTGTATGAATTCAGTTTCGACAGTTTTGTTTTTCATGACCAAGCTGTATGTTTTTTTTACTTATGCGCTAGAAAGGTGTCAAACTAAAATTTACAAAAAAAAAACAAAGAGTCGCAGATATGGGTATCTATGTAAAATTTGTACAGAGCAGGAACATGCATATTATTTTCTCTAATCACTTTCTTGTTATAACGGTGTATGATAATTACGCACTAGTAAGTTGCAGAATTCGTTACTTAGTTATCCGTCCACACCCACACGTGCAACATATTTATTTTATAATTTTCTATATAATTTATTTCAAACTGTTTTACAGCAATAGCTTATTATTCCACTAGAAATAAAACACAAGTGAAATCCATTTATAACTTGGGCGCTTGTGTTTAGATATAAGTATTAAAGTTTGTGGTTAGCCTAAAATAAAACTACAGAGTACGAGAATATTGAGGAATTCCTTACCCAGTCGACTAGAATTTCAATAATCCCGCAAAGGCAAACTATTCAGAGTTACATTCATGTACCTCACTACCCTGCAAACATATACGTTATGGATATCTTGCTAGGAGAAAGCTTTTAAATTTTATTTTGTCCGTATGGTTGATTTCTCTGGTTAGTATTCACTATTTGTATAAGAGAGTTAAATAGTTTACAAAGCATTTGATACTCATCTATACATTATGATCGTAAAAAAGTTCGCTTTTAAGATTTTGATGCAAAGATGTTTCATCTGTTGCGTGTGCGTAAAACGTACAATCTCAGAAACTACTGGACCGAATTTTAAAAGTGGAATTTTAAAAATTAAAGAACTAATTCACGTTAGGACAAATACAAAGGTTTTTTCCGAACATTCTAGTTTAATAATAGCGACCGCTAAGATTTTTGAAAGTTTTGGGTTTAACGACTTTTACTCCAAACCAAGTTATCAGATCGGTATTAACTTTGATTTTTATAATAGCCCAAAGAGTAAATAATATTAGTATCTAAGAGGATTTTAGAAACCACAAAAATGTGAATTGAAAAAATTTTGGATAATTTCAAAAAAAAATATTTTAAACCAGACCATACTTTTGGGAGGTTAGATATAGATGAAAACAGTAAGCAATTCCAGTCAAATAGCTTATTTTTAATGTCGCTACCAGTTAACCAGTCCATTCTTTTATACCATTCAGTATTAAACAATCTAAATTACTTCCTACTGTCTGTCAATATAACAACCCTAGTAATTTTGGAGTACATCGCCCATGATTTTTTCAATTTGTTCTTCGTGGGAGTATCCATTAAATTTTTCTTTTCAACGAAATTTTCCATATTTACTTAAATTTGGAAACTACGTATAAAATAAATAATCACACAATAGCTGCACGCTGCTTTTGATTGCCGCTGACCAACGCATAGAAAGTAAAAAAAAACTACAGAGGCCGTGTCTTTTCTGTACTTATTGCGTTCTGAAATCCCTACTACTATTTCTTTGCATCTGATCGTTGCATTATTTTATCAATGTGCATACAAACGTATTAGGAATAATAGATTGGTTGATTGTGTCTTGACTGGAATCACTTGGCCCGATAAACTCGTGCCTTCGTGTATTCAAAACGATGTTTAAAGGCAACGGTCTATTTAATTGGCGCCCAATTTTTAATGTTACGCGGTGGTGTTAGAAAGTAAAAACTGTTTGTAAACGGAACTTTTTTTTAATTGAAACTTCGAATTTGTTTTTTTGCTTGAAAAGTTATGGGTAGGCACTGCCTACCCTGCCTAATAGGACGGATCGCCACTGGTACATTCCTATCCTTTCTACGTTTTAAATATTCTTGCGCCAATAAATGACTGGATAACATTGTTTTGCTAAAAATTAAAGAAACAAACAAGAATTTAAAAATGTAACCGTAACTGTACCCATAGCAGCAGCGACTAAACCACACGAAATCAAGATAAGCGCCCTACGGCTTATTACAGATTGCGCGTCGAACATCCGACCAAACATCGCTGTAAACAGATTATATAAAAAGTTGTCAAAAATATGCAACGAATGAAAAATATGTTTTTCAAACTAGATCTAATTGATACGCGTAACAACGAAAAATGCGCTATTGATACTTAAAAAATCGTTTCCTTCTTCCAAATGGTTTACAATTACTGTTTATTCTAATACACTACTTCAAATGATGTATTCAACTGTTTAAAGTTTAACAATTGGCATTTGCGATTTTAAATTGTTGTAGTTCACTGCAAGGTCTATCGGCTCACAAATTTTAAAACAAATGGTCTGGACAGTTTTTGACGAATAATTTTTTGAAAATTTACAAAACTTTGAGAAGCTAGCATTTGTATCCGGTTCCAGTTAAAAACCGTACAAAGAACTACCTGCAACTATGGAGGGGCAGCCCTGAAACTTTTATATGAAAGATTCAAAACGAAAGTTTTATTTCAAAAACTTTTAACAAAATCTGGATTTGAAACATTCATTTGAAAGTTACGAATTGTAGTATTTTGAAAGTTTCATTGGAACTGGAACTCCTTTAGATCTTCAACAGGTTAATCCATTATTAGAATTGCTGACATGCAAAAAACGTTTCAATCTGTTCGACAGCGGGAGTAGTACATATTGCCATTCAGCATCCAATGACGCCTAGAGTGTTGGTGAATTTACTTTAGATTTTGCCATAATAAATTATTTGATTTTTGAACAAATTAAATGACAACAAATACTAAGTAAATGTGTAATGCCTGCGTTATCTGTAAAATATATATAAAAAAATATTCAAATTATTTTTGAAATGAAACTAGGTAAATCATAAGAGTAATTTAGCAACCGTATAATAACATTTATGAAATTACGTATAGACATAATAGTACAACAACTTCCTCTATAGACTATAGCTATACTTCGTATAACAAGGAAGGTAAAACGCACTAACGTAGTTTTTTCTTCGAAGCTCGCTGGTTTAAAACTTCAAAGTCTTTAGTTGCAAAAATGCAAAAGTCATGTATTCGGCAGAAATTGTTTTTCATTTAGTTTTATTTATAAACAAATAAAATAAATAAAGAAAATGATATGTTAAGGGAGTTTTTAATTTCACTATCAAGCATTCTAAAGTCTGTTTTTCCATAAAATACCAATATTTCCAATGTTTTAAAATATTTCATTAAGTTTCAATGCAAGTTTCAATAAAATCTGCAATTTACCCACCCCCAACCACCTACAACTAAAAAACTTAGACATACAAAATTTGAAAAAAAATCCGTCCAGGGATTACAGAGATATAGGGGAACGAACGCACCCACCCACAGACAGACATGTTTTTAAACTACTTTTTTGGGCTCCTTGAACCCCAAAACGTGCATTTCCGTTAAAATCGAAAATTTGCATGAAATCGTAACTTTTCATACCTCAGTAGAAGTCTGGAAAAGCAAAAACGAAAAATGAATAATGCTGAGACGTGGTAGAGATATCGCGCTTGTGAAGATAAGCTATTTGGTATGCCTAGAATCAGTGATATGAGTTGGGTAACTTTCCTGATGCAAATTTTCCAAACTGGAAATTAGACTCGGCGTAAAAAATGTCTTAATAATGCATTAACGAAAAACTTATAAAATAAAATGACAAATGCGTTATAGTCAAAAACAAAAGAAAATACAAAATTTTTCCTGATTTTCTTAGAAACTAAACAAGCCAGTACAAATTTCTTTGCTGATAATTAATGAGCATAAAATTTCTTTCCCGATTTAACCGTCATCGTCAATGGTGAGCCGGCACCCTGTATATGACAAAATAATACCAAATGTTTATGTTACAAAACATTAATTTTGTATTACCTGTAGGGATTATTATTTAGTCTAAAATGATAAGAAGCACTGAAGTGACATTATAACCTGACAGTTATAATACCAGGGTGGTTGAAGAGATATTCTCCTAAGTCTGTAATTTGCCAAATCCGATTACTTCCACCATAAGCAGTAGTTTGCAAATATCTCCTTAATAATGTTTAATACCTGTCTACAGTGAGGGTTAGTAATTACTAGAGTTGGGCAAATGCATATTTGCATCTTTTTTCCTATTAATCATAAAATGTTAATTTTTCGTATATACACGTTTCGTGATGTTTAGAGTCATAAAAAGTAAATTTTATTTTGCATATTTGGCATATATTACAACTTTACGGCATATATTAGTGCATATTTTAGCTTTTAATGGCATGAAAATGCATATTCTAGCAAAAAAAAATTTCAAATAAATTATCAAATAAAATATTCGTAGTTCTTAGAAGAAATTGCACAATTTCTTCTAGTGAAACCACATGAAACCTAGACTTGCACTTTCTAAATTTCCAAGTAGGGGTAGAGAAAATAAAGGATTAACTGACAAAGGTTGTATTATTTGGGTAGGTCTTATTCCTTAGGTACAAATTTCTTTGAAAATAATATTTGGTAATTTTTCTTATACTTATTCTTAGAAATAGTTATTTATAATTTTCGTGCTTGACTAGTTCATTTGTTGCCTTGGCAGAGAGCGGTAAAGTGTAATTGTCCAGTCTATACCCTGAAAATGCCTAAAGTTGCTAGTTCAAAAAACGATTTAATTAAGAAGTGGTTGAAGCCGTATACATGTTTTAAATACGATGGAAATGTTGTGTTGTGCGTCATCTGTGAAAAAGAGGTATTTATCCGTTTATTTTAATTATGAATTTAAAAAAAACTGTTTACTCTGTTTGAAGTTAAAAAACTTCAAACAAGCCAAAACAGCGAGTTAAAAATTTAATACTAATTTGTTATTTTATTTTGTAATTAAGCAAACAATTTAAGAATAAAATTAGAAAGTTTTTTTTGTGATATTGCAAAGGATATGGCACAGGCCACAGGGCACATTAAATTTATTTTCCTTTGTGTAAGCTGTAGTAAATTGTAATTAAATATTGTTTTTACAGATAAACGTTAATAAAAAGTTTCAACTTGATCAGCACGTAGCCACCGGTCCGCATCAAAAAAGAAAAAATAATACAAACAAGCCAAAACAACAATTATTGCTGAACTGCTTAAATAAGAATGTCAACAATTTCAACGACGATTTGTGTAGAATGATGGTTTCATGCAACATTCCATTAAATAACATGGACGTTCCCGAATTTAGAAATTTCTTAGAATAATATACAAAACAAAACGTCGTTTCCCGGAGAACAGCTTCCAGAACGTACATTCCAAAATTATACGAAGAAAATCTTCAAAAAATAAGAAACGTTGTTTCGAATAATTGTATTTGGTTTAGTGTTGACGAAACCACCGATGCTAAAGGAAGATATATAGCGAATTTTATTGTAGGTGTTTTAAACAGCAGTCCTTCTTCCAGTTATTTAATTGCTGTTAAACAACTAGAAAAAACCAACAATTTGACAATTTCACGTTTTGTCAATGAAACCCTTTCGTTACTTTATTTGCCAAATCAAATACCACCAGAAAGGATTTTATACATGGTGACTGATGGTGCCGCATACATGGTAAAACAGGTCAAAATTTAAAAATCTTTTTCCCAAATTTAATTCATGTAACTTGTTTGGCCCATGCGATGAATAGGGTGGCCGAAGTGGTTAGAACGGAGTTTCCTTTAGTCAATAAATTAATTAATAACGGAAAAAAGGTATTTTTAAAATCACCACTTCGCGTCGAAGTTTACAAAGACTTGCATAAAGATGTGCCCTTACCTCCACAACCAATTCTCACCAGGTGGGGAACGTGGATAGAAGCCGCTCTATTTTATTGTGAAAATTTCAGTGAATTTAAAAATGTTGTTAACACCTTTGATTCAACTTCTGCTCAGTCTATAGCAGATTGTCAAGATATTTTAAAGAGTCCGGAATTGCAACCTCAGTTGTCCTACATAAAGGCTCATTTTTCGGAAATTACTAGCATCATTAATAAATTAGAAACACAAAACCTGCTTCTCACTGAATCTTTAGAATTAATCGAAAAATTTCATTCAATTTTGAATAAAAATAAAAATAAAATATGCAAAAAAGTTAGCAGCAAAATGGACGATTTAATTCAGAAAAACAGCGGACTTTCAACTCTGAATTCCATAAAAAATATTTTAAATGGAGATTTCTTAAGCAATGGCCACAATGGCGAATGTTTTGCAGTTAAAAATTCACATTTATTTAAATATTGTCCAGTAGCTTCTTGTGATGTAGAAAGAAGTTTTTCCAGCTACAAAAATATATTGGAAGATAAGCGGCAAAATTTTCTCGTTGACACCATTGAAAAGCACATGATTATTTATTGTAATAAATAGGTTGTGTTATTTATTGATTTTACTTCTACCTGTATTTTTGTATATGCAAATAGAAAAAGCAGTTTTAACTGAAAATAATAATGCGTTTCTATATTATGTAAGCCCTTTTGATTTTTTGAATGTTGAGTGTTTGTAACTAAAAATAATGAAAATCATTGTATTTATCTTTTTCTTTCAACGAAAAATTACATTTGATGCAAAACGTGCTTTAACTCATATAATAATTACTAGTATTAAACTGCGGATTCAAATAAACATCAGATTTTCATATTAGGCACTAAATAAACAAACTAATTTTTTTTAGTGCATATCGCAAAAGGGTACTGCATATTCTTGCATATATTGAAGGTTTTATGCGGCATATTTTAGTGCATATATTGACGGTTTTATGCGACATATGTTGGTGCATATATGCACTAACTTTACAGCATATTTGCCCAACTCTAGTAATTACGGTTGAACAGATTTGTAAATTTTTGTGATAATACGTAAAATAAGAAATAATTACACTTTAAATAAATTTTCTGATTCTTATGAAGGTTAACATAAATACTGCTTTAAGCCATTTAGTAAATGTTTTGCTTTTAGGCAATAGTAGCTAGTTTGACTACGAACCGCAACCGACTGGCCACGACGTAAATTACTAATTCTAACACACTTCAAAACAACCTTGATCATTTTTACTTTTTGTGAAAAATCTCGAAAACATACGTTTTATTTATAAATTCCAGCTTTACTTCGTTAAAGTCCATATTTAATGAGTATCTGTATATAAAATACTTAATTACTTTAACAATATTTATTTATTTTAACCTTATACGTATTTCGGCATGTTTATATTTCATTTTCAAAGGTTGTATTAGGAAGTAGACAGTTAGTGTTGTTATAGCAATGGAACTTGGTGACTTGATCTCGGTAATCGCCTGCAGATGACTTGATTTCTTATTCCAAAATGTCCAATAAAGGTGAATTTAAGAGATCAATTTGCTCATTCATTAACGGTACAATTTTTAAATGTTTGTGAATTTCAAAAGCTTCTAGTATATCTAATTTACGTTTATCATCACAAAAGTGTAAACATTTTATAGTGTTATTAGATGTCATTGAATGATTGTGTTCTAGTAAGTGTTTAGCGTAATTCGATTTATGTGGGTGTTTGTATTTGTAACAACGTACGTGTTCTTTATACCTAATATCAAAATTTCTAATTGTCTGGCCTACATAAACCGAATTACAATGCGAACAATTTAATTTGTAAATGCCTGATTTTAGCAAAACGTCTGCTTTTGATTTTGCATTAAACAAAGTGTTTAAGATGTTTATAGTTGTTTTAAAGCTTACTTTATATTTATTTGTTTTATTTATAATTTTAGGATTATTTTCTGATTTGTTACCAAAATATGGAATCGAAGCATATTTAATGGTATCGAACGAAGTTAGGGTATTCGGATAAATTTTTTGAATGGCTAATTTATAATCTCTTTCTTTAATTAATGTATCAATAAGTTTGGTATTATAACCATTACTGTATGCAATTTGTTTAATAATTTAAATTTCTCTATTACAATTAATTTCATCTAAAGGGCCCGTCAAAGCTCTATGTACCAAAATATAACTTTCTCAGATTGATTTGATTCGAATATTTGATCTTCTAGCTAACATATTTATGGAAAATCAAGAAGATCAAATATTCGAATGAAATCAATCTGAGAAAGTTATATTTTGGTTTCGTTATGTTGATGACATTTTAGCATGTTTTAATAGTTCATTTGATTTAATTAATGAATTTTTAATTTTTATTAACAGCTTAACCCGCGGCCGCTGATTCTTTTTGGAAAAGTAATTTGGCAGGTCGGCATAAGTTTTGTCTATTCTAATAATATCTCTAGGAGGATAAAAGGTTACTATTATACGAAAATTTTAGAAAACCTAAAAAACTGCGAATTAAATTAAATTCAAGATTTCGAAATAATCAAAAAAACAATACTCAAAATTGGACAAAACACGTCGCTGCTATTTTCCCATACTATACGTTTTAAATATTGTCGCGCCAAAAAGTGATTGAAATTTACTTCTACACGTGGTACTAAGAGTAAGAATCTAGAACATTTCATTCTTATGGTGTTGCATTGTATTTTCTGGCCCCTTTACTTGGGCACTTGCGTCCTTTAAGTTCCGGTCTCTGTCGCCACCTATTGCAACCCGTCGCGCTGTGTCTGGTCTGCGGGTTGTCAGCTACTACATCACAACAATGTAAACATGGAACTTGAAAATATCTTATCGGTATCGATAATTTTGATTAAATATTGCATCGATTTAAAAAGTAAATATCGGTATCGTATCGAATGTCAAAAATATCGATAAATATAAACTCTACGGCGTCCGACAGTACACGGCACTTGGGATTACGCACGTAACGCGCTAGACTTCGGACCAAAAACCGCTGTAAATAGTTTATTTGAAAAGTTATCAAAAATATGCAAAGAATAAAAATATATTTTTTAACTAGAGCTAATTGATAGGCGTAGTTAAAATCACGTAACTTCTGGAAAACGTGTTGGTGATATTAAAAAGCTTGTTTTTTTTTCTTAATTTAAAAATGATTTAAAATTATTTTTAATGCCTAAAATTGTGTTTCAAATAGTCCATTGAACTGTTTAAAGTATGTAACAATTGGTGTTTGTGTTTTAAATAAATCATTAATTAAAAAATGGCATGTGCAGTTTTTGAGAAACATTTTTTTACAAATTTCCAAATTTTTAAAAAACTATCATTTTTACAATTTTCATATTTCCAAAATAATGTTTGCTTCGCATGATGATACTTAAGGCTTAAGGGCTATTTAATATTATGATAGTTTGTATTGTCTGAATTTTTTGTTTTTGAGTTATCGGGCATTAAAAAGTCAACATTTTCAAAATTTCGTAGCAGCCTTCAGTTTGAAGATATAGCATTCGAAAAAAAACATTTGATTTGCCTTTGGATGCACTACAACTTTATGTTTTCAAAGTTTCAAAGTTTTCGCTCACAAAATCTATCCAAAAAAAACATGAATAACTTTCATTCCTGGTTCCGGTTAAAACCTCACAAACTGCAACTGAAAAACTTCCACATGCCAAATTTGATTAAAATCGGTCAAGGGGTTTTGGAGATATAGAAAACGAATCCACCCACCCACGAGCGCACCCACCCACCCGCAGACAGACATTTTTTAAACATCACTTTTTTGGGTTCCTTGGACCCCAAAACGTGTATTTCCGTTAAAATCTGAAACTCAAACATTTACATGAAATCATAATTTTCCATACTTCGGTAGCAGTATAAAACTAACCACACGATTCCTTTTAAAGTTTTGTTGCTCATAGAGGTAGGAATAAACTGGTAGGCGGAAAAATAAGCAGGAGAAAAAAACTCGAAAACCTAAAGCCGGCTCTTGGTTTTTATGCCAACTTCATTTTTACTTTCTCATACTTCTACTGAAGTTAGGAAAGTTAAAACTTTCGAATTTCAGATTTTAACGAAAATACACGTTTTGGGATCCAAGGAACCCAAAGAAGTAGTTTAAAAAAATGAATGTTTGTTGGTGGGTGGGTGGGTGCGTGCGTGGGTGGGTTTTCCTATATCTCCGAAACCCTCGACCTGGTTTTATCAAATTTGGTATGCGGAAGTGTTTAAGTTGCAGGTAGTTCTTTGTAAGGTTTTAATCCAGAACCGGAAACGGAAATTAGACAGATTTTATTAGTATAGATTTTTCACCAACTTTTTTAAATTTTGAAAACATACCATTGTAGTGCAACTATAGGAAAAAGAAATTGTGTTCTTCGGAATGCTTTATCTTCGAAATGAAAGCCGCTACGAATTTTCGAAAATTTTAACTTTATGTCCGATTATTCAAAAACAAAATATCCAACCAATACAAATACCACTCTATTTAATAGTCCTTCATGTGATGTAAACATATTTTTAGAAATATGAAAAATGTAAAAACGTTTTAAAAATTTTAGATTATTTCAAAAAAATATTCCTCAAAAATCGCCCATACCATTTCCTTTTAATTTGTTAGCCGATAGAGCTTGGCCTAAACTACATTTTTTTACTAATCTCCCAAATTTTACTCTGAAGCCCTCCAGGAACTTTTGAAAAATTTAAAATTATATAATTATTTATTCAAAAACGCAAACGCCAATCGTTATAAACATTAAACAGTTCAATAGACTATTTGAAGTAGTTTATTAGAATAAAACAGATGTTTAAGCCATTTTAAAAATTAGGAGAAAGAACGCAACTTATTAATATTAACAACGCATTTTCAGGAAGTTACGTGATTTTAACTACGCCTATCAATTCTCTAATCAAAAAATATATTCCATTCTTTGCAAATTTTTGATAATTTTTCAAATACTCTTTACAGCGGTTTTTGATCCGATGTCCAAAACGCATCTAATTAGCCGGTGTTCCGTGCGGTGTAGTCGAAGTTATTACTGCCTACTATCATTAGAGCTGCTTTACGACATCCTACTGTACAGGCTATCGCAAGTTCAAATTTCCGCTAGAGTGTTAACGTTTTTAAATTATTTTTTCTTACTTTAAAGTTTGTTAAAACAATGTTATTCAGTCATTCATTGAAGCAAGAATATTTACGTAACCGTAAAAATATGAGAAAGTACCAGCAGCTACCTGTTTCATCCATTTTTAATAGGTCTTGTTTTAGTTAGAGTAGATTATGTAAGGAAAGGTTAGGCTAGATTATAAGAACTAGAAATATTTTTTTCATTCTAAGTCTGTATAACCTCCCCTGTATATATGGGCAAAGTCATATTAGGGCGAACTGTACCGGGTTTGATTCCCAGCCAAGGCGACCTTGGATGTGTGTATAAGTTAAGTAAGTTACTAAGTGTGTAGGTTGTAAATGTTAGATGAGGGGCCATAAATTAATCCCGCGTAAGTAGAAAAACATAAAACATTTCATATTTTGTGGTCGGCGCTTTTTGGGTCTTTTATTTCATCGGATTTTTTTCCTCATTCTTTTTCTCCGGATCTTTATTCCACGGCTATTTTATTCTAGATTCGAATAAACTACAATTTTGTTGGTGTTCCAATGCGCAAATTCCTCTGCGACAACCTCTATGAATTTTCGAAGAATGGAAATTCATTAATTAAAATAAAAACGATAAAACAGTTTAAACTTCATTTTTTGATGTAGTATTTGGCGGGCTAGTCAGTTTTTGGCTAAAAATTTTAATTTTCTGGTTCTTGTTATTCTTTAATGTCAACCAACTTCAAAAACTAGAATATTTTACGTTCATTTCTAGCAAAGGGAGACTTTTCTATTTCTAATTATACTTCTTTCAGACATCGAAGTTGGCAGACGCTGATTGTAATCTCTTTCCATTATCATTATCAAATAATTAACAAACACCATGTTTTTGACACGTTCGCGGTTCGTCGATCTGCCTATGGAACATACAACATGGAACATAGCAGAGAAATTTTGGCTAGATCTGCAAATAAATGCAGGATCCAAGCCGAAAGTCAGTTGAGAGATACAGATGCCCAATGTTACATATTACTGTGAAATTAGCCTCAGTTTGTTAAATATTTGGTAAACAGCTGAGCCGAGAAATTACAGTTTCCAAAACTCGCTTTATCGTTTCTAAAAGCAGCCCAATTTCGTTAGTAACAATATTTACTAAACAGAAGAAATTCCATTTTAATTTTCGATAGGAAAAGTTTTTTCTTAGATTGCCGTTCACAGTATACAATACATGACATAAAACGAATTTAATCGCTAAAACAGGAAAACGGAAATACCGTAAATAAATTGCAACATAAATTAGTATTGCGTTCAAGTGCTAATAAGATTATGTTCTTCCCCTCGCATTGAGACAGTAAAAGCCATATTTTTTTAGGAATGAGGTAGTTTAAGGAACACGCGAGCGGTAATTTATAGCAAAACGTGGTTTTGTTAACGTTTGTGTTTACATGCAATATATTAGCACTACCTTGCAAAGATTCCATACATTTCACCCAAGCATTAGATGATGAGCCGGTTCCACGCTTTCTAGGCTTAATGTGCTACAAGAAATTTACGGCCGCAAAAAGATTATAGCTCGCTTTGCTCTGCAAGTTTGCTGTTATTTTTTCTAACGGTGTAAATACTAATTTTATGGCAGATTAATAGCGTAGGATATATTATAAGCTATAATGCGATATTAAGAGCAGACGAAATAGAACAAAAAGCAGCAAGCTGATGTTTTAAATTACTTAACAGCCACACTTAATTATAATTTAAAGGTTGTTTTTGGTTGATAATCTAAATTAGATTTATAAAAGTGAAATACATATATACTGGTATATTAACGTCGTCTAATTCAAAGGAAATTGCTTTTAACGAACTAAATGGGTATTGTCTATATAAAACATAAAATTATTTCGGCAAAATTCTAAGTAGAAAACAAACTTTTGGGTAACCGCCGTATACGAGGATCGTTCGAAATGTACGTGGCCAAACACAGAGATGGCGCTAATTCGGCGGAATTTGCATTACCATTTTTCTTAGGTTAAATATGACAGTATAGAGCGATCTGTCAATTAATTTGTGTTTGACAGTGCGCCAAAGTGATCGTCTCGAGTGATTTCGTAAATAATGGAAAAAACTGAGTTGCGAGCAGTGATAAAGTACTTTTATTTGAAAGGCTTAACACCAACCGAAATCAAAGCAGAGTTGGATTCGACATTTTTGAAATCCGCTACTTCGTTTTCAATGGTTAAAAACTGGGTTGCCGAGTTTAAAGCGTGGTCGTGTGAACAAAAAGGACGAACCCCGCAGTGGACGCCCAAAAACGGCTACTATCCCGGATATGATTGAAAAAGTACTCCGTATCGTATTGGATGACCGTCGAGTAAACGTGCGCGAGATAACAGACATAGTGGGAATCTCAAATGACAGTGTGCGCAGAAGTTTAACTGAAGAATTGGAAATGAAAAAATTCTCCGCGAGTTGGGTGCCGCGGTTGCTCACACCGGAGCAAAAACTGAATCGTTTGATTGTTTCTCGCGACCTTTTGGCACGTTTTCGCCGCAATCCAAAGGACCTTTTCCGCCGTTTTATAACCGTCGATGAAACCTGGGTTCAACATTACATTCCCGAAACCAAGGAACAGTCCAAACAATGGACACACAAAGGTTTTCCACCATAGAAGAAAGCAAAAACGGTTTTGTCAGCAGTAAAGGTTATGGCAACTGTATTTTGGGATTCTCATAGAATTATCTTCGTCGACTACTTGGAAAAGGGAAAAAACAATAAATGGCGAGTATTATGCCAATTTTTTGCAGCAGCTGAGCGACAAAATCAAAGAGAAACGGCCTCATTTGGCGAAAAAGAAAGTGCTTTTCCATCAAGACAACGCACCTGCACACACGTCTGCAATCGCCATGGCCAAAATTCATGAATTGGGATTCGAATTAGTGCCTCATTCGCCCTATTCGCCAGATTTGGCTCCCAGCAATTTTTATCTATTTCCAAACCTGAAAAAATTGCTCGGCGGTAATAAAAGATTTTCATCCAATTCCTAGGTAATCGCTGCTGTAAATAGCTATTTTGAAGACTTGGGTTCATCGACCTACAAAGACGGCATTGCTGCTTTGGAGCATCGTTGGAATAAGTGCATTGAGTGAGCAGGACACTACATTGAAAAATAAAATGATTTTTTGCCCAAAAAACATGCGTTTTCTTTGTTAGGCCACGTACATTTCGAACGATCCTCGTAGTAATACTTTTCAAATGTTTTAGGTATTTGCCCTATTACTATCAGTTTTATTTCTCCTTCTTAATTTGTTTTCGCATTTTTAACAAAGAGTAATTAACTCCGAATACAATGAATTTGTGGGATGCGGTTTGTGTTTATCTTGAAATGCAATTAAGTCTGACAAACTTGTGCCAGACATTATCGATTGGTCCAATAAAATCCACGAACAGAACTGGAGACATAAGTATTTAAAGTGTAAATCTATTTTCCATAGTGGTGTTATAGTATAACTACTAAAATTTGAGATCTTTGTCGCTTAAAGTTTGAGAGCACAACAGTACAAAAATCAAAACTAACAAGTCGGAGGTTCATTTGCCTCTTTTTCGCACCCAACAATGTTTATTTTACTTTTACTTTTAATTCTCATATTTCGAGCAGGTATTGTCGTATAACTATTATTTAATGTCCACCCTCGCACAGGGAGCAAGCGACACAAATGGCAATGACCTACACACGCATTCCCTGAAATCATTTATATGACACGGTTGGTAAGTTCCAAATGTCAGACGACAGATTTAGGGCCCGGCATATGGGCGATACATCATCCTTAACTAAAATTGATATTTATTAAATAATCAATTTAATTGTAATTCATTGTGGGCATGCGGCATTTTTATTCTTAACAAATCACTAGACTGCTGATGTTTGATGGTACGTTTTATGGACGAGTGCGTTTTGATTTAACAAAACATTTTTTTAACATAATGGTAGACCTCCTCCATTAATCTAAACCAACTTCAATAAACATGTATTAAATCATTTCCATTACATCACAGCATTGTTACATTCTGTTTATAGAAAATCGTTTTTTATTATATTCAAATTTTAACAATATTGTAGCTAGTCGTAAAAATACAGATTTCTAAAAAAATATCGCCATAAATGTGTGATATAAATTTGCCATTTGTTTTGCAGTAATTTAGCTACTTCTAAAATTCCATGTTATGCGTCACGTAACTCGAACAAAACTCGATACTTCTAAAAATTAATTACTTTTACATATAATAAATTGTTGTAGAGTACAAAATGAAGAGCTTTTAGTAAATTTCTTTAACAAACAGCCCAATTTCTTCTCTTTCCATTAGTATACAAAGGGATTTCATTGATACACAAACACAAAATGCATTTCATTCACTGTTAAAGAACTAAAAACAATGGTATCAGTAAATTTACCAGTACATAGACTTTAAATGCTTTGCTACCATAATTCTACACAATATGACAACTTGAAAATACAGTTTAAACCGGAAAAACACGAATTTTTATAAATCTGTATTTCGACTGTTCAATGTTACATTTCATAATATACAGGGTGTCAATTTAAACCTAAATTCTGCTTACCATTGGGATCTCGCAAATGGCAAGAGATATGAGAAAAAAGTTGTTTATTTACTATACCAGTTTATAGCTATTTCGAAAAGTTTTGAACAATTCATGGCTCATTAGAAAGGCAAAAAACTAAATTTTATTTTTCTTTTGTTCGTAACCTTATCAATTTATTTCTGCAGTAATAGTGTACCGCATAAAAAGGAACTTACTGGTATAACCAAAATGTATTTTAAACCACCAATTTCGAGCGGCCATGGTAAACGCTTTTTTTATGGCCGCCGCTATGTGAAATTTTTACGTTTTTAGAAAGCATTTTTTATTATCTTTTCAGCAATGTATGGCAATCTTGTAAAATAACTGAAACTGATGTTTAAAATAATTAAAAACTTATTTCTTAAAATTGGTTATGGAACATTTACTCCAGTATTTTTTGTCACAAAAACAAACCATGATCTGATTAAATGTCTACCATTACTGACTAGTAATACACATTTAAGCAATGAATATGTCACAAACAAAACATAGTTAAAGAAATGTTAAATATTCAGAAAACAAACCCCCAGCACTACTAATTATTCATATTAATTACTAATATTACGAATATTTAGAACACCACATTACGATCATGGTTGGATAAGGGAAAGGCCATGGAAAACAAAATTTAATAATAGGAATGAAAATGCTAGTAATATTTGAAAAAAACAAAAACACAAACAGTTTTAACACAATTAATAATACAACGGATAACATTAACAAAAACAACAACTATCGAAAATGATTTAATAGAAACGGTTCAAATAAAATGTTCAAACTGAGCGCTGGCGCTGTTTTGTTTATCTGTAATATATTCATAAATAATATAACGAGTGATTGCGAAAAATCGTATCACCAGTCGTATTCGTCTTGACTACATCAATTAGAGAATAAGAAATTTAGAATTAGAATTAGAGAAATTACCCGAAGCTACTGTGGGTTCAATCACTTATTTAAACAGCACCCTGCAGTTTAATCAGTATAAAAGAAGAGTGGTTAGTTCATTTTATGAAAGGAAAAATTTGTGATTGGTCACTACTTAGATGTCCATTATAATCAGTAAGTACAGCCAAGATAACCAGATCGTCTTTTGTTTTCATGGCAAAAACACTCTAGAGTAAATGATCCATGGCCAACTTAAAGTAACAAGTTTTTTATTTATTTAAAACATGAGTTTCAGTTACTTTACAGGAATGTCATACATCGTTGAAGAGAAGAAGAGAATAAAAAATGCGTTCTAAAAGTGGAAAAATCTGATATATCAACCATACGAAAAAAGGTTATAAAATTATGGAAACACCAGTAAATTCCTTCTTATATGTTACACCATCACTGCAAATATCAATTGTTGAAGTTTATAAATAAAGAAGTTATGAGCAAAAGAAGAAAACATCAAATTTTCATTTTTTGGCAGTATCTAGTAAGCTATGAATTTTTCAAAACTTTTCAAAACCACTATAAACTGATCTTCTAAATAGGCCACTTTTTCCTCATATAACAGACGTTCTATTTATTACCACTTCCAAGATCCTTATGGTGAGTGGAATTAAAGTTTACACCCTGTATACAGGACGTATCAAATTGCGTGTTAACTATGGGGATCTAGCTTATTTGAAGAGATACGACGATGGTTAAATTAGAGAAAAGTTGTGGAATTTCATGCCCACTAATAATCTAAAAAGATATTAGAACTATCTTGCTTAGTTTCCGAAAGAACTGGGAAAAACTGAAATTTTGGATTTATTGTTTTCGGCTGTAACTCATTTGTAGTTTATATTGTGTATTTATAGTTAACCCATCATTAGGACACTTTTTCATGCTGAATCTAAATTTATTATCAATATGGTACAACTGTTTTCAGTTAATCGACAAATTCAGCATACATTCGCTCAATCCTAACCCTAACCCCACTTTCCTTCAACGTTGCATAGGCACGTTTGCTAGCAATACAAATTGCCTTAGTTTTACTTACGTTGATTTTGTTTGTTTCTGGCAAACCAATCGCTAACCACTTCCAATTCCCTATTTAATTTACTCAGTCTGTATTACATCCTCTCATTCTACAAAAATTACCATAATCTTCCGAAAATAAATGACACACCTTTATAATATACCCCAAATCATTAATATAGAGAGCAAATAATAGCGGCCCCAAAATACTCCCCTGTGGCACTCCCACTTCCACTTTCTTTTTACCAGACTCCACTTCGCCGCTTCTGACATTCTGCTTCTTTTCTAACAAATAATTGTTTAACCAATCCCAAGCTTTACCAGTAACACCATATGCACGTAACTTAACCATCAATCCACTCTTTCCAGTTACTTATAACACTCTGAACTGCAGTTTCACAACTATGCTTCTGTTTAAAACCTGATTGCACATCGAGCAGAATGCTGTTCTGTGTAACATACCTCATTAACTGATTATTTACAGAACTGCCAAATTAAAATAATTTAATTTAGATTAATTTTAAAATGAATGTTTTTTGACAAATTTCTCGAGGTCGAAGAAAAAAATCGTATATTAAACTCGGGAAGAATGTGTCTTTTTCCCCTTGTGTGCACAGCACCCGGCGGGAAAAAGTATCACACTCTTCCCTTGTTACACAAATAACTATTATTTTATAAACTTTTGGTTGAAACTTAATTAAAATGGAAGTGTGATATGAAGGTAGTTGTCAATCAAAATTAGTGCATACAAGTACTAGTCAAAACAGTAAGTAATTAGGTTCTATATTAATAAGTTCTAGCTTTACTTCGTTGAAGTTCATATTAATGTATACTAAATAAAACAGTTCTTAACTTCAACAAGTTTTGTATTTTAGCCTTATACGTATTTCGACATGCTAACATGTCATTTTCAGAGGCAAGATTAAAAGTAAACAGTTGGTGTTGCTATAGAAACAATAAATCTTCATAACTTGATCTTGGTTATCGACGTTTGCGTCTACATGACTTGATTTTTTATTCCAAAACGTCCAATAATGGTGAATTTAAAAGATCAAATTGCTTATTCAAAAAAGGTACAGATTTTAAATGTTTCTGAATTTGAAATGTTTCCAGTACCTATATCTAACTTAGTTAATCATCACAAAACTGTAAAACTGATTAAATGATTGTGTTGTAATAAGTGTTTAGCATAATTGGATTTATGTAGAAAAATTGCTAAAATTATAAACAAAACAAAAAAATTTTGTAAAATAACTTTTAAAACTAAAAACATTAAAAATACTTTACTGCAAAAGAAAAACACATAATTTGCTAAAATCAGGCATTACTAATTAAATTCCTGACACTGTTATATAGGACAGACAATTACAAATTTTAATATTAGGTACAAAGAACATGTTCGTTGTTACCAATATAAACACCCACATAAATCCAATTATGTTAAACACTTATTAGAACACAATCATTCAATGACATCTAATAACACTATAAAATGTTTACACTTTTGTGATGCTCAATATGAAATTCACATACATTTAAAATCTGTATCTTTATTGAATGAACAAATTG
This sequence comes from Ctenicera cuprea, assembly GCA_958336395.1. NCBI lineage: Eukaryota > Metazoa > Arthropoda > Insecta > Coleoptera > Elateridae > Ctenicera > Ctenicera cuprea. The sequence goes on along the minus strand of OY284491.1, from coordinate 43,710,217 downwards.
ATCTCTTAAATTCAGCATTATTGGACGTTTTTGAATGAGAAATCAAGTCATCTAGATGCAGACGTATATAACAACGACCAAGTTATGAAGTTTTATTGTTTGCTTTTAATCTAGCCTCTAATAACTTATCGAAATAAATATAAGGCTAAAATAAAAAAACCTGTTGATGTTAAGAATTGTTTTATTTACAATACATTAATTAAATTCTACTTTATGTTACTAAAAAATAGCCCTACGAACAAATGGACGCTAAGGAGCTAATAGAAATATGAAATTAGCTTACCTTTCACTTCTCTAATATAACTGAAAATAAAAAGGAGTTTTTTATTTGTACTGGTACCATTTGACAAAACTTTTCGGTCTCATTCTATGGGTATGTTTAAAATTTAAAAATAGCCTATCCATTATTGTGTTCATTAAATATACAATCCACTGCTTCCTCAAGGTTTCCTCAAAAATGTTATTATGTAAGGGTAAGATTTTCTATAAATGAAAATGGATAGGAAAGCTCTATCTAATTTAAATAATTAACCCTGTTCTAGATGCATAATATTGGTATAAAATCGGGGCCTATGATAGATTTTAATTTAGTTTGATAATAATGATGACACGATGCAATAGCAAAAGATCGATTTTTTAGAGGATAAAATTTCTTACAAAATGCGTTCTTCATTGTACTATAACATTGTTCTCTATAGAATATGCAAAAATGAAATAAACGTCACCACAATTTCATTAAACTACGATGACAATTAGAATGTTAATGTTAGCGGCGAAAAAAAAATTTTAAGTCTCAGAATAGTTTTTTTAAACTGTCTAGTTTTACGGTGAACTTTTTCAAATATTTTATTTAATGCAAAAGTATCAATATTGAATTTAACAACGAAAAAGTCCATCGCATGAATTTGGCAAGAATGATTTTCATAGGTCGCAACTTTATAGGCATTCCACGTCCAAACAATTGAAAATAGACTTATTGCTTCACGAACTTTTTTGTAGGAAATTTAATTCCCTACAAATTTTTGTATGTAAAATTTTTTCATATATGTCACGGTTTTCGCAGCGTTTCGAGTCAAAGGTCGCAGAGCGCATTTCTCAATTTTTTTTGAAAATTCCACTCTTCTTTTCTTCTTTGTAACTTTTTAAAATTTCATTTGAAACATCATTTTATGCTTTTGTCTTAAACTTAAATATATTACCCCTCTAATTCGATGCATATTATTGTTATAAAATTGCATGCAAAGATATTGTTATAATGTAGTAACATTACATTTTTTAGATATAATTTTCTACATTTTTTGTAGCTTGATATCTATGTAAGTTCTAATTCATCACAGCTAGAAATTTCGCAAAACCCGTTTCTTCAAAAAATAAAAAAAACAATAATCCTACCTGGATTACTTGATATAATGTCATAAACACAAAGCGCAGCTTCATTCTCGGAAATAAAATCCCATAATCCATCACAAGCAAGAATTAAGAAGTCTTCTGCCCCTGTTAAGGGTATTTCAACAACATCAGGTACTGCTGTCACATAGGGTTTGTACTCAAAGTCGCCTGTAAATAAAAAGAAACTTTAACACAATATGTCACTTATGTACTTATTAAAACATTAAAAACATTCGTAACAAGCCAATGTAAACGATTACTCAAGATTATTATGGTGGACAGAGGTTTATTTAAAACACAATAAAACTTCTGAGGTTTTAGCAGTTAATTGTTTTGCAAAACAGAGAGGGGATATAATTTTTCAAATGGCTCGGAAATAATTGTGGTATAATAGGTTATATACAAAAATGCCGGCCAACTTTTCAGTCTAGATGACTCAGGTCAAAAATGCTCCTTTAAAAATTAAGGTGCTTTACTATTTAGGTTTAACCGCTTCACGATCTAATTATTTTTCAAAAGTCGGTCATAAATGGGCGATTTATTTTTTTTTGTTTTTGTAATCTATACACATAGCTAAGTGTGCTAAACCCAACAAAACATTAAAATAGCTTTTGTTATTGTCAAAAAACATTTATTAATAATGGTGCCTGCGCTTACCCGAGTTAACTCGGGCGTTACAAAAAAATACATTCTAGGTAACATAACTTACTCAAAACTAAATATTTACGATGGTGTGATACACCCGAAAGCATGGCGTAACACATAGGGAAACGTCACAATCCGAGCAATGGTACCTGGTCTCTCTTCGAATTTTTTTCCCTTTTGAGTCACGAACCCTGCAACATATTGCGCATTGTCGCGTTGGATTCGTTTTTTTCTCTGTGGCAGGTATATACTCGGGAAAATGACGTGCTGTAAGTCGAATGGGTGTAAGAATTGTCGGTGGACGTCCTCTTCTGGGGGATAAGGCAGGTTGATGATACTTTTCGATAAGAAGCTGCACCACTTCTAGTCTGTATAGTAACGCTGATTTGTCCCTCCAGTTTTACCGTAGATTACAAAGGAGTTCCATAATGCCAAGTCTAAAAGGTGGAAAAAAATTTTCTTGTAATATTTCTTTCCCCTTTTCCTTGGGATAGCGTAATCTGCCAAATGTTGATCAACGCAATCAACGCCTCCCATAGTATCGTTATAATCAACAACAACTTTAGGCTTTATTTTTTTTTCACCCCTCTTTTCGACTTCTACAGTAGCAATTGTATGTACTGTGGAAATTAGGGAAACGTCTTTTTTATCTTTCCATTTTATTATAGAAACCTTCTTCAGTTTTTTAGTTTTTAGTTCTTTGGGTACTTCTTTTCGGTTCAGTTTAAGTGTTCCATATACATCTGTATTTTTCGAAATTAGTAGGTCCGCGAGCTCCGGTGAGTTGTAAAAATTATCCATAGTTAGGCAATAATCTTGATTTAGTAGTGGTTTTGTCAAAGTCATTGCTACTTGAGATGTCACTGGATAATCTTCGTATTCCGTATCAAGCACTGTAGTTTTGCCAGTATAGGTACCATCTTATCTTCAATCGGAAGACTGTACGGGAAGATATTAAAAGCAAGAATAGAGAGAGAAATAGAGATAGGAGAAGAACAATCGGGATTTACCGCAGGAAGATCATGCGTAGACAATATTTTTCCACTGAAGCAGGTTATAGAAAAGAGAAGAGTAAGAGGCAGAGAAACGCACATCGTATTTGTCGACCTAGAAAAAGCATATGATACTGTACCTATATCAAAAATGTTTGAGGTATTAGAAAACACGAATTTAAATGACAAATATATCGACACAATTAAAGATATGTATTACGAACCGGAAAGTATAATAAAGATCGGAAATAAAATATCTTCAAGCTTCAAAATCACCAAAGGACTACGACAGGGCTGCTGCCTATCACCTACCCTTTTTAAAGTGTATATCAATGAAGTATTAAAAGAATGGCAAGAAAAGTGTAAACCGATGGGTATAGAAATGGATGATGGGTATTTGCACTCCCTGCTTTTTGCTGATGACCAGATAGTGGTAGCCTTAGACGAAGACGACATCAAATACACGATGAGGAAATTGACGGAAACCTACGAGAAATGGGGTTTGAAAATAAACTTTAAGAAAACCAAATACTTAGTTGCAGGAGGAAAGGGACAGGATCTAGACATAGAAGGAAAGACCATAAAAGCATGTAGAGAATACAAATACTTAGGAGTAGTTATATCAGAGGAAGGAAACAGCCAAAAAGAAATAGTGAGTAGAATAACGCAAACTAAACAAGTAACCCAAAAGCTTAATTCATTACTATGGTCAAAAGAATTACGAAAGCAAACAAAAATAAATATATATAATACCATGGTGAAGAGCATCCTCACATATGCTTCCAAAACGTGGGAGATTACAAAAAGGAACAAAGACAAGCTGTTAGCGACCGAGATGGACTTTTTAAGACGAAGCTGTGGTGTGAGCCGGCTGGAACATATCACAAATGAAGAGATTAGGCGGAGAATAGGAATAGAAGAAACGATAATAGAAGAAATAGAGAGAAAGAGATTGTTTTGGTACGGGCATATGAGACGTATGCAACCCCACAGGTGGCCACGGAAGGTATGGGAATGGAATCCGCCCGAAAGAAGAAAGAGAGGTCGCCCACCTAGAACGTGGAACGACGATGTAAGAGAGGCAATGGAAAGGCGAGAATTGGCAGAGGACCTGTGAGAGGATAGGTATCTCTGGCATTTAGGATGCGAGACACGGCCCAATTAGGCTGTAAAAAACTCGCTATATATATATATAGGTACCATGTGACACAGACTCATGGTACACCCCCCTTTTCTCCTTTGTTTCTCTAGCTATATTTCTGAAATTTGGAACATTGAATATGCTCACTAGACGGCGCTTTCTGACATATTTGGAAAAAAATTTCAACTTCTGGTTTTTCCGGAAATGACATCAACTTTCGATTTTCAAATGGGACACCCTGAATATTATTACATTTTTGAAATCTTCGTAATTATCTGAATCCAATGATACCTTATAGTTGATATTTCATTTGTCAGAACACCCATGAACTCCCTAAAATTATTCCAAATAATCAAAATAATGGTACATTATCGCATTTTTGATTAAAATAGTATTGTGGTTCGAAATACGTGCCAAAAAAGTAAAACAAAACGTTTTTTTACTCGAAACTCCATTTTTTCAAATGGTACCATAATGGTACTCTGACGTCATTCGAAAGTACCATCGATGGGGTATCCAAAAATGTAATAATATAAATATAAAATTTTGAAAATCGAAAGTTGATGTCATTTCCGGAAAAACCGGAAGTTGAATTTTTTTTCCAAATATGTCAGAAAATGCCGTCTAGTGAGCATATTCAATGTTCCAAATTTCAGAAATATAGCTAGAGAAACAAAGGAGAAAAGGGGGGTGTACCATGAGTCTGTGTCACATGGTATATGAAAAAGTTCCAGAGATAACCACTTTTTGATTCACATAGTAAATATGTCTTTATTCCGAATCTAGATCTTTTCAATGGCAAGTACTGCACCCAACCAAGTCTGCCCTTGTAGAGAAGAAGGGTTTCATCAATAGTAATGTATTTCTCAGGAACAACTGCATCTCGAAATTTAGTTGATAGCATCTCATAGATGGGCCAGATTTTGTTTAGTTTGGGATTAGGGTGTTCTTCCGGAACGTATTCATCATTATTTGAGAAATGGAGATGTTTCTTGATTGCTTCAAACCTCTTGCATGACATAGTTTGCGTAAAAAAAGGCGTGTACAACAAAGGGTTTTTGGTCCAATAATGCCGTAACTCAGGCTTTTTTACTACACTTTGGAGAATAACCAGAGCAAAAAATACTCTAAGCTCATCGGAAGTTACCGTTTGCCAATTAGATGTAGAACTACATGACGCATTATTTCGATATGTATTTGCATACCTGTTAGTTTCTAGTACTATATGATCTACAAAATCATTATCAATAAACTGTTCAAAAAATTGCAGCAAATCTTTTGAATCATCAACAACATAATTTACTTTTGAAACAGCAGTAAAATGAAACGCAGGAGGTGCAGGCGTATGTGGCTGTAATTTGCACCATGTACGTGTTATAGCAAAATCATCGAAATCACTTGCATTTGAACTAGCTTCTGAGATAGTTTCTAGGCTTGTATCGCTGCCGCTATTTTCTAAAGCATCTTCTAAATCCGAAGCACTCCCTATATCATCATATTCAACCTCGCTTTCCATCACAAATTAATAAAAACACGATCGTACAATTACGTAAATCTGCTCCAAATCCAGTCAACTACACAACCCAATAAAGCGTTTACGACTGCCGATACAGTAGGCGTTGCACGGAGGTGTGCGTTCAACAACTAAAAAAGAAGTGGGAATCACGTGAAATGCTCGCCACGACTTAAAACGGCTAAAAACTAAATAGACTAAAAATTCGAGACGAGCCCGAGTTTACTAGGGCAAGCGAAAAAATACCTATTTTGTTAAACCGAGTTCACTCGGGTAAGATCGTTAAGCGGTTAATCAAAATGAAAGTAGTCATTTTTATAATAATTAGAAATAGTCTTAATTTTAACAGATTTTTTAACAACATTATACAATCACATTGTTGGAGTAAAAACTATTTTACAGATATCTCAAAACATGTACAAGTTTATAAATAAAAACGTCAAAAAGCATGTGTTTAATTGGTCCTTAGAGATTTCTATAAAAGATCAAAGACATGCATTTTAACTTCCAGAATCAGACCTGATCATATTTATTTTAGCTCATAGGATAAACAACTGAAACCATATACTATGTGTCCCAAGACTAGCCAAACATAGACAGATAACATGGAGAAATTGAAAATCTATAACATCTCCCTGCAATGATTATAAAATTTGCCATAAAAATACCTTTCTTTTAGGCGTAACTCGTATATCGGCCAGTAAGCCCAAAGCGAAAAAAACTTGGCTAAATAAACACATTTGCTCCAAATACAACCTGACAATCACAATACCTTTCTCTTAGCTATACTTGGTATAGCAAGGAAAGTAAGATAGTTTACTTAACTTTCAGAAAAATTAGGGAAGAATAAATTGTTCTAAATCATATGATTTAGAAGAATAAATTGTTCTAAATGATATGATTTAGAAGAATAAATTGTTCTAAATCATATGATTTATATGTTACGTTTATTATATAAAATTCTAAAACAGAAAAGAAATGAAATGAAAAAAACTATTATTATGGTTGTGTCTTTGCTGAAGGAGAATTTACACAACAGTTTTTTCTTTAAACTGTATGTTGAAAACCTGATAATTTTGGTAAAACATTAATACTATGTTATTTATTATAACCTTCCTAGAACCAGTCATATGAGCCCCAACAACTGTATGTTCAGATGCCCGTCAATTTTTACAAAAAATTCATGGTTGTCATTTTGCGCTTTCAAAAATGATTAGTGTTACACATTTCCAAACATATGTACAGTGGAACTTCCCTAACTCGAACTTCTGTAACTCGAATTATTCTCCAAGTCGAATTTTTGTCATGAACACTGATGTTTCGGTATCTTTTTAATGTATTTTTAACTCCATAAGTCGAATTTCTATAGCTCAAATATTTCTATAAGTCGAACTGATATTTCATTCGTAACTCGAATTTTTTCCGTTTAAAAAACGGCATAATATTGTCCAAAAGGCGATATGTGGTGAAAGTGCTGCAGCAGATTTGCAAACTCGTGCCCAATTTAATAGGCCAGTACGATAAACATGACATTTTTAATGCCCATGAGACGGGGTTCTTTTTCAAATGTTTACCAAATAAAACACTTGCATTTAAAAATGAAAAATCTTATGGTGGAAACAATAACAAAGAGAGAATAACTGTTATGCTTGGAAGCAATATGACTGGGTCCGAAAAGCTAAAATTGCTTGTAATTGGTAAATCAAAAAATCCACGCTGTTTCAAGGGTCATCACTTGATGTGGATTACGAAAATAACAAAAAGGCATAGATGACAAGTGAAATTTATGAGGAGTGGCTTTTAAAGCTAGATAAAAAGTTTCGTTCTCAGAAAAGGAACATTTTACTGTTTGTTGATAACTGTCCTGCACACCCAACGGATGTAGGGGATAAACTGAAAAACATCAAACTTGCATACTTTCCTCCCAATATGACCTCCTTATTACAGTCAATGGACCAGGGCACAATCAAAAATCTAAAACAACATTATAGAAAACGGATTGTAAAGAAATTTTTGGTCAATATGGAGGAGGATGCCCCTACAACTGTGACGTTACTTGACGCAATTAGGGACCTCAGTAAAACATGGGATATGAATGTAAAAGAACAAACAATTGTCAATTGTTTCCGGAAAGCAGGGTTCGTTAAAGATGAATTGCTGCAAGATATTGATTATTAGGATGAAGAAGATTTTCTTCCACTATCCGAATTAAATGTTCTATGGGCTTCATATAGAACCGCAGCAAGTATGGATGATGTAACATTTGAAGATTACGTAAGTGTTGATGATGGTACATGTACAATGGATTATCTTACTGATGAAGATATTTTAGCAAGCATCTTAGACAGTCGTATTCCCAACGCAGAAGGTATGTAATTCAGACACATTAACTGTAGTTTAAAAAGTCAAATTTTACGATATTAAATTAATAAAATTAAAGAAAATATTTTTTGTAGAATCAGAGGAAGATGAGGACGAGGACGAAGGGGAATCTAATGTCATGCCCACATTTGAACAAATTTATTCTTCGATTGAAAAGCTACGAGCTTTTATGGAGTTTCGAGATAATGTACCACATAATATTTATAAGTCTTTAAATTTGGTGGATGATTTTGTAGAGAAGGAGAGGTGGTTATGTAAATCACAAAAAAAAAATTACCAAATACTACTTTGAAATAAACAAATAATTATTTTCGTATGTTTTTTGGTGTATTTTCTGTAACTCAAAGTTTCCCTTACTCAAATTTTTTTTCTTGTCCCTTGAGATTCGAGTTAGGGAAATTCCACTGTATATAAACACTTTTGAAAAAGTAATCATTTATTTATTAATTAAACTCAGTTTAAAATTAAAAATAACAAAGAAGATAAATCCGTGGCAACTTAATGTTTGAACGAACACCTTATTTACTCTTAATATGGAGTAACACCCTCTTTGGTTCTGTTGATGACCTGGATTCTTAGCGATATACTATAAAAAGTTCTTGGCTCCCCTGAGACATGAAAGCATTCCAAATTTGCTGCAGTTTCACAATTCGCGAACTGTCCTTAAGCACTATTTCATCTTATGCCAAAGAGTCTCTATGACATTAAGAACAGGACTGCTGGAAGCCAAATTCAATACTTTCAAATTTTTCCTCCTTTTTACTTCCCAATCAGATTGCATGCATAATCGTTTTCTTGAAGAAAAATTTCCAGCCGGATATTTCATAATTATCGGGCCAAACCGAATATTCGGTGACATGGCCAGATAGACCAGATAACGGATAAAAATCGAATATCCTATGCATCCCTAACCCCAGTCAATTAATTTCATGTCTTAGCACAATAAGTGAGCTTCCACTGAATGCAGTAATTTCTTTTGATAAATCAAAATTAAAAACAAAAGATCTTCTATAATATAAATCAGTACCTATTGCCCTAGAAACTGCCAACTGTCCATTCACACGCCAAGTACCCCAGTAGATAACAACTCCACCTTCTTGTTCAATACGATTTTTTTCATCCTACAAAAACAAAACTGTATTTTAGTGTCATATGTTATAATAAAAATGTAATGTATGTTTAATGAAAATTTGCATCTACATTTTATAGACAAGTTTAAAAAAGTCATAATAAAAAATATCAAAAAAGCATAACTTCCACATTTAATAATTACATAATATTTTTTTATACAGAGTGTCTTGGTTGTCAGTCAGGCCATTTACTTCTTAAGCTATAAAGTAAGCTATAAATAAATACGAAAAAAATATTTTAAATACTAGTTATTGTAGACGTGTAGATCTGTATGTTGGCGTTTATTTGACAGGAAATGGGCTACTGGGATCGGAGAAACGGTATGTAACTTTAGTTTTTTAAGTAGCACCCTATATATTTTTTCTTTTTTTTGAGACCTTTTCCTCTGTCTGCACAAATAAAACTATTACAAGTTTACACTATAAAATTTTTGGGAAAAAAAAACGAAAGTTAAATACCATTCCTCCGATCTCAGTATCTCAGCCATTTCTAATCAAATAAACAGTAACATATAGAACCAAAAGTATACAATAACTTTTGTTTCAACCACTTTTTTGTAAGTCTAAATGAAGTGGCCACTACAACTGAGACACCCTGTAAACATAAAAAGTAAGTCTAAATAATAAAGGCATATCATTTATCATTTTATCATTATTATGCCTATACTTACAAAAACAATGTTTCAATCATACAATGGTGTAATATGTACTTAAAGTTAAACCCATAAACCGTTTAAATGTGTGTGTCACAAATAAAATAGTATATAAAGTGAGAAATAAACATTTTCTACTACTAATCTACTTTTGTAAAAAGACTAAAAAAAATATATTCTTTTAACAACTTAAAAGTATTATAAATGGCAAAAAAGGCACATTTTCACAATTTCAGTGTCCATGGATGTGTTGGATTTTTATAGCATTAATGTAATTTGTTTATTGTATCTATTTTTAAAAAGTTAGCATAATTAATATTTATCTATTATTTAAAATAATTATAAATAATAATTATGATTATTTTAAATACTACATAAATTACGATAGTAAACAAACTGTTAAAAAATTTGTGCTCTATCTGCCGTCAGCTCTGAGCAGCCAGCCACACCAAATTTGTATTGTAGATTAGTTCATAGATGCAACTCGCATATCGCACCTATTATTATAGGCGATCACCCAGTAGTAGCACATACACATTCAGTGTTAGTCACTCGCACTATGCTGTATGTAGATGTGTTTTAAAACTGAGGCTAGTCAATCAGCGTACGTTGTACCTATATAGAACTATTTTTTTTTGCGTTACTGTGTTTTGTAAGTTTCGTAATTTTTAAAATTATTAAAAAAAATCAAGCAAGTATGTATACTGAAAATGAAAACTTTTGCAATAGTAAAGTGAAAAATTTACTGCAAAAAAGTTGACGTAATGTTTTCAGTCATGTTAACTTGTGGAGTAAAAATGGATTCAACAATTTAAAAGGACACAAATGTTCTTAACAGCAAATTGATTCTTGTTACTTTCCTATGCTTTCAGTAAAGGGAAGTATTGAATTCATGAAAATGTTCGAAATCGAGATTTTGACATAAATACATGTTTGGGACCTCTAGGAATCCAAAAGTGGTTTTTAAAAATGTCTGTGTGTGTGTGCAAGCCCTATAATTCCCAAACATGCTCCGATTTCGATGAGCTTTGAAATGTGGGGGTGTATCAAAAATTCATCTAGGAAATAAACCTAAAAAAAAACCCAAAACCGAAAGTTCGACATGCTTTATTCCATAACCACATTTCATATAAATTTAAATTTTTATAAATTGAAAGACGGAACCCGATTGAATACTTTAGGGCAAATCCAACCCCTTTTTTCCGAACTTTCCGAGCTTCAAAATCGCGGCAGCTACGATTTTTTTTTTAATTTTGTTTTTAGCGTCAAATCTCAAATAGGGGTTGACAGATCGAGATCAAATTTTGTTGTAACAGTCCTACAAAGACACAAAGTTACTGTGCAAAAAAATTAAGCAAAGTTAAAAGCTATGAAGTAACAAATATTTTAAAATTTTTGGTAATTTAAAAAAAGATATTGCTCAAAACTGGCTAATTAGTAAATAATTTTTTAAAATTTTGTAAGCTCATAGAGCTTGAAAAGTGCTACAATTTTATTCGTGTCTTAACCCGCCAATTTCTCTGTAATAGTAGAGTGCTAAGCGGTTTCTATTTTGACTTTTGTGGGCACTTCGAGGTTAAAATGTTTGACCTAGCCAGAATTGTTGCTTATATCTCAAGGATTCCAAATCCACAATTCGTCAAAAAATCGTCCTGTGCATAAGGGCACAAAACAAAAAATTAAAACTAACAACATGCCGAGAAACTTCAGGTCCTAAAGCATATTCCTACCAAATATCAAAATTTTTTCTGTACTTGTTATATTAAAAAAAAAATATTTAATGTAGGAAATTAACGCATGCCATATGGGCAGCTAAAACACAAAATCGTCGTTTTCTCGATTCGAGGTACGCCAAAAATTGGTTATTTTTCCGACTTTTTTAGCTCTACAATCGATTATGTCCGTAATGGCCGCCTATAGCGGGAAAACTTACTCTTTATAAAATGTGCGTCATTCTGTCTGGAAGGCGATGGTTTTTAAATTATATTTTTAGAACGTATATTAACCGATATATTAAACTAAATGTAGAATAGTGCAAAAATTAGCAATATTTATCCGCTCGATTACTCGATCATATGATTCACGCTTCGTCGCTTATCCCACTCCTCTCGACTACCCAATGCACACTACACTACACCCCGCAATGACTATTCACAGTATAGAATCGCCATACGTAATACTTTTTATGAGGAATTATTATTAATATTAGAGAAAACGTTGAGAATAATATTGTTATTATTGTTGTTCTAGACATGTTGTCATGAAAAATAGATATAATAATATTTAAAAAATACTTCTGTGTACAGTTGGTGAAGACACAGCTGATACTATTTATGCTGTTAATAATTGATTTAATCACATTAATCATATACAAACATGACCTACATAAAATAACAAATTAATCAATCGCTTTCAGAATCCTCTTCAGGGGAAACAGTTGATAATTTCCGACTACGCTTAGATGTTGTACTATTTTTACATGATTTTTGCCCCATGCAATAACAGGCACCAATACAAGGCATGTTTTTCTTTTTGCAGGAACATACCTTACTTGTACAGTCTGAAACATTATTTATTTTTTAATAGTCATTAGTTGAGGTAAATACATTAAAAGTTAATCAATTCGTACCTTTTTTGCAACCACAAGTAGCTAATATGCTGAGATCTTCAGGAAGCGCGGGTTGAGTCTGTAAAACAGGTAAGATTTGATCCTGCTCAATCTTCCATCCATACTCTAAAATGTTAGGCAGTATGGGCTGTGGTTCCAAGCTGCTAAGTCAAATTTTGGTTTGATAATGTGCTCTCAAACAATGCTGTTTTAAACTATTTTCTGTAGGAGGCAATTTATCTATTGTTTTGGACACTGCAAGCGTTGATCTTAGAACATCGATGGAAGATATATCGCTGTTGTTAGTGTACAGTTTTAAAACAAAATTGTGCATATTCTTAAACAAATTATCATTAAAATCTTCAACACCAACATCTTCAAGTAATTTGTAGTAAGACAAGACTATCTTCCAGCAAAACTTTTTTCCTATTCCATGAAATTGGCTTGTCGTATCACATCCAGTTAATGCATGAAAAGCAGGTAGAGTTTTTGTAAGTGAAGGGTTTAAACTTATATCGTGAATCTGAATAAAACGAATTGCATTTCGACTACCAATTTTCATCCAAACTTCAGGTGTTAGCTGGTCTTTGAAATGGGCTAAAAGTATTAATACATCCGTATCTTTACAGTCAATTATGCATCTCGTATATCCAGCTTTTTTAGCAGACAAAATATGTAGAAGAATCCTCGTATCTGCTTCTTCGTGGTTAGAACTTAATAAGTTATCTTCAAGTTGAAAATTTGTTTTATAGTCTAAAATAGAAGCGAACCCTCCACTTGTAGCAAATTCTATAGCAATAGTGTTCGAATAAGCTATCATCAGCTGGTTCGATAAGAAATGCAGTGTCCAAAACAATAGATAAATTGCCTCCCACAGAAAATAGTTTAAAACAGCATTGTTTGAGAGCACATTATCAAACCAAAATTTGGCTTAGCAGCTTGGAACCACAGCCCATACTGCCTAACATTTTAGAGTATGGATGGAAGATTGAGCAGGATCAAATCTTACCTGTTTTACAGACTCAACCCGCGCTTCCTGAAGATCTCAGCATATTAGCTACTTGTGGTTGCAAAAAAGGTACGAATTGATTAACTTTTAATGTATTTACCTCAACTAATGACTATTAAAAAATAAATAATGTTTCAGACTGTACAAGTAAGGTATGTTCCTGCAAAAAGAAAAACATGCCTTGTATTGGTGCCTGTTATTGCATGGGGCAAAAATCATGTAAAAATAGTACAACATCTAAGCGTAGTCGGAAATTATCAACTGTTTCCCCTGAAGAGGATTCTGAAAGCGATTGATTAATTTGTTATTTTATGTAGGTCATGTTTGTATATGATTAATGTGATTAAATCAATTATTAACAGCATAAATAGTATCAGCTGTGTCTTCACCAACTGTACACAGAAGTATTTTTTAAATATTATTATATCTATTTTTCATGACAACATGTCTAGAACAACAATAATAACAATATTATTCTCAACGTTTTCTCTAATATTAATAATAATTCCTCATAAAAAGTATTACGTATGGCGATTCTATACTGTGAATAGTCATTGCGGGGTGTAGTGGAGTGTGCATTGGGTAGTCGAGAGGAGTGGGATAAGCGACGAAGCGTGAATCATATGATCGAGTAATCGAGCGGATAAATATTGCTAATTTTTGCACTATTCTACATTTAGTTTAATATATCGGTTAATATACGTTCTAAAAATATAATTTAAAAACCATCGCCTTCCAGACAGAATGACGCACATTTTATAAAGAGTAAGTTTTCCCGCTATAGGCGGCCATTACGGACATAATCGATTGTAGAGCTAAAAAAGTCGGAAAAATAACCAATTTTTGGCGTACCTCGAATCGAGAAAACGACGATTTTGTGTTTTAGTTGCCCATATGGCATGCGTTAATTTCATACATTAAATATTTTTTTTAAACATAACAAGTACAGAAAAAATTTTGATATTTGGCAGGAATATGCTTTAGGACCTGAGGTTTCTCGGCATGTTGTTAGTTTTAATTTTTTGTTTTGTGCCCTTATGCACAGGACGAGTTTTTGACGAATTGTGGATTTGGAATCCTTGAGGTATAAGCAACAATTCTGGCTAGGTCAAACATTTTAACCTCGAAGTGCCCACTAACTCCTTAATTAAGCGACTTTTGGTTCTGCAAGCACTCTACTATAATGCCTTCTATGAATTTTTAAAAATCAAAAATTCTCTTTAATAAAAAGGGGGACAATAAAAATTTTCTGTTTAAGCTCTTGAGCAACAGTAGAATAAGAATAAGAACTTAATTTTTAGGTGCAGTAATATTTAGAGTGGTTAATTTTCCACCACCCTCCCTAATTTTAGCGAAAAAGTTTATCCTGGCTTTTTTGGTATTTTTTAAAGATCAAAAATCTTTTAGTAAAATATCAAAATCTGGATTTGTTTTTCAAAAAAGCGATTTTTCCTTTCAACTTTAATCAGCATATAAACATCAAAGACAACTTAAGAATGCACAATGTAATAATAGGCAGCCAGAAGCTGACCACTGTAGTTTATGAGATATGACTACCATTACTTGTCCTTCTTGTAATGACGGATTAGCAGGGATTGATATTTAAATACCCTAAGACTTTAAAGAGTTCTTAGTGTGTTGTTATTGTTGTGATTAGATTTACAAAGTAATTATTTTGCGTACCTATAGGAAAGTCCAAGAGAAATGCTTTGCTCATTTTGCTAAACTGAGATAATATAGAAATGAAACAATATGGAAATTAAAAATCGAATTGAATTTCATCTAAGTGATCAATTTAAAGCTAGTATTAAAAAGTATAATAAAAATAGGGCAAAACAGGTCGCTGGTACTTTTCCATACTCGATATGTTTTAAATGTTCGCGTGTCAATGACTGAGTAATTACCATTGTTTTTTTTTAAATTAAAGCAAGAAAAAAAAAATAGTAACGCCCCAGCATAGCAGTGATTTGAACTTGCAACAGCCTGTGCAATACGATATCGTGTACCATATAAGAATAGTGCTATGATAACTTCGGCTAGCCGCATAGGATAGGACCACAGTAACCAACCGCGCCTTACAGCCGATTAGATGCGCTTCGGACTTCGAATTAAAATCGCTGTAAAAGTTTTATTTTAAGAGTTATCAAAAATACGCAAAAAATAAAACATATATTTTTTAAATACAGCTACTTGATAGGCGTAGTTAAAATCACATAACTTCCAGAAAATGCATTGAAATTAAAAAGTATTGTTTTTTTCTTAATTCTGATAGGGTTGAAAATTCTTGCTAATCCTAATAAACTACTTCAAATAGGCTGTCAAACTGTTTAAGTTTATAACGATTGGCGTTTGCGTTTTTGAATAAAAAATTGATCAATTTTAAATTTTTCAAAAATACCCGCAGGGCATTAGAGAAAAATTTGGGAGATTAGTAAAAACAAATTTGTTAGTTCATTGCAAACTCTATCAGCTCAGAAAGCTTAAAACAATCGATGTGGGCAGTTATTAAGGAATAATTTTTTGAAAATGTCTAAAATTGTGTGCCGCTAGTGCATTTACAATTTTCATATTTCCAAAAACATTTTTACACCACTTGATTATCCTTATTAAGGGTTATCAAATAATATGACAATTTGTATTCATTACATATTTTGTTTTTGAGTAATCGCTCATTAAACATAAAATTTTCAAAAACTCGTTGCGGCCTTCATTTGGAAACAATGTATCTGTTTGTCTCTAAGATGCACTACAATGCTATGTATTCAAAATGTCAAATAAGTTTTTAAAGAATAATCTATACAACAACACCACTATTAAATCACATCAACATTTCAAAACATATACAAGTATATACAAGTTTGGCTGCAATCTTTAAGAATATAATAGTGTTAATTCACTGTGTTACTGTTAGAACCTGAAATCGTTAAAATAAAGCAAAACTAGTTTCTAATTGAAACTGGTTTTTACAACAGTTCGTGTATCGAAACTTTAAATACACGAACTGTAGACAATTGTAGTTCTGTTCGGGCAACACTGTTGTTGCGTCTCCAGTCTTTAGCTTAGTTGTCGAAACAGATAGTTTATTTTTTAAATTCACGTGAAAACTAATTTTCAGTAATTTCGGGTTTTAACATTCAAACTAGTTTTCACTGATTTCGGATTTTAACGAAAACATATCTTCTAACTACAATAGCTGTTACTGTTTAAAATTATACTACTGATTGCCTACCTCTCTACATGGTTTATGTGGTTGTACACATTGTAGAAGACGTCCTGGACTTACTAAAACGGCCTGAGAATCACCTACCCATGCTATATATAATGTTTTCTCCTTATGTAGAAGTAGCGCACAGACAGCAGTGGTACCACTACTGAAATTCTGTAATAAAAACAAAATTTAAGCTTTCTTGAACAGACCTACACTGGTTTAGCTGTAATAATTCGTTGCACTGAATAATTTTAAGCTAAGGAAATTAAAGATAAAGCGCATATCTTACTCACCTCTACTTTACACTTATCAAGAAACAAGGCATCTGTTTTTAAAAAGGCGTCCCTTAAAGCCTGTTCAGGGTTAGAAACAAAATCTTTACTCTCGGCCAAAAATTGGTGTAAATGAGCACAACTATAGGCCGCAGCATCATGTCCTGCATGACCATCAAATATTGCATAATAACTGGACGGACTTGCTTCCTAATAAAAAACTTAAATTATAGTGCAGTTTTAAATGGTTTGACAACACTTAAAATTGATAACATTTATTTTTTATTTAAACTAGCTGGTAGAACACGAAAAGGTATTATTATTATAAACACCCAATTAAAATACTTAAAATAACATTATGAACAAATGGGTATGGTAATTATATACAACAAATTTTACAATGTCATTTTATTAAAAAATAAATACTTCAGCCAAATTTTTACCTTGTCTATTGTAACTCCTAAAGATATAAATATCACTGTTATAGTAGATAATGTTTAATAAAAGCTTGGTACAATATAATTCTTACCTGTTCAATAAATAATGAATTAAGGTCATGTATGATTACATGGCGATCCTCCATGCGTCTTCTATTGTTTTTTACAGCATAAGCACTGATGGCATTATACGGAGGACCCGGAGTTGGAAGACTACATAGTTTACTGTTATCTAGATACCGTAGGCATATTTCATTTGTCTTTGCCATAACAGTTTGCATTAATTTGAGCGGCTCATAAGCTGTAAACAAAATTTATTGTTACTGAATAATATAACAGACTATTAAAAATAAATTTTAGACTTTTCATTTTCTGCTTCAATACTCAAGTTACAAGACAGTATTATTATTGTACTCCGCACTCAGATACTATGCAAAAATAATGAACCACTCACCGTTGTCAGAAGGATTAAATCCACATGGGACCGGTTGCTTTTTGCATAGTTTTCTTGTTTCATCTATTACTATTTTGATTAATGGTGCTAACAATGGTTGAGGGCAATGCCTGAAATACAATTACAAAGTTACACACTGAACAAGTTCACAAATATAAGTAATATTACAAAATCTGTAAAATAAGTGATCATTCAAAATTATCACGTCCAATCCAATTTGTTAAAACAAAAATTAAAATGAATAAAAAATAAATTAATGATGGGTTAAGTTTTTGCCTACATAAGTTTCATGGGCTAATCAGATATAGTTTGCACATCAGCTTCTCATGTAAATTAAATCTAGTTATAGATTCTATTAATGTAAATTAAGAAAAAAATAAATAGTTAGAGAAATTAGTAAATCATCTCCATTAGATTGTTCGATACTATATAGATTTAAAAAATGCAGAAAGCTAGTACAATAGGGACGTGCACCGAAACAAAATAACGTTTAGGTTTTCGGCTATGATTAAAATTGTAATATTTTTGGTTATTTAACTATAAAAAAAATTATTAGATTATTAATAAAATAAATAGTTATTTTATTAATAATCTATTAATTTTTTTAATAGTTAAATATTTATTAATAATGCTTCACCATGTGCCTACCTCACAATCAATTCAAAATATTTTTTGGTTAGTTTTCGGTTACGGTTAGTTGCTATTTCAAATTAAAACTAATTAGAAACATTGTTATAAAATGTTACATATTGCACAGAACCATTAAATATTAATGAAAACTGGTAAAAAAAAATTATATCTTTTAAATCTGCAAAAAAAGTACGATGGTATACTGATCATGCGTAAAAATTAAACATATACTTATATTCGAGTTTTTAATTAATTTTATGGAGAAATATTTTAAAATATGGGGTACAGCTACAGGCCAGTTTGGGTGACACCCCAGAAAATTTTAGCGGGACGGATACGGACAGCTTATGAATCACAAAAAAGAAAATTTTGGTGCAGAAATGAATTTTCAAAAAGTTATGGCCGTGTACACATGGTCGCGCTACTACCTTGCGCCTTCCACTACGCTCCGGTCATGGTCATTTCACAAAAAATATGCCATACAGCATAACTAGCAGCATTCCACAACACACAACAAAAAATAATTCTATAAAACCTATGTAAACATACACCACTGATGGGAAAATTCAAAACCAAGATCAACATTTGTATACGTTGTTTTGTTGTATACCGAAGGTATGGGAAAATAATATACCGAAGGTATGGGAAAGTAAAAAAAAAATTATTAATCACTCTACAGTACGTTCCGTATCAGCGTTCTTGTGGTAATTGGAACATCCTATATACTGTCATTTATCAGAAACTCACAACAGCGATATTTAAAATTTTTTTATTGGCATTGCAACAAAGTTAAGACTGTTTTAAAATATAAGACTGCAATTGTTTTAAAAATTATCAATCTTTCAGATCGTATTTTAAATTGTTAATTATGATATACAAGGCTGTTTCAAATATGCATAAACGAGATTGCAACAATGTAAATGTTCCATGGCCAACTTTAAGAAATAGGTAAGTTTTGTAATTATTGTAAATATCAGTTTCAGTTATTTTACATTATTGTCATACATCATTGAAAAGGGAATTAAAAAATAAGCAAAGCACTTCATCTGGATTTTCCTATACTTGCAAAACTTTACTTTTCCTATGTTCAAAAGTATTAAGCAGTGGCGGTACAAACAAACACACATTAATATTACTCTGCAAAAGGCAAATGCAACAAATATTTACAAATATATTATTTGCTACAGCCACCACCGCATCTTTGTGGCTGCTTTAACGTAATGTCGTTGGTCCGGTTTAAATTTTTTAAAACTAGTGTTACCCCAGCACACAATGCACTGACAGACAGAACCGACGAAATGTCAAGTCACGTGATGCATTAGTTCAAATAATGACACGCGACGTTATTATAGGTGGCGCCCCAAGTGCCGCGCGTCTAGCCGACCGTCATATATATATTATAAATTAAAATAATTATTATTAAAAAATCGACGTAGAATAAAAATATAAAAATGTTTCATGTTCCATCTGTGGATAAAGACCTTTCATTTAAAAAAAAATGGTCCAAATTGGTGAAGCGGTAGCCGCTGGAGGAAAGGGAGAAAAAAACCCTTTGTGCTTTTATATATGTATGGATTACCTAAATCCTCCCACTCGGGTAGCGCTAGCTGCTATGGGCATGTCTTATTGTATTAAGAAACCTAAGTTTCTTATGATAAAACAAAATTTTCGATTTTTTGGAAAAAGATTCCTTGGGATTAAAGAAAACTAAAAACAAAAAAAACACATTCCTCTACCAAAATTTGGATGAGAGGAAGAAAATAACTCATCTAATTTTTGCTGCACCTAAAAATGAAGCCGCTAACTTTTTTAGATTTTTAAACAGAACAGAATTTTTATAGTCCCTCGTTTATTAAATAAAGGATCATATATTATCCATTTTCAAAAAATCATAAAAACCTTCACAAAAAAATTAGCGAGCTAGGACACTACCAAATTGAAGCTAATCACTAGATCCATGAACCTTCAGAATTAAAAAAAAATCGCTGTATTAATTTTTGTGGAAGCTTTTTTTGAAACTGTCGAAATTATTAGTTTTCTTCACTTCACAGTTTTAGTAGCTCCAAAACTTCTTCTAGTTCATAACATTGCGTACCACTACGGCATTTTCAGTATCAAATTTCATCCTGATCCGATTGCTCGTTTTTGAGTAAATAGGCGTTAAAACCAAAATTTTCAATAATTCATAAAAGGCTCCACAGAAAAAATAGCAGGCTAGGACACGAAATTGTAGCTCATTTCCAGGTCGATTAACACACAAAATTTTAAAAAATCGTATGATCAGTTTTTAAGTAATTTTTTTTTGGAAAAATTCCAATAATTTTGAAAATATGTTCACTTCATAGTTTTAATCTTTTCGAAAATTTTTGTTCACGGTAATATTGTTTCTCTACAGAGCTATTATGAGGAAAAATTTAATCCAGATGTCACATCGTGTTTGAGTAAATAGGGTGCTAAAGTGAAAATTTTCAAAAAATCGTAGTGGGTGCCATTTTAAAACTAAAAAGTTAGAAAAAAAACGTTAGATTTGCTCCGAGGCCTTCTATTAGATTCCAATTTCAGATTTAAAAAAGTCAATTTCTGAAAAAAAAAATGCTACCTAAAGAACAATCTCAAGTGTTGCTTCTGTTTTTTTTAGAAACGCGTACTTCCTGATCAATTTTTTAAATCAGATCATCGATTTGGGAGTTATGAAGCACACCCATACACACAGGTATTTTTTTTAAACCACATTTTTGGGTTCCTGGAGGTCCAAAACATGTATTTCCATCAAAACCTCGATTTAGTAAATTTGCATGACATCAATACTTTGCTATATACTGAAATTATAGAGAAATAAAAATTTTAAAATTTGATAAAGTGGCCATAAGAAAAAAACGCTAATCATCGCCATTCGAAAACGGTAGGTCATAAAAAATTCTGGATACAGCAGCAAATTACTTCTAATGTGTTGTTAGACTATTCTTGCAAAAATGAATTGTTAGAGTTAAGAAAACATAAAATTTTAATTTTTTGTCTGTATCTAGTAAGCTGTGAATACTTCTCAAAATGCCAATAAACTGGTCCCTTAAACAAGCCAGTTTTTCCTCATTTAATACACCTTCTACCTCCTGCCGTTGCTGAGATCCCAATGATGAGCGGAATTAAAGTTTACACCCTGTATATTATACAAAAAAAAATCCAGGCAGATTTAGCTAAACATTTTTCGACCGTTACCTTGTACAGTTAAGTTTGTTTTACTGACGTCACTCCTGTGGACGACAACAGATTGAAAGAAGTTTTTTGTTATTGTAGGCATGCATTTAATTAATAGACATAAATTTTTACATTTACTTAAAAACAAAAACAAATTATTACCACTTGGCTAGCAATAATTGATTAAAGCAGAAAGGACTTTTTCTTAAACAACAGCATCTACTAGTAGAGCTGCTACATCAGCAGGTATGTAATAGTGTGTAGTCCTTGATAATAGTTATACAACAGTATGGAAATAAATAAGCCAACTAGTTTTGCACTGAAACATGGAATTGTTTTATAAAATTTAAAACTATTTTCAAAAGTGACAGTGTTTTGGTCAATTCTGTATTCTTGTTGTTTTAGCTGTGTATGCATTTACATGATTCAAAATGTTGCATTTTCTGCTTTAACACTGTGAACAGTTTCTATTATGAATTACAACTTTTGAACTAGCAAAAAATCGTGTACTTTTGTGAGAAACAAGCTCAGACAACTAGATAAGTTTATTTATTATTTTTTTCATTTTGTCGTTGTAGAACTATACTAAACCAGACAATATTTACATGTACATATAATCTTGTAACACCCTGCCATGAATTTTGTAGTTTTATGGCATCTTTTTGCTCTAAAACTTTTTTCCATATTACTCTTGATGTTGTACTTCTAGGTGAATAAAAGAATAATTTTCTTCGCTGCCTTGTTGACTGGCAATGCAGCCCCACACAAAACATGTTTGAACCTCTGTTGAAAATTATAAATTGTTGTAACTACAATCCCCAAATTTCTAATATTAGAAATCTGTGCTACAGGCAAATTCATTGACAGATGCATCTTTAAACTTCAAAAAAAGCAATGGGGGCATTCAGCAGGTGTGATACAAGGACAGTAGGTAGATACATAGTTTATTATTGTTGAGAGCCAGCAATCCTTGTCTGCTAAATGCCTTACTGTATGGGATGCAAACTTTAATTCTGCTCACCATTAGGATCTCTGCAACGGTAAGAGATAGAAGGTCGATTAATTGAGGAAAAATTTGCCTAGTTAGGAAAGCAGTTTATAGCCATTTCGAAAAGTTTTGAAAAATTCATAGCTTACTAAATACAGGTCAAAAACTAACATTAACACATAGGAAAAAATTTAGTGGTGCAACCAAAATTTTTTATGGCCCATTACTTTGGCGATTGTCAACTTTATTTTTGTATGGCTGCTATTTTAAATTTTTAAATTTTAGCAGGCCTTTTTATTCTCTTCTTAATAATGTATGACAATGCTGTGATTTAACTGAAACTGACTTTTAAATTAAAAATCTAATTTCTTCAAGTTGGCCATGGTACGTTTATACTAGACCATTTTATGTTAAGAAAACAAAGGACGATCTGGTTATCCTGACTATGGTTACTGATTATAATAAACAGTTTAAAAGTGAATATTTTACAGATAAAAAACAGCGCTCACTTTGAGTGTTTGATTTAAACCTTTTTTATTCAATATTTTTCTATAGTTGTTGTTCGTTTTATTATTAATCACATTAAAACTGTGTGTTTTTGTTCATCATCATCATCATCATCTGATATGGAGCTGACTCGAGGGTAAAAAATTAGTTGCATTTTGCATCTCTAATACTGAATTAAATAAAATAATTTTCTAATATATTACAATAAAATACATGATTATAATACGCGCAGAGCTGACCAATTTAGAATCGGACAAAACAATAAAGAAGCAAGGTGCAAAACGATATTTCAGGATGGCCTACAGTTATTCAATAGCTTGCCAGATGCAGCATGAAACGCTCCTAATCTGCGACCATTTAAACGACTTATGCCTGAGAAGATGCTCTACAAGTAGGAGACTACCTATCGCTTCCAATCAGTAACAAAATTTAACTACCTTGGAACAATTACAATGGATGGGGGCGAAAAAGTGAAAAAAGGCATATAGAGAGGCAACAAGGCATATTTCACAAACAAAAGGTTACCCCAAAATAAAAACCTCACAGAAACAACAAAGACTAGAATATACTCAACCTTAATAAAACCAGTATTAACATACGCAATAGAAATACCAACTTTTACAAGAAGAAAAGAAGAACTACGATGGTTGGAAAGGAAAATACTAAAAGTTATATTAGTACCAATCAGAACTAAGGGACACAGAAGTAGAATGAACAGTGAAATAGAAGAAGAAATCCAAGGTGAAGATATAGTGTGATTCATTAAAGCTCAAAAACTCAAATGGTTCAGCCATGTCATCAGAAGTGAACAAAACAAAGTCCTAAAGATGGTAACAGAGTGAAGACCATACAGAACAAGAAACCGATGCAGACTAAGGGAAAAAAGTGATGGGATGCAATTATGCAGGACCTAAAAGCAATGAGCATACAAGAATGCAAAGGTCCAGTTAAGGAAAGGAAGATATAGAAAAAAATGACGGATAAAGCCAAATCATACGAAGAGCTGTAGGAAGCAACCCTTACAGTAAAAAGAGGAGTATTCCACCTCAAAAAATGGATCAAAATCTTCTCAAGAAAGGGCTATAATCCTCTAAGGATTGGATCAGCCTGATGATGATGTGTGTGAATAATGTGTGATTTTTTTTAGTGATAAATTGATTTTTATATGTATATGTATTTGTCACAACGTAGAAAAACAATAGACTGAGTATGCTTGCTTAAATATGTGTACCAGTGATGTATAAAGAGTATGGTGCTTCAACTTTCACTTTTTGCCATATAAAAAATTCATCCTCCGAGTTTGACAATCTCAGGGCTCTTTAGAAGATTTGCGCATAGATGGCGCTCTTAAAACTTCAAATTTAAAGTATATTTCAAATTTGGCGCTTTTTGAACATGTGCACAACATTTATTTATTAAGGTTAGGTTAACTAGTTAATTTCGTTCTTACTTTTATTAATGAAATATGCAAGTAAGTGAAACATTTATCCAGCATTTTTACGTAAGTTTATATTGTAGTTATTTTTGTGGTGGTTTTTAGTTGAAAAAAGGCATAATCCACAAAATACCAACAACCAACAATATGGGACAAACTAGTCACCCAAATTTTCTTTATTAAGGAGTATCCGCCTTTTATGTTTAATTTGAATGGTGTCATTAAAATGCCTACTATAAATAAAACTATTTTCGGGAATTTTTTTTTAAATTTCGACTCCAATTCTCGCGTTCTGTTTTAGTCTGTAATTCCATCAAAATTAGCAATCATAGGTAAACAAAATAGCTAAATTCACCTTGGGAACAGCAAATAATGATAAGGTTTTGTTATCGCCCTTTGATAGGCCGCACAAACAACAGTATTTTGGCATTTTTTGCTTAGAATATTACCGTGATAATAAATAAATAAAACCACTTCTTACTTTTCAAATTTATTTTAAAATAAAAATGACGTTTACAGCTGCGCCATCTGTTGATAAAACTTACAAAGAGCCCTGAGATTGTCAAAGTTTGAGGATGAAAATAATTGAATAGAGTGCAAACACCAGTCTTTATTACATCATTTGTGTACCCAAGGCGGCCGTCTTATGAGTCTCGTACTCCCCTCACAGCACATTGCTTCCCCCTTAAAACAAGTAAAATGGTTTGTATCTTTACTACATGTCAAATCTTAATTCGTTAAC
This sequence comes from Ctenicera cuprea, assembly GCA_958336395.1. Classification (NCBI taxonomy): domain Eukaryota; kingdom Metazoa; phylum Arthropoda; class Insecta; order Coleoptera; family Elateridae; genus Ctenicera; species Ctenicera cuprea. Next base: position 43,684,887 of record OY284491.1, on the reverse strand, counting down.
CCAACGTTTCGGGTGCACCCACAAGAAGCGTAAGAAATACATTGAATAATAATAGTTACTTGACAATATGTGGCTGCAAAATCGGCATTTACTTACTTACTGATTGATTACATAACCATGTTCGACAATTTGACATATTGACTATAGTTTGTGTCTCACCTAATTTTTGTTACTAACCTGTTCAAAACGGCAATCTTTAGAAACTTATTTCACCAAAAAAATACTAAACGAGACTCCTTTTTAGGTACAGTTTTTGGCAGTGGGGACTGTATGCATAATTAGTCTACTTCAAGTTTGTGGTTTTGTGCGTGTACTGATAATTTTTATTTACTTTCTCTGCTATATTTATACCTGATTTTTTTATATTTACCCTGTTTATTGTACGTTGTTGTATTGTATTGTATGTATTGTATTAGTGTAATAATGCTAAATAAGCTCTTTATTATTATTGTTAACTATTTTGATTAATTTCCCGTGAATTAACACTTATTTCATTTTCCATAGCTTTCCCTTAGTTATTCATAACCATAATGTAGCTATTGTTTGTGCTTTGTCACTAATATTAATAATTTCTATGAATAATTATACCATTTTATTAACGAGTATCTGTATATAAAATACTTAATCACTTTAACAATTTCTATTTATTTAAACCTTATACGTATTTCAGCATGTTAACATGCCATTGTCAAAGGTTATATGAAGGTAAACAGTTAGCGTTGTTATAGCAATAGAACTTTTTTACTTATCTTGGTAATCGTCTGCAGATGACTTGATTTCTTATTCCAAAATGTCCAGTAGAGGAGAATTTAACAGATCAATTTGCTCATTCATTAACGGTACAGTTTTTAAATGTTTGTGAATTTCAAAAGCTTCTAGTATATCTAATTTACGTTTATCATCACAAAAGTGATTTTATGGTGTTATTAGATGTCATTGAATGATTTTGTTCTAGTAAGTGTTTAGCGTAGTTGGATTTATGTGGGTGTTTGTATTTGTAACAACGTACGTGTTCTTTATACCTAATATCAAAATTTCTAATAGTCTGGCCTATATAAACCGAATTACAATGCGAACAATTTAATTTGTAAATGCCTGATTTTAACAAATCGTCTGTTTTTGATTTTGCATTAAACAAAGTATTTAAGATGTTCCTAGTTGTTTTAAAGCTTACTTTATATTTATTTGTTTTGTTTATAATTTTAGCAATTTGTTCTGATTTCTCACCAAAATATGGGATCGAAGCATATTTAATTGTATCGAACGAAGTTATGATATTCGGATAAATTTTTTGAATGGCTAATTTATAATCTTTTTCTTTAATTAATGTATCAATAAGTTTAGTATTATAACCATTACTGTATGCAATTTGTTTAATAATTGAAATTTCTCTATTATAATTAATTTCATCTAAAGGGACCGTCAAAGCCCTATGTATCAGGGACCTGTATGCTGCTAATTTATGTGTTTTATGGTGACAAGAATCGTGTGGTATTGTAATGTCTGTTTGTGTAGGTTTTCTATAAACTGAGTACTCAAATTTATTAGTTGAATTAATTTTTATGTTTAAATCTAAAAAGTTAATGGACTTATTTTGTTCAGTTTCTAGTGTAAATTTTATGTTTGGGTGCAAGCTGTTAATAAAAATTAAAAATTCATTAATTAAATCAAATGAACTATTAAAACATGCTAAAATGTCATCAACATAACGAAACCAAAATATAACTTTGTCAGATTGATTTGATTCGAATATTTGATCTTCTAGATTTTCCATAAATATGTTAGCTAAAAGAGGTGAAATTGGACTTCCCATGGGTAAACCATCTTTTTGGAAATAAATTTTATTATTAAAAGTAAAATAATTTTGATTGGTGCAAAGTTCAAATAATTGAATCAACTCAGTCCGTTTTATTAACTCAACGTTTTTGTTAATAAGAATATCATTTAACAAAGGAATACACTCTTGAGGAGGTATTTGGGAAAACATATTAGTAACATCAAAACTAACTAGCTTGCTTTGTGGTGGTAAATGTAAGTTAGACAACTTTTTGATTAATTCGGAAGAATTTTTAACTGAATATTTTGGTTTATAATCAAAACTGGTAACTATATTATTTAGTATTTTTGCTAGCATATGGTTGGGTGCATTTATGTATGATACTACTGGTCTAATGGGCATGTTGGGTTTGTGTATTTTTAATAAACCGTATAGTTTTTTATTAACAGCTGTTTGTTTTATTTGTCTGTGATATAGTCACGACTTACAATGTGTATAGTAATATGTAACAGATTTCTAATAGTTTTACTAGATACACGACTCCAGCTTCTGAACAATGGAAAAAGTAGCCAGTCGGCTATTTTGTATTTGGGCAAACTCAGTTTTGACATTTCACAAATTCGAAGATTTCAAAGTTAATATAAACATTTAAATCTAATTTTTAAAGTTGTAAAACCTTATTTTCGAGGCATTCCGCAAGCATGTTGTACAGTGGATTGTAAAAACTACTACAGAATTTGTATCAAAACGTTCAGTGGGGATTAGTTCCTTAGAGGTAGACCGAATAGGTTCAGGGAGTTCTACTGGTAACGTGTGTTGCTTTCTGTACAATTCTTGTGAGGAATATGAGAATACAGATGGAACTGCGTCATTTCTGAGACGCGGTACACTGGTTCCAGGACGTAGTAAACAATTATTGGATGTAAAATGATTGCTGCAAGTAAGCGTATACTGTGTAGGTTGCAAATCTTGTCTGTTTACAGCTTCTATGCATTTGTTTAAACGTTCTTCGTTTGACACGGGAAATCTTTGTTAACAAGTAACATACAGAAATTTTAATTAATATCAACAGCAGTAATAGTAGTATTACATATTAAAAAAAACTATGCTATCATTGTGTAAAAATAGCATAATTAACCTAATTTTTGAGACTTACTTAAAAAACTGCAAACCGCCCCCCTTTTGCCGGCAATTTTTACAATCCGCCGCACAACACGCTTGCGACATGCCTCGAAAATTAGGTTTTACAACTTTAAAAACTAGATTTAAATGTTTATATTAACGTTGAAATGTTCGAATTTGTGGAATGTCAAAACTGACTTTACCCAAATACACAATGGCCGACTGGCTACATAGGACAGTAGTTGTGTATCTAGTAAAACTATTAGAAATCTGTGATTAGTAATGATAGACATATAACCAGATCGTCTTTTGTTTTTCTGACAAAAAACACTAGAGTAGATGTTCCAACATTAAGAAAAAAGTTTTACGGGATTATCAAATATCATTTAAAAGGGAATAAAAATAATTTCTAAAAACGTAACAATTTGAAAGTGGCTAAAAAGAAAAAGAAAGTTGACCATCACCGCTTGAAAATGGTGAATCTTAAAAAGTTTTGAATACACTAGTAAATTTCTTTCTATGTGTTGCACTCTCACTGTAAAAATGAATTGTTAAGTTCACAAATAAAGAAGCTACGAGCAAAAGAAGAAAACATCAAATCTTAAGAAGCACTTCGCCTGGACTGTCCTATACTTTTATGCAAAAACTTTTGTACATCTGCATATATGCACACAACTAAATATTTAAAGGAATTATGTAAGGATTTATTATTAATTGATTTCCCCATACTTTAAATACTGACAATCCATCCATCCATCCATACATATATAAAAGCTCAAAGGGTTTTTTTCTCCGGTTCCTCCAGCGGCTACCGCTTCACCAATTTGGACCATTTTTTTTTCAATGAAAGGTCTCTATTCTCAGGTGGAACATGAAACATTTTTAGATTTTTATTCTACGTCGATTTTTCAACAATCATTATTTTAATTTATAATATATATGAAAGTCTGCTAAACGCGCTTTACTTGAGGCGATATCTACACCAACGTCGCGTCTGCCTTATGGAACTAATGACTTAGCATTTAGACGGTTCTGTCAACGCTCAGTCTGTCAATGCATTGTGCGCTTTTGAGTATGGAGCGACATATTGTTTCTATTATAGGCGACGGAAATTGTTTATTTCGCTCTGTTTTGCATTGTGTATTTAATAATGACGAACATCATGCGAAATACGCATGCAAGTCGTCGAAAAAACTAAAATTAATGGGAATATTATAAAGGTTTTATTGTTGGTTATTCATCGTATAGGTTGCCGATTATTAATTCCACTGATTATGAAAATTTGTTATCTTTAGATGGTGAGTTCGCCGGACATGTCGAATTGCACTGTATTAGTCAGCTGTTTCCTGATCATCTGTTCAGAGTGTATAGAAATAACTATAACGAAACTCTTGACTATGGTACTGGAAATATTATTTCTAATTTACTTTTTTCTGGTAATGTTGATGCAGGACATTATAGTGTTTTGGAATTTCGTCCAGTTCAGTCCAATTCAGTCACTGATGATGCGGATGTGGAAAACGCACTCTGCAATGTTGTGCAACATACTGTCTCAAAAAACGTAAACTAAAAAAGACGTTAACTGGCGGCAGGGAAAGGAGACTTGAACGCACACAAAAACGTATAAAATACGAAGAAAAAACATGCTTTACAATACAATATAGATGTGCCGTTTCTGACACTATTTCAAATGTAACTCCATTTAACTTAGGTAACTTAAACAACATATGTAGTTATTGATCAGCTCGGTACTTTTCATGTGAAAAAAATTCGGCTGGCTACTTTGGGCTTTGTTGTTGTAATAAAAAGTTCAAATTACCGGAATTTCGGATTCCTGATGAAATAAAAGAATTATTTGCAGGGAATAACGAGATATCGAAAAATTTTCGAGATAATATTCGACAATATAATAATGCTTTGTCGTTCGTGTCATTTGGTGCAAATATAAAATTACCTACTGGATATGGTCCGTATCGTTTCAAAATTCTCGGTGTCGTGCATCATAAAATTTCGTCATTATACCCTCAAAATGCAGGATATGCTTCTCATGGACAATTATACATTTTAGACTTTTCTGAAGCCAATCAAATTTGACTTGAACATGCTGCGAACAGTTCCTTGAGAAAAGACATTCTGGAAATACTAAATCGTGTCTTAAATCAATGTAATCCTTATGTGATGTCATATAAGACAATGCATCAGAAGATATGTGAAGAAAAGGAGTTGGCTTTAAAAGAAAATCGTGTACCTATTAATTTGGTAATGCGTTTTTATCACAAACCCAAATCAGATCCTCAACGGTATAATGATCCTACATGTTCTGAAGTTGCAGCTGTTTTTGAATCAGCTGACGGTGCTCCACCTTCTCATAGACATATTGCTGTTTATGCACATGACGGTGGATTAAAAAATATAGACTTTGGCAGTATGCATTGCGATCCGATGTCATATGTATTGATCTGGCCGTGCGAGGAACCAGGAGGAGAGCGCAAAACTAAAATTCGCCAAAATATTTCTATGCGAGAATATATATCTTACAGACTTATGGTTCGAGGTTCTCCTCCTGTAGGAGACTTCAACCCAATAATTAATGCTGGGAAGTTAACGCAGCAGTTGATTGTTAATTATTACTGTCGCATCGAAGGCGACAGATTGAAATTCATCCATAACCAACAGGTGAAATTGCGAGTAGATACATACGCTGGTCTTGCAGATGCATTACATGTAAGGGCCGACAACGGAAACTTAAAGGCTGGACGCTTTGTTATTTTACCCTCTTCGTTTACTGGCAGTTCCCGAAACATGATGCAAAATTATCAGGAGGCAATGGCCATTGTAAGAAAATTTGGTAAGCCAGACATTTTTTTGACGTTTACATGTAATCCTTTATGGCCTGAAATTACAAACAGCATACATTCTTAAGAAACTGCTAATAGGCCAGATGTTACTGTTCGCGTGTTTCATGCAAAAGTAAAGGAACTCTTACCTTTGATAAACCAAAAACAAATTTTTGGCGCGAAGTACTAACATTTTTGTACACTGTTGAATTCCAAAAGAGAGGTTTACCTCATGTCTTCAAGATACTTGCAAATTTAGGGAAATCTCAGATATTGACAAAGTTATTTCCGCAGAAATACCAGACCCAAACAGTAATACGGCCTTACACAATTTAGTCAAATCTCATATGGTGCACAGGCCTTGCGGTATTCTTAATCCAAAGTCGATTTGTATGGCCGACGGTAATTGTAAAAAGGGGTTCCCAAAAGATTTTATTCCTGAGACAAGAGATAATGTAAATGGCTATCCCAATTATCGAAGAAGGAATAATGGTAGAACGATTACTAAACATGTACAAGGTAGTTATGTGGAAGTTGACAATCGTTATATAGTTCCTTATAATTCCTTTCTCTTACTTCACTTTCAAGCCCATATTAATGTAGAAATTTGTGCAAGTGTCCACAGCATAAAATACATTCATAAATATGTCTACAAAGGACATGACTGCGCCAATTTGCAGATAACTGCCGAAGGTGACATGCTTCATCATGATGAAGTATCAGCTTTCTTAAACACCTGATATGTCAGTCCGAGTGAGGCTGCGTATGGAATTTTTTCCTATCCTATGCATGAACAATCTCATTCTGTAATTCGCTTACCTGTTCATTTACCACAAGAACAACAAGTGTATTTTCATGACGACAATGCCGCTGAAGCCTTACTTAAAGCAGAATTACGAAATACAGAACTGATTGCATGGTTTAACTTAAATAAGGATTTGTCAAAAAGAAGCCCTTACATTTATCCAGGAACGCCGAATTATTATGTTTGGGACAAAAATAACCGAATTTGGAAAAAACGTGTTACATTTTGTAAAATTATTGGTAGAATGTTTAATGTTTCCCCCGTAGATTCTGAACGATATTATCTTCGCTTGCTGTTGCTTCATGTTGTGGGTGCCATCAGTTTTGAAGAGTTAAGGACATACCGTAATGTTACTTATTGTACTTTTAAGGAAGCAGCAATGCATCATGGGTTACTTCAGGATGATAATGAGTGGCATCGTTGTCTACTTGAATCATCAGTCATTCAAATGCCGTTTCAATTAAAGCAATTATTTTCGTTTATTTGCATATTTCAACAACCATCCAATGCACTTCAGTTATGGGATGTTTTTAAAGACTCTTTCAGCGAAGATTATGTACGTCTCCACAGCCAGGATATAGCTTATCAATTGAGTCTCAGAGATATAAATGAAACCTTAAAATTACATGGGTTCTCTCTTTCAACATTCAACTTACCCAGTATCGATGATTTACCACTAGCAACTTCAAGCATAGAGTCTCCCATAATTCCGAATTCGAATTATGACTCGATGATACAACAAGCTAATGATGAACAACTTTTGATCATCAATGAAATTATTCATGTAATGCAACAGAATAATACAGGCAAATGCAATGCCTATTTTATAGATGGCCCAGGCGGTACCGGAAAGACTTTTGTATACCACTGTCTTATATGAAAGTGCTTCAATTAAGGTTTGGAAGTAATATCTGTAGCATGGACTGGTATTGCTGCTATGCTGTTACCAAATGGTAGTACGGTACATAGTAGGTTTAAGTTACCCCTAAAACTGCATGAGACTTCTATATCATCTTTAAAAGTCAACAGTAAAGCAGCAGCTGATATCAAGCCAGCAAGATTGATTATATAGGATGAAGCACCCATGGCCAATATCTATGTTAATAGACTTCTCAAAGACATTATGGGTAATGACATACCTTTTGGAGGAAACATTATTGTACTTGGGGGAGATTTCGGGCAGGTCTTACCAGTAGTTCCACATGCTTCAAGAGAAACAATAATCCAAAACTGCATCATTTTTTTCCCCCTATGGTCAGAATTTAGGGTATTTAAGTTGTTTAGAAACATGCGAGCAAGACCAGAGGAATTGTAATTTGCTAATTTTCTGCTTAAAATTGGTAATGGAAATTATCCATCCGTAAATGACGAATCGTCACCATTATCAGCTATTATTGATTTGCCGTCCAGTGTATTTGCGAAAGAAGACGTCGTTTCTGAAATTTTTGGGAAAGAATTTGTGTCACCACATGCCGTTATTAATTTTTCAAAATTTGCTATTTTAGCCCCAAAAAATGAACACTGCGATGAGATCAATTCTAAAGTTATAGACCTTATACCCGGAACGTGTAGAACATATATCAGTGTGAATAATTTGATAACGGAGGAGGAGAATGAAATTCTTCAGTTTCCTATTGAATTTCTAAATAGTTTAGAGTTAAGTGGTTTGCCTCCACATATCCTCAAATTAAAAACTGGATTTATTGTCATGCTGTTAAGAAACCTAAATGCTTCCCAGGGGCTCTTAAATGGTACCAGATTAATTGTTCGAAATATGTACGACAATTGTTTGGATTTGTAAATTATCACTTGCGAAAGAGTAGGTCAAAGAGTTTTGATTACTAGAATCGACTTAACACCATCAGATACAACGCTTCCTTTTTCTTTCAAAAGACGCCAATTTCCTATTTGTCTTGCGTTTTGTACGACTATAAACAAAGCGCAAGGACAAACTCTTGATCGTGTTGGTATTTATTTACCCCAGCCTGTATTTAGCCATGGCCAGTTGTACATAGCAATGTCTCGAGTGCGATCGTTCGACAATTTGAAAGTACAAATAATTCCAAAAGGGAATAGCACTCCCAACGTAGTATTTAAGGAGGTGCTGTAACATATGAAACGTTACTTACATTTTCCAATAAGCCTGCCGTCGAATTTCGACGGGGTAACACTAGTACTATTAAAGTCCGGACACTAAACATTATATTCATACAGGTGTGTAAATAATTAATAATTTAAAAGCACCATTGGTTTTTTTTTATAAAGCATCAAATAGCATATTATGCAACAAGTGCCAAAAGAGCAATTTTTTGCACGAATGCTGCAGACCAAGTCGATAAGCAAGGTCTACAATCACACAAGTGTGAATACTCTATTTTTTCTATGTGCTTGTGAAAATTGAAAAGAATATACAATTATAATTGGAAACAAAATTTTTAAAGTTACCTTTGATTTGCATCTGCCATTATTGAATTTGATTTTTTCTAATGCTGTTCCTATGGTTTGGGATAGATTTTGCTTTATACTCTTTTTCCCACTAATGTTTAAAAGCATTTTTCGTACTAGTCCTAAGTTATTTGTGCAACGCAAAATGATACTTTAGCGCACAAGAAAAAAAGCTTTTTGGCCAAGCGTTGGTAGAGTCAAAAATTCATTCAAGGGCGTTAAAAAGCTTTCCCGCACGAGTTGCACACAATATTTTTTCTAAAACTGTATTGCAATAAAAGAAATCGAGGTAAAATTGTTTTAATTTAATTGCAAAAAAAACAGCCACAAAATTTCTACAACAATAATCTGCATATAAGGATATCAAAAATGACTTAAATGGTAATATAGCAAACAAAATTTCAAGCATTAGACTAACAACACTTTATTTTTGAATAAATAAATGAAATTTCTGGAGATAATGCAAATGTTGCAGTTTGTCAGTAGAGATCAACAGTCAAATTTTGTTTCAAATAATTTTTTTCTTTATTTATGAAAATATATATACAGGCTGAGTCAAGCTATACGCCTTTTTTTTTGGTGAGTTTATTATTACGAATTTATTAAAAATTTTTGGTACGCATATGTTTCGAAGGGTGCTCTACAACTTGGCACAGTCAGTTTTTTGATTGGACGTCTTCTTCTTCTTCTTCGTGCATCCTTTTGCCCTTTAGGGCGTCGGATTGGGATTCATACTCCCAGATTCCTTAATCCACTTGATTGGACGTCAAATGTCAAAATGGCGATTTTCAACTGTTTATTTTTAAATGGAACGGTACGACTTTTTTTGGCTCAAACGATGCTGTATGATGTTTACAATATGATCCTTACTGAATTTTTCATAATTTTTACGATTCGGCTGTAAAATAAGCATTCATTATATTAGTCTAGTAGGCCGGTACGTACACACGCGTCACCATGTTTTTGCGTAAAATAAGTAAACTTTTGATGAAACAATTGCTTGTAAGTAAACATTTCCACTTCTTCGAGTTTCTTGTTGGATAAAAACTAATTAGTTTTTTATTTAAATTTTGTTTAGTTTATAATCTTATAGTTTCATTCGATGTTATCCTATTATTGAAGTAACTATTATTTAATGTAATCTAAATACCTGAGTTTCTGTTTTTTAATGTTTATTAAAATAATGATTTCACTATGCATACTGACAACCATTAAATCGTTTTGTGTTTACATCAAAGTACGTTCTGCAGGTCCCGGCCTACTAGGCTAACATAATGAATGCATATTTTAAGGCTGAATCTTAAAAATTGTGAAAAAATTCAGTAAGGATCATATTGTAAACATCATACAGCATCGTTTAAGCCAAAAAAAGTCGTACCGTTCCATTTAAAAATAAACAGTTGAAAATTGCTATTTTGACATTTGACGTCCAATCAAAAAACTGACTGTGCGAGGTTGTAGAGCACCCTTCGAAACATATGCACACCAAAAATTTTTAATATATTCCTAATAATAAACTCACTAAAAAAAAAGGCGTATAGCTTGACTCAGCCTGTATATATATAAGTAACGTTACAAGCCTAGTGGCCCAGAAATGCTACACAATAATACTCAGATCAATATTAGGTTACTCCATTATAACTATTTATTTGTAACTAAAAAAATTACATTCCTTTTAAAGAAAAAACTAAAAGTTAGTGAACAAACTGGAAAAAATATATCCTACATGTCATTTAGATAAAAATAACAAATTATCCCCTTTACCACAGACAGAGGAAAAAATTGTATTGCCATTATACACTACCAATCTATTTTATTGGTAACCTTTTGAATATATTATGGCAAACAATTTAAACCTCTACCTACACATAGATAGTACAGCATATAATGAAAATTTAAATTCTTATAATCACGGGACCCGACATTATTTAACGACAAACCCTCCCTCGTGAGATTTAGTATACAAACGGAGCCACGTACACTTAAGGCAGGTGCATTCAAGCTTTCCCACTCTTATTTAAATTCCCCAATCGCAACTATTTTGTTGTTCAAACGTCGTATAATGTATTAAGTCGCATTTTTAATAACGAAGGAAATTGCTCAAAAATGTGTGCCCAATTGCCTTCTCCAAATTGATTTTTAAAGCAATTCAGTATATTGATGATGATTTCTTTGAGATCTGGTCTGATATCATTCCACGAAGCAACAGCATCACAGTAGTAAATGAAATCGCTAGCTGCTGCTATAGGGTTTCTCACCACCAGCTCACAGAGGCCACGAAATCCCACATCTTTTTCTTCACTATCGCCCACATTACGTATGGCTTGACAACAGGGACGAAGAATGGTACCTAAATGGGGAGATATTTGTTCAGGACAAACCAGCCCCATAGTGCAGAGTGAAATAGCCACAGTTTGGTACATGGTTTTGACTCCGTTCATTGTTTGCATGATCTCTATAAAACGTTCCAGAATTTGCGGTACATACGGTTCAATTTGGTTTCCCATTGCAACACACAATTTGCCAATGACCCAAGCAGCATTGCTACAAGCAATGTCGTAACGTTTATCAAGGTTTTCTATTATAATTGGAATACAAATCTGGACAGTTGAGTTAAGGTGTCCAAAACAGAGTTTAATTAATTCCCCATAGAGAGCTAAGGCAGCTTGTCGCACTTGTACCATTTCATCCTGTAAAGTATAGTACATGTTCTGTAGGAGATTACTATTGGTGACAAATTTAACAAAATATGTCTTTAGACCAACTGCCATCCCCAATAGCATATCATGAGCAACACACATGGGGTCTCGATCAGGAAAATCAAAATCAGCTGGATTGTCTACGTAACATTGGATGCTAGTGACGGTTTCATTGATAATCAAAAGACAGCGGCTGTAAATAATTTCAGTATAAGGTAGGAAGCCAACTTCAAGTGCAATTGCAACATTGGACAAGCACTCCATCAAAGCCATAAATTGTTCATCATAATAATCATCTGTTGAATTAAATTTGTACATTAAAGGTGGTAAAAGGAGGTCAACATATTCTGGTTTATTCAAATTATTTCCAACAGATTGAGCTAAAACCCCAATAGCATCATAAAGCAGAAGGTAACTGCGAAATTTGTATCTCTTGAAGCACAACAAGAATGCCTGCAAAATAAAATCGACATAAGGGACCAACTTCAAACGCGCCTCTTCTTGAAAAATACAGAAAGCTGAAAGTGCGGCTCGTTGCACACGTTTATTTCCATCCAAACAATGTTTCAGCAAAACCGTCATCACTTGAACAAAATAACCATTTGGATTGGATTGTTCTTCCATCATCCAAGCTATGTAACGACTAAGGGTCCAACAAGTGATCACACGAACAAGTGATTGTTCGGTGTTCATGCATTCCAATAAGTATTCCATTAAACCTGGCAGATAAAGTTTTAAGCCCCCTATACAGCCATCAGCTATGGCACCTAAAGCCAAAATTCCAGATTCTTTAATTAACCAATCTCCACTTGTAAGGACCTGGTTCAACAATGGAAATAAAAGGGGCAACATTTCATCTCTGAATTTTAAAGATAGAGAATCCAAAGATGCAGCGCTACATTTTCTAAGAGTCCATCCAACGTACTGCTCACCAACTGCATCGGTTTGTTCATAACTATCTCCTTCACCGTTACAAAAACCATCAGATTCATCAATATCGGTTCGTCCAAAACCACCCATATTAAAAGGACAAATGTCCTCAGGTTTGTCTTCCAAATGTTCATCGACACTGACATAATTCCTCAAGGCTTCCAGTTCGTACTCACTATATCTCATGTTCTTTAAAAGAATAGGCAACAAACGATTAATGTAAGGTAATAAAATATCCCTGCAAGTAGACAACTTTGCTGTGGCTAACCAAAATTCACAAGCCTGTAAAGCGATTTCAGTCTCTTCATGTTCAGTTTTCACTAGCATGAATTCAATAACGCTATGCATATGTGATAAAATAGCCTCGTCACGAGTTTCCACAAATGTGCAGAAAGCCTGGCAAATTAATTTTTGTACCTCTGTACAGTCATCTTTGTATATTTGAAACAAATTATTCAAATACAATTTGGAGTCGAATTGTTGTTTCATATCATCTGAACCATCTTGCATAGCCTGATTAAGTAGCTTAATAGCATCTAGACGAATCACGATACGTTCACTGGTTACTAGTGAAATAAACTTAGAAACCAGCAAATTCATGGATTCATTACTCTCTCCTTTCTCGGTACCTCTTTTTGACAAATATTCCTCGCAGATTTTGAACAGTGCAGATAAAGCTGTTTCGCTCAATTGACCATCTGATGAATCCAGTAAATTGCAGAGGTGAGGAATTAATTCGGGCCAACTAGATACCTCACCCTTCCAAACCAATGTGCCAATTAAAGTAGTCACACTTGAACGCACATTCTTTGACAAATCGGTCATTAAATGCAAACAATTTTGGCGTATTAAATTCAGCAATACATCAGACAAAGTGTCAAAAGTAGCAGCTACATTGTTTTTAAGAATTATGGCACTCAAAGTACGAACCTGTTCTTCATAAACCTGCGAGTTTCTTAGTATATACAATAAATAATTCGCATAATCTGGGCGTTTTTGCAGGATAATAATGTTTTCTTGCACTCTCCTTTGAGTTTCGCTGTCTGGCACTAGGGAATCTTGAATAACCTCTACAATGGAATGCAGAACATCCTCCTGCGGCGTCCAGTCAGCTACATCCATCCTTCTAATAATATGCAGCTTACCTATTTAAAAATCACTACTTAAAGAAAACTATTAATGCTAAATTAAAACTAGATATGCATGTGTAGGTCACTACAACACTTATAATAATATAGCGAAAAAAACGCGAAGATTGGCGTTAAATTTGAGGTTATATACAATCAAAGACTTGTACTGATGGTTAATGATAATGAATTACTCTACATTATAAATATCGAGTGTTGGTTAATGATAATAAATTACTCTACCTTATAAATATCGAGAAAAATTATTTCATGTACTCGTTCAACAAAAATTATTTAAAAAAGTATCTGACAGCAGCTAACTGCTTAAAAGCATGAGTCATAAACACCGATAAAAGATACGTATATAGATATGCAACTATATGCAACTGTTATACAAAATTTTAAACCAAATATTTACACTAACGACAATAGTGTACGTGGTTGGAACTAAAATTTTACTAAAATTCTCAAGGTTAGCGTTCGCGAATTTTCCGAATTTTTACGATCGATACCGAAACAGCGCCATAGTTACGTAAAAGTGAACGTAGTTAGAACTAAACATTTCTCAATTGTTGTTGCCTATGGAGTTACACACGCATGGTCACAAAACTACAATATTACAATACATTAATTTTTAATTGACATATTAGTACACAAATTAACCACATTAGCGTTAGTGAGTCGCGCATCAAATTTTCGCGGTAAAATGCAACATTTAAAAATATCTACTGATTATCTGTATATAAAATACTTTATTACTTTAACAATATTTATTTATTTTACCCTTATAAGTATTTCGGCATGTTTACATGCCATTGTCAGACGTTATATTAGAAAGTAAACAGTTAGTGTTGTTATAGCAATAGAACTTGGTGACTTGATCTCGGTAATCGTCTGCAGGTGACTTATTCCAAAATGTCCAATAGAGGAGAATTTAAGAGATCAATTTGCTTATTCATTAACGGTAGCTTCTAAATGTTTGTGAATTACAAAAGCTTCTAAGTATATCTAATTTACGTCTAAACTCGAAAACATCTACTCTTAAAATAAGAGATTATTTTATTTTGTGAATTAATGTGAATACCTATTTATCCTATAATTTTAAAAATGTATATTTGTATTTGTGGATAATTGTGAAAAAAAACATATACATCTGCCAAATGTTATCATGTTTCTAATTAAATGCGGCTTTGCGTTATTATTGGTACCTGACTAACTAAATAAATATAGTATGAAAGATAATCTCGAGAGGCGCTATCTACCTGTAAGTGTAACAATAATACTATTACTCTTGCTTGGTATAAAATCTTTAAGGTGTTGCAATTTCCTGGGGATTCTTTTTTACAGTTTACAACTCCAAATTTTCAAAACGTTAAAGAAGCGGCGATCTTTTTCAGATTTACGAAATTATTTATTTATACAGTTATCAAGAACATGCAAAAAGCGAAAACAATTTTTTTATTAGCTCTAATTGATAGACGTAGTTAAAATCACGTAGCTGCCGGGAAACACGTTGTTGATATTAAAAAGTATCGTTTTTATTTCTTAATTTTTAAAATAGTTGAAAATTCTTGCTGATCCTAATAAAGTACTTCAAATGGTCTATCAAACTGATAAAAGTTTATAATTCGACGGTTCATAGTTCGGCGTCTGCGCTTTTGAATAAAAAAATTAATGAATTTCAAAATTTTCAAAAATTCCTAGAGGGCTTCAAAGGAAATTTGGGAAAATAGTAAAGAACAAATTTTGTAGTTCATTGCAAGCTCTATCGGCTCAAAAAGTTAAAAAAATGGTGTAGGCAGTTTTTGAGGAATGATTTTTTGAAAATGTCCACAATTTTGAGCTACTAGTACATTTACAATTTTTAAATTTCCAAAAATATTTTTGCATCACTCAATTATACTTATTAAGGACTATCAACTGAAATAATAATTTGTTTTGATTAGATATTTTGTTTTTGAGTAATGGAGCACTAACGGTAAGCTTTTCAAAAATTTATAACGGCCTTCATTTTGAAGATACAGCATTTAGAAAAAAAGCATTTGATTTGCACTACAACGCTATGTATTCAAATTTTCTAAAAAGTGCCCCTGCCTACCAATCCCTTTTCCAGGAAAATGTCCGTTAAGAAAGTCAGAAACAGGCCTATAATAATGAGGCGGCGCACCGTCTTGTTAGAACATACATACCGTTTTCAATATTATTTCCAGCCACTTGAAATATTTCTGGGAAAATTTTGTCCTCCAAACGAAAAAGTGGACTACCGGATAAAAAAATCAAAGCAGTTTTAAATTGAGTAACTCCATTTGTTTAAAATCCGCCATTTTGTTATGGCTAAATATTTTTTTTAAGGTCTAGGATCAGACGCAGAACTAAAAGACCTTTCAAATGAGGTGTCACTCGACCCCCTCTTCATTTGAAAAAAATATTCAAAATGGCGCCCAGCCGCCATTTTGAATGATACAAAATTTAATTGTTGACTAAAAAATAGTATTTAATTTCACATTAAAGTACACCAAATGTTGTGGTAAAATATGAAGTCGTTCAAAAGTTAGTTGAGGGGGGGGGGGTTACTTTATAGACAGATGGTATATGAAAATAGTAAGCAATTCCAGGAAAATAGTTTATTTTTAAAATCGCTACCAGTTAGCCAGCCCGTTCTTTTATACCATTCAGTGTATTAAACGATCTATATTTCTTCCTATACTGTGTCTGTAGCGGCTTTAGTCATTTTGAAGTAGATCGCTCATGATTTTTTATTTCTATTTGTTTTTCGTAAGAATATTCATTAAATTTTTCTATTAAAAGCTGCCCAACGAGTATTTCCATATTTACTGCAAATTTGCAAGCTACGTATGAAATAAAAAAAAACAAACAATAGCTGCACGCTGCAACTAACTGCCGCCGACCGGGGTACTACAGTTAAAGTACTACAGAGGCCGTGCCTATTCCGTTCTGAAATCCCTACTATTTCTTTACATCTGCCCATCTCATTATTGCATTATTTGTTTATTGTTCATGCAAACGTATGCAGAATAATATATTGCTTGATTGTGTCGTAGCGGGAATTATTTAGCACGATAAGATCTTCCTTCGCGTATGCGAAACTGTATTTAAAGGCAACGGTCAATTATTTGGCGCAAATTTTTAATGTTAAATGGTGTTGAAAAGTAAAATCTATGTAAGAGCAACTTTTTTTATTGAAAGTTAGAATTTGATTTTTTTTAAATGTATGGGTAGGTACTGCCTACCCTGCCTAATAGGACGGGGACCGCCACTGGTTGCCGATAGTACAATTTTTGTAGGAATTTATTTTAATGAAGGTTGTACCTTAATCCCCAAGATGTACTCGGCAGTTTAGTTTTAAAAATTATGCAATAAAAATCACGCTAAAAACCTTTCTGTAAGTTTCTGGTAACTTGAACTCTTTCTGTTTTGATAAGTTTGGTTTTAATTAAAATAACCTCAAGCAGCAAGGGGGTCAATATAAACTGATGATGTCAACACTTCTCCTTGGTGAAGAAAATGGTAAATCTTTGGTTTCTTAAACCTGTAATTGTAAAATTACAAAATGCCCGTCATAACGTTTATATACGTGCCAGAAATCGGCGGCCTTTGCTAGACTACAATAAAACTGTAAATTTCTAACACCTCCAAGTTTTCTGTTACTTAACAACAATAAACAAATTTAGCATCGTCCTATGTTTTAACATTTCCATTTCTACACGCATCTCTAAATATCAAACTCAGTTTTGTGCAATAATTAAAAATACCTAGGTCATTGTGTCTTTTAGCACTTGAAACTCACTGCCTCCTACGCGCTAATGATTACAATACATATTAACTCAGAAATAATGAGCATGCAATTTAACTGTTAAAAACAATTACACAAGATTAATTCACAAACAAAGTTCTTCATAAACGTATCCATTACAAGCGTAAGTTTCACGACATTATGAGTTTTCTAATTTTTCGAATAACCTAATAATAATTTACAGGGTGTCCTGAAGTTCTAGGCCAATATTTTAGAAATTAGAATTCATGGACAATATTTCTTTGTATAAAAACATAATGTGCTACATAATTAGGAGGTTATGAGGTAACAAATAATAGCTAACATATGCCTGTAAACTGTACGTAATTACTCGTTTCGAGAGTATAGGACTTAAAAATAAACGTACCTAGTTTTGCCCGACATTTGTTAAGTATTGTTTGTCTTATTTCTGAATTTAATTACATATTACTACTCGCATAACGCATCGTGTAACTATATTTTATATTATTTCTCAGTTTAGCGATATTTCAAATCTAAAAATGCGTGCAGTACAGACAGGTTAAGCAGGAATCAAAAAAATCACGATTTTTATATAAAAAAATCAAATAAATCGATTTTTTTATTTAAATTAAAATTTTTTGATTTAAATCAATTTTTCTGTTGTCCCGAAACCTGTGTTTATCTTTATAAAACAGTACATGTTTTTAAGTTTTCCGTCCACAGCTGTGCATTTGTAATACGTGTAAGACTAATATGTGTAAATATACCTAAATAAAGAAAAAGTGAAACACAAACGGGAATTTATTTTGCACATCTGTACGTTACGAAAGAGCGGCCATAGCTCTGTGGTAAGAGCGCAGGCTACCAATGCAGCGGATCCAGGTTCGATCCCCGGTCCGGTCGTTCTCCCTCGCAGGGCAACGGGAAACCAGCGAGGTGGATTCTTCCCCAGGAAAACCTTTCTGGAGAAGAAGTGCATGCACTTCCTGTGGTTCGGAGCCCACGTTAAACTGTAGGTCCCCTATGTCTGCCTGTGCAAATTATCTATCGCCGCGCACCAAAGACAGACATAGGAGAGAGGTAGCCAACGCCCTGAATACCCTATAAGAAGACGTTACAAAAATTAGTTTTAGACTGAAGACTTCTGCCTAGTGTTTTTATTTCGTTATTTTAACAATAAGCGTAATGCTATACTTGACGACTAATTTTATGCTATGATCATGAGCCATGTAATCCTCCTTAGAATTGACCATTTATTGTATGTTTAATTTGTTTTATTTTTAATAAAAACTCATACATTTGCGTTTGATAATAAACTTGTAATTGCTTTATCACATCTTTTTGGTTTTCTACAATAAACATGATTAAAATAAAAAAATTGCAACGATTTAAATCGCGATTTAAATCAAGTTGATTTAAATCTTCGCACCCTGAGGTTAAGCCAGCAAATTTCTTCATGGGATCGTCCAAAAATTTAAAGTGATACAGAAATTTTTAGAATCTCCTTTAGTATTACACCAAGTTAAACTAATTACATTGGGACTCACGCTCCAAGGAAGACTGAAACTGTTTTAGAATTTTCTTTTCAACATTGTCTTTTTATGTAAAATACAATTCAACATAGCGGTAAACAGAGGGGAGATCGGACGCGAGACGCGTATATGTATCAAGCAAGATTAAAACGTAGAAGGTGGAGTACCACAAGGCCGTGTGCTAGGCCGCTTCTGTTTATTCTATACACAACATCCTTCCAGGTGTTCTAAGCATATCTGAAATACACTCTTTTCGTCTAAGTAATGCAACCAGTGACCTCGTTTTTTTTTGATAAACCCAAGTTTATCACAAAAAACGCGATCGCGTTTTTATTTGTAAAGACTATAGTCCGGATTTCTAGTCTAGTAATTAGTCGGTAATTAAATTATGCGGCAATCAATAAATAATCATTTCTAGCATAATTACTTTAAGTTTACAGTTGGCGCATAATTTCTTTAAGTATACAGTTGGCGCATATATTAAATTGTAAACGAATACTCTATGAGCTTAGGGTAACAAATCCATGTGTTTGACCTTGCTAGCTTGTGTAGAACTGTAGATAGTTACTATTTATTTGGTCGGTTGGAATTGATTCATGTGTAATAGTAAAATAAAATAAATCAGGGTTCATAAGCGTAGAATATGAATGATAATGGGTTTTTTAAAAGTACTTCACGAAACAATTTTATGAAACTACAAAAATATTTTTTTTATTTGAACTGTAAAATAGGAACTACGAATTGATGAAAATAGAACGTGTAAATTCATTAATACAAAGAGGAAGTTTTACGAAAGAAAAGTTTGGACTATCAGATCAGGATTCATAAAGGAAGGACAACCACCGTTAAATAAAAAATTTAAGAATTGCAGTACATAGCAATAACTTTTTCTAAATTCTCAGCCAAAAAGTTCTCTTGTGCAATATGATTCACGTATAACTTAATGGGTTTAAGTACGCCCAAGGTTTTTGTTTACTTATTGAATTTTAACGAAACTTTTTGCTCTTCTGTAACTAAAAGTCCGATCTTTAGTAATGACTATATCACACACAACTAATTATCACGATACTTAATTCACCGCATCATTCATGATACCTAAATGATCGTGCCGTTTTTCGGGTGCTCTGCCACAGCTGCGATCTTAACTTGTCGCCCACAGCTGCGATCTTAACTTGTCGCCCTTGTCGCTAACAAACGCAGCCATAGCAAACACGTGGTTTTATCGTAATTTTATCGTGTTTCTTCTCCATTATTGAAATTCACTAGCGAGTTTGAAGGAAAAATGACGTAAACACGATCCATGGCGTTTTACTATGATGAAAACTGACTTTAAAACAGTTGAAAATATTTTCCTTTGTTTCCCTATGTAGCTTGGTCTTCGTGCAAAACACAATAAAATTACAATTTGGCAACACTGTTAACACCTAAACAGCTTGAACCGAGGGGTTAATCATTTCAAAAATGAGTGTACACCGAATACAGATTCCACATGAATACATCAAGAACATAATGAGTACGACCGAATACCTGACTAAGTACATACACAGCAAAGAATTCGTTTGTGTACTCAAGAATACCTATGAATATATGGGAATACAAGAGAATACATATAAATATTGGATAGAGTACGCCTAAATACGAGAGCAGAAATTACTGCAATAAAGTTACAATCACGATAAACATTTATGTATTAATATTTATTAGGTACAGGTAAATGCTGTAGTACAATATAGTTGTAACAATATTTTATCCATACATATATAAAAGCACAAAGGTTTTTTTTCTCCCCTTCCTCCAGCGGCTACCGCTTCACCAATTTGGACCATTTTTTTTTTAAATGAAAGGTCTTTATTCACAGATGGAACATGAAACATTTTTATATTTTTATTCTACGTCGATTTTTTAATAATAATTATTTTAATTTATAATATATATGACGGTCGGTCGGCGCCCTCTACAGTAACGTCGCGTGTCATTTTTGGAACTAATGCATCACGTGACTTGACATTTCGCCGGTTCTATCAACGCTGTCTGTCAGTGCATTGTGTGCTGGGATAACACTAGTATATATTTATTGAACAAAAAATAAATTATACATTCTGCAAAGAAATAAATAAAACTTTGACCTTGGCAATACAACTTAAAGTTGTCATAATGTGTATTATATATTTAAAACATTAGCGATATCATAGGTGTATTTAAGTTTAAGTTATAACTGCTGCTTTCCCTGTCGGGCATATCACAGTAGCGGTTCCGTAATTTAGTGCCTATATGAACAGTGTCCTGTACACAGATAACAGAAACCAGCGCACACATAAAGTATTTTCCAATTTTTCCTAAACTCTCGTCTAAACTTAAATTCCTACACTTAATTCCCAGTTTCATGTGAGATTTCATTGCGCTTAAACATCATATGTCGCCATCGCTAGACATCCCCAAAATGTTAACATTGTACTTTTTTGCTTCTCTGACAATAAAATCCCACCTGTGAAGTACCTCCGAAGCCTTAAATCTGTTGTCGGTTCCATATATACATAAGCAAAATGGTGATGCATTTTCTTTAAGTGGTTGTACCATTATAACATAAGCAATATTCGATGCTACACGTGTTTCAAAATATTTTTTTTAACTCGTGCATTGGCAGCTGGATAGTTGTGAATAGTAGGAAGGCCATTTTCATTTAAAGGCAGCGTAAAACCAACAATTTGGTCTGACGTTGGATCGTATTGTAACCTTCCTACAATGCCTGCACCATCTTCACTAATCCAGACTGTACGTGGCAAATTGTTGTTTGCCAAAAAGTCACTAAGGTTTTGAAAATTTAATTCGCCTTCCGTTATATAATAGGCATTGTCTTTAATAGTACGCAAAAAAAAGGAATTGGTGGAAGTGGCAAGTTAGCACACAAAGTTCTATATGCTGCGCGGCCGCCAACAATAAACAAATATGTTGAAAACAATTTCATTGTTTCTTCGTAACGATTTTTCTTCGACCTATTTTGCTTTTCGGCAGATTTTATCAGCAGCTACAGAAATGACGACGACTCGGATGACGACTTTTCATATTTTTCAGGACATGTATTTTTACTAACTAAACTGCCGCTTAAGAATCCTGTGAGGCACTTGCGCAGATTTTCATTTTTTTTTAAGATCAAATCAGTTTTGTTCAAAATAGGAAAATTTAAATACATTTTATGACAATCGTATGACTGCCTTTCTAATCTGCGTCGCCTTCTATGGAGGCGAAAATATGTTTCTAATTGCCATTTGCTTTTAGTTGAATGCCTTGGGACGTCTGAAAGTTTTCCCACCTTTTTGTTGCATTCAATCCAATGCAACGTGAAATTTTCCCGAATGAAGCCCAAGTGAATAGTCAGTATTTGTTGTTAATTTTATGAGGGGCTCATCATCGGAATCTGCCGATTGTTCATGACTTGTAGCATTGACTATACTCTTAGGTAAAGGTATATAATCAAAGCTTGTAGTCACTGTTGGCGCATGTCTAGTTTCTATAAGTTTTGAATATTTTTCTGATGAGTTTTTATCGAATTCTGATTTCCGCATCATATTCTTCAGTTTCAATAGATTCGGGAGTTTTAGTAACTGTTTTCGTGTCGGTTTTCGGTTTAATAATGATGTGCTCCAGTATAGATATTTGGCGAGATATTTGGTTTTTAGATTTCAAAATAGGATCTTGAGTTTCAGTTTGACAGGATGCTACAGATTTTAAGTGTGTTTTAGTATGCCTGACGAAATTGGATATTACCCAACGACGACCTACCGTTTTAAATCTTGTACTAACTATGGTTACTGAATGGTTACATAGTTGACATTTAACTTGCGCATTCTCCCCTAAAATTACAAAATTTGACTCATTCATGTTTTCTAATATTTGTACCCGAGAAAATTCCTCGGAACACATTAAATTACAATTTTTATTTTGCAATGAATAGTTTTGGATCCAGGTTTTAATTAAACTCAAAATTTTGGTCGTTTCTTTAAGATTTCCTGCACCACTTGCTTGAAGACCTGTTGGTATTCTTCGCGTTTTTGACGCTGTTGCAACAGACTTGGGCATGATAATCAAATGAATTATGTAGTAAATAGTTTTTGATACCAAATATAAGTTTTATATGACCTGGCAAAATTTTGAAATTATTTATATTTTGGTGATAAATCCCATAAAAGTCCGACCGAGATGCATTTTCCTGAAGGAAAGACTCCATATCTTTTCTGGCAAACTCTTCCATGGCTTCGATGTCGTGATTTTCTATTTCCTTTATCGATACGGGTGTATCAAATCCGCAAAATGTCATTAAATTGATCACATACCTTGGAAACGTGCACTTTAAACAATCCTAGAGACGCTTCCAGAAGTAATTTTCTGAATCATTATTATTGGCTTTATTAAGATGACGCTCGCAACTGTCCTCAGATAAGGGTGCTATACCTCGAGTTGTACACTAATCCAATTACATAAAACAAAATATATTAGCAATGATTTCCTTTTACAGAAAGCTTGCCGGTAGCTCTTACCTCATCACTCGCCTTATCTCTAATATTTCATAGTCCGACGTTTCATTTACGATTTATAGATACTTCGCATATTACGGTATTAATGCTTTTAACTCGGTTATTACTGTTTGTTGTTCACTCGAGTGGTCACTGCATTCTTGCTCACTCTACTCCCTCTACTCACAATTGCAGCTGATGTAAGGGCTGACTATGCTCAATTTCTTCAGAACTAGTCTAGTCTAATCTGGTAAAATCGGCGGGAAAAGTTATGATTGGATTAACCAAGGTCTCAGGAATACAAGAGAATCCACGATGAATACGCGAGTACACTAGGAATTCACGCGAATGTGGTTGAATACGCAGGAAGATGTGAATGCAGATGAATATGTATTCGAATGCTCTGCTGGTGTACACCTGAATACGTAAATGATTAACCCCTCGGCTTGAACCGGCTTGAACTTTACGAATGCTAGTAATTATTACGATTGTTTCTAGTTTGCACAGTTGCAGCATTTAAAATTGTTATTTACCACAGAAACTAAAGACGAGAAATTTGCGTTTAACTTACGATTTACTAATTTTCGTTTGTAAAAGCAAATGTTTATCGGAGCCGGATTTAGGGTGCTCAGCTCCCTGAAGCAAGCCCAAACTAAGAGCCCCCTGTATATCTTTAGTTTATTATTCCTACTATTACTTTTATCTTAACAAATACACAGTTTTAATAAGCAAAATTTTAATATTAAAGTAGAATAAATGTTTTAACATAAGTAAAAACAACTTAAATTTAATTTTTTTACCATGAGTAGTATTAGTCCCTCTTAACTCGGCGCCCTGAGATATAGCCCCATACACAAATCCGGCCCTGTGTTTATTGATGAAGTGAAGAGTGTTGCTGCAGCTATTACATCGTTTGCTAGGATTTTATTCCGTCATAAAATTATTCCGAAAATTGTTATACCGCAAGCAGGATGTTCCGAAAAAAGGAGTCATACGTGATACCATAGATTCTGGGTGTGAAATTATTTACTATTCAACTAAACTTACCTACATAAATACAAAAGTACTTCGTATCAGAGTTATGCGTCTGAAACTATAAATTAAGACAGATTTACTTAATATCTTTAAAACGGTTTGCGCTATAAATTTAAAATTTGACATTGAAATATAATTTTGCACAAGACATAGCACCACTAGTTTAAAATAGACTACTACGAATAAGTGCCATAGATTCTACAATGGCGACCCCGGCCGTTTTATGAAAATCTCGTTTTTATCACTCAAAAATAGGCAAGATAGGCATAAACTAAACGAACACCATGTTGTTATGTAGTCCGCTAGTTTCTCTGTGACGTCTCCTAAAAATTGTCGTAAATGAAAAATTCAGGTCCCGTTATTTAATAAACGTAAGACGATAAAGCATTACTGTTTAAGCTAAATTGTTCATGAGTGATAGTAGTGTAAGATTCGCAACTTCATTTTTAGGTGCAGCAACATTATTGAAGGGAGTTAATTTTCCCTCTCCCACCCAATTTTTGGCTGATATATTTGCTGTATCGTCTATAGTTTTCTTTTAACCCATAGAATATTTCGCCAATAAATCAAAAAATAGATTTTCTTAAAAAAATGTTTTCCTAACTATAGATAGGAAACCCAACCCTACTGAAAATCACCTCAGTTGCCTCATAAAACCTCATACAAAATGAACCTGGATGTTTCAAAAACCGCATAAAACCATATACAACCTGATGAAAACATTATCAGGTTATATGAGGTTTCTATATATATTTTCAGTAGGGAAGTAACGTGTCAACGCACTACCAGTCATTATTTTTACATATTTCTCTAAAGCTTGCGAAAGATATTACCTAGACCGAAGAATACAGTTCAACAGCAAATAACTAAATTACCCTGACCAAGCTACTTGTTAAAACCATTGGTGGGTTCTAATAGTCGGTTATTGAAACAAATGAAATATTCTTAAAAAGTTTCTACTATTATTTTTAGCTTTCTATAGTGTTTACGCTAATTCAGGATCTATTGGCGGGTAAAACCGAGGGGTGTCTCACTCAGTAAAATTGTGTACACCTATTGCCGTATTGCCGTGTTTGCCGTGATTGCCGACTTGATTGCCGTGTTTGCCGTGATTGCCGACTTGATTGCCGTGATTGCCGAGTTATCGCCGTGATATCCGGGTTGTTGTCCACTGATTGCCTTGTTTGCGAACGTTATTGTCGATTATTGCTGCGATTTTCGATGTATTTCAATGATTATTCTGATTCTGTACAGCCTTCATTAGCTGACACTTTTTGTGTTATTATATTATTTCTGTTTTAAACTTTGCCTCGTTCATCAAAAACAAGAAGGTAATTTCGTTTTCGATTACAATATTTTGGTGTTCAACTTGAAACCTTGTAAATTTCTCATTGCAACTTTATGTTAACAACATTAATATTTAGTGGGTAGGTAAAACCATTATCTGGTATTACCACAAAAATTGTAATGGTATTAGGTATGATCTAAATCTCAAGACAATACTAATAATTGTTACTTCTGTATATTATATTTAAAATTGCTTCATAAAATATTGTGGAAGATATGGGATGAACATTGGGTAAACGAATATATTAATGCATTATACTGAATATAAATTATATTGAAATTCAGAACTGAAATTATAATCGACATCAAACTAATATTTTTTAATGTCTCTGCCGGTTTGGGTTTTGACTTTTCTCTTAAGTTTCCTGAGGAATTTTGTCTCGGCGTTTTTTTTTATCAGAAGGAAAATGTCCTCTAAAATGCCAGTTAAAACTTCAAAGCACCCATTTTTTGCCATACTTTTGTGGAACGTAGTTAATTTTGCCGCGTAGTCGCACATGAAACAGATACTTTTAGCGTGCAGAAATCGCTGTCAATTTCTACTGATAGGTAGCCAAATTTTTCTACAACTACTTTTAAAGCACCCTATTTCGAAAATTCAAAAACACTTTTTAAATAATTTATTACTACGGTTCGTTTATGGTCTACGCCGAAAGCTTTTGACGATGTTTTTGTTTGTTCCTTATTGATGGATTATCAGAATCGTTTTAATCCTGTTTCCTATTTTTACTTTCCCATACTTCTGCTGAAGTAAGTAAAGGGATGATTTCATGTAAATTTTCGAACTTCAGATTTTAACGGAAATTATAGGGTACATAGCGTTGTAGTGAATCTAAAGAGTATAATCAAGTGATGCAAAAATAATTTTGGAAATATGAAAATTGTAAATATACTTAAATTTTGCACATTTTCAAAACATTATTCCTCAAAAACTGCCCACACCATTTTTTTGAACTTTCTTAATCGATAGAGGTTGCAATGAACTACATATTCGTTTTTTACTAATCTCCCAAATTTTACTCCAATGCATGCCCAGAAATTAAACCTGTTTTTTTGTTATAGATTTTTTTATAAACACTGTTTTGAAATTTTGAATACATAGCGTTTTGGTGCATCTAAAGATAAATCAAATGCTTTTTTCCAAATGCTGTATCTTTAAATTGAAGCCCGCTACGAATTTTTGAAAATTTTAAATTTAATGCCCGATTACTCAAAAGCAAAATATCCAATCAATACAAATTATCCTATTATATAAGAGCCCTTGATAAGCATAAAATAGTGATGCAAAAATATTTTGGAAAATATGAAAATTGTGAATATATTAGCTGGGTTCAAAGTTTTGGACATATTCAAAAAAAATTTTCTCAAAAACTGCCCACAACATTTTTCTGTAAATTTTCTGAGCCGATAGAGCTTGCAATGAACTACAAAATTTTTTTTACTAACTTTCCAAATTTTTCTCTGACACCCTCTAGGAATTTTTGAAAATTTTGAAATTGATTACTCGTTTATTCTTAAACGCAAAAGCCGATCGCTATAAACTTTTATCAGCTCAATAGACTATTTAAAGTAGTTTATTAGGATCACCAAGAATTTACAATTATTTTGAAAATTAAGGGACAAAAACGATACCTTTTAGTATCAACAACGTGTTTTCCGGCAGTTACGTGATTTTAAATACGCCTATCAATTAGCGCTAATAAAAATAAATATTTTTCATTCTTTGCATATTTTTGATAACTGTAGCTGTTATAACTATTTTCGTGAGCGCTTTAAATATCTTAACGCCTAGCCTGTCACGTCGCGTCGTAGGAGCGCGCGCAGCCCGTAAGTAACCAACGTCTTGAGTCTGCAGCGGGCTTGTACCGGCTAGATGAGATGTAAATTTCCATCACTTCTTGACGCGAGAATATTTAAAACGTAAAAAGTATGAGAATGTACCAGCGACCTGTTTCGCCCATTTTTTCTGTACATGAGCAGAAACAATCGAATGTTTTGTCGGATATCTTTTTTCTTTTTGCTGGCGTATTTGCTCTTATACAATAGCTCAACCAACAATTTTTTGTGGCCTTCTGCAACTTGAGATATCGTTATAATCGCGGC
Organism: Ctenicera cuprea; assembly: GCA_958336395.1. Taxonomy (NCBI): domain Eukaryota; kingdom Metazoa; phylum Arthropoda; class Insecta; order Coleoptera; family Elateridae; genus Ctenicera; species Ctenicera cuprea. The sequence continues at coordinate 43,656,842 of OY284491.1, read as the reverse complement.
ATATATTCCGTAAAATTCTTTATTTTTTCTTCATCTAATATTAAATTTGGTAAGTATTCCTTTGCAAACCTTTCTATCTCAACATTTTTTTCTCCGAACTTACTTAGGGAATGTATGTTATCAAATCTCGTATAGATTAGTAATTGTGTTTAATATTTTGGTAATAAGATATTACATTCACTTGTAATTTTATCAAAAAAAACCATTTTATTCCTGAAAGGGAAGATCAAGAAATCTTACGGTGGTTAGGCTATATACTCCTCAATGTACAGCACACAGTGGTACACTTTCATAAGTACAATTAACTATCTAAATGATATGAGATATGAGGATTAATAGCCTCACATAAAGTTTACACACATTATGCATATCGAAAACCAAAAATAAATTTGTATTTATCTTTAATATACCTACGTTATTGCATGGTGGCATTTCTCATGCTTGTAGGGACTTCCACTTTAACTGCGTGACGTTCCACAAGTAAAGTTGATGCCGTCGGTAATATTCGAGTTGAAGTTATTTTTTTAATTTGTTATTCATCTAATACTTGTTAGTAAATAAACAATAATTATGTAGCAAACACCAGCTAAATAATAATTAGCTCGGGAATCATGTACCTTTTGATTGCGTCCTAAACGGGAACAAGCTTGGTTTTAACTAGTTCACATTATCTATGTACTGTAATAGTAATACAAAATTAAGATATAGCTTTTGTCTAGATTACACCCGCATATTTTCGTTAATCGTTCACTTATTTTCATTGATTTCCGTTGTATTGCCGTGATTGCAGAGTGATTGCCCTGTTTGCCGAGTTATTGCCGCGTTTGCCGAATGATTGCCGTGTTTGCCGAATGATTGCCGTGTTTTCCGAATGATTGCCGTGATTGCCGAAAATTTGTACACCTATTGCCGCTAGTGAGACACCCCTCGGGTAAAACAATTTCTTAAGTTTAGGAAAGTCCAGATGAGGTGCTTCGCTGGTTATTTTTAAAAGATTTTTTCTTATGAAAAACTATAAAAGTTATACGCGTATCTTGACTTACGCCTACTGGAAAAACATTTTTCTTGCAGAGTCAAAAAGGCGTAATTATTATGACATTCTTTTTTTAAATAAACATTCTCTACAACAAAATAAAGATAAATCTAAATTATAGTTCTTCTCTATAAAAACATTTGAAAACATAAAAGAAAATTGTGCAAAATGACCTGAAATACAATACAATAACATTATAAATAACATTATTTATAAAAACGATAATGTTACAGGACAGGTAAGTCTGGTAATTTTTGCTTACTTTAAAACAACCATAAACATAAATTAAAATAAAACATCCGAGACGTAAAATCTCATTTCAATTGTTCTATTATTATTGCTTTGTTTGTTTTGTTATAAAAAAACCTAACATAAAATAAAATAAACAAAAACAATTTAATGATGCACGAGACTAATTATTGTGGATAGAGAATGGGCGTAACGCTGTGAAGTTCTTATGCTCAATGGATGGAGTAATATTACTTATTGCAAAATGACAATTGTTTATTACAGTTTTGACATCGTACAAACACTGTTGTCAAACTACCTAGCAAATAGAGTGCAGTGAGAATTATCGTGAAAAGGACACATCAAAAGGTAGGCAGGATGTGTTATGATTTACAACGTAATATTGTTTATACGATTATCAGCAGAAGGTTGGGCAATTAAGCCCAAAACTGTACTTACTTTTGGGTTAAATACTGGGTGGTCCAATCGATGATACCGCCAACAACTTCGACGTTGACCAATTTGTAACTTCCTAGTTTAACAGGTAGTTGATCGTTGGGATTAACGGTTTGAGCAAAGTTCTCAAAAAAGCGGCGGTAATCGGTTAAGTAATCGTCCTTATTAGCCATAGTTTTCACGAAAATTGGGAAATACTTATCAGAATCACAGAGCTGTTAAACTTTTTAACTTTATTTAATACACAAATTCGTTGTTATAAAAATCGCTGATATGTACATATATTTGTACTACGGTTAAAAATTATTATCAGAGTTTACTAGTCAGATAACGTTGCATTCGCTCGTCCAACACGTAAATAACTGTGAATTGCTACATGAATTCATTCAAAACATTACCAACATCAAGTGACTCACGCTTGTCACACTTTAGTAAATTTACGAAACGTCAAACTTCCAGATTCCCTAGGGTATTCAGTATTACCAACTATAATAACAACTAAAAAAACAAAAAGATCCTACAGCAAACTTTTTTCGCGTGAATTTCAAAACCACGACTTCCTGCATAATATCGACCGACGTCTCTATACAGAAACAAAAGAACCCCTTGCTTCTACAGGAAACAACTTGTCGAATGTTAAAAATCTTGTCAAAAACTGTAATACGTCATTTTGGGGAGAACCAATCACGTACGAGCTTTAAAAAAGCGAAAATACCGCCAAGATACAAAATTCTTATTTATTGTGATGAATTAATATAAACTGTTGCACAATAAAAAACGTTTTAATTAGATTATTTTAACTTTAAAACACTGTTATTAGGCAATTATAATACAAAGTTATACTATATATCGCCTTCCTCTTAAACATACTTGAAATAATCTCCTTTTGTACAAAACAATTTTAGCTTACTTTAACTTAAAGATTCTCTTTAAAACTGTGCAACATGGTGATCATATAACGTATAGTAGGGTTTTATGCAACCAAATTTTCCAGTAAACTGCAGTGTTTCGTTTTTTTTTTCTAGAACTGTTGAATTTAAAAAGTACGCATTAATATTATTTTCTAAACAAAATTTCAAAATGTACATACCAAAATAACTTGTAGATACGGACGAAGCATCTCAGGAGCAGACTTTTTATCTCTACCATACGTCATAACTAGCAATATGCATTGGTTAAAAACGTTGGTTTTTAAATATTGTAGAATTACTTTTTTTACATGCTATTAATTTCCAACATTTCCAATAGAGGTGAATTTAAGAGATCAATTTGCTCAATCATTAACGGCACCGTTTTTGAATGTTTGTGAATTTCAAATGCTTCTACTATATCTAATTAACGTTTATCATCGCAATAGTGTAAACATTTTATAGTGTTACTAGACGTCACTAAATGATTGCGTTTTAATAAATGTTTAGCATAACTGGATTTATATGGGTTTTTGTATTTGTATTTGTAACAGCCTACATGTTCTTTATACCTAATATTAAAATTTCTATTTGTTTGGCCTGTATAAACCCAATTACAATGGGAGCAATTTAATTTGTAAACTCCTGATTTTAGCAAATCATCTGTTTTTGATTTTGCATTAAATGAAGTGTTAAAATGTTTTTAGTTGTTTTAAAACTTACTTTATATTTATTTGTTTTGTTTATAATATTGGCAATTTCTTCCGATTTATCACCAAAATATGTGATCGAAGCATATTTAACTGTATCGGATGAAGTTGGGGTATTCGAATAAATTTTTTGAATGGCTAATTTATAATTTTTTTTAATGTATCAATAAGTTTAGTATTATAATCATTACTAAATGCAATGTGTTTAATAATTAAAATTTCTCTATTATAATTAGTTTCATCTAAAGGGACTGTTAAAACCCTATGTATCATTGATCTGTACGCTGCTAATTAAAGTGTTTTATGATGACAAGAATGGTGTGGTATTAAAATGTCTTTTTGTGTAGGTATTCTCTAAACAGAGTATTCAAGTTTATTAGTCAAATTAATTTTTATGTTCAAATCTAAAAAGTTAATGGACCTATTTTGCTCAGTTTCTCGAGTAAATGTTATGTTTGGATGCAAGCTGTTAATAAAAATCATTAATTAATTCAAATGAACTATCAAAACATGCTAAAATGTCAAATAATTGAATCAACGCTGTTCGTTTTATTTCAACATTTTGTTAATAAGATTGTTATTTAACAAAGGAATACCTACACTTGATGAGGTATTTGCGAGAACATATTAGTAACATCCAAACTAACTAGCTTGTAATGGTAAATGTAAGTTAGATAGTTTATTGATTAATTCGGAAGAATTTTTAATTAAATTTTGGTTTATAATCTAAACTGGTACAACATTATGTAGTATTTTTGCTACATGTGGTTGGGCGCAAATATGTATGATACTGCTGGCCTAATGAGCATGTTGTTTATGTATTTTTAATAGACCTATAGTTTTAGGAGTTATGGATTTGAATTTATTATTTATCTTTTTTGATAATCTGTTAAACAAACCTGGTAATTTTTAAATGGTTGTTTGAATTCCTTCTGATAATTTTTGATAGGATTACTAGTTAAAGCTTTTAAATTTGTGTTGTGTAAGTAAACGTCATTACCTAATATAACTAACGTGCTTCCTTTATCTGCTATAACATAAATCAGTAAAGACCCGACTTTTACTCCCAGAACAGCAAAACATTTCGTTGAAATTTAATAAGTAAAGAAAAAATGGGCGTACTCAAATCCATTCAGTTATACGTGAAACATGTTGCACGATTTTGCAAGGTTTCTACAACTATGTAGTTACGTTCAGTGTCTGCACCCAAAAATATTTTTGCAAAGTTTCATAAAACTATTTTGTGTATTACTTTAAAAACCCCTGACCATGCTAACTGGGCTTATCAACTCCGTTATAAAATAGCTCGAGATAATAAACCAGCCGGCCAGATGAATAATACGTACTAAACAAGCTCCTAATATCAAGCATGTGGGTGTGTTGCTATTTTAAGCCCGTAAATAATTCGTTTAAAATTAAATATATGCGCCAACTATATTCTGAAAGGAATTATGCCAGAATTTATTATCAATTGATTGCCCGGTAATTTAAATACTGACTAACTAATAGACTAGAAATCTGGACACTGGAAATCAAATTGTTTACTGAAATTTTGTCTGTAATCCATTTAAGTAATAAATTATTTATTTTATTTTTCATTTATTACTATTTAATGACATCTGTTTTAATAAAGTAGCAATTTGAAATTTTGCATTATTGAAATGTCTTTCTTTGAGAATAATGTCAAAACTAACTGTTACAATTTCTTTAATATTAGTAAATTTTGAAAAGGGGGAAAATTCAGAACCCTTATTAAAGGAGCAAACTGATTTCTTAAATTCACCTCTATTGGACATTTTGGAATAAGAAATCCAGTCAGCTGCAGACATAGATTACCAAGATCAAGTCACCATGTTCTATTGTTGTTATAACACTAGCTGTTTACTTTTTATATAACCTTTGATAATGGCATGTAAACATGTCGAAATACATATAAGGTTAAAATAAATTCATTATTCTTAGAAGTTTTGGAATAAGAAATAAAGTCATCTGCAGACATAGATAAACTAACATACATCAAGTTCTATTGTTCTTATAGTAACCAGTGCGAGATTTCCTTATACACTCGGTACAAAAGAGCTTACAGTGGTACATATTAGGGGTGGCACACTTTGTATAAAAAAATTAGTTTAAAAATTTAAAACAGGAAGTTCTTCATTTTCAGTAAATGTAAAACTGTAGATCTTACAAATTTCTTTCTTTAACTTCCAAACATTTGTTAGATTAAAATATGAAAATTATGGAACACAATTGTTATGCTGCGCAAAGACGTAGTTTTCATTAACATAAATTCCCTCCCTCCTTCACCTTGCTGCTTGCTTTGAAAATGAAAATAGAGAATAGGCGACGTGTTAGTTCACCCATTTAGAGTCTAATTAACACTTAATTTACTGTAAGATAGGGACGGCAAATGTTTGCCGTGTGTAGAGCGGCAAGGCTGTCAACGTCAAGTCCGGCTTTGACTGCAACATCAACTATTTATGCATTGATAATGTCATGTCAACATGTTGACATATGCATAAGGTTGAAATAAATATCTGTTGAAGTTATTTGTTCTTATTTTATTTATATTATTATGAACTTCAATGAAATAAAGCTTGAACTTATTCTTACTTCCTTTTTCTACAGGGTGGCCGCTTAAAAACTGCTTTTCAAATTCCCTGACTTTTCCCTGACTGATAAACTTCAGTTTTACCTGACTCATTTTTATGGTACAAAAGCCAATTTCAACTGTTTTTTTTAATACAAATTGTTACCCAACTTAAATTACTTTAGAGCAAATGGAAATTTTTTAACAAGCATAACAAAATACAACATCTGAACTTTAAGGAAAAATTAAATGAAATAAATATAAATTTTATAAACAAAAATAAAAATAATAATTGCATTTTACAGAATTTTCCCTGACTATTTCGTGAAATTTCCTGACTTTACGTTGAAATTGGTACAATTCCCTGATTTCCCTGACCAAAATAAAAAAATTCTAAATTCCCTGATTTTTCCCGGTTTTTCAGAAAAGTGGCCACCGTGTTCTACGGTATTTTCTCCATAACCATGCAAAGAGTCATCTAAGAATAGCCAAACAAGTTTTGTTTACATATTTAAAGGATAAAAAAATTCAGCAAAACTATAAAAAATTTTTATGTACATGTAAGCATAGAGACTTCCTCTAATCCATCTACGAGGGATGTCCGGTTACTAAAGTACATTTGTGAATTACAGACAGACTACTTTATTTATAGAAATCAAACATACACTAAGTAAAAGCGCGAACTGTTAGCCATTGCCTTTTTAGCAAACTGCTGAACTTTGAATTTTTTTTAATTGATTCTCATCCGTTTTCGTCGCATACCTTCGGGATCATCATTCAGTGTTGTGCGGCCACTTTTGAACTGATTACACCAAACACTAACTTATTTTTGACTCATAACGCCTTCTCCATAAGTCTTCAGTATTTTTTTAAGAATTTTGGTAGGTTTTTCATTATTTGCATGCAAAAATCGAATGACCGCTCGGAATTCAAACTTGGAGTATGTTTCGATCGGAACTGACATTTTGCGGCTGTCACTGAGCACGTTGTACTTAACCTAAGGCAATGACAAAAGCTACCTATGTAGAACATATGTGCATCTAAAATGCATGCAAGTTTCAACCTGATCGGATCAAGTATGCGGTGTGCCGAGCAAAGGTACCTTAGTAACCTGACATCCCTCGTAGTATGCATGTAGCTGAACTTGAATTTTGATAATTATTAAAGAATACTGTAGTGAACTGCTAGAGCGACCTGGAAAGGTCATGCTAAAAGGACCATGGTAGTTAGAAACTTCAACTCTTGGAATTTTGACAGATCCAACAGTCTCATTTAAAAATAGTAGCAAAAATTAATAAATTGATAAATATTATATCTTTTCTAATTTTCATTTACATTTTAATGTACAATAGGTACTACATAATCACACATTTATTACTTAAATTTTCTGCTATATCAGTAACAGGTTCACCTCTCAATTCCTTTGATTTTAAATTTAGGTATGTATTTTCATATTCTTTTTGTAAATAATCTGGCAGAGGTTTATTCCAATCTTCAGGCGGTTCTGTTCGTTTTGCCCACACATCATTATTGTAGTGCGCTCGTAATCTTACCATCCGTCTCTCAGTTTCACTTTTGACTAGCTCTTCCTAGAAGGAAAACAGTCTATATATATATAACTTTTAGTATGACAATGCAGATGCAAAATTAGGTAAACTTGTCATATCTATGTTAGAGGTCAAGCAATTGATTTTTTAAATACAAACTAAATTAGTAACTGAAATATAATATTTTTAATTTAATATAATAAATAAAAAAGGTAAAAAAACCTACTGCAGCTTTCGAATCTTTATTATCTTTCCATTTCATACAGCTGTCGAAATCTCTTCGCCATTGCGAACAGTCAATGCTTTCTCCGTATATAAAACGCTGATGAAATCGAGCCTTTATGCTTCTGCAATCTTTATATTCTTCTAGGTAAGCTTTGCAGGGACGAATCTGTTTTTACGGGGACATGCAATTATTGAATTAACTGTATCTTAAAACTATTACCATCCACTCATCGTTGAACACATCATTTGAATTAGAGTCTTCATTTTCTATCGTCATTTTATTGTTTTTAACTACTGAAAAGTGGTTATTTTCTATGAAATATTTTAGGTTATGCAATAAACAAAACGTGATTTTGCCGGACTAGGCAACCCAATATACCGCAAAGTTCAGTGTCATTAAACCTACGAAATTAGACCTAGTGAGACGTTTTTCAGCTGCCACCCAGTTACAAACTAGATTTTTAAACTAATTAAATGCACATCGATGTTGCAGGTAATGTTAATTTATTTATTCACAATCAAGTAGTAATATGTCACTTTCCGACTTTTATAAAGTTGGAAAATCATACAATTAAACATTGTGTAACTAGTCGGAAAAGTCTTTTCCGGCTAGCTGGAAAAGACTTTTCCTCAGACTTGGGAAGATACTTCCATAAAAGTATCTTACGATAAGATAAGATACAATGGTCATTAAAGTATCTAAGATAAGATAAGATACCCATTTCATAAAAGTATTCAGATAAGATACAAGATACTTATTAAAAGTATCTTAGATACTTTTAAGATACCGAAATAATAACACAATTGTTGTTAAAACTATATATTTATTTATTTTATACAGTAGTAATTTTTCCTTTTTTTTTTACGAAACTACCTAATTTATTTATATATCATATTATTTAAAATTCAGAACCTTTTAACAATATACAGCTTTCTAAGAGAGCATCTGATAACTGCGCTCTTTTTTTGCTTAGAACAAGGCCACCACAACTAAATATCCTTTCTACCGCAGCGCTGGATGGCACAACAGTATTATATTTTAAAAATAATTTTTTAATTGCTGGTAATCGATCTAGGCATTGCAATCCTTCGCCCCCCATGGTTAAAAATTGTTCCACCTCTGTGGTATTTTTTTTTGGTTTGTAGAAAATCGAAAAAATCGTTACCTTCATTTTTTGAAGTTTCTTCATAATTCTCAGTATTAGAATCTGAAAATAAAAAAAATTGTTGTTTGTCACACAAATGGGTGTCAAAACATATATACATTATTCGATTAAATTAAAATTTGGGGTAAGTTACCAGCTGCTATTTTGCTTTTCAGTAAAGCCAACGCTTCGTTTTCCTTCTCTTGGTTTTTCAGCCAAAATAACTGAAATTGGGGGTGAACTACCGCCGCTAAAACAAAATCTTCGTCTTCCATAACAGCAGAAAATCTCCTGTTTATGTCTTCATTAAAGCTTTAACTAAAGGCCCACAGAACTCCATTTTATCAAGTAGATGCTGTAAGCGCCTACGAACAGTGTATATTGCAGGTAACAAATAGCCTGCATATGATTTTTTTTCGCCCTGCAAATTGTAATAATAAATACTTTAATTTTTTGACAGTCTGTAAAACAAGCAAGTAGCTATACAACGTATGTAGACGTTTAAATTAGGTTATTTACCTGTAAAGTATCCAAAGCACAAGCAATTGGTTTCATTACAGTTATATACTCTGAAACAAACGTTAGCTCACTTTCTGTAAGCCGCAATAATAAACCACAATGATCGAATATATCATGAAGCTTTTCAACATCTCTCTTTGCTATTTCATGGATACATTGCAGTGAATCGTATAAAGAATTCTAGCGTGTAGCATTAGGTATTGTTAGATATCTTCCAATGGTATCTTTGATGAAGTCAGCATTAACAGTAGATTGATTTTGTTTATTCCATATTCCTAAAAACAATAATTGTATGTTTCGTTTAATACTTTAAATAATGTCTTTTAAAGATTTACCTTGTAATTTTCCCAATGCTGAACGCCAAATCTTTTTGTACTTCGCATCTGTTTCGGCCTTTTCCGCATCTTTCGTAGAAATTAAATTAAAAAGGTGAGCACAGCAACGATGATGGGGTGGCAGCAATACCGTTTCTGTTTCATTAAACAGTGATGATAAATCAACCGGTTGCAAATCATCATCGTCTTCATTTTCTTTTTCTTCATCCTCTTGGGGAGTTGCAAAAATCCGAAATGCTTTTACAAAATTACTGGCATTATCCGTCGTAGTTCTTAAAACTTTATTTTGTATTGCAAACTCCTTATGAATTTCTGAAATCATAGTTGCCAACACATTGTGGGTTACAGATCCTAAAAAAAATTTTTGTAGTTACTGACCATCTAATTTAAGTTTTAAATTTTACCTTTTACTCTTTTGCAAGCTAATGGCGCAATTTTTCTCAAAAATGTATTAGGGTCAATCCAGTGCACGGTCATGCCCAAATAGTGCCTTCGCAACCCTAAAACAGTTTAATACAACAATGATAAATCGACCCTCACATCTTAAAGATAAAATATTTTACAAAACAAGAATTATTAACGAAAAATGAGTTCAATCAAAGAATATAATAAAAAAAAGTCTCTATAGTTTATATATTAAATCTGTTGAAGTTATTAATTGTTTTTTTCATATCCTAGTTTATTGTTTGCACTATAATAATTATGATAAATAAATCTTACCTTTCCAACAATCGCAGGTTGTGGAAACATATTTTATTTCGCTTAATACCGAAATTAAGTTTTTCTTAAATGATTGTGCTTTCAGATCTATTTTCTTCGTTAAAGATTTTCTGGACATAACGTTAATGCCAGGTCGCAGGTCCTCCAGCGGTTTTTTTAACGCATCCGTTTCGACATTGCGCAATGGTATAAAATTTTGCACGTGGTAGTTGACAATTAGATCGTCAATTCCTGTTTGGTTAACTGAAACAAAGAGAAAATTTGCTAATAAAATTTAGTAAAAACTACAAATTAATGTAATAACTAATAACAATAGTGAAAAGTGAAATAATCATACACACCTTTAAAATCAAGCCTTGGTTGCTTAACCATGGAAACAGGGCCGCCGCAATCCTCGCCACTGTTTTTACGTTTTCTGCTATTAATCGACTTGATTTGCTTTGTTGGATGAATTTGCTAAAAAAATGTATTAATCAAATAAAAGATGCACAGAAAATAGCAGATAGGTGTCTATTAAATATGAATCAAAAGTTTTGATGACCGTTTATTAATTAATTGATGATATTTTTAATTTGCTTTTTACAATATTGTATAAATTGAGTTGCAAAAAAATATTTCCCTAAACCGAGATTTAAACCTGATGTTTATTGAGCATTACCATTTTGAAACAACTAACTTGCAAATTTCATTTTTAATATAAATATATAATTTACAAAAATCTAAGATGGTCCTGTCTTTCAACAACACTTTAGCGGCAAATTTTAAATAAAAAAAATTGCAATTTTCTTACCTTCAAATGCTTCCTCAAGTTTTACGATGTTGAAGCGTTTGTAGAGATGTACTTTTCTTTAATACACACTATACACTTTACTTTAAAAACAGAATTTTTCTTAAAACCTTTTTCCGAAATATAAAAAAACTCTTTTAAGTTATCCCATGGTAAATGATTCGTATCACCCATGGTATTTCAGCGGCACGTATTACTAACACAAAAAATAAAAACTAACACTAATTAGAAATAACAAATAACTAATTTTTTAATACCTACATAGAGAGTTTTTATAATATATTTTAAAAACGGCTAATTAATTGCACTTATTATTTACACCTATGAATTAAACCCAAGTATTGTTTAAAAAAACAGTATACACAAAAACCGAACCTGGAACTTTTGTAATCAACTGCAATACAAGTACTAAATGTTTACAAAGTTTAAACCTACAATCAACGTTACTTTTCAAGTTTTTCCCTATTCCCAAATACGTCATTCATCTAATCATCTATGACACTTTTCATTCTTATAGTAGGGCCCACGTAGCTTTAAAGGTTTAAAGTATTAAAATTAGGAAAATCTACCTGGCCATCGGTAAAGGGGAAGCAATAAGCATCCACTTTTAGTAATAACATTTCCAAGAACATTTAATCCGCCTTTTGCGGCAAATACTGAAAGTTAAAATTGCACGTAAAAAAAGTATCTTTCAAAATAAGATAAGATACCTAAAAAAAAGTATCGAAGATAAGATACAGTTACTATGTATAAAAATGTATCTTAAATAATGTAAGATACTACAAAAAGTATCTCGATACTAGTATCTCGATACTTTAAGATAAGATACTACCCAAGTCTGCTTTTCCTGCTACTTAAACGTCACTTTTCAACAGCTTAAATGTTAGTGTCATTTTGAGTAGTCGAATTGTAATAAAACTATCCACAATGAAGATAATGTTTTATTTAATAAAAAACTAAACAATAACTTATTAAATTACTAAAACTACTCGTACACTCTAACTCACTATCAGACATAAAATGCGTTAAAATGATAATAGTTATCAAAGCAAATAATTTGAATGAGTATCTGTATATAAAATACTTAATTACTTTAACAATATCTATTTATTTTAACCTTATACGTATTTCGGCATGTTTACATGCCATTGTCAAAGGTTATATAACCTTTGACAATGGCATGTAAACATGCCGAAATACGTATAAGGTTAAAATAAATAGATATTGTTAAAGTAATTAAGTATTTTATATACAGATACTTATTAAATATGGACTTTAACGAAGTAAAGCTGGAAATTATAAATAAAATAATTTGAAAACTGTACTGACAGAATAAATAAAAATGAGCGAAACACTTCGCCTGGACTTTCCTATACTTATAAATTAACATTGTTTTATATTTTCCAACACTTTTGATGTACACCTGTCTAGACCAGGCTAGTAAAAGTAAACAGCGTTTATAAAAACTTCAAGCTTGAAGAGCGTAATTTAAACCTACCATTACCACGCTGGCTCCGCCTGCAACTGAGTACATGTGAAACAATCGAACTGAAATGAACCGGAGGCACGAGTAAGGAAGCGTGTTGATGTTTGAAAATGTATTAATAACTCGAGAAGTATTATTTTTAGCAAGAAATTACTCTTATTAATTTGTATTTAGAATTTCAAAACCTTTCTGATTTTAAAGCCAAAATGCCACGTTTCCATTTAAAAAAAAGTTATTTTTTACCGTGGCCGCCATATTAAAATTGGAAACTCAAGTTTTTTTCTTAAATACAATCGAGAAGAATTTGCCCTACAACTTTGCTCTTGGGTTTGCGATTCTATCTATTAAAATAAAAAAGTTAGCCTACACTGAACATTAAACGACTAGTACTACAAGAATACAACCGCTGTAGAAAGTATGTGAAATTCTTCAAAGGACAAAAAGATTATTAAGGGGCAAAAAATTCCATTTTTTGATTTTTTGTAAAAAGATTCTCCTAGAGCAAACAAAACAAAAAACCAAATTTTTAATTTTTTATCGAAAAAATTTGGGGGGAGGGGGAACAGTAGCCCCCCTAAATATGAAATTATCGAATAAATATTATGATATTCGGATTTTGCTATCAATGATGAGCTATATTGCTTTAACAGAAATATTTTATTGCCCCCAGTTAAATAAATAAAAGGGTACCAATTTTCAATTTTCAAAAATTCACAAAGGGCGTCAGAGTGAAATTATAGCAATGAGCAAAAAACGAAATTGTAGCAAATGCCTATCTTTATTAGCTTAAAAAGTTTAAACAAAAACGTGTGGGCAGTTTTTGAGAAAAATTTTTTTGAAAAATTCCAAAATTTTGGAGTGCTGTCATTACGATCGTTTTCATATTTTCAAAATTAATTATATTTCATGGTATAGTACCCTTGAAGGGCTACCAAACAAGATGTAGTTGATTCCAATCAGATAACTGGTTTTTGAGTAAATGGGCGTTAAAGTCGAAATTTTCAAAAATTCGTAGCGGCCGCCATGTTGAAGCTAGAGAGTTCGGTAAAAAAACGTTTGATTTGTTCTAAGGCTTTCTATAATTTCCACTATTACAATTTCCAAAATTCTGTTTCTGAAAAAAATACTACCAAAAAAACATGTCTAGCTTCCGCTTCCGGTTTCGGATCTTTTTAAAAGCTTATTTTGTCGATGAATTTTTGATATACCTCCTCAATCCAAAGCACATCGAAATGGGTCCAGCCGTTCCGGAGATATGAGCGTTACCCACACACACACCCACACACACACACACCCACCCACAGACAGACATTTTTTAAAAACCACTTTTTTAGGATCCTGGAAGCCCAAAACATGTATTTCCGTCAAAATCTCGATTTTGAAAATTTGCATGAAATCAATACTTCCCTATACTGAAAGTATAGGAAAGTAAAAATGTTGACATGTTACCTAGCAACACTTCCACAGATCTCTTTGTTAAGGTAGACTAATCAAATTATGATAAAACTGTCAATAAACATTAATGAAAATTATGTTTAAAACTCAATAAGTAATTAATTAATAACTGATTATGAATAAAACTGATTGTGAATAAAATAGTATACAAACCTACGTGAAAAGTTTTCCTGTCTCGAGAATTAGTTGACCATATCTACCATATCTCTCGAAAGGAATGAAACACTTTCCACCTCGGTATGTAATATACTGTTTATTTTGATATTGCAGCAATGGAACTAATATGACTTACTTGCAAATACCTCCCCCTCCCCCGTCTTGTTCAATAAAATTATGAATGTTTAGATATAAATAATTTTATTTATGAATAATATAGTAGTACATGCATTATATAAAAACTGGTCATGTAAAGTTCAAGAGGCAACCCGCAGGGGAAGTCTGGTGCACACGTTAGAGGAAGTCTCATGGAAGTTCAGGGGAAGTCGGGGAAGTCGGGGAAGTCTGGGGAAGTCCAAGGAAAGGGATATCCAGATGTATGGATAAAGTTTGTTCAATCCTATAAAACCGTATGGCGTTCGCAAGTACCGGCGAATCTAGTTCCAGCACAGTATACTTATATATACCGTAGCGAAAGCGCCCATATAACGCCTGGTAAGCTATAACTAGTGGCGCTCCAAGCGGTCGACAAGTTAAACTATCGTTTAAATTATGGCGGGTTTTAAATTCTAATCCAGTTCGTTGTTGTTACCATATTTTTAATAAGCAAAACAGAAAAATTACGAACTACATTATATAATGGTTTTTAAATAATACAAAGATAATGCCAAGTAATATGATTTATTAACAAAATAAGTTTTGATTTATACATTAAACAGTAAATAATACCTATATTAACAAGGCTTTATTATTCGAAGCGCTGGTAGTTTTCTTTTACACAAAAGTGGCTTAGGAAGGTTTTTAATTTGAAATATTGTTGGTACTGCGTTGTGAACAAACTTCTTCTTCTCTATATTTATAAACTACGAATCTTCAAAATGCAGCGTACACAAAGTGAAGTTTTTATTCAAATATCCCACCTCCTTTTCACGTAAATCTTCACGTCTACAGTTTACAACCCACTGTTTTGATCTAGAACGACGAGAAAGTCAAACTTTAATGTATTAATATTTATTAGAATTTATTACCTTTTTGGATCTTTGGGAAATGTAAAAAAACTAAGGTTAGGATTCTTTCCTTTGTTGTTTTCGCAGTTTACGGCGGAACATGCGCTCCCTTTCGAGACTCTCATAATAGATTGGTATATCACTAATCACATTTTTATAAAAACACTGGCAAACAACTTGAAAATTGTTCTTATAACGTTCAAAAAGCAGAGAAACACTACTACCGTCAGCTGTCAGATTTTAGTGTAACTTGTTCGCCGCTTGGTGCTATAATTACCATAAATGACCTTTACTTTCACTACTGTATATATAAGTATACTGTGGTTCCAGTTCATTGAATCTATGTTTCTGACGTACACGTGCCTCCCGAAATATTATGCAAATTTGTCTTATTTTTGTTTTCATAATACCGTGATCCGCTATATGCAGTAATTTACTGCAGAGAAATGTAAGTTGTGTTGAACTAACATTTTTTGTAGTAAATTAATAAACAATGAAAATTTTGGCCAATGAAACTGACAGAACGATTTTCAACTAGTGGCTTTATTGTAATTTTTATTGCACATTATTTATGCAATGCATAACAATAATTAACTGAACCGTGGCTTTCGCCCAAGCTCTTAATGATAATTTCTTTTAAAATACCTAATGCTTTTGAAATGAATTGACTGTTAACATAAACATTCACTCCAAATACTGCTAACAAAATTATAAATTAGCTGGGTCGAGATCTAATATTATAGCACGTCGTTACCAAAAGTTGACAGTTCCGATTTCAATATTTAGACTAGTGGAACCCGTCGGTTACGCCCTCCGCTTTTTAAAATAAGAAATGAGCGAACGAAGCAGCGTAATGGCCCGAGGATCGAAGTCCTAGTTTTATAAATTATTTTGCGATTAAACTCTTGTTATCGTAGTCCTAAATGCGTTTGTTATAGTAACATGAGCTCCCCATGTTTGAGTCTATGAAGTGTTGTGTGAAATCGTGACCTACTTATTGGCTGCTGCCTTTATCTGTACATATTTTAAGGAATGTCCTGTTTTTCAGTGATATTGTATGACATTTTGTAGCACAGTTTATAATTGCGTATCGGATGTGCTGGTGTTCTCGTTGCTGTTCGAATTGGGAATGAATGCTCAGTGCCTCGCGACCCAATCAATCAAGTAAATGTTGTTCACTCAAAGTGGCTTATTTACATTGCACAATGTACCGGTTTGCTGTGCAAAGAACTGTAGCCCTACATAATGGACGCAGAAATATGTGGGTTCTAAAAATTTCTAAAATTTTATTTTGTTTCTTAAATTCGAGAATTTAAAAAATTTAGGGAAGTTCATAAAATTTTAAAATTTGTAAAAATATTGATATTTCAGTACATTTCGTACATTTCGAAAATATCAAAAATTTCTAAACTATTGAAATTATTCAACATTTCAGAAAAACAAATTTAGAATCTAAAAAGTTTTAAAATTTTGATTATTTTTAAAATTAGGTTTAAAGAACAATTAAGGAACTTTTGAAAGTTTCGGTTATTTTAAAAATTTTTGAAAATTTTGAAAAATATTTATAATTTTTGAAATTTTTAAGGTTTCGGTTATATTAAAAATCTTTTGAAAATTTAGAAAATTATAAATATTTTTGAAATTTAATTATTTGTAGAATATTTTCATAATTTTGGAAACTTCAAAAACAGAACATTCAAAATTTTCCAAAAATGTTTTTATTTTGAAAATTTTAGGGTTTTTATTTTTCTAATTGCAAACAATGTGTATATCCGTTGAAATATCAACATAGACTTTCCAATTTGGTTTTCTTTTCAATTATGCAATTAGAAAGTGTTTCGGCAAAATGGAAGCTGCTAGAAGGTTTTTGTCTCTCAAAAGTTATTCCTATTGTCATTGTACTCCTTCACACAGAGTTTGGAGCGGAAATTCGTACATGTTTGAAAGGTAGAAAAAAACATTAAGACGGCCGAGGGAGGCTATTATACACGGTGTTTCTTAATAACATGCTAACATTTAAGGAGGTTATTCTTGGGTCCATTTTGAGAAAAAAACTTCATATGAACATATGTCCTAAAGGTCTTAACTTTTGAACTAAGGGTGCTAAAGTTTTAAGGAAAAATTCTTTTTTTTTATGATAACTTTGGTATGACCCTAGATATTTTTGTGAAACGTAGTACGCATTTTCTACGCATCAAAAGGCATTTTCTGCTGTACAACATAATTTTTTACTCTTGCCAGTGGCGTTCGTGCGGGATTTGCACTGAATCATTTAAAGAGAAAAGTGATACGCCACTGCTTTTTTTTAAAGTAAAAATTATTTTTGATATTCTCATTCCTTTCTGAGCAAATCTTGTCTCTTGATTTTTTTTCGTTTGACGTACTGTTTTTGCATAAAAAAGTAAAATTCATTCATTTGCATCTCGGTAGACCACTTACGACAAAAACCAATTTATGTAACTTTAAACAAAAATTTATTTAAGAGAATAATTTTTGAACGGTAAAATTATAAAATTAGATACGTTTTTAATCCTTGATAATACCCAATTTCATAACAACGTGCAAATGAATGAATTTTATTTTTTTATGTGAAAACCGTACGTCAAACGAAAAAAAATGAAGAGACCAGATTTGCTCAGAAAGGTATGAGGATTTCAAAAATAACTCTTACTTTAAGAAAAAGCAGTGGCGTATCACTTTTCTCTTTAAAATGATTCAGCGCAAATCCCGCACGAACGCCACTGGCAAGAATAACAAATTATGTTGTACAGCAGAAAATGCCTTTTGATGCGTAGAAAATGCGTACTACGTTTCACAAAAATATCTAGGGTCATACCAAAGTTATCATAAAAAAAAGAATTTTTTCCTAAAACTTTTAGCACCCTGTAGTTCAAAAGATAAGACTTTTAAGACATATGTTCATATGAAGTTTTTTTCTCAAAATGGACCCAAGAAAAACCTTCTTAAATATTAGCATGTTATTAAGAAACACCCTGTATAAAATGTAGAGAAAAACAAAGTATAAAATTGTACTTCTATAATTGCGAGGAAATGTGCGTTATTTTAAAATATATTTTCAGAACGTATTGCATATTTAAGCTTCAGAATAGTTTTATATGCTATAATTTTTTAACTACAAAAATGACATTAATTACAGAAAAAAAATTGATATGTTTTTGTATGACCTATAATTATTGTTTTGTACACCAACTTGCACATTACAAATACATTTCAGGATTACAAGGAATAATTCGAGGGTAGGCTTGGGGAAGTCCATGGGAAGCCGAGGAAGTCAAAAGGAAGTCTAAGGGAAGTAGGGAAAGTGTGAGAAAAGTCTGAGGGAAGTCCGGGGGAAGTCGGGGAAGTTTGAAGGAAATCCGGCGAGGTCCGAAGGAAGTCCTTTACTAAGGGGAAGTCGGTGTACAAATTTTAGCCTGCGGTTTACTCCTCGATAAAGTTAGGTATGTAATGTAATTATGGTAAAAGAACGGAAAAAATTCTTGGTCACATAAAATTATAAAACGTAATTATGATAAAAAGGGCTTTAGTAACGGAAAACAAAGCTAATTGTATGAAAAAGTTTACTTGACCTTGGTTTTCCATGGCCGTCCTACGAGTTTTTGGTGTTAGGTATATTAAAATAATATAAAACACATATAACGACGAAATTGGGATGAAAAAAAAACTAGAGATGTGGCTTTGGAAGTTTACAGGGTTAACATACATGTCCTTCATCGACATAATTTGATCCATTATTTGTTGTTGACAAAAAAAGGTTAATCATAAATAATATGAGTGATTTTGATTTTTCGATAAAATTATGGTGTAAGTTCACAAGTGTTACCTGTTCACTAGTTAAGATGAATTACTGAATTACTGAAATCTTAACTAGCACAGTTAATTTACACCACAATTTCATTAAAGAAAAATCGTATCGAGTCTTATTCGTCTTAACTATATCACTCACATTAATTTTGACGCATTTTTGGTAACACTGAGCTAGTCCGAAATGCTCGGGTGTTTTCGAGAATCGGCGCTCTTTGCATCGTATTGTTTGCTTGTTTTTAAATGTTTTGATCATTCTGTTAAATGCAAGTTCTATCAAATGCATACCCACCGTTTTGCAGTGGAGTCCTTTTGTAAATTTAATTTTTGGTTTTGACGTTTTTATTTACTGTTGCTGTGAAGTGTTTTTGTAAAAATGGATCGTTTTGAAAAAAAAATCGTTAAGTGGTATTTCATAAAATATTTGAGGGTATGTACATTATTTTGGCCTAAGATTTTAGTTCATATAACCGGTCAAACACGATACAATTTTAGGCACATTTATTAAAAGTGTACACTAAAATTTGGGTCGGTTATGATTTCTCGTATTTTGCTTTTTGCTTGTGGACGACAGAGACAATTATTAATTTTAATTCATAAATTATGTTATAATGAATTATGATATTTACTTCCGGCCGAAGCAATGAAAAACTGTATTCAAATAATAATAAATACACCCAAAAGTCAGTGCACATCAGTTTTAAACGCGTTAATTTAATACTTAAGAGCGATTATCCGAAGCTACTGTAAGTTTAATCACTTATTTAAACAGCACCATGTAGTTTAATCAGTATAAAACAAACGCGATTGGTTCGTTTTATGAAAGGGGAAATTTGTAATTGATGGTTAAATGAAATGCGAGTGGTATAGTCAAAGATATTTGTTTAAAATCCAAAGACATTTCTGATTCAATTATTTTTTACAATATAAAAAAACCAATTTTGTACAGTCTCCTGGTAACTGCTGCCTGTTTTAATAATGGAAATTTTTTTCGAACAGTTTCTGTTAAAAGAGAAAGAAAGGAACATTCCTAAATTTACATACCATATCGTCATCTAGCGAGTTGTGTCCATCTGTGTTACCTTTTATAATCTTCATAGTGCAGAGCCTTTAAACATGTCGTTATATGTTTTGATTTTCCCATCCATGTACAATATTTAGTCAATTTATCGATAAATGTACGCTGTACACGACGTTTTATATTGTTTATTGAGGAACAACCTCCCACTGTTAATAATGCGTCCTGAAATAAATTCACATAACTATTATTATTAATTTCATATTTTTATGTTCAACAGTTGAGTTCTGGGTTCTTCATGATATTTATTAACATATTATCAAATTTATGTAGCTGCAGCAGCTCTTTTTAAATAAGAAATTTAAGAAAATTGTCTAGTTCAACTCGCATTTAATACAATTTGCTGCTGTTGAATTATTGTTTTGATAGTTACTATTTTGTAGTATTTACTATATAGATGGATCATATAAATAAAAAAAAATAAATTGTTGGTCAGATAAACACCAAATATCATGATACAAGCGCAGTATATAGGCCACCACTGTGAAACAAGTAAATGAAAATTGAAAGTACAATTTACAAGGCATAAACTAAGATCAAAACTACCTACTACTAAGTACAAAATTTATAATAATACAATATTTCAATAATTTCAGAAGGAAAATTATTTAACTTTTAGATGTAGTTGATTCAATAGGTGTATCTATGTTTTGTAAACAGATGTGTTTTACGAATTTTTCTTTGAGGGAGTTACATTTACAAACAACATATAATATAAAGCTTAAAATTAATAAAGAAATCATAACAACGGTTGAGTTAATAGAAGTGGGGTGGTAATCTGTACCACTAACAGAGTCAAGTTCATCTTGCTATTTATTGATCTGGATTTGGTCAGCAATTAGCTTTTGAGAGTTTATATGTAGTACTAGGTCTATTGTCGAAATATTATAATGAGTAATAACATCATTATTTAATTGATCGATGTTGGGTACTTTTAAATTAATTTATTGTAAATAAAACAATTCTTAACTTCAACAGGTCTTTATTTTAGCCTTATACGTATTTCGACATGTTGACATGTCATTTTCAGAGGCAAGATTAAAAGTAAACAGTTGGTGTTGCTATAGGAACAATAAATCTTCATAGCTTGATCTTGGTTTTCTATATCTGCGTCCAGATGACTTGATTTCTCATTCCAAAACGTCCAATAATGGTGAATTTAAGAGATCCATTTGCTCATTAATTAAAGATATAGATTTTAAATGTTTGCGAATTTCAAATGCTTCTAGTATATCCAACTTACGTTTATCATCACAAAAGTGTAAACATTTTATAGTGTTATTAGATGTCATTGAATGATTGTGTTCTAGTAAGTGTTTAACGTAATTGGATTTATGTGGGTGTTTTTATTTGTCACAACGTACGTGTTCCTTGTACCTAATATCTATACAGGGTGTTTCATTAATAATTGTCCATAGAGTAACCGGAGAATGCTTGACCCAAAATATGACGATTTAACCTAAAACACTTAGATAAAATATTCCTCCTAACCGAGATACAGGGTGTTTTATTTAAAAATATAACGATTAAAGATAAACGTATTTAGGTTGATTCCTCATTATTTTCTAAGTAAATTAATATTGTCCTCTTTTCTATTGATAAAGGTGTAGTAGGCTGATGTTATTTGTTTATGTTTAACTGTCAGACAGTCAATTTTCATTGAAAAGTGTAATATTAGTTACTGTTATAATAGCGTTCTTTGTGAAAATGCCACGTCATAGTAATTTTTCAAATGCAGAAATGCGAGATATGGTATGTGTTTATGCACAAGAAAATTATCGAGGACGTCCTGCTGCTCAAAGATATTTGCAATTATATCCTAACAGACGACAACCTCATTACAGGACTTTTAAAAATATTTTCGACCGATTAGGGGAAACTGACCAATTTCATCCAAAGCGAGATGTAGGACGTCCAAAACAGTTACAGGAGATCAGGAAGATGATATTTTAGTAAGAATTGCGAAGATCCCTAGTTAAGTACCAGACGCTTATCAGCAATAACTGGAATAAACCCTACTTCAGTTTTCAGAATACTAAAAAAAGAAAACTTAGGACCTTACCATTTTACTCCAGTGCAGAATCTATTACTCGGAGATATTCCTCGACGAATGAAATTTGCACAATTTATTACGGATAAGACAAATGCAAATAACAATTTCGTTATCAACACTATATTTAGTGATGAAGCTACTTTCACACGCAGAGGCGTTTTCAATTGGAGAAATTGCCACTATTGGGATACTGAAAATCCACATGTCATTAGAGAGGCACACTTCCAGCACGAATTTAAGATAAATGTTTGTTGTGGACTTTCTAGAGATCGTTTAATAGGTCCCTTTGAATTACCTGCAAATTTAAATGGTAATTCATATTTACAATTTCTCCAAACTACGCTTTTTGATGAGTTGGAAAAGTTGCCATTAAACCAAAGAATGATATGTGGTTTATGCAAGATGACGCCCCACCACAAAATTTTCCTTAGTGGTGCGAAATTATTTAAATAATGAGGTTCCTCATAGATGGATAGGGCGAGGAAGTGAATTTCCTTGGCCTATTCGGAGTCCCGATTTTAACCCCCTAGGTTTTTATTTGTGGGGACATATAAAGACACTAGTGTGCGCTAGGGGCCTCGGTAGGCGAGTGTAGTCAAGGATACTAAACCTTACAGGATTGCTCATCGCCTATGCTTCTATATGCGGCAACACGTGGTAGAAGTGGGAGGTAACTCTGACGTCACACGCTTATACCGACTCGTCTGTAGCAGCTTCTGCATTGTATTCTATCTGTTTCATGGAGTTGATGATGTTTTACTATTATTTAGACCAATTTAATTCATGTTTATAGTTACTTTTATAAGACTTTTATTCATTTACCTTAGAATTTGTTTGAAGACTATTTTGTATGGTGTTGTTTTAAGAGTTTTATGTTGATTTAGTGTTGATTGCTGTGTTTAGTGCTTAAGGACCTGTAAATATTTTTTTAAATTATTAATACTCTACGGCTCTACGCTGATTACAATTATTGATCAACAGTTTGTGGTTGAGTATTAATTAATAAGTAAGTATATTGCGAAAAGTATAACTTTTTACTAGGACACTAACTAAAAGTGCTTTTATAGAATGACCGATGCTAAAAAAAGCAGTGGAGGCACAAGTTGTGCTATTTCTACCTGTAAGAATTATTATTCAAAGAATAAGGATATTGCATATCATGTTTTTCCAAAAGAAGAGAATTTACGCCTAGAATGGATTATAAAATGCAAACGAGAGGACAAGTTTAAAGCCGCAACAAGTCGAATCTGCTCAGACCATTTTACCGAAAATGATTACCAAAGAGATTTGCGGAACGAGTTGCTAGGTACTTTTTCTCATAAAATGAATACAATATAATAAATTATAGTATTGCTTCTTATTTTAAATAGGTCTACGTAAAAGGAGGCTTTTAAAATCAGGTGCAGTTCCTTCGGTCTTGCTACCATCAGTTGCGTCAAAACCAGTTACTCCTTCTGGATTAGCAAGAAACCAACGAATGAAAAAAAGACTTGATGCCGCCAGCAAACTACAGATTCTTAAAAAATTGGTGTCAGATAGCGAGCTACAATTCACAGAGGAAGGTATCACTACTTTTCATGTACCAGCAATAAATGATAATAATGAAAAACCTGATGCTATTAATTGGAAAGAAAAATACCAAATACTAAAGGAAGAATACGTCAAATTCAAGCGAACAAGTCGATTAAAGATAAAGAGTCTTGAACGCCAAGTGAAATATTACCGAAATAAAAAAGTAAGACCATCAAATGTTTACGTGAACAACAAAATTGTGGAAGTTCTTTCAAAATGTTTGACAAGTCAACAGATAGATATTATATTAAACAACAAAAAACGTGTAATTTGGAATGCAGAAAATATTGCAGTTGCTTTTACTCTACGCTATTATAGCAAAAAAGAGTATACATATTTAAAAGAAAAATTGAATTACCCGCTACCAGCTTTATCTTCTTTACGTAGGTGGGCTTCAAAACTTAATATGAGAGAGGGAATTCTTAATTCAGTACTAAACATAATGAAAGTAGCTGAAGAAAATATGTCTGAACTTGAAAAAATTGTGGTTTTACAATTTGACGAGATGAAAATAAAATCTATATTGGAATATGATTTGGGCAGCGATGAAGTAATGGGCCCACACTCCCAAATGCAAATTGTTATGGCACGAGCATTGTTTGCAAAGTGGAAGCAGCCTGTTTACTGCGCTTTTGACACTAAAATTACCAAAAATATTTTATTTTCAGTAATAGAAGCACTGCATAAAATCGGCTATAATGTTGTTGCTTGTACAAGTGATTGTGGTGGAGGCAACATTGGACTATGGAAAGAACTACACATTTCAATTAATAATACTTATTTTATGCATCCAATTACAAATAAATATATATATATGTTTGCAGATGCACCACACTTGCTTAAATTGATAAGGAACTGGTTACTAGACCATGGATTTTATTTAAAAGGTAAAACCGAAATTGATAAATCTCCATTGCATCATTTGCTTGATACAACAACTGCAGAAGTTAATGTTTTATACAAAGTAACCCGGAAACATCTAACATTAGAAAAAACAAAAAGGCAAAATGTAAGAATGGCTGCGGAATTACTTTCTCACAGCACTGCAACGGCTTTAATGAGATATCAACCAGGACCCAATCAACAACTTACTGTTAATTTATCCAATTTTATCGAAATGATAAAATTCCCACGAAATCTGCATATGGAACTAATCTGCAGCAACAAAGCGAGAACCTCGATAAAATGTATGATATGGTCAAAAATATGAGGGCAAGGGGATATAGAAATCTGCAAACTTTTCAAAAGGGCATATTGATTTCAATTTCCTCATTACAACGTTTATACACTGACATGAAAACTGAATACAATATTAGATATATATGCACTAATAAATTAAATCAAGACAGTCTTGAAAATTTCTTCTTTCAAGTGCGAAGTCGTGGTGGGGCTGATGAACATCCATCCCCTCTAAATGTCATCAAAAGAATGCGGTTGATAATTTTAGGAAAAAATCCAGGTATTTTACATACGGAAGTTAACACAGAAGATCAAACAAATGAAGAGTATCTTGTAGCGACAGTTTGCAAGGAAGCGGATGTAATTGCTGATAATCCACAATTTCCAGATCACGAAGGTTCTGATTCTGATTCCGACAGTTATTCATTAAATGTGTCCTCTTCGTCAGATGAAAGTGAAAGGGAAACGACGAGAGATGCCCTTGAATATATAGCCGGCTATTTAGCCAACAAATTTAAAGATTCTAACGCAGAGCTTGGAAATTACACAAAAAATATTAAATCCGTGCGTGATTATGATTTACCATCATGGGTTAGACAACTATCTTATGGAGGACTAATCCAACCGTCAAACGAGTGGATGAAAAAAGTAGTGAAATTTAATAAATATTTTTTAAAATACCACGGTGTACGTTTTAAAAAAGAAGTAAATACTGTTAAAATGTTAAGCTTTAAAATAAAAAAACAAGAAAGGGATGTGCCAATTGCAATAATTACAGCTTTTGTAAAATTAAGAGTAATTATTAGAATTAATTATTTAAATTTAAAAGCAAAGGAATACCAAGAAGATCGAGCGAGAAACCGCAAAATGCGGAAAATTACCAATTAAGTGTCTATATTATACATTTGTAAATATCCATGTTTTTGTAATAAAAATTATGAAAAATGTTCTGTATTTATTGATAAATCAAATATATCGGCGTAAATACTTATTTAGTTGCCCTAAAAGATTCGAAAATACCTTATAATTTGTAATAATCTGTGAATAATCGCATGCAAAACGTATGAACGTAGCACAGTTTACAGCACGAGTCTTACAGCAGTCTACACGCGTGACGTCACTTGAGTGGCGCGTGGTGTTTGGATTTTGGCGCATAAGCAATCCTGTAGAGGTTTAATATCCTTGGAGTGTAGTAGGCGCTTGCAGCCAAGGTCACAGAGGCTTTCGGGAGTCTGTGGCTCTATTTGGCCGGGTGTTCGAATCCGGGCTGGGGCAGTTGTCAGCTCCTGGAAACCTCTTAACATAGAATAGTTTAAGTAGTTTTTAAGGACTTAGTATGTAAGGTAGTACGCACAATGGGCCCGACAACGTGGCCTAAGTGCTGTAAGACCTGAAATACAATACAATACTAGTGTACGCTCAGGAGATTAATAGCCGACAAGAATTATGGCAACAAATACAACATGCTGCGAATTTTATTAGAAATCAACCAAACATATGTTTAAGGGTTAGGACAAATTTTAACAAAAGAATTCAAAAATGTATTGAAGTCAATGGAGTCCATTTTGAAAATTTACTATAATATTGTTGATTATTTTTATTTTGTGTTACAAATAGTTCAAATACATTTTTTATGAAACCTAAATACGTTTATCTTTAATCGTTGTATTTTTAAATAAAACGTGTTAAATGTTAAATCGTCATCTTTTGGGTCAAGCATTCTCCAGTTACTCTATGGACAATTATTAATGAAACACCCTGTATATTTATAACCAGTGACGACCTGCAAGCGAGTAGTACGCTTTGTGAAGTGCTCGTGATTAATCTTGTCATAATTACTGTAATTTTGACTAGTGATGCATGTTTTAAAGAATAGGTACCTAGATATGCTTGTGAGAAACCCCCTATTCATGATAAAGAAATAGTTTGTGATAACGATAAGTGTATTCTGATACATACGGTTTGTTCTGGTTTATCGCGGGCCGAAATACCGGCACAACAAGTGATAATAGACGTAGGCCGACATTCCACTGCGACACATGTCCTACATAATAACTACGCTTACCGAAGAGGTACATGACTTAGTAGGCAATTCCAAATTTGAACTGATTCCACTCGAATTGACGGAATCTGCAATATCGGAAATATCTAAACGCAACAGAAGGTCCAATAACATTATTATTTTCAACATTGCTGAATCACAGTTGGGAATCTAATGAATTTCGTTAGTCTCAAGATACGATTAAAGCTGTTGAGTTAAATTAAAAAATTGCAAATTTGAATGTAGGTAATATCCGTACATTTCGTCTTTACAAGTTTGCTCAGTGAAAGATTCGCCCACTAAAAGTTGTCTTAGATAATAATGCTGATGTCCGGGCAATTTTGAAAAACAAAAATGCGCTTTCTGAGTCGCCATACCGTGTCACGAATGATCAAACTCCTATGCAGCTTAAGTACTTGGTGGAATTACACAAAACCCTGAAGGCTAGACAGGAGAATGGAGAAGATATTACTATTAGATATGTGAATGGCGTTCCAAATATTGTGTCCTTAAACTAAAAAAGCCCAACAGTACCTTGCTATTATCAGAATGTAAAGTTTATGAGTTTCATGATTATGTGTGTACGTCTGGCTTTGACTTAATTTGTTTGTCTGAAACCTATGGCTAAATGAAAACGTTCTTAACAGTGTTATTTCCAGATAATTATATTGTTTACATATGTGATAGAAATTATTATGCTACGGGTATATTCAGGGGTGGCGGGGTTCTTTTACTGTGTAGATCTGAATTCCTATCTAAAACTCTGGATTTATCACTGATAATGTACCTGTACATCGTAGATGTTAAATTACGCATTAACTTTGCTAGTACATACCGGGTGATCGTAAAATAAATGATTCAGAGCAGGCCATGACCGAAGTGTTAAAGTTGGTGTTATGTATTAACAGATATTTGAGTTGGCTGTTTTTGTATTATTGACTTGAGTTCCCTTGTTTTTTAATGTAAAGATGTGTAGCAAGTTCTTTGAATATAATTTGTACAATAAAACCTAAACATTGTATCTTCTAAAAGAAATACTACAGATAAATACACTACAATTTAATTGGCGACGAGGAAAACTGAAAAATTAAGGAAAGTAAGTCTATTAATACGTCTTACAATATGATGACAGGTGTAAATGGAAATCTGTCAAGTTCAGCCTACTATGGAATGTTGGGAAATTATGATACTCATTCGTCATGGACCAGTTACCAGGAACGTTTAGAATTTTTTTTTGAGGCAAATGCAGTGCGAGATGACAATATTAAAAGAGCTATCCTATTAACACAGGTTGGTTCTACTTCTTATGAGATTTTACGTTCGTTGATAAAGCCGCTAGCTCCGAAAGATATAACTTATACCGAAATTTTGACTAAATTGAATAACCATTTTAATCCAGTTCCAAATGAAATTGTGGAGAGATACAATTTTAATAAACGTGTACAGCAAAGGAACGAATCAGTTGCAGATTTTGTGGCCGATTTAAGAAAATTAAGCAAATTTTGTAATTTTTTGGAACTTGAAAATATGTTAAGAGATCGAATTGTATGCGGTATAAGTGATGAGACTGTACAAAAAAGGTTATTTTCAGAAAGTAAGCTATCTTTTAGTCGTGCTTATGAGCTAGCAATTGCAGCAGAAATGGCGAATAAGAATGTAATGGATGTACGTAATCTGACAGCAAGAAATGACATTTTGTCAGTTCATGATAATAAGAAGAAAATCGAAGGAAAATTCAACTGTTGTTATCATTGTGGCGCGTTTCACAATGGGGAAAATTGTAAATTTAAAGAAGCTGTTTGTCACTACTGCCAGAAGAAGGGGCACATCCAGAAGGCATGTTTTAAGAAGAAGAATGACAAAAAACCATTCAACTCAAATATAAGCGTTAAGGAAAATAATAAACCAAGCAAGTTTTGCAATAATGTTGAACAATCAGTACCTACAAGTTTCTATGAGCTCAATGATGTTAATACTTTACAAGGTAATTCTAAAATACTTACTACGGTGAAATTGAATGGGAAGGAAATCGAAATGGAAGTCGATTCGGGTGCGGCGTGTTCTATAATTTCTGAAGTTGTTTGGTCTAAAATTCGAAATGACTCAAGCACATTGACGCACTCAAATAAGTTACTTCGCACATGGTCTGCTCAACCATTACAGGTAATGGGAGAAGTGGCTGTATTTGTTGAATACAAACAGCACAAGAAACATTTGCCAGTCGTTGTGATTGCTGGAAATGGATCAAGTTTATTAGGAAGAACTTGGTTTGCAGAATTGTGCATTGAAGTTCAAGGGGTAATGAACGTCAGGACGAACTTTAATATTGAAGAACTTTGCCAAGAACATAAAGCTATATTTAGCGAAGATTTGGGAGCCTATTGTGGTCCTAAGGTTAAAATAGAATTGGAAAAGGGTTCGGTCCCTAAATTTCAAAAATACAGGCAGGTTCCTTTTGCATTGCGTAAAGCTGTTGAACAAGAGATTGATAAATTAGTTAAGCAAGATATTTTAGAACCAGTTGACTTTGCTGAATGGGCAACTCCTGTTGTACCAGTAAGGAAAAGTGATTGATCAATTCGCTTATGTGGTGATTATCGCAGTACCGTGAATTCTGCAATTAAGAAAAATACATATCCACTACCTACAATGGATGAATTGTTAGCGTTGGGAGCTACTGGAAAAATATTTACTAAAATAGACTTATCCCAAGCTTATCAACAGTTAAAAGTTGATGAAGAAACTGCTGCTATTCTTACTATTAATACCCATAAAGGTCTTTTTCAAGTGAAAAGATTACCTTTTGGAGTGTCTGCATCTCCAGGGATTTTCCAAAGATTCATGGATACCTTATTACATGGAATAGAAGGAGTTGTGGTGTATCTCGACGATATTTTGATTTCGGGAGTTAATGAAGAAGAGCATTTCATGCGTGTTCGAGAAGTTTTTCAAAAATTAGAAAAGGCACACTTGACTGTAAGAAGAGACAAGTGTAAAATAGCAGTAACGGAAACAGAATTTGTTGGTTTTAAGATTAATGGAAATGGAATTCACCCAACTGAAAAAAGAATCAAAGCAATTCAAGAGGCACCTGAGCCGAAGAATAAACAAGAACTTCAATCATTCTTGGGAATGATTAATTTTTATAACAGATTTCTAAGAAATAAAGCAACAATTGCTGAAAAGTTGCATCGCTTATTAGACGATAATAGAAAATGGGTGTGGACACCAAAACATTCTGAAGTTTTCAATATTTTAAAGGGGCTATTGCATTCAAATGATGTCCTTACACATTATGACCCAACCAAACAGTTAATATTGTGTTGCGATTCATCTCCATATGGTACCGGTGCTGTACTTGCCCACAGAGATAAAGATGGTGAAAGGCCAATTGCTTATACATCACGAACTTTGGGTAAGAGTGAACGTAACTATGCTCAAATTGATAAAGAAGCACTTGCAATTATTAATGGAGTCAAACATTTTCATCAATATATTGCTGGACGTCATGTTATCATCGTAACAGATCATAAACCATTACTTGGCCTACTAAATCCAAAGAAACCTATGCCTGTAATGATTTCACCAAGAATGCTGAGGTGGTGCTTACAACTAAGTGGTTATTCGTATGACCTAGAATACAGGAAAGGAAGTTTTCATGGAAATGCTGATTGTTTAAGTCGTTTACCTCTACCGGGAAGTTTTATAGATGAGCCGGCACCACCAGGAGATATTCTTTTGTTGGAAGCAGTTAACGAACCAATTAATGCGAAAGAAATACAAAATTTAACGAGTAAAGACGTAATATTAAACAGAGTTCGTTTTTGGACTTTACATGGGTGGCCAGAAACCAGCCCGAGTGATGTTTTTCAACCTTTTTTCCGAAAGCGGACAGAAATTACACTACACAAAAATTGTTTGCTATGGGGAAATCGAGTTATTGTGCCGAAAGAAGCACAGTTCAAGATTATGACATTACTTCACGCAAACCATCCGGGTATTGTAGCAATGAAGGCTTGTGCAAGAAGTTACGTGTGGTGGCCAAATATTGACAATGACATTGAAATGCAAGTCAGAATGTGTTCCTCTTGTCAAGAACAACAGCACAGCCCCAAGCACGCTCCAAGACAGTTGGTTTGTCGTCCAGAAAACCCGTGGAGAAAATTACATATAGATTTTGCAGGTCCGTATAAGGGAAAATTATTTTTGATTGTTGTGGACAGTATGTCAAAATGGTTGGAAGTTTACATAGTACCGTCGCAATCTTCGAAGGAAGTAGTTAAATCTTTGCGAAAAATGTTTGTAAGTCATGGTATACCAGACGAAATTATATCTGATAATGGAACGGCGTTTGTGTCACAAGAAATTAAATCTTTTTATGCCAATAATGGAATCAAGTACTTTACAGTTGCTCCTTACCATCCTTCTAGCAATGGACAGGCTGAACGTATGGTACAAACAACAAAGCGAGCTCTAGCTGAATTTGTTGAAGGAGACATTGAACTAAAATTAGCAAGATTTTTGTTTCGTCAGCACACTACTCCTCATGCTGAAACTGGTAAAACGCCAGCTGAATTGATTATGGGAAGAAAATTGCGAACTTTATTGGACAAAGTGCATCCGGATTCAATCATGCAAGAAAGAAATGAAACCACGTCTGGAAAGTTTCGAGTGTTCAAAGAAGACGAGTTAGTCTACATACGAAATTATTCATCTGGAAAGAGATGGATACCGGCTAAGATTGTTGAAGTAACAGGTCCACTTTCTTACGTAGTAGGAACCGAGGATGGAAATGTTGTTAAAAGACATGTAGATCAGATTAGAAAACGATATGTACAGTCTACTCAGTTACAGTATGATCAAGGTAAAAATGCTTTTCCAGTTTTGTTGGATAGCAATGAAGACAATAAAAAATCAGAAGATCTCCCAGTAGAAGTTACGCCTGCGTGCAATAATTCCCAAGAACAGACTACGCAAGAAAGTCCCCAAACGATAGTAGAAGAAACTCCAGCCCTCTGTGATAAAGACTCACTTGTGCATAATCGCCCAACTCGTATTAAGAAGCCTCCTATATATTTACAAGATTACGTGAGGAAGTAGAGTGGATAAATAAAAGGGGAGGAACTGTTATGTATTAACAGATATTTGAGTTGGCTGTTTTTGTATTATTGACTTGAGTTCCCTTGTTTTTTAATGTAAAGATGTGTAGCAAGTTCTTTGAATATAATTTGTACAATAAAACCTAAACATTGTATCTTCTAAAAGAAATACTACAGATAAATACACTACAGTTGGCAATACTTAATATAAGCCAATTCTCAAATGTTGACAGCTGTCTAAATTTTTCAAAATTTTCTACATTAAGGTTTAAGTATACGGCGGCGGATACAATAAAAGTATCGGAGATTTTTAATATATCGATACAACTCTTTTTTGCGAGTTCAGTGATATAGGTTTTATGCCTTTATTTTCAATAATTCTATAGATATTGAACAATAACGTTTCGTAATTGTTATTTAGCAGCTCATGAAAACAAAAGAATGTGAGAAACTTAAACAGTTATGTAATGTTGTCAAATATGATTGGTTCGTGTTGTGTTGTTTTGATGTTCGATAGATTGAGCAGTGTGGTTGCAGTAATCAATTAATTAGCAACATTAAATAAAACTGCTGAATTTAACATCAGAAATAGTTCAATTAACAGAAAGAGAACGATTTCAAATTTTGATTATGATTGGTTTTCCTGAGCGTCGTAGAACTCAGTAAGAAGTTTGCACTTTATTTAACAATCTGTAATCTTACTGTTAATTGAACCATTTCTGATGTTAAATTCAGCAGTTTTAATTAATTTGGTTAATTAATTGATTACTGTAACCACACCGCTCAATCTATCGAACATAGCGAAAAACTTTGCAATTCTTTTTAAGCTCAAACAGCACAATCATGTGCTTAATGCTGACAATAGGATATTAGATCTTGTATTTTTTTTAACTTTTACTGTCTAGTTCAACACGATGGTGTTCCACTTGTTGTCGAAGATGCTTATCAACCTGGTCTCTTTATTAAATCCAAGACTGTTGACATTAAGAACATTTATTTTCCAAGAACGGCTCAGAAAGTGTATAATTTTAAAAAAGCTATTTATCCCGCTCTGTGTAATTCTCTCTGAAATAGGCATTGGTCTTTCTTAGAAAATGCTGGAAACGTGGATACCGGCGTTCACGATTTCTACGCGAAACTTTATCACATATTCGATCAACATGTGCCTTATTTAAATCGCATAAGGGGAAATATCCGAAATGCTTTGTTTACTCCAAATATGCGCAACATACAGTTGAAAGCTAAGAATTTTGAAAGATATTAAAAGTACAAACTCACTCTGGTATGTAGATAAATTTAGGAACCTAAGAGCTCTCCTTAAACGGCAAATCAAATAATCGTATAATGTTTTTGTTAGCTCAGCGCCGTTATCAATATGCGAAAATCCAGAAAGTTTGTTGTACGTCATACAATAAAAAAAGAATCAGTCAAGAATTTCTGGCAAAATGCGTACTACAGGGGTATGGAATATAACACTTCTAAAGAAATTGCGAACGGTTTTGCAAACTATTTCAGCAGCGTCTATGCACCTGCTAGTATTGATGCTCTAAATGGTAATGCCAGTATAATCAATCAATTTGCTCCCATCACAGTGATTGTTATTGATGAAGATAAAATTACTATGGCAATAAGGAAATTAAATACGAATAAAATGACCGGTGGTTTAGATCTTGTCCCGTCATTTATTATTAATAAAGATTGTGCCTACGTGATTGTCAAACCATTATGCACTTTATTTAACTTATCGCTACAAAATGTTGTGTTTCCCATGAGGTGGAAGTTTTACCGATCCTTAAATGTGGTAAATCTGCAGATGTAGCTAATTACCGCCCAATACCGATATTATCCATTTTTGCAAAATTGTACGATATTGTATTGTATTTACTCAAGTTAAAAATCAATTATCCACTTCATAATATGGTTTTATGCCTATGCGATCCGCAATTTCAAATTTGGTTGTGTTTACCCACTATGCATCAGAAGTTGTTGATAATCGTGGACAAGTCGACGTAATCTATACGAATTTTTCCAAAGCGTTCGATCGAGTAGATCACGCTGTTCTTCGTAATCAACTAAGACACTTTTGTTTCGGCGGAGTTGAAATTGTATTTATGAACAGCTACTTAATAAACCGACAACAAACTGTGATCTACAATGGTTGTTGTTGAACTTAGGACCCTTATTTTTCCTGTGGTTCGTTAACGATCTGACTGGGATAATCGAATGTGACAATCTTTGCTTTGCAGATGATTTAAATTTCTTTAATAAAATCGACTAAATAAATGGCTGCAATCTTCCGCAAAAGAATCTAGAAAAGGTTTATGAATGAAGTCTGATGCATAAACTTGCTTTAAATATCGTCAAAGATAAAGTCGTATTATCTACCAGGAAAACTCAATTATTGAATTTAACTATAATATCGAAGATGTGCAACTAACTCAAAGCGCAGCTATAAAAGGTTTGGGCGTGTTATTCGACAGCAAACTTACTTTTACAGAACACATCAATTCAATTATTTCTGAAAGTCTTAGGTGTTATGGATTCATAATAAAAAGCTGTAGAGAATTCACTTGATAAAATGCTCCAAAGTTTTTATATTTTGCATACATCAGATCTAAACTAGAATATGGTGAATTAATATGAAATTCACACTACTTATCAGTTATCACACAAATTATCGATTGAACGGGTGCAAATGAAGTTTCTCGTTTACAAATCTGAAGGTGTTTACCTTGCGTTAGGAGTAGATTATAATTATCTACAAAGAAAAATTGAACGTTATAGCTTGGAAACAAGCGGAATATACATGGCTTTGCGATTTTTGTACAATTTGCTATACGGCTGTATCAACTGTTCAGTGCTCTTACCACAATTAAACTTTACAGTACGGAGAACTGCATCTAGACAGGAATTTAATTTCTACTGCCCCGTAGCCAAAACAAACTCAATTTGGTTTAAATAAACTTTTCACTTTAATAAAAAAAATGTATGTTACTCCACCTTCATTATTTGGATCGAAAGTATAGGCGTCCAGAACTGGTTTAGATCGGTTGCTGAGGCGATGTCGATGGTCAGATAGTCTGCAATAGACCAAATTGTGTCCAATAGACTGGGGTATTGGGAACCAACGATGCTTTGCCTGTGGCGATATAAGTCCTAGGGTTCAGCTGTGTTGGTTGCCAGACAATTTGTTCGTAGAAGCTAATCGATGTTTGAAATACTTCAGGAACGATTTGTGGTACAATTTTTAAGAGTACCGAGTTAAATGTTAACACATACTAAAGGAACAAAAAATGTAATTTTCTTTTCGTACGACCCTCTAAGAAAGCGTCCATATATTCATTTAATGTAGTAAGTAAGAAAATTAACGATTTCATACGTGTGCGTTATTTTCCTAACTCAAAAGTGTGCGAGGAAAATAAAAGATGAAGCACTATAGGAACCGCGATTGGCCGGAGCGCTGCAGAGTTAACTGGCAAGCTGCTCGCAATTTTGCCGCGCTAGGCGTCTGTCACGAACATTCAAATGTCAAATGTACATTTTATTATTGAGTATACTAGTGTTACCCCATCGAAATACGACGGCAGGCATATTTGAAAATGTAAGTAAGGTTTCATATGTTACAGCACCTCCTTAAATACTACATTGAGAGTGCTATTCTCTTTTGGAATTATTTGTACTTTCAAATTGTCGAACGATCGCACTCGAGACATTGCTACGTACAACTGGCCATGGCTAAATACAGGCTGGGGTAAATAAATACCAACACGATCAAGAGTTTGCCCTTGCGCTTTGTTTATAGTCATACAAAACGCAAGACGAATAGGAAATTGGCGTCTTTTGAAAGAAAAAGGAAGCGTTGTATCTGATGGCGTTAAGTCGATTCTATGCTTGAAGTTGCTATTGGTAAATCATCTATACTGGGTAAAATGAATGTTGAAAGAGAGAACCCATGTAATTTTAAGGTTTCATTTATATCTCTGAGACTCAATTGATAAGCTATATCCTGGCTGTGAAGACGTACATAATCTTTGCTGAAAGAGTCTTTAAAAACATCCCATAACTGAAGTGCATTGGATCGTTGTTGAAATATGCAAATAAACGAAAATAATTGCCTTAATTGGAACGGCATTTGAATGACTGATGATTCAAGTAGACAACGATGCCACTCATTATCATCCTGAAGTAACCCATGATGCATTGCTGCTTCCTTAAAAGTACAATAAGTAACATTACGGTATGTCCTCAAATCTTCAAAACTGGTTGCACCCACAACATAAAGCAACAGCAACCAAAGATGATATCGTTCAGATTCTACGGGGGAGACATTAAACATTCTACCAATAATTTTAGAAAATTTTAACACGTTTTTTCCAAATTCGGTTATTTTTGTCCCAAACATAATAATTCGGCGTTCCTGGATAAATGTAAGGGCTTCTTTTTGACAAATCCTTATTTAAGTTAAACCATTCAATCAGTTCTGTTTTTCTTAATTCTGCTTTAAGTAAGGCTTCAGCGGCATTGTCGTCATGAAAATACACTTGTTGTTCTTGTGGTAAATGAACAGGTAAGCGAATTACAGAATGAGATTGTTCATGCATAGGATAGGAAAAAATTCTATACGCAGCCTCACTCGGACTGACATATCGGGTGTTTAAGAAAGCTGATACTTCATCATGATGAAGCATGTCACCTTCGGCAGTTATCTGCAAATTGGCGCAGTCATGTCCTTTGCAGACATATTTATGAACGTATTTTATGCTGTGGACACTTGCACAAATTTCTACATTAATATGGGCTTGAAAGTGAAGTAAGAGAAAGGAATTATAAGGAACTATATAACGATTGTCAACTTCCACATAACTACCTTGTCCATGTTTAGTAATCGTTCTACCATTATTCCTTCTTCGATAATTGGGATAGCCATTTACATTATCTCTTGTCTCAGGAATAAAATCTTTTGGGAACCCCTTTTTACAATTACCGTCGGCCATACAAATCGACTTTGGATTAAGAATACCGCAAGGCCCGTGCACCATATGAGATTTGACTAAATTGTATAAGGCCGTATTACTGTTGGGGTCTAGTATTTCTGCTGAAATAACGTTGTCAATATTATAGATTTCCCTAAATTTGCAAGTATTTTTCAGACATAATAATAGGTGAACATGAGGTAAACCTCTCTTTTGGAATTCAACAATGTACAAAAATGTTAGTACTTCGCCAAAAATTTGTTTTTGGTTTATCAAACGTAAGAGTTCCTTTACTTTTGCATGAAACACGCGAACAGTAACAACTGGCCTATTATTAGCAGTTTCATAAGGATGTATGCTGTTTGTAATTTCAGGCCATAAAGGATTACATGTAAACGTCAAAAAAATGTCTGGCTTACCAAATTTTCTTACAATGGCCATTGCGTCCTGATAATTTTGCATCATGTTTCTAGGACTGCCAGTAAAAGATGAGAGTAAAATAACAACGCGTCCAGCCTTTAAGTTTCCGTTGTTGGCCCTTACATGTAAAGCGTCTGCGAGACCAGCGTATGTATCTACTCGCAATTTCACCTTTTGGTTACGGATGAATTTCAATTTGTCGCCTTCGATGCGACAGTAATAGTCAAAAATCAACTGCTGCGTTAACTTCCCAGCATTAATTATTGGGTTGAAGTCTCCTACAGGATGAGAACCTCGAACCATAAGTCTATAAGATATATATTCTCGCATAGAAATGTTTTGGCGAATTTTGGTTTTGCGCTCTCCTCCAGTTGGCATAGAAATATACCATCCTGGTTCCCCGCACGGCCAGAGCATATGACATCGGATCGCAATGCATACTGTCAAAGTCTATATTTTTTATTCCACCGTCATGTGCATAAACAGCAATATGTCTATGAGAAGGTGGAGCACCGTCGGCTGATTCAAAAACAGCTGCAACTTCAGAACATGTAGGATCATTATACCGTCGAGGATCTGATTTGGGTTCGTGATAAAAACGCATTACCAAATTAATAGGTACACGATTTTCTTTTAAAGCCAACTCCTTTTCTTCACATATCTTCTTATCATTGTCTTATATGACATCACATAAGGATTACATTGATTTAAGACACGATTTAGTATTTCTAGAATGTCTTTTCTCAAGGAACTGTTCGCAGCATTATTAAGTCTAATTTGATTGGCTTCAGAAAAGTCTAAAATGTATAATTGTCCATAAGAAGCATATCCTGCATTTTGAGGGTATAATGACGAAATTTTATGATGCACGACACCGAGAATTTTTAAACAATACGGACCATATCCGGGAGATAATTTTATATTTGCACCAAATGACACGAACGACAAAGCATTATTATATTCTCGAATATTATCTCGAAAATTTTTCGATATCTCGTTATTCCCTGCAAATAATTCTTTTATTTCATCAGGAATCCGAAATTCCGGTAATTTGAACTTTTTATTACAACAACAAAGCCCAAAGTAGCCAGCCGAATTTTTTTCACATGAAAGTACCGAGCTGAACAATAACTACATATGTTGTTTAAGTTACCTAAGTTGAATGGAGTTAAATTTGAAATAGTATTAGAAACGGCACATATCGAATGGTAAAGCATGTTTTTTTTTCGTATTTTATACGTTTTTGTGTGCGTTCACGTCTCCTTTCCCTGCCGCCAGTTAACGTCTTTTTTAGTTTACGTTTTTTGAAACATTATGTTGCACAACATTGCAGATTGCGTTTTCCACATCCGCATCATTAGTGACTGAATTGGACTGAACTGGACGAAATTCCAAAACACTACAATGCCCTGCATCAACATTACCAGAAAAAAGTAAATTAGAAATAATATTTCCAGTACCATAGTCAAGAGTTTCGTTATTGTCATTTCTATACACTCTGAACAGATGATCAGGAAACAGCTGACTAATACAGTGCAATTCGACATGTCCGGCGAACTCACCATCTAAAGATAACAAATTTTCATAATCAGTGGAATTAGCAATCGGCAACCTATACGATGAATCTCCAACAATAAAACCTTCATAATATTCCCATTCATTTTTAATTTTTTCGACGACTTGCATGCGTATTTCGCGATGATGTTCGTCATTATTAAATACACAATGCGAAACAGAGCGAAATAAACAGTGTCCGTCACCTATAATAGAAACAATATGTCGCTCCATACTCAAAACCGCACAATGCACTGACAGACAGCGTTGACAGAACCGCGACGTTATTATAGATGGCGCCCCAAGTGACGCGCGTCTAGCCGACCTTCATATATATTATAAATTAAAATAATTACGTAGAATAAAAATACAAAAATGTTTCATGTTCCATCTGTGGATAGACACCTTTCATTTAGAAAAAAATGGTCCAAATTGGTGAAACGGTAGCCGCTGGAGGAACCGGAGAAAAAAACCCTTTGTGCTTTTATATATGTATATGGATATGGATGATATTTTATTGACAGCAGTTACCCTACACATTACACATTATTACAAGTACTTCTTATTATAGTTTGAGCAAATTCGATTAAAAAACGGATATTGACTCAAGTAGCGAATATTTTATGGAATCTACGCCACCAAGTGTCGCCGAAGCAACAAAAAACAGTTCGTTAAATCTATTACCCGAAAAGTCGCAACAAAGGTACAAAATTTATTAATATCAGTTTATGAAATGGAGAAAAGAATACGTTGTTACAAATACAAACACCCACCTAAATTCAATTACGCTAAACACTTACTAGAACACAATCATTCAATGAAATCTAACAACACTATAAAATGTTTACACTTTTGTCATGATAAACGTAAATTAGATATACTAGAAGCTTTTGAAATTCACAAACATTAAAACACTGTACCGTTAATGAATAAGCAAATTGATCTCTTAAATTCACCTGTATTCGACATTTTGGAATAAGAATTCAAGTCATCTGCAGACGATTACTGAGATTAAGTCACCAAGTTATATTACTATAACAACACTAATTGTTTACTTTTTAATATAACCTTTGACAATGACATAAATAAATATTGTTGAAGTAATAATAGTATATTACGTACCAAGTACAGAAGAGTGAAATTTTACTTGACGAGTATGGCAACTTTGAGTACGAGCGATAGCGAGTACTTGAATGACATACGAGTCAAGTAAAATCACTTTTCTGACGTGGTATAGGTAAATAGTATATTATAGACCAAGGTAGAGAAGACATTTTTCTCAGCCGATGATAAGTCTTCTCTACCGTGGTTTATATATTATTTTTTCCACTACTAGCACCTTTACTCCTTTTATAATTAATTGATTTTACATTAATAAAAAATAAAATTACAAATGCAAATATGCACAAAAATAAAGTAGCCTTGCTTGAAAACAAGAGAATAGTTAATTTCAATTGACATTTATGTAAAATATATATTTTATAATAGTGGTTATAAAATGCCCAATTTTGATGATTTGAGTGAAAACTGCACTCCTCCTGAAATTAGGGAAGGTGCAGAAAGCGTTGGTGAACAGTTATTACCAGTAAAATCAAAATATTTTTACATGAAAGTTTATGGTGAATTTAAAGATTGGTAGCAATTGTTTGCATTATTAACCAGTAGTTAAAAATGAAATATTATTAACCACTAGGAAAGAAATTCATCTTTTTGGCTCTAAAACAAAGTAAATAATGATGTCGTTTAATGCTAGTAGTGGAAAAAACTCATTAGTAGGTATACTACGTGTACATGTATTTAGTTTATTTCACATCAAATAATACTACCGCAAAAGGTTTGTTTATTGCTGAAAATGATTTAGTTTATTGACTAATTGAAAAGAGTTTTCTGTAGTATGAATTGCTTGTAAATTAGTAAAAAGATGAAATATATTTAACACGTTGATCGCCCAATGGTGAGAAAAATGGGGGTCGCTGGGGCCAAAATTGTATTCGCTATATTTTTTATATAGCTCTTTAGTAAAATACTATTTGAGCACAAATTTGCTCAAAAAGCATTTTCTAGTGCTAATTTTGAAAAAAAATGTCTTAGGTACAGCATCTGTGCCTCGGGGCCTGTAACTATAAGTTTTTCCAGTTTAGGCCGGAAGGCACAAATGTCGTGCCTGAATATGCAGGTCCTTGCAAGTTGATTCCTGTTGGAGTGCATCACAGGTGGTTTGCACTCAGTGCTCATTGCATCATTTCTGTATAACTTGTTTCTTTGAGAGGCACAGAGTCACAAAGTAATATTACGTTTAGTTTATTTATTGCCTTTATTTACCTTTTTATAATAACCTTAAGTTCAATTTTGTACGCTTCAAATATTATATACCTATCACCGTAATGTTACGTTCAGTTTACTTGTAATCTTTATTTACCTTTTTATAATAAACTTAAGTTTGATTTTGAAAGCTGTAAATATTATATACCCATCACACCCGTCCGTTCTAAATAAAGGGAAATATGTGGAAACGTTATTTTAGATAATACCCTAATATCAGGTTTATTATTATCACTAGAAAACAAAATTAATACGCCTTGTATTACATAAATAACGAGTTTCCATAACAAGTCCTCTAGAACACAAAAGAAAAAAAATTTTCCTGGGGCAAAACGATATTCGGGTCCCCCAGGCCCCTCTATTTCAGTATCCGTATAAATACACAGCATTCCCGGCACTACGGCTGTACCAGCGGGCTCAAACGCATATGAAGCACCAAGGCACAGACCGTGTGTCTTGTGGCCCTACTGAAAATAAATGCATGGCACACCAGGTGTGCCATATGGCGATTAACGTGTTAATACCAGTTCCACTATTTCCTCATGGCGACATTTACGAATAAAACAATACTGGGCGAATAGGCTGATTATGCAGTTTCATCAAACCATATAAAACAGAAGCGGCACAAATTATAGCGACAAGCGACCCATTTCTTTCTCGTTTCTTCCATTTCCATTGCTGAATTCACTTGTTTGTGGTATGCAGTGGGATCTTGTCTGAATTAATTTTCACTTTTGGCTTCATGTTTTTTATTTTTTTTGCAATAGATATAAGTTTTTGATACTTGGTAGGCGGACCTTCAAATCAGATTCCCAACATCGCATTGCAGAGATATGAGATACGGTTTTTTTAGAGTATGCTATATCTGATATGTAATCTAAAAAGCTACAATCTTAATTTTTTTAAAAGGGGTAATTAACTTTTAGCAGCACGTAGGAGTCACTTTTTGTAGTTTATCTATATTAGTTAGCTACGTGCATAGACAACAACTTAAAAAAAATTAAAACCTATCAAATACATTTTTCAGTACTACTACCTTCACCATGATTGAGTTAACTGGTAAATTTCAGCATGAGAAAAATGAAAATTTGGATGAATATTTTCAAGCAGTTGG
Source organism: Ctenicera cuprea (assembly GCA_958336395.1). Lineage (NCBI taxonomy): Eukaryota > Metazoa > Arthropoda > Insecta > Coleoptera > Elateridae > Ctenicera > Ctenicera cuprea. Next base: position 43,614,305 of record OY284491.1, on the reverse strand, counting down.
TGAATAAAATTGTGTAAATATTTAAATTTAGTAATAAATCATTATTTGAACTGTTTCTTAGGTATTCCGTATATCCCTCGAAAAATAATAGTATCAACTAGTCCGCTACTGGAAATTCGTATAGACGAATCAGGCCAGTGGATGATTACGGTAAACTCGCTATTTAAAACTACAGTACAGAAATTCAAATTGGGAGAGGAATACGTAGAAAATATGCCGGGAGGGATCATTATTAAAGTAAGATTAGATATTGATAAAACATAGAAAAATATTTACAATAAGTAATATTTTAGAGCGTCACAACTCAAGACGATGACAAACTTATAACGATGTCGACAGGACCGGATGGTAGTAAAGTTTCTCGTATTTATGAATTTAGCGATACTCACTGCATCATTGTAATTATCTACAAAAGGGTTGAGCAAACGAATTGCTGATTATGTTTTAATTTTAGACAATGAAGCATGAACAAAGCGGGAAGGAAGCAAAGAGATACTTTAGAAGAATTGTTTCCTAATTTAAACGGAAAAAAACAAAAAAAGAAGTAAATTCAATATAATATGATTGTGGTGACTGTTATACGTAGGTGATAGTAATAACTGTGTACCTAAGCGTAATGAAAGAAAGGCAATAAAGTATAATTATTGTATATTCCTATAATTTGCTAATTAAATATAGTAACATACGATCTGTGTTCTACAAGTAATATTCAACAGAGTGCTGGTCCATCGGAGCTGTTTTTTTAACTAACAAATATGCAGTAAAAAGAATTTTGTTAGACATTTGCATATAATTCTAAAATAAAATTTACTCTTATTCATATTGTCACGATCCGATTTATTTGAAATAAATTAAATCATGCTCAATGTCTGGACACAACCCAAATAAGTAATACTGAACCATTTTAATTATTATATATTTAATTTAAAAACTTAATTTTAATTGCAACTTTGTGTGCAATGTGTAACTTTTGTATGAAATTTAGAAATGTTTTATAATAATACTTTCAAATATGAATTTCTTTCTTACCTTGCATTCTGATTCGTGACAATATCAATCGATCAGCTGGGTAACAAACACGTATCTTTTTCAGGGAAAGCTATTTCTTAATTATACGGTGATCCACCAGCAAGAAATTATACAGTAATCTACCAGCAAGAAAATACACGCGCTTTTGTTTAGGGAATGTTTTTTGCTGTTAGTTTTCTCCTGGAAATTAATTTACCGGGGTTGTTTTTTTCAGGTAATGTTTTTACCAGAATATTTTTTCAGGCGTTTTTCGTCGGCAGGTGTTTTCTCCTTCAATGTTTTTCCAAGCGATGTTGTTCTGGGACTCTTTTTAGGGACGTATTCTCTATAAACCGAAAATGGCCGTCATAACCAAAAGTAAAGTTGAGCCACAGTGATGTATGTTTATATATAAAGCAGCCGCGCATAGCTTGTTTCGATATTTATACTTTCCAATATTTATGTAAGGTCGTCGCACGCCGCAGCGACTAACAAACGTGCGCTCTCATCATTCTTGGAGCGAAGTATTTGGTTTTCGCGTTATACGTTACTTATTTTAGTAGGGTGGTACCTTAAAATTAGTTAAATATTGTTGTTATTATTAATTAATATTGGTTGTATAGATGGCACAACTTAATGAAAGTGAACGCACGTTGTAATGCAGAAACCGGTGCCACGCTATAGAGCGAGTGAGCTCCGCAGATCTATATGCCGGCCGCCGAGTTTGATTTGTAAATGAATGCGAGTTATGAGCGAAAATGACCGGACAGGCTTCCAATGACCCGAGGATCTACTATAAACCTGAATTTGCTTAGCTGGATTGAAAACTAGCGATCTGCTGTACAAAGTAATATGCGTCTTACGTAATGGACGCGTAAATTTTAGTAGTGAGGGCCCTTCACTACTAAAAGTGTGAGACAGGCGGAAGGGATCCGTATTTACTGTATAGATTGCGGTGTTTTAAGTTTTTAAACAAGTCTATTATCATATTTGTTTAGCTGTTTCTCGAAAACTTCCGCTTAACATTTAATATAGCCAAATCAGACAGCTTCATCTTAGACATTGTAGATATTAAATAATTTTATCTCTTTTAATCTACTAAAGCTACGCTCAGTAGATGCGCTGCTTATTGGTGGCACATTCAACATTTAACAATTTAGAACCTGTTTTTTTAAGGTTTTCGTTTTTTAAAGGTAAAAATTTGCGTGCTTTCCTGGTAGGCAGTTATTCTATCACAAATTGCTATTTTCGCAAAAGACCTGTCCAAAGGGCGCCAAAGACGTGAGGCACCGGGTTTGAGGTGTTGCAGAAGTATAAAAATATTCCATGTTTTGTAGTCAATTTAAAACCAAAACAAGATAATTAGAAGTTTTTCAACTGTAGTCATAAATAGGTATTTTTGCCATGTTTTGAAAAAACTAATTAGAAAGTTTATTTTGTTCATTTATAATTGCTACTGTTTTTAAGTATGTTTAATGTGTCATACGTTGAAAATAGTATAAAAAGAAATGTCAATTTTAAGCAAGGATCTTTTTTAACCCAGACAGACGACAGTTGGTCTGTCAAGTTGGTTAGTAGCAAGTCTCTAAAGGAATTACGATGGGTAAGTAATTTAAAACTGTATAAGGGTGGCATAAGCTGTAGGAGCCTAGTGGTTTAAAGTTCAATTTGCCGCTACATCCTATTACACAGTGAAGATCCAGAACGAAATACCTCTACGCCGAAAGGTAGAAGAGGACTATGATGATGATAATTTAATTACTTAAATACATTACATAGTATTTAAGTTAAATTTTAATAAATAAAATGGACAATACCAGTGAATTTAGAGTTTGTCTATTGTAATAAACCACACCTGACCTGCCTCTGAGATAAACCCTTTTGTGCAACAGTGGGTTGCGCAACAGAGGACCCAATAAACCGCCCCTGCTAAAAATGTAACTGATTTATGTCCCTTTTTTTTCAGATCGGTGATAATTTATGCTTATTTTTGAATTGGAAAACTATGAGATTTTTGAAGTATGTTGTTTTTGTATCCAGGATTTTGATTTCTTTGTAGAGGAGCTCCTGTTAAATAGGTTTCCTGTTATAGACGATTTTTATGAATCTTTTTTACATTATTTCTACCGTTTTTAGGTATGTATTTACAGCAGAACCCCAGGCGATAATCTTACTTATACAGCGGTATTACAATCCATATTGAACCTTGGCCTCCCGTATCTTCTTCTGCCTTCTTCCCTGTCCTCTGTTCATTTCCTCCAGTTGTTTATTTGTAGGATAGTTTGGGCATTTTCTGTTACTGTACGGGAGTAGCACCGATATTTGCCGCAAACAACAAAAATAAAGCTAGGTTTTCAAGAGAATATTTTTTTAATCTTTTATAAAAATATTCCTTTCAGCTCAACACATTCATGCATTGAATAAAACCAGTCGTTAAAGCAAGAACTCCATTTCTTTTGAAACAAATATCATTTTTTTCAAATGCTCATTTGCATTCAAATATTGCAAACCACGCATTTTATTCTTTAATCTAGGAAAGACGAAGAAATCGCAAGATGCAAAGTCTGGACTGTATGGTGGGTATTACGCCCACAAAAACATACACGCCTTTAAATAGTCCTTAGTTTTGCGCAGCAGTATGTTGGGATGCACTGTCGTGATGCAGAACTAGTTTACTTAAAGGCCGACATTCGCGCACTTTTTGAAACACTTTGGGCAAACAAGATGTTCTGTATCAATAAGCAGTTACTCTTTACCTATCTTCTAATGCAACATTAGCAACGAATAGCAGCTATGTTTTCATCTGTAACTGCATAAATTGGCTGACCTTCGCGTAATTCATCACTAAGGGAAACTCGATCAAACTTGAATTTGTTATACCAGTTGTAAACTGACCGAACACTAGGTGATTCATTACCAAACGTACAGCGAAGTCTTTCAATATATTCTATTGGTGAAAGAAAACTTTTAAAATCATAGAAAATCATGGCTTGGGAATTTTCTCTTATTAAATGCATTTTCTTAGGACACACAAACTTTAACACTGCGAAGAAAATTATTGACAACAGATAATACAATGTAACAAGAACTGTGGAAGTACACAACAATAATGTACTTTTTGTTTTTTTTGCATTTGTTTTTCATGGCTACTTTGATTATATTTATTTGAAGCAATTATCGGTGCTACCATCGTATCATTCCGTTTTTTTCGTGGCCTCCCTCTGCTTCGTCTTCCTTCCGGGATTCGTTGTTCTACTCGTCTGGGCAATGGCACTTTCACTCATACGTCGCACCTGACCTGCTCATCTTAGCCTTTCTAGACCGATCTATGTCACTATACATATAAGCCTCTTTGAATTATTCTTATAGTTCGTGGTTCTATCTTTTCCTCCATATTGTATATCTATCTCTGATTGGCACAAAAAAAACATTCTTAAAACTTTCTCTTCAAAAACGCCTATTCAGTCTTCATTTCTTCATCTGTGTTGTTGTCTAGGTTTCGCTTCCCTATGTGATTATCGGTCTTAACGTTTTGTGTATCACTGTCCTAATACTTCTGTCAATGTCTGTATCTCTTAGTATTCTGTTGTATGCGTAAAATGCCTGATCGCTTGTGTTATCCTGGCTTGTATCTCGGTTGTCTCCTCATTGTCGTCTGTTACTTTAACTCTCATATATTAAAAACTGCTAACCACCTCCAGGTTATAGTCTTCGATTGTTAAATTCTGTCTCACTCTTGGTTGGTTTTTGGCGAGCGCCATTACTTTAGTTATGGCTTCATTAATTACTAGCCCCATATTTTTGTCTTGTTGACCTAGTTCGGTAAACACTTCTTTTGCGCCTAAAATTGATCTTCCTGTTATATTAATATCTTCGGCATAAATAAGTAATTGTTTGGATTTATTGTAAATTGTAAGATTTGGATCATGTCTATGCTGCAAATTACATTTTTCAGGGCTAACTTAAATAACACTGATGATAGGCTGTCACCTTGTCTCAATCCTGTTGTCTGCTAGTTTTGATGTTTTGTTTAAACTCTTTTAGTATTTTGAATTGATTATGTGTTAGGCACCTGGTGAAACACTATAAATATATATTTAACTATTAAAAAATTTAGTATAATAATAAAATAAAACACTTGGTATTTGTTTCACAAGTTGTTGTCTTCTAGTATTGCATACAATGCGTTTCTGCTTATGCTATCATACGCTTACTGGAAGTATAGGTAGGTGTCAATATTGTATTCCCGTTTTCTCCAGTAGATACTTGCTTTAATATAAATATCTAGTCGAATGTTGATCTTCCTTTCCTGAAGGCTGTTTGGTTTATTATGTTTTCGTAGTATATGGTTCTAATCCTGGGCCAGGACTAGGTTATTCGCAGCCTGTGGCAAAATAACAAAATTGCGCCCCTGCGCCCCCTCATGCGTTCAACAGATAACGTAAGAAAAGTATATACCGCTTATTTTAACTTTTTTATTTAAATGCGGTGTAGTAGAAGTTGATGGTATTTCATTTGTCCCTTCATTGATATCATGGATTTTTGATGTCTGTGCTGATCTTTCTTAGAGATGGGAATTTTCATCAATATTATAAAAACTAAGGCGTGATCAGCAAATCTCATTCTTCGTTTTCCTGCTCCTAGGTCTTCGAAACCATCTATGCAGCCTTTTGACTCATTGAAATGTAAATGAGGCATCAACGTCATCTCATTAAACATAATTGATACATATCTTTTTCATCAAGATTTTCCACTGATTTTTTCAACAAAACAAACACTACTGCATTTATACCTGGTTCTAGCGGCA